>OU911087.1:36785000-37985000 GCA_918358865.1 Melinaea marsaeus rileyi
TATGTGTCCTGTGAACTGCATTTTTGGGTCAAAAATTACGCCGAGATCACGAATTGTACCAACCTCTTTGATAAAATTATTAAGTATTTTATATTCACTTTTTATAGACTGCTTCCTCCTTGTAAATTTCATGTGAAAGCATTTATTTGTATTTAATTTCATGTGGTTAATTACACACCAGTTAACGAGAGAATCAATATCTTTTTGAAGAAGTAAGACATCGGATTGAGCGCCAACTGTACGAATTAGCTTCAGATCATCTGCGTAAAGAAATATTTTAGTATGTTTAAATTCAGAGCATAGACTGTCTATAAATATGTTGAAAAATACGGGACCCAAATTAGACCCCTGTGGTACCCCAGAGTGCGCAATGAATGGCTCAGATTTAACTCCATCAATAACAACGCGCGACGGTCTCAATTGAAGGTATGAGCCACACCATTTCAGTAAACTATCCGTTATACCTAATGATCTAAGTCTTTCCAATAATATATTGTGGTTGACTTTGTCAAAGGCTTTCGAAAAGTCCGTGTATTTTGCATCCACCTGCGCTCCTTTGTCTAAGTTTAGAATTATTTCATGGACATATGCTATTAAATTTGTAGTCGTAGACCTCCCTGATATAAAACCGTGCTGATGTACACTGAGATGCGGTTTGACATGAACAGAAATATGTTGGCAAACTAAAGATTCGAAGACCTTTGACATAGCCGACAAAATAGAGATCGGGCGATAATTGTCCGCTGACTCCACCCTACCGTCCTTGTGAATGGGAACTATTCTAGCTTCCTTCCACTTTTCGGGAAAGACGCCTGTTTTTAAAGACACATTGTAGATGACGTACAACGGAAATGACAGTACTGCGGCACAATGAACGAGGAAAACTGGAGGAATATCATCGGGTCCTGACCCTTTACGAATGTCGAGTCTCTTTAACTTCGTTTCAATATCTTCCTGCGAAAGATAAATATTCCCAATGTAAGTCTTAGGTTCATGATTTTTATGAATAATAATATTTTTGTCTTCGTATACAGAAGAAAAATGAGTGGCAAACAGGTTTGAAATGTCATTCTTGTTCTCAGCTATCAAATCACCAAGTACCATCCTCGTCGGATATGAACTGTTTCTATTGCGTGTATTTTTTATGTGGGTCCAAAAATATTTAGGGTTTTTAGATATGGCGTTTTCGACATATTCTATGTAATTATCGTAACATTGTTTAATTAATTTTTCACAGTCTCTTCTAAGATACATAAATTCAACTAAATCGAGGGGATTGTTATACTTTTTTACTTTAATACGATACTTGTTTTTCCTTTTTAATGTGCGAATCAAGTTACAAGAAAACCAAGCCGGGTACAATGATTTTGATTTTTGTTTTTTAGGGATATGAAGTTTAATTATATATATATATTGAGAGTTTTTCAGAAAAAATATTAAGCATTTTATTGACATCGCTAAAGGACCCTTGAAATTCGTTCAGCCAGTTCACACTATCTAGAGACGATATCACCTTTTCATAATCCGCTTTGAAGAAATTGTAATTGTTCATTGATGTGTTTCGAGAGTTGGATGATTTGTGAGGAGTTTTGATACTCACATCAATATTCAAAGCTGGGTGTAAAGACTCGACCATACGAATAGGTGACAAGCATTCCTCGACTTTGATGGTGTTATCATTTTTGTCATAGAGTACCAAGTCAAGAAATTTATTTTTATTATTTTTCACACAATTAAACTGGAACAGGGAGTTTAAATTTAAGAAATCTATAAACATGTTATTTAAAGCGCTATTATTGCCACTAATAGAACTACCAGTATCCGACCAGACTATACCAGGTAAATTGAAATCGCCAACCACCAAGACGGAGCTATCATCATTTTGAAGTGAAGGTATAGTGCTGTTTACTTTGCTAACAAATACCTCCAGGAGTGGAATGTTTACGGGAGGCGGTATATACACCGTGCACACATGTAAAGTCTGTTTATGTCTGCCTACCCCTATCTGTATCGAGACCCATAAATCCTCGCAATCGCTTTCCATATCCAAGCGACGACTGGATAAATATTTATTGGAAACCGCTATGAGAACTCCACCACCAGATTTTTTGTGGGATGACCTAATACTAGTTTCTCGATCCCGACGATAGATTATATATCTACTACCAAAAATTTCAGCGTCAAAGACACTACCGCTCAGCCAAGTCTCCGTTAGAAGTATCAGGTCAAAATTGTTGTTTAAAACCTGGTTACGCACATCTTGCATATCTGTATTAATTCCCCTAATATTCTGGTAATAACAATTTAAAACAGTGAATTTGATACTAGTAATGAAAAAACAGAAACATGCATTGTACAACAAATATATATAGTTATTTTAGACTCCTAAGAACTTCAGAATTCTTAACATATACGTATTCCGACTTATCCGATTTACGCATAAAAATTCGGCCATTTTTTATCCATACAAAACGATACTTAAGTTTTTTTGAGTACGATCTTGCTTCAGCGTGGAGCGCTTTAACAGCAGGTGGTAGGTGCTCGCATATGTACACTGGCTTCTTATCACCGCCAATTCCTAAGTGACTTGTGTTTAATTTATCGAAAATTGTGTTGGCTTTCTTATTAAATACCATCGAGGCAGCAAGGAAAGTATCCCGGACACGCGGACTGCTGAACTTTACTAAAATAGACCTTGGACGTGGTGAATCCCTATTTAATTTCGCAACTCGAGTACATTTTATTACATCTTTTTTATCTATATCACACTTTATTACAGATGCTATTTGATTAAGCGTGGTTACAAGGTTCTCATTCTTGTATTCCGGTACGCACTGTACCTCAACATTACAGGCCCGAGACTGCTGTTCCATCAGTGATAGTCGTGACTGCAAGTCGTTCACATCACTTCGAAGACTGTTATTTTCGCGTTCAAGATTTTTAATATTTTCAAATTTACGGTTAACATCTTGCTTAACATCTTCATATTTTTTTTCCAGAAACTCAATAGAATTATTAATTGCTGTCATATTCTCTAACATTTTTTGAAACTTATTTTCGATTTGATCCAACATGTCTTTTCTAAATATATCGAACACGACTTTGAGCTCCTCGCGTACAATGTGACGGACCTCCTGCATCGAGACGTTTGATGTACTACTATGTTCGTTATTATCTCGTCTCGTCTCTCGTCTCGTAGTGACATTATCGTCGTAATCTGATGTATTGTTTTTTTTAGGCATGATCTGTCTTATAAAAATTTCAAAATTGAAATCGTTAAGTTAAATTAAATTTTTTTTTCAATATTTCCGATGTAGCTTGGGTTTGAACTCGGAATACCCGGTGAGTAGGTGAAATAGCAAACCGATGGGCCAGCGTAAGTTAATTAGTGTATGTGAATTATCGAACTTACTTTAAACTGTTATAGATCGTTGATTAAAAAGTTTTGAATTAAAAAATATTCTTCACATACCGACACTACACATTTTACACAAATCATTTAATATAATTTAAAAATCGATTATTAAAATCGTTTTTTACACTGTTTTATTTTAAATTCACTTAGATTTGGTACATTCACTAATAACTATGGTACTTTCGTATATTTTAAAAGTCATTAAGATCCTTGAATTGCGACTGCAACTCGAGAAAAGACAATCACTGATTTTTCCGTGATCCGTAAATTAGTTACACTGAACAACAATAACACACAATGTTTACTTAATGTTTATCATTATCGCACAATTATCATGAAAAATATGGTACTTTAACTATTTTTAAAACTTTAAATTACACACATATTTTTTATTGTTTCGTATAATAGTGTTTAAATAGTGTAAGTAAAATATTGCATTAAAATTTTTTAAATTTATAATGTATATATAGGTTAACCTTAACTTAAGAATTACTATTGTAGACTTATTTACCACATTCTGATGAGGCGTGATTTCTTGTGCAATCTAGTCTAGTTCAACTCTAGAAGTCTCTCGTGGTTTTATCAAAAAGTGATATATAAAATTGGTTCGTAGTGTATTTTGGCCATATTTATTACAATAAAAATACCAATTAAGTAGTTAATACTTTTGTATAGTTATGAAAAAAACATTCTAACTTTCTAAACTTTGCTTCAAAGAACAATAGTGTACCTACTCCAACACTTTTACTTTTATATATTTATTATAGTTGTGTTATTACATATATATCGGTAAACAGTATTTAATTATGTTTTTAGATGACATAATGTAATTTAATATAAAAAAAGAAATCATCAAATTCTATTTCAATAACAAAAATTGTATAACTTTACATAAATTCTTTAGTTAGTTGCATATAACATTAACATTACCAGTAAAATAACATTTAAACAAAAATCAATAGAAGTTCAATACACCGTAAATAGTTATAATATTTAATTAACATTATAGAATATAGAGAATCAGAGAAGTTGTTGTTTTATTATTAAAATAATTTTATTTATCAAAAGGTCATTAATGAGCCTCATCGGTGCTTACACAAGGAATATCTTGTTATTACATGTTGTGACATGTTGAGAGAACTTCATAACTTTTAATATTGTAACAGTGGAGAGTATCTAAGGTTGGTCTTATGTTTTATTGATCTAATCATTAGGGGTCTAAATCACTCTATTATTATGTTTAAAAGATTTGTTTTTTTAATTAATGTTATTTAATTTCCCATTAGTTTAAACTTAGATCAAAGCGACTAAATAAATTTAATGTATATTGGAATATTCAATAAGAATAAATATTTTAATTCCTTGAAAATTATTAACATTTAAAATGTATAAGCTATTTACATTAACATTTACATAATCATTTAAACCATAGAAGAGTAAATATTTAACTGTAACCCCGACTGTGAATGTGTTATTCTAAGAAGATTTTAAGCTAAAATGAAATGCTCCACACTACTAGAGCACATTTAAGGTATTCAAATTCAACATAAAAAGGTTATTACTTTCCAGCATAAAAATATCTTCGCAATTGAAGTAAAATGCATTTTCATCTGACAATTATATAAAATGCGTGGTGTGCCTAAATTATAGATGTAAGAATATTATGAAAAAATATTTCTTAAAACTAGTAATAGAGTTTGAGTAATGTTTAATTTAGATAAAATTTTGTAAAGTTTACGATAATTAACTTATGTGAATAAGGCGTGATCCGTGTCATGTCGTGAATTAGATGTGCCGTCAGCAGGGCTGCCTTCATACCTTGATGAAAGCAGCCCCGAATCCCATATTCAAGTTCTTATAAAGGCCATCGTTTCTGCACACAACCTGATTCTCTGAATGAATTGACGTTAGTTGCTTACTCTTTTATCTTGCACCTGCATGACACCTGCTTAAAGCCCGATGTCACGACAGTTTCAGTTATTTGCTTTATTTTTAATAATTCCCACTGACATAATATAAGAAAAAATATATAAACATGAAAAAATAAATTTAAAAAAGTAACAGTAATATTGCTAACATTACAATGTTATATTATAAGGGTTTAACAAAAATATTTTTATTTATATAATAAAACCTTAAAATAAATGATTTTTATTTAACTACATACATATTTACGCTTCATTTAAAATATGTTTCATATAAAATTATGTATTTTAATAATAAGTAATATGTGTATGAGTAAGACATACTACGTTACTCATATTTTAAAATAAAAAATTATACACATACACTAATTTATTACATATAAACTATCTATTGTTTTACATATATATTAAGTGTAAGATGTAGTCTTAATTGTTACATAATAATTGTACCTGATTCTATATGAAATGTATATAACAATTTCAAATACGAGTACCATTAAATACTTATTGAATACCTTTAAAAACTTTTTTTATATACTCGTACATAATATACTATAAAATCGTATAGAATACATAGGACAATAAACTTTCAAAATTTTTTTACAAAGGATTTTTCAGGAGTAGTTTACATCGTAAGTAACTTTTTACGAAAACTTAAATAATTTCACTTCTTTGGATATATTTGGAGGATACACATTATTTAGAATAATTTGTTAGAATTCTGTGAGAATCCTAGTAAAGGTCACGTGCATGACGCTTTTTGCACATAAAATGTTTATTCTATTAAAGTATTTTCCATTCATTGTGACGTTAATTTGATATTAATACTGATGACCATTCAGTAGCACTATATGATAAATCGAACTGAATATTTTATTATTTTTGAATTAGTGTTTAAATGCTAAAATAAATCACTCCTAAACAAAGATTATTGCACGTATGGGTTTCTTTTACTCTGATTGAATAATATTGTTCGGATACAATTGCAAAGAAAAAATACGAAAATAAATAAGGAAAAAAACAATAAAATACTTGGTGCAGTAAAGAAATAATTATTTTTTCCATTTTCACTTATTCCAACAAAATTCTAGGTGCGGTGATAGTAAATTATATAGATTTAAACTTTGTGGCAAATATGTTATATCACATTTGTATTATGATGTGGTTTTAGAAATATCTATTATACAATATTTAGTGTTTTCTTATATATGATTTTTTACAAGATTTATACTATGTGGTGAATTATATATAAAATCAATAACATACGATGCATGTATAATTTAAACTTACAAATGTGTGATCACTGAATATGCCTACATTACTATAGTAATATCTTGAATATTTTGTCCCTTTTATATATACAACATTTGATAGCTACTAAATTTTAAAAATGTTTTAATTTTTTATTAATACATAATATTATGTACATAAAATATATTGATTAAAACCTATATACATTTTAAAACCACCAAAATTTATAGAAGAAAATATATATCAAGTTGCTAGAGTAAGGGATACTTTGTGACTTGACACGATACGACAATTCAATTATTGGAAATTGCAGCGCTGCCATTTTAATAAGATTGTAAATGTCGAATGACGAAAAAAATCTATAAATTATTAATTAATTTCAAAGTAAAACTGTAGTCACCGTCATAAATGTTTACTGAGACTGAAGGAAAGTGATAGAAACGGGCTGTTTTATTTCCTCACCTCCTCATCTTATCACATCGTATTGCATCGAATCACGTCACATTGCATTGCACTACAACGCATCGCATTGCATCGCATCGCATTGCATCGCATTGCATCTCATCGAATGTATTGTATTGTATCATATCATATATTATTTATATAGTTGACAAAGATAAAGATTTCATAACTAATGAGTAAAATCAAAATTATAATTGTAATAGATCTGTAGAAGACATAATTATAACAAATGATCAATCGAATATAAGAATTTATTTATTTATCGAAATAAAATTTTTAAATTTATTTAGTATTCTGATGTAACATACAATGAAAATGAAAATAACTGAACCGTTGTTTGTATTTCTTCGTTATAAATAAATAATAGTAATTAGTGCTTCAACTTTTTTACAAATTAAATTACTAACAGTTTTGTATTGGAATAGAATAATTTTATTATGATAAAATCAATATCTTACAATATTTTTATTCATAAAGCCCGTATTACTAGTACTAGTAAGTACCGATAATTACTTATCATCTATACTTATAATAAATCTGTAGAGAGGTCAATTCTGTACATGAAATATATTTACAAAATAAGTAGCAGGGGGTGATTAGTGTTCGATACTGATGCCAAAAATGCAGTTAAAAAAATTTTTGTCTGTCTGTCTGTCTGTCTGTCTGTTTGTATGTTATTTATAGAAAAAAAAACTACTCGACGGATTTTAACGAAACTTAGTACAATTATTCTTTATACTCCTGGGCAGGTAATAGTATACTTTTCATCACACTACAATGAATAGGAGCAGAGCAGTGAAAGGAAATGTTGAGAAAATGGGAGAAGTTGCTTGATTTTTTAAGCTTCCGTCGCGTGTGCAGCCTTAATGGTTAGAGCTACATAGAAACTATGTATAACGGAGATATTCTACATAAAAATACACGAAAAATATTCCAAGACAGCATATATCTACCTTTTATAGTTAACTCACAATAACACGCATAACTCTCGATAGCTTAGCAGTTCGGAGATTTCTTATTATATTTGTTTACTTTTACGTTTATAAAACCAATAATGCTCACCATCATTCCTAATTAAAAAAAAAATAAACATTAGCACCAATTCAATAAAAAAAGAATCATTGAAATCGGTATAGAAACACCAAACTTATACTTACTTACATGAAATACGCCAACAAGACATCGCGCGTGAATAGTGAATCAAGCTATAAGGATTATTTTTGCGTAACGGTTGCCGCGCTCGACGGGGCTCGCGGCGGCAGAGTATAAAAGGGGCGGGAGGCGAGCGCAAGCGTCATTCAATATTTGGCTGTTGATGCGTTCAGAGTGTTGAACTTTATTGACAGACAATAATTGTTATTTTATAAACCGTGCTTATCAGCGCGACTTTTTGTCTTTAAATAGTTTATTTTAATTTCTTTTGTTGTTATTTTCTAAATTAGTTTTAGTTTTGTTTAAATTCTTAACTATTAATAGTTCCTATTTTATTTCTTTTTAAGTAGATTTAGATTCGATTTTTAGATTAGATAATAGATAGATAGATTAGATTATTGTTAGATTTTTAGTTACTGATAGGTTAGTTTTGGGCATTTTATGTTTAGTTTTTTTTGTATTGAGTAGATAAAAGCGTAGGTAGGTACTTTTATTAATTATAGTATTCATAGGTATTTTTTATTTATTTTTAAGTGAAGTAGGTATAGGTAGATATTGCCTACTGTCTACCTATACTGCACACGTGTTTTAGCTTTATTTTCATTTCTTTTTTTTTTGTACCTAAGTTGTAGGTAGGTAGGTACATATTTCTTAGTTTAATTCTATTAGAATATTAGGTATTTAAGTTTAAATAGGCACTTAGATTTATATTTTTTTATTATATAGCAGCTGTACTTAGAACATCTAAGGTTTTTTTTGTATTAGCATAGGTACTTTGATTAATTACAGTAGTTGTAGGTATTTCTTATTATTCATTTTTAAGTGAAGTAGGTAAGTGTAGATAGTATTGCACACGCATTAAGTATAGCTTTATTTTCATTTTTTATTCTTTTGTAATTTGTAGGTACCTACGTACATATTTATAATTCGATTAGAATATTATTTTAGTTTTAATAGGCACTTAGATTTATATTCTATTTATTATATACTTAGCTATAGTTAGGACCTCTGACGTAAGTTTTTTGTTGGGTAACTAAATAGAATTTAAGTTACCGTCGATTAAAAATAAAATAAACGATGCCACCTACAAAACGACCATCTTTATCTCGAACTTCGAGTCAAGCTAGGAGAATGAGAATGACGCGTTCTCAAGAATCGGAAGAGGAAAGAGCACATCGGTTAAACTCTATGAGAGTTAGTGCCTCAACATCTCGAGCTAATGAAAGCTCTCCAGAAAGAGAGATGCGATTAACAGCTGAAAGAGCGAGACGAGCTACAACACGGGCTTCTCAAAGCTCTTCTCAACGAGAGCTAAGGCGTTCCATTGACCGGGAACAACATGCGTTATCCCGAGAAGCTGAAACTGCTTTACAACGAGAATTGCGACTCACAGCTGACCGCGAACGGCATACATTATCTCGCGAGTCTGAAACCTTCACTGAGAGGGAATTACGGCTTACAGCTGACCGCGAACGTCATATTTTATCTCGCGAGTCCGAAACCTTCACTGAGAGGGAATTACGGCTTACAGCTGACCACGAACGTCATATTTTATCTCGCGAGTCCGAAACCTTCACTGAGAGGGAATTACGGCTTACAGCTGATCGCGAACGTCATATTTTGTCTCGAGAATCTGAAACTTTTACTCAATATCAAGACCGTTTGACAAATGATAGGGCGCACCATAACATGATTCGATCTCTTGAAGATGAACATGAGCATGAACAACGACTAGAGTCGGGACGCGATTATTACAATTCTTTGAGACAAGAACAATTGATTACTTTATCTAATGAAAGATTAAGAATTGAAAATATTCGGTCGCTTGAAACAGAAGAACAGCGAGAGGCCCGTCTTACTGCAGATAGATTTCGACATGGTCTTAATGACTTAGATATACACGTGGTAGATCAATCTACAAATTCGGTGGCGTGGTCCGATAAATATAAAAGTGGGTTTGCTTATAACCTCACAATTGATTACAGATCATCTTCTGAAATAGGCGATATGAACGTAGTATGTTCCTTTTGTAATGCTTCGAAGTGGAGGAAGGAGTCTGCTGGTTTCTGTTGTTCTGGAGGTAAAATAAATTTGCCTTCGTTCGAAGACCCACCGGAACCTTTAAAATCACTACTTTTAGGGGAACATTTGCAATCCAAACAGTTTTTAGATAATATTCGCACTTATAATAGTGCATTCCAAATGACATCCTTTGGTGCTAAACAAATCTCAGAAGGCCCTTTCATGCCTACTTTTAAGGTACAAGGTCAGGTTTACCATTTGATAGGGTCCCTTTTGCCTGAAGAACAACCTAAATTTCTTCAAATATATTTTGTATCCGATTACAACGAACAGTCGAATATAAGAAATCAATATTTTCCGAATTTAAATACTGAACTCATTTCACAACTTCAGAACATGTTACATCAGGTTAATTCGTACGTATGCAGTTTTAAATCGGCATTAGAAGCCCTTTCTCAAGATGGTAATAACAATTATAAAATTGTTATAAATGCCGATAAGCGTCCAACTCAGGAACACCCTGGGCGTCATAACGTTCCATCCACGAATGAAGTTGCTGTAGTACTGGTCGACCAGGAATGTGATAGGCGTGATATCGTTATACGTTCCAGAGACAATCGTTTGCAACGTATTTTCGAAACCCACAGGGCTTACGACAGTTTGCAATATCCTATGATATACTGTCGAGGGGAAGATGGTTATAATTTCGCTGTATACCAAACCGATCCGCGCACAGGCGCACCTAATTATAATAAAAAGGTGTCATGCCTTCAATTTTATTGTTACCACCTGCAAGTGAGACGGAATAGATTGGTATACTTTCAACGTTTTCGTGGCTTATTTAATCAGTTTATTGTTGACATGTACGCAAAAATTGAAACCGAAAGATTAGTTTATATACGATCTAATCAAAGGCAGCTGCGCGCTGAAGAATACGTGCACCTTCGCGATGCCATGCAGCAAGATAACGATACTGTGAATATGGGTCGTTTAGTTATTTTACCCTCTTCTTTTACTGGTGGTCCACGCTACATGCATGAACGTACTCAAGACGCTTTTTGTTACGTAAGAAAATATGGACGTCCCGACTTATTTGTTACTGTAACTACCAATCCCAAGTGGGATGAAATCACTCGGGAGCTTCTTGAGGGTCAGGCACCGCATGACCGCCATGATATTATTGCAAGAGTGTTTCATTTAAAATTAAAATCAATGATAGATCTTCTTACCAAAGATAACATTTTTGGAGAAGTATTGTGTTATATGTATAGTGTTGAGTGGCAAAAACGCGGCTTACCTCACGCACATATCTTGCTTTGGTTAAAAGATAAGGTTCGACCTAATGATGTAGACAGATTAATCAGTGCTGAAATTCCAGATCCGACTGCAGATCCCCTGTTATACGACATTGTTAAAACTCATATGATACATGGTCCATGTGGTGCATTTAACGCAAATGCTCCTTGCATGCAAGACGGTCGTTGCACTAAAAGGTATCCAAAAGCATTAGTGGATGAAACTGTAACAGGACATGATGGATACCCATTATATCGTCGCCGTTCAAGAGACAATGGTGGTTTTACTGTTGAAAAGCGAATGTCTGGACAACAGGTTACTTTAGATAATAGGTGGGTCGTTCCGTATTCGCCTGTATTGTCCAGAGCATTTCAAGCTCACATAAATGTAGAAATGTGTAATAGTGTAGAGTCAATTAAATATATTTGTAAGTACATTAACAAGGGCAGTGACCAAGCTACGTTTGCGTTAAGAAATGAACATGATGAAGTTACTAGATTTCAGTCAGGCAGATATATCAGCTCTTCAGAAGCTGTGTGGCGGATCTTAAGTTTTAATATTCACGAAAGATATCCACCTGTGACCCATCTGGATGTTCATCTGGAAGGCGGTCAACGTATATATTTTAACGCCGAAAATGTTACAGAACGATTAGAGAACCCTAGACAAACAACTTTATTGGCATTCTTTCGACTTTGCCAAACTGATAATTTCGCAAAGTCTCTTTTGTATGAAGAAGTTCCATCGTATTATACCTACGATAAACAACGAGGTGTCTTTAACCGTAGACGCCGAGGCAGGCCTGTAGATGGCGAGACAGGTATTTTCAAAGAACATGTTCTTGGTAGAGTGTATACTGTTCATCCTAACAACGCAGAGTGTTTTTATTTGAGATTATTATTACATACAGTGCGAGGACCAACATCATTTATAGATTTGAGAAAAGTAGACGATGTTGTTTATCCAACTTATCATGCAGCTTGCCAAGCGCGTCATTTGCTTGAAAATGATCAACATTGGGATGACGCTTTAGCAGAATCCTGTGTTAGTGATAATCCACGACGGTTACGCCATTTATTTGTAACATTACTCACATTTTGTAATTTATCTGATCCTGTCCAATTATGGGAAAAATATAAAGAAAAATTTGCAGAAGACTTTCTTCGGAATTTATCTCACAATAATGAAGGCGCAACTAATGATAATTTTCGAGATCTGGCTATAAATCAGTGCTTATTAGCTCTTCAGGAAGACTTGACAGCAGTAGGCGGTAAATCACTTTGTGAATATGGTTTGCCAACGCCAACCTCAGTCGGAGAGGTTACCAATAGGGAATATTCCGCAGAGATTGGTTACAACCCAATGTAACTGCTGGTAACATTAGAAAACGGTGTCCCAATGATGACTGCAGAACAACGCTTAGTCTATGATCGCGTGTGCGAGAGTGTGCAGAATAATTTAGGAACAATATGGTTTTTAGATGCACCTGGAGGAACTGGGAAAACTTTTTTGACTAAATTAATATTAGCTTATGTTCGAAATCAGCGTAAAATCGCTCTTGCCGTGGCTTCATCAGGTATAGCTGCAACATTGCTACCAGGAGGTAAGACTGCTCACACTATGTTTAAAATACCAATTAATTTAGATCGCACGGAAAGTCCAACCTGTAGTATTTCAAGAAATAGCGACAAAGCTAAGGTATTGCGTGAGTGTAATTTAATCGTATGGGATGAATGTACGATGGCCCATCGAAAAGGAGTAGAAGCAGTAGACAGAACTCTAAGGGACATAAGACAAAATGATCGACCAATGGGCGGTATTACGGTTTTATTTTGTGGTGATTTCCGACAAACCTTACCGGTAATACCACGGGGAACCCGAGCTGATGAGATTAGGGCTTGCCTGAAAAGCTCTTATTTGTGGCATGATATACAATCGGTGCATTTGACTATAAATATGCGAGTGAGAACTGGAGACAACGCAGATAATCGTGAATTTTCTGATACATTATTGAAGATTGGTGAAGGTACCTATCCACAACTACACCAAGGAAAACTTATTCTGACACCTGAGTTATGTTGTATAGTGCAATCCCAACAACATCTTATATCTTCGGTTTACGGTGACATAACAATTATATTAAATAGGGACAATTCTTGGCTTTGCGAAAGGTCCATTTTGACTCCTCGCAATGACCAGGCATCTGAAATTAATAATAAAATACTGTCTAATATACAGGGAGAAAGCAAAGTTTATAGTTCAATAAATAGAATGGTTGATGAACAAGAAGCCACTAATTACCCGATAGAATTTTTAAATTCTTTAAGTATGCCTGGACTACCTTCTCATATAATTTGTTTAAAAATTGGCATACCGATAATTCTGCTCCGAAATTTAAGACCACCTCAACTTTGCAATGGAACTCGGCTAAAAGTAACCCAGTTGCAACAAAATGTAATCGAGGCTCAAATTTTAACAGGTTGCGGTGCAGGAGAAACTGTCTTTATTCCCAGAATTCCCATAATACCAAATAATTTTCCATTCCAATTTAAAAGAACGCAATTCCCAGTATCGGTGTGCTATGCCATGACTATCAATAAAGCTCAAGGGCAGACTTTTCGTGTTGCTGGAGTAGATCTCGGTGTTAGCTGTTTCTCGCATGGTCAATTATGCGTCGCTCTTTCCCGGGTTAGCAATTCTAGGAATCTTTACGTTCACGTGCCGGACGGGTCGACTCTTAACATAGTCTACCCAGAAGCTTTGCGCTGAAACATTTTAATTTGATCTAAAAATATTAGCAATATATTATCTTAATAAAAAACAAGGAGTTACACGCTGACCGAGTCGTGGGTATAGCGTGGGTATATTATAATATTCTGCGGTTACTTATATTTTTCAACAGTTTTGTGGATTGGCATATTATATTACTATTGCCCTTCTAAAATACGAAAGTGAATCTGCCTGTTACGTCAAAACTATGAGGGAGGACATCTGCTAATTTTTTTTCGAAAAACGACGGAAACGCGGACGAAGTCGCGGGCAAAAGCTAGTATTTATATAAAGTTCTTTAAATTTCATATGTTTCTGACTAATAATAAAAATATACAACAAAAATTGAAAATACCGAAAACAAAATTAACAAATATATATACATAAACATGTTATTGTTTCACTATAAAATCATATAATCATTTCATCTTGCATATACTCGTATATATGTATCTACAGAATTTAAAACTTCCTTCAAATACGGTTTAAGATAAAAACTGTGATGTCAGACCAATCTTTTGTTGTTATTATTTGATACTAAATTATAATATTAAATTTAGAGGGACTTAAAAAACGGTGTGTGAAAAATTATGTAGTTTTAATTTTAAATGTATATTAAATTTGATTTACATATCTGATTTATAAATTAAACATTGTCATTCATATTCAAACAATTTTTTATCACACACTAATAAACTATAGAAATAAAAATGTTGGTCATGTTTCGATTAGTTCGAGTGAATTGTGTGAATATTAATTTCTTTTTAGGGTTTTGTAATACGGAAATATACGTTTCCTGGGAATTATCATATAAACATTAAGGTTAACCTATCTTAACGTTATTTAACGGATTCATTCGGAAATTCATTTTGAATTTTATAAATCTAAACTCACTCTCAACTCTTGCATTTTGAATTTTACAAATTCAACTGAAGATTCGTGGTCAGTCACTTTAAAAGCCACCATATACCAAATTTAATGCAAATCGGTTGATTTTTAACGTTACCACATGTAACGTGGTTTTGACCGTCATATTAGACTATAGTCGATTAAAAGTTTTACCAAATGGGTTTTGAAAGTAGACTTCAATACCTTATGAGTGCTCCTTAGCACCTTACCTCAATCGAGTTTAGGATTTTATAGAGCTTTTAGTACAAAAAAATCAGAAGTCACGTATTCTGGCAACCATATTTGAACAGCCGTGATGTTTCGATGAAAATCCATTCGCATTCCGAAAGTAGACTTTAAGTCCTTTCCATCGACTACCTATAAACCTTTATATGACTAAATATTTTTGTTAAACATGGAGTGACACGTTGAAAAAGAATGACTCTTATATATGTAAATAAAACAATAACATAAAAATATTCTATTTTAGTTATATAGTTATATAGATATATTATACACATAATAATTAAATATAAATAGCTAAAATATATAACGACAATTCTCATCCGTATATATGTTGTTATTTCATCATAAACTCCAATTATATAATTATTCGAATAAGTACTTGATACCTTGTCTAATTTCATTACGACATTCTCTTAAAGACATTTACAATTATCTTTGAAGAATTCCTTTCCTATTTCCGGGTTCAATTAATATTATTAAATTTTACCGTCTCGTTATAGAGAGCAATTAAAATTATTTATTTAATCATATTAAGACGTGAATACATGGAATAAAGTTATAAGCGTAATGTTTTAAAAGTTGATGGTAAAATATTCGTTTATGACGGTTGTAGCCAAATAAATTTATGTCCTTTAAATTTTATCCTTAATAATTTTTATTCAATCTTAGTGTTAAATAGGTAAATGAATCTAAACAATTAATTATTTTCTAAATACGGTATTAACCGTCAAGCTAAAAAGATATCTAAGTTTTCTTATGGTTGGAAATTAACTTTATAATTGTTATTGTAAACTAAGTCAGTAATTATCATATTGATACTGAATTTATATGTATATATATTTTTATTTAGTGTAACATTTCATACTTATTACATTCTATATTTTTACATATATGTTACTAGTAACATTTCAACATTTCATTTTTTCAAGTATGTATAGTTCGACGCAATTTGTCTTATAAAAGAACTTTATAAAAGCCTTTGACCCAGTTTTAAAACTCATTATTTATTCAGTGTCTTAATTTTGTAGCACTATTCTTGTGACTATGACTATAAATACGAAAATTAGTATTTTATTACCAACATCTTACTATAATTATAGCTTATTCCTAATATAGTCAATAAAATACTAGACCATTTAACTATAAATAGCTACTAACATATTGCATCTCATGCTTCACCGACAGGCAATATATCAGGAAATTAATTAATACCTACAATTTCATATGATTGTGTCCAATGAGTGGACACATAATAACATATAGTGTAGGTGTCAATTATCATTATCGGAGATCAGAGCATGTATACATATATCAACAGTAATAATAAAAAAATATAAGCACGGGGCACCCAAAGAACCAAGAATGTAAAGAAAAACCTATTGGTCTGCAAAACATGTGTTAATTTTGCTTGCGAAAAGGAAGAAAGAAATAGCAGTAGCAACTACAAGAGAAATTGAAAAAAATATTTAAACTGTGCAATTTATTACTTACAAAACATACAATAAACAAATACATACATATGCAATGGAGATCTCATAGATATACGGTTCATAAAAAGGATACTACTCTATGATTAGTTAAATAAAAATAACAAAGGTGACCTGGTCAAGCTAATTTGAAAACTAACTGCAGTCAAATTTGGACAGATTGTAATACATAGTTTAGTATATAAATATTTTTACACTTTATAAAAATTACCAGTATAAGCACATAAGTAATTATACTTTTAAAAAGGTTGTGATCGATTCCAATGATGATTGCATCAAGGAAAATATCAAATTAAATTAAGCCTAAAAGTTTATCAAAATTATGGTATTGTCTTTAGACAGAATTTAAAAATATTTATCAAAATTTTATTATTATTCTTAGAGTTAGTGTTACACACACTTTTAGATAGCCATTCTAATATATACAAAAATAAAACAACTACATAATTGCTACAAGTGAAAGTTATATTTTTATGATATAGTAGCTGCAGCTTCTTACTCTTAAATTACAAAAAGCCGTTAAACATTTACAACATTAGTTATTTACTTATTGATGTTTATTGATATTATGGTTGATAAAAATATTATTAAGAAAGTGTCCTGTGGAATCGCTTTAAACTTGAGCAATACTCTAACCTGCCGTAAAAACAATTTCCACGCGAACGGAGTCATAGGCACAGCTTGTGTATAATAAATGCCTTCATATTTTACATTTTTACACATTATTTAAGAACATATTAGCATTAAACATACCATTGAAGAGTTCTAAGCAACAAATCCTGAAACGTTTGTACCGAATATAAGATTCCAAATTTTGATTTCTAAGAAGATTGTCGAGTTGGAAGTTATTTTGTTTATCGTTAACGACTCTAACGACATAATTGGACACGCTGACGATAAAAATATTTTTTCGATTTTTATATGTCAAAATACTCTTAATTTGTTCAATTCACATTTGTTGTACAACATATTTATGTCAATTTAATATATAAACATTTTAATAATACGCAGAATTATGACTTTGTTGGTCCCTAAATAACTAGTAAAAGATAAGATATTTTTAAGATACCTTACATATATACATAGGTAGTTGTCTTATATTTTTTTGCAAAATATATGTGGACTATTCGGACAAGATAACGCATCAGTGCATTCCAAGTATTCCGTTCACTTAGAGAGTACTGACTGACTTACTGACTTTTTAATATTATTTCTAGTATGGCTTCATATTTATACTATATACATACGAACTTTGATATAGGTATTTTTGAGCTGAGCGTAAGCAAATCTCTTAACCGTTTGGGAGTCCTTTTTTGTGTTTAGTTGTCTCCAAAATGTGGTGAGATAATTAACTAAAAATTTTGTCATGTATGTTTAGCCATTCAAAAGTTATCAAGAAAAGAAAAAAGGAGAGGGGCTCAGCTCAACACCCGCCGCGCACGGTTTGCAGATCCTAGTATTTAAATTCTTATTCTTAATAAATAAGCCTACTGATTCAGATGATAAGGCTAATGATACTGCAAAGATTTGGCTTTAACATAAGCTCGCTGCACTGCAAAATCGCTATTACTTATGTGTTTAGCATGGTTAGTAAAAGAGAAGGATACTCCGATCTCTTTTCCTTTCACCTTGTTTTACCCTCCATCATTCAATTGTAATAAAACATTAATTTCTTCCGATATTTGTTTTATTTTACTTTCAGAATATACAGTCTTTGTATGAAATCATTTTAAATGAGCAAGATGTCCAGAATTTTGGTGGTCAAATTATTATAATTTTGGTATTTAATTCACTTTTTAAGGATATTTATTTTACTATTGTCATTGTGGCATTATCATATTTAAAGACAATCTCAAGAATAATTATATATATATGAATTTAGAAGTGTAAGTGTCCAAGTTGTTAACCTTCTTTTATATTATTATTTATAATTCAATTTAATATCACCAACTTATTGAAAATTTTAAGTACATTGACAAAAGAAAATAAAATGTATTAAAAATAATGAATTAACTTATTTAACAAAATCAACTGGGTAATTTTGATGCTATTACGGAACATACGTAAATACAAATATATGTACATAGATTGCTAAGCATAATAACACTTACTATCGAATTTTAAACAGAAATTCGTCTAAATTTATTATTAATACAACCACTTGCATACTGCTACTCCCAAAGGGTAAGCAGAGTTTAGTTTTCTAATCATGACACCTAAGAGCTTCAGTTATTATGAAATAAGGGGACTGTAGCAATATTGTATTTAGTGAGCTTTATCACATCTTGTTTAATTTATATAATTAGGCAATAAATGTAGCCGTGTTTATAAATGGTACAATCTACAATTTGTTAAACATATTTTATCTATTCAAAAGCTGACAGGTTCTCCCGGTAACTATTTGTTAAGAAAGTTAATAATGTCCCTGCACTAATGAGGTTCATACACGTACGCACACAAACAGACACACCCACTGACAAATTTCTTCCTCATCCACTGAGCTTAACTTTTGGTGGCGCTCTGTTATGCACTAAACTCAACCAGACATAACTAATAACTAAAATTATTATTTATTCTTTATTGTACACCACAAAATATATAAAAAAAAATTATAATAACACATAAAAAGTACAACAGGCGGCCTTATCGCCTAACGGCGATTTCTTCCAGGCAACCTTACAAACATTAAGTATTAAAAAAGAAAAAACATTGGTACAGGGAGGTGGCGTAAAGTTACAGACTAAACATACATATAAATAATAACACACTTATAAACATATAATATAAAACAACAATAAAACGTAATAAACTAAACAATGCAATACACTACTTATATTATATACTACATAATTAAAATAAATAAATAAATAAGTGATGTTCAGTGAGTGTTATACAGAAGTTGTTTTAACTATCTTTACTCAGAAAGTATTCTTTTACAGTTGTTTTAAATAAGATTAATGTTTTCGATTGCCGTATAGACAAAGGAAGAGTGTTCCACAGTTTTGTGACAAGCACTGTAAAAGAGTGCTTATAAAATTTTGAATTATGGAATGGCATTTTTAATATTAATAATTGTGACGATCTCAAATCTTCCTGTGGTCCTAGAAATTCAAATCTTTCCTTTAGGTATGAGGGCGTAATTGGATGGAATAATACAATAATACACAGTACAACAGAGAAAGTACATGTAAATCCCGGCGTCGCCGAATAGTAAGCCACTTGAGCTGTTGACGAAATTGTGAAATGTGGTCATATTTGCGCAAGCCAAATACGAACCTTATAGCTATGTTTTGAAGTCGCTCAAGTTTATTTAATTGGTCCTCGGTCAAATTAAGAAAGCTTACATCGGCATAATCTAGAATAGAAAGTAGGAGAGAATGTGCTAACATAATTTTGGTAGGAATAGGCAGAAAATATCTTAGTCGCTGAAGAGAATTCATTGCGATGAATGTTTTCCTACTGAGATCTCTTATGTGAACGGACCAACATAATGTTTGGTCTAAGTACAACCCAAGATCTTTAGCGGAGTCACAATATGGTATTGCTATACTGTCATATAAGATCGGAGGGAGATTTAATTTGTCAATTTTAGCAATCATGCCGGGTCTGCCAATAATAATTGCCTGTGATTTAGTTGGATTTATTTTCAAACCATAGAGACAACTCCATTTTAAAATTTTAGTCAGGTCATCCTTAATGGCATGTATGGAGGAATGCAGATTGTCAGCGCTAGTATGGCGGTAAATTTGAATATTTTCTGCATACATGTGAAAGAGAGAAGATATATATTGAGTTATGGAATTAATGAAAATTGCGAAAAGTAAGGGAGATAATACGCCGCCTTGAGGCACCCCAGCCGAGACATTGCACCACGATGAGAAGGACTTATCCTGCCGGATGCGTTGTCGCCGGCCAGTGAGGTAACTACGAAACCAGTGTATCACCGATGGAGATATGTTAAGAGTGCGTAACAGACTTAACAGAATATCGCAGTCAACAGAATTAAATGCATTGCTAAAATCTAGCAGGGTTAATACAGTCAGCTGTTTATTATCCATTGCCAAGCCAATATCATCGGTGACCTTGAGTAGTGCTGTAACCGTACTATGACCGGGACGGAAACCGGATTTTTAGGGACTTAGTAAATGATGGTTATTAATAAATGTGCTCAACTGCTGATAAACTATTTTCTCAAGGATTTTGGAGAGAAAGGGTAAGATGTAGAAAGGACGAAAATCGCCTATATTTAAGGGTTTCGACTTTTTAGGTACTGCAATCACCTGAGCATGTTTCCAAGCATCAGGAAATTGACCATTGGTAATGGAATAGTTCAGGATGTGACTTAGAATAGGAGCAATAACATCTAGGATGGGTAGGATCATATTACGGCTTATACTGTCAGCACCAACAGCATTTGAAGAAATGGATAATACGCACTTCTTAACATCACATTCGGTGATAGAACAAAAGGAAAAAGATAAGAAATCTGGAGTTGGAAGAGATGAAAGATAATGAAGTATGCGATCTTTATCGGCATTGTCCATTATTTTAGAAGAAGAAAAGTGTTTATTAAGAAGTTCAACGTCAATTTTGATAGAAGTATTTGTAGTTCTGCCAACTCCAACCGATTCAAGAAATTTCCATGTTTTAGATGTGTTGCCATCTTCGATTGAGTTATGAATATGGCGGCGTTAGGCATCTCTACAAGAAGTATTACAGCGATTTCGAGTTCTATGATATTTAGAGCGGTTGGTATCGGAGTCTTTTAATTTATATTTATATTTTTGGGAGATTACAAAGAGAACAGTTTATGTTTATAAAAGTCACCACATACTGGTGACTGATATCGAACTTTTTACTTGATTAAATATAATTATAATATAATTATTAATAATGAATAAAAGGATAAATTGAAAATTGTTGATTAAAATTAATATAAGACTTAAAATATTCATAACAAAACATAACGCATAGAGACAGGTGAATTACAATCAGATTGTAATGGGTCTCTAGAAATAAGTTTTTTGTTTAGTTAGCAAAAGTAAGGGGACTTAGTCGAAAGAAAGGTAATCTTATAAAAATTGAAACCACTGTCGCTAACGATCTTGATTTTCTCAGACTGAATCTCAATTTTGATCATATCTTCTTATCTTTCTGTGACGTATTAATTTCTAAGTATAAGTCTGGAAATTTTATTAAGATATAAGTAAATGTTTGTATTTTTACTTTTGATGATTTATCAAGCGTTTAGAAGATTATCGCATTTGCAACAGCTGCAACTGAATATTTGAACTTTCAACATTTGAAACTTTTAACATTTGAAATCTATTGCTATATTAAGATTAGGACAATGAGAACTTTCATTAAAACAAATAAACATAAATAATTATTACTTTTAAATGTTAGTAGACAATTGATGTTCTAACTCGGCCATCGTAGGCTTATTGCTCACAAAGTTTAATAATCTCAGTAATAAGTCTTACAAATAACTCAAATTCCACGAATTTAAAAAAATACTTAAATATTATTGTTTGTTGGACAACTGACTTATGGTTTTTTAGTTATGTAATAAGTATTATTTTGGGGTAAGTATATTTTATATAACATATAAAGTGTATAAATGCGTCGTATAAAAACCATCATAACCGCTGTAATATTTTAGGATTTCCGTTAATAACAAATGAATAATACAACTTATGGAAAATTGTATTCCAAATCTAAGGTAAAGTAAAGATTTAAATAGTAGGAAAATTTCTTTTACAATTCGAAGTGGTTTGCACCAACAGTCCTTCTATTTGCAACATGAGACCTTCAAAGACGATCTATGGGTTAGTGACCCTGACTATAATATGCTTGTGGTTGCGATACCCACACGTGAATTTTATTTTTGTGTGATGCAGATCGTTGTACCGAGTTTGGATGGATAGTACAATACCAGTATAGTAATATCATATAAATTAGTAATACGGTCTTGGAAATTGAATAATATCTAAACATCTGGGCTTACAGTTAACTTTATCTATATATTATACAAGTATATTATATATAACCTATACAAGTTTTTTAATTTAAAAAAAACACATGGTAACTATAATTAATTAAAGCATCATTTAAAGGTGGATCGAGTGTTAATATTTAAATAAAATTGTAACATTTTTTTCAATAAATATTAATACTAATAATAAATTAAAGGTGTAGTTTTATATAATACTCACACAATCATTTACTTATTTTTTTATGTAACGAGAAGATTTATAATATGAATGTCGATCGTTATAAAATGCAGCAGTCAATGAGAACATGGATGAAGTGTGTAAAAATGATATAACAAAGAGCAAAATTTTACTGATATGATATATGACAGAAGTGGAAGAAATAAACTAAAATATTATGCTGAACCCTAATAATTGATGTTGACAGCGGCAGATTTTATTACGGGGTAAAGTATTGTAAAATGTATAGGTAGCTTAGTGTCTTCAGTACCTTTTAGAATTCACTGACATTCAAAAAGAACTTTGTTCTAAATTAAACCGAACTTCACTTCATCAAAAACTGCTTAAAACTGTCCAGTCTTGTTCTCTTCAAGTTTCTTATTAAATTCTTCACGTCTTAGAAGTTTTCTTGGAATTTCTACTAATTAAACCCTCAATTTATCTTTAATTTAACTTAATGAGTTATTTTAGGTTTGATTACGATTTATTTTGACAATAAAATTATATATAAATTGGTATGTACTATGTATGTACGAGTATTGGTATTAAATATAATTATTATGTATTTAAGTCATAAAAATATCAATGATTATTCTAAAATAATAATGTTATAAACAGGATAAAAGCTAATAAATAAATAAATAAAAATAAATAGTAATATCAGGTATTTAATAAAAATATATAAATAAATATTTGGAACTGGATATTTAAGACCCGTATAAATTATAAAAACTTTTACAAATGTGCCATTACCCAATGGAGTTCTGAATGTGATGGTCTGTCTATCAATATGTCTAGACCATCAGATCCGAGAATGCGTGTGAATATCAAATTGAAATTAAAACCATATACAGTCTGCAGCCTCTTTAAAGTGTGAAGAAATAAACTTTTAAATTAACGCAAAAAATTATGTAACAAAAATTCAAATTGTAAAATTTTTGGTTACTTTCCGTTGACCTAGAACTATGAAAGTAATGTTGTTTTATAGGACAAGTTCAAGGAGAAGTCTAAAAACGTTACATTTTCAATTAAAATTTTAATAATATAGTCGTATAGAATCTATTAATTTGTGTGAGGTATCGTTTCAGATGTGAGTTATAAACAACTATTCCAATAAGCTACTGTACATAGATTTGTTAAAATTATCTCTGATACTATATGAGTGAATACACTATATGCTATAATTATTTTAGAAACATTTAATCTCTTCAACTACACGGTAGTATTAATTAAACATTACATTTTTTTTGTTTTAGCATGGAATATTTACTTGATTGTAAGAATAATAATATGTGACAAGGCAACAGGCAGCAATGTCTTATTACAAAACATTGCTGGATAATGAGCTTATAATGAAAAATTAAATCTTAACATTTTCTTTTAATAAAATCAAAATCAAAAATCTTTATTGAATTATAATATTGAAAATAAGTTTCATACAAAATATTTTTTCATTGTCAAAGCTACCACCAGCTCGGAAAATTATTTCCACAGACCTGAGAAGAGCTGGCGACAGAAACTCAGCGGGATTGTCATGATTTGTTTTTTTTTTTCTTAAATTTTAAATTACATTAATACATTACACAATACTAAATAAATAATTTTGAAGCAGCCTGGCAGCGATCGCTTCATACCCACGCGACGGTGCATTGTCCTCTAAGTATTCAGATACATTGTAGTATCCTTTTGCACACAAACGTTCCTTAATTATTCTCTTAAATTTGTTAAATGGTAATACTTGAACGTTTGCTGGGACTTTGTTGTAAAACTGTATACATTGCCCCATGAAAGATTTACTCACTTTTTTAAGTCGAGTAACATGTAGCGCGAGCTTGTGTTTGTTCCTGGTATTTATAGTGTGTATATCACTATGCTTAATAAAATTGTCAGTATTTTTATGTACATATTTTCAAAAAGATTTTCAAAAATATACTGACTGGCGACCGTAAGTACATTAATTTGCTTAAACTTATCTCTTAAAGAATCTCTAGGGCCTAGGTTGCAAATTGCACGGATAGCTCTTTTTTGTATAACGAAAATGGTATTTATATTAGTAGCACTACCCCACAGTAGGATACCATAAGACATTATGCTATGAAAATAACTATAATACACTAACTTAGCAGTAGCCTCGTCAGTTAGGGATCTAATTTTTTTAACAGCGTACGCGGCAGAGCTAAGTTTACTAGCTAATCCAGCTATATGAGGGCCCCATTGTAGCTTAGCTTATCAACAGTGATTCCTAGAAAAACTGTGGATTCCACCACTTCCATCGCTTCCTCATTTAAAAGTACATTAGTACTACAATACTATACAAATTTATTTTTCATTTTATTTTTAATATCTCACTATGATAATAAAAGAATATAATATCTTCTTGGTATGTTTATTTTCATTACTGTAACTGTGTTAAAAAATATGTAAACTTAAGTTTTGTTTACTTCGATTTAAACAGACATCAATCATAATCAATTTCATATTAACTTATCAACATCTATTTTGTTATTGTGTCTGAAAAGCAGTATATCTAAAGCAAAACAAATGTATAACAGAGAAATAATCCACGATCTCTCTCTGACGAAGGCTCCATTCAACCTTTTCCCTCATCCTACCTTATTGCTCTTCTTATTGTACTATGCACTGTGCAAACACTCATAATCAATCTTCACTCATATTTGCTCTTTAAAACGTGTTTCAATAACTTTTTTTTATTCAACAGTTACAACAGATTTGTAATATATTTTTGGAATTTTATGTGTGAGACTGACGTGATCGCTTTTTGAAAATTTTATAAAGATACATCATGTAATAGTGGAATGTGTCAGGAACGAGGCAAAAAGAATACAATCTTCATTATTTGAAAAATAATTATTAGACCTAGGAGGTTGCAACTTTATATTAACTTAACTTAATATAATCCATTATCATATCCTTAAATATTATATAAATTAGTAGAATTTGATACCAAAGCACGATAATTTTGCATGTTATTATGTTATTTTTTGTATTTTTTACTTACAGAACGACATAGTTGCAATGCGACTTAGCTCTTTAATAAAGATAAAGAAAGTACTCGTATTATCTGTGGTGGAAACAACTCAATTAACAAGTTGTCCAAAATATTGTTATTGTGTATTAATTACTATTGTTTAGTTATATCTTTGGTTTCACTTCAAATCGGATAAAATTTATATTTGTTATAAAATTCATATAAAATATTAAAAAAAAATTATATTGTTAAAATAAAACGAAATTAATTACAATATTATTACATCAAATATTTATTATTACTATTTTCTAAGAATTCTCAACTTTTAAATTAAATTCCTTAAATTTGATACATAACATGTAACAAAACATATTTTTACTGACTTGAATATTAATTTATTTTTAGAACTGAGATTTGTTAGACGGAATACATTCTCAATCATCAGTACAATAAATCAAATTTGAAAATAATAAAATCTGAAAAACATGGACCCGGTTTTTGACAAGAGCTTTGTCAATTTATCTCTCTGGTCGGGCAGTGATCACTTTGTCAAAAATGGCTTAAACTCGCCCCAGCATTTTTTAAAGTGACTGACAGGGATTTTAGGATAGAATGCTTTTAAAATATTAAATATTTTTTTGTAACTACAATATATATCACTATTGGAGTCTTTAACAAGATCTTATTATCTTCAATAATTATTTCAATATACGATTAAAGTTTACAGTAAACTATTTTTGTACATAAATGATTACGTACGTAAGTACCTATTCTATCATAAAAATCCTACACTAAATTTCAGTTGATTAGGAACTATAATAGCATCATAATATTTTATTTTAAAAATTTTATAAACATATAATAATGTATATTATAGCAGAAATATTTATATAAATAGAAATATTAATATTACCTTTACACACAATTATTATTAATTATATATTAGAATATATATTTAATATGTACTTCCAACAAGGACTCTAGTAAGGTTTAAAATAAAACTTCAAAAAGAATCCATATTTGTGTTTACAAAGGATATGTTTGTTTTATCTACGCAGTGTTGGAAATGAATATCGTTGATTAACAACAAAATATTCGATTTATTAAATTTTAATGACATTGAATATTTCATTGAATGATTTTTGTCTCATCCACAATCCGTTCGTTCGTTCACAATCAGGAACATGTTAATAAAATATAAATATTTATAAAATAAATTTGATATTCAACTGATCCATTTCTTGTCCTTTATGTGTTATTCGTTATTATAATAATTAGTTAACTCAGTCATATATATTTTATAATATTTTAATGGTGTTTAAATAATGTCAAAACCACTTTAGAATAAGATTTAATTTAATTTAATTTAAAAAATGGTAATTAAAATTTATATGTGAACACTTTGAGTTATTTAAAGAATTATTATTTTTATATAGTCATTAAATTATCACGATATCCAAGAAAAGTAAATTAGAAAAACTATAATAATTACACAACCATGCTCTTTATGTATTCATATCATTCATATTAATTCTATTAATGAATAGCATAAAATTATATGTTGACAAATTTTACCCTCTTGATAATGCATGTCATTCTGGGTTATTTTACTACAAAGAATGAATTCCAATTATCCCACGTCACAATACAAAATGTGAAAAAGCTCCTAAGCTCTAAAAAGCTCTCTAATTATGAATGGTCTCCAAAATTAGTATGCTCTTCTTAGGCTCTTCAGAAATGTATGAAATGTTAATTATAATGATGTCATCTTCAAAATGTATGTTAAAATAACAATTTTTTATTTTCACATTACTGTAGCAGATTTAGCGATATAGTATAACTTACATATATTATTTTTAGCAATCAAATGTACTTAATTTTACCTAAATTTTTTTACTCGTTTGTACCTAAATTTACCGACTTACTCTCAAGTTAATTTTGAGATTGGAAGACAAACAGATGAAAAATAAAAAAATATGAAAATGATCAATTTGTTATGAAAATAATAATAACATAACAAAAAAAATTATGTAAGGACAAAAACAAGTTTTGTGTAGTAATATAAAGTATAACATATCTAATTATCTAATGTTTAAAAATTTCTACTCTTCTATTATATATTACTGCTACACAGTTTCCAAAGTCCAGTTGGCATGTTTCCAGGCGAAGGCTTTCAGTTCGGTCAGTTGACTATTTAAGTGACTTAAACGTAACGTAAAAAACGCTTTCTTAAATATAAATAAATAAACAATTTAATAACATATTTTTCGGATTAACTTTATAAAAAGTTATGTTTAAAGTCTCAATTATATAATATTTTATTAGTGCTGATCGTCTCTTGAAGTAACTTAGAATTTTAAAGACGATCACATTTGTTAGAAAGTCAGTTAATACCAAAGATACATTTTTATAAACTAAGTTTATTGTTGTGGAACTGAAGTAACGGAAATTTCATCTCAACTGTACAAGTTACTACGTTTTGAAAGTAATAAACTTGATGTTTGAAAACTGAAAAGTTACACTTTTGAGAAAGTATATATGTGGGAGATTTTGTTATTTTTTAAGATTAATTAGGTAACTTTGAAACAATTTTATTAAAATGAAATTATTAAATTAGGGAGTAAAAAATATTAAATTAGGGACAACAAAAGACTTATTTGTTTTAACTTCCAATTCGCGTAAGTTGTGATTTATTTTCGTTTTGCAATTCCTTGAATGCACTTCTCGGTAACGCTAACGCTTTCATAATGCCAACATGCCTTCATTGAAATAGTTTTCTGAGAATTTCTTAACTGTGGACTGACTGTGGATTAAGTATCTAATGTATACTATTATTTTTATATTTAAATGTACAGTTCAAATGTACAAATGTTCAAATGCACAGTTATTTTTTTAGTTCAACTTTAATATTATTATAGAATTGCTATACCCACGACTCTGCTTGCGCAGAATTATTTTTTTTGTTGGGCTACAGAATTGTGAATATTTGATACAATTCGTTGCATAAAATTCTTACAAAACCCTTCTAGACTCTCGGGACATTTTGGTAACTTGTTTACTTCTAAGTCGATGGCATTATGGAATAATCTCCCTTCTGATATTCAACATTTGAAATCATTTACTATCAATTACTCATTCTTAATATTTTTACTTAATTTAAATAAATATCAAAGTATTTATTTATTTCTAATTCAATTCAAAATATCTTTGTTCAAGTAGGCTTTTACGCGCACTGTCGAATTTAGTTAGCCTGTGAGTAGTTACCTCTGGCTCGAAATGCTGCTTCGCTGAAAAGAGTCAGTCAGAAAATTATCAGTGGCGCTTTAACAATGTTATTTCTTATTAATTATTATTATTATATAATATATACTATTAATATATATTGTTTTTATCTTTCTAATTCTTCATATTTGTCAGTCCCTCAGTCAATTGCAACAAAAATTTTAAAAGCATTATTTTGGCTTATATTCCTTGCTAAATACCAGATATGTAATATTTTTTCCTAATTATCTTGTATGCAAAGATAGCAAGCAATTACAAATTTATTATATATATAGATTACTACTATTGTATATCACTAGTGATATCAGATGCAGATCGACTGTATATAAAAATAGATTATATTATTGTTGATGGCAATAATTATTGTTAGTTTATGTCAATAGAAGTTATTAAGTTACCTTTTCCAAATTACTAATAAATTTAAGAATATCGTAAAATACTTTAATTTATTTATCTATCCAGATGTTTTATATTAATTAGTTTCAATATTAAATTACCTGATAAACTGGTAATTTGTTACATAAAATGTCTTCTAAACTATTACTCTGAAAACCTTAATAGTATTCTCGTCCTAATATCCTATATATATAAATAATATTTTCCGTTGTGCTCTATATGCATAACGAGGTCGTAATAATTAATAACATTTATCGATGTTATATTATTTAAATAGAAGATACGAGAGGAATTCTTCAAAGAAAATTGTTAATTGCCTTTAAGAAAATTTCGTAAGGAAATTTAGCTAATTTAACAACTCCTTATTCGAATAAATATATAATCGGACTTTTCTGATGAAATGATCTGTTATTTCATCAGAAAAGTCCTCATACTGATGAGAATCATCGCTGTCTTTTATATACTTGTATCTAATAATTACATACGAGTATATAATATATCTACATAACTATAATAAGTGTAATTTTATATGTAATTATTAAATATAGTTTTGTATATATTGGATCATTAATTAATTTCATATGTGTTTGTAGATATGTAATATTTCTTTATAGAAACATATTTTATAGTCATATTATAAAGTGTAAGCAATAATTGTGTATTTAGGAAAACATTTGTTTTTGGGTTCTTAAAATATAAGACAAGAAAAATAGCGATTTCGTTAACGTCAGCTTCAATAGCTATGATCTTTTGCCAAAACCTGATAGAGAGTCCGCTAACGTGTTTCTGATGAGCTTGGGTATCAATAATATAATACGTATATTTTTGGAATTCGTTGATGTTGATACTTTATTATATACCTTTTCAATTTTCTTAAGTTCAATATTCAAAACAAAAAAATAGGTCTTATTAAAATCTTATGATTTCTTAGTGATCTAATGAATTATAATATCACAAATGATAATTCCGAGAACATCCTTTCTGCTTGTTTTGCAAATATCTCAACATAATCTTATATAAAATTGATATCGATTGAAACACGATTAACAATTTTACTTCTATAGTTTAATGTGTGATTGTAAATTCTTTGAATCTTAATAGCAATATTTAATTTTAAAATAATAATCTTGTTTTAGATAACTATTTTTACGTTTCTCTCTAGATTTAATAATATAATTGAAACGACCATGAATAGCGTCAGACCAAACTCAAAGATTTTTATCATAGTCCATGAAGAAACCTTATAGTTTCATCATGTTCATCTACTAGAAAGCGATAATATGGCATGCACATACATATGAGCATTACCAATAATGTGGTAGAATATAATTTAATAAATCTTTTTTAACCTTTATACGTATGTTGTATTTTTTTATTCCACGAGTATTCCATGATGTGGAGTATTGTCACATAGATCTTTAATAATATCATGTATATGAGAAAACCATTTTGCGATTAAGTGATTTGTTTGTGTTGTATTAAGCTTTCTATTTATGATGAAGGATATTTTACGAATTTCAACTTCTGTTATAATACATATTATAGGAAATAAATGGTAATTGATGTAGTGATTACTTTAATTGCTCTATTTGTTGTTAATATTGTTACGTATATATTTTTTTACATTCAAAAGTATTAAATACAACTATTACAATAATAATAATAGTAATAATTAATATAACAAATCGACTTACTATGAAATGAATATAATTTCAAAGCAGGCCAGATAATAATTATAAAATAAATTGTACTTTGACAATAATTACTATAATTTGAATAAAGTTGATGTTTTCAAGGTTGGAATAACAACAAAATTTACAAGGAGATTGTGCGTAACGATTTGTGTTTAAATTTAAAAAACTTTAAATGATATATGGATCTGATACATGTTTTATCTGTAACATCGCAGTCGTCATGTTATATGCATACCTGACTTGATATCATGTAAAAAATAAAGTAGTATGCATAGTAACAGATATAAAATTTGCAATCTGAGATATTCTCCCTTTGATGTTGAGTTAATATGAATTCTCATAATTTTTTTATTGGGAACATTAGCTTATTTTTTTTTTAATCTTAAAAACGCTAAATATATTTAAATCATATTTTTGCAATTGTAAAACAATATAATACTACCATACTTTTAAACTTTCAATAAATAAAGAAGTTTTTTATTTTTTATTGGTTTCGTTTTTCTACTGATCTGTTAGAATTTTAATTTTATTAACATGTAAAAATATTAATTTCAATTTTAAATACAGATACAAACGATATAATGTATCGTAAGACAATGCCACTGACGTGAACATAAATACAGTTGAAATACAAAGTGTCAACCTCATTTATTCGCTCTTTGTTAGTGTCTCCTCGTCAGGTCACGGGCACGATTTTTCTACTCGAAGCAGTTTTCCACAATAATAAGTCACTTGACGTATTGTTCCGAAGTGAGTTTCGTCAAAATTACGAAGCTATTGTCAATGAGCCATTGTTCGCAGAGAATATGTGAAAAGGAAATAATACTGGCCGTCTTTCCGTTTCCATTAGGGTCTGTGTGATGACTAAACATTTATTACGGTGCATATAATTTCATACGTTATAGAAAATTAGAATCCAGATATGTTATCCCTAAAATGGGTTTATTAAATGGAAACATCTTTTGAGCTATCGTTTGTAAATACTATTTTGTAAGTTTAGTGTCGTAGGTAAATAATGTAAATTCAGGTTTTATATACTATTGTGCTAATTTTAAAAACTTTTATAAAAATGTTTGAAAGTATAATTTATTTATAATTTTAATTATACAAATTATCTCGTTATTGAAGAGTCGGATTTGATGTTTCAGTGTCTAGAACAGTTTATGATAATTTATTTACCAGTATAATTACATAATATTTATAAGATATAACATATAAATGTTAACAAAAAACATAAAGAAAAGTTAGTAAGTTAGATTTAATGACATGAATTTAAAAAAGAATTATATACTTATTAGTTATTAGTTTGAGAAAGTAATCATTAACCTATAATTAATTCATTTTACAATGTTTTAAACTTTAAGGTAATATTAGAAGACTATAATAATATAATATGAACAAGAAATAATTTAAATTAAAATCATTTTAGACTTGTTATTTATATCTCACAAATAATAAAAATAAATATAGGGTTTTTATTAAGGTTTGTTAACTATGTACATTTCTGAAGGAGTTATTGTTTAAAAATATACTATAACAGAAAAATGATAAGAACTCAAATCATTAACTATTTTTTTAAAAATTCACATCAACAATTGTTTATAAAAAATAAGTTGAAATTAACAATGTTATTTTATTTTTATTATAAAGAGGCGTCAGTTTAATCTTACAATATCCGATTATCAAGTTAAAAGCGTGTCAATTATCAAAAGAGTGAATTAGCAAATATTAATATAATAATGAGGAGATGTTATAAAAGCTTCCTCGGAGTGAAATAATTACTAATGACATTCTTTTGTTATCAAAATCTGTAATTAAAATGGAATAAAATTAAAATTTACTTCGGATATATTTATTTTTTTGGAAATAATTTTTCTTTGGTTTGGATTGGAAAATTAAGAGGTGCATGCATGATGAAGTTAAGGAGAAAGTACGCTTTCAGCTCACGTAGTTGCAAACCAGTCGCTTGCTTTCAAGGAAGATAATTGTTTTAGCAACATAGTTAAAGTTGCAAATGAAATTCTTAAACGAGGTAATTGAACTCTATCTTTTATATAATTAAAAACCTTTTAAATCGAATTAAACATTATATTTAACAAATTTATGCACACAATACATTCAAGATGCATTCATCTTGAATGTTTTATATGCACAAAGACCATTTTCTTTGAATAAACAGTTTCACAATTTCAAGATAGTGTATTAAATTATAAAAAAGGATACAGAATAGCAACAGGGACAGGGACATAGACAGGGACAAGGATAGAGATAGCAATCAGAAATAATTTGTTTATCTTTTATAATACTATTGAAAATCGAAGTCCGATAGCACCACTATAAATTTTAATTGAAAATTAACGAAATTTTTTAACGTGAAGTTCGCTGATAGCGATTTTATAGAAAAAGTCACAGTTAAAGTCACTTAAAAAAGTGGTTCGTGTAGATACTCTCATGTACACACATGCGCGCATGTACACGCATGTCTATGTGTGTACATGAGATTATCAAGCAGAATACAAGCGAATTGACATATTTGTTTTAATTCGTATTTAAAAGTTACACATTGCATTCAATTTTAAATTTTATGTTTGTGTTTTAAATTTGTGTTTATGATTTTTATATACCATAATGTATAATTGACTATTTTTAAAATGTGTTTCAAATATTTTTTTTGAACAGTACTACGAGTAGTTTACAATCATGTATAAAAAATGCAATAGATTTAGTTTCTGATCCACGCCTCGTAACTTTTATAGACGTGCGTTGAGCTCAGACGTCAGCTACGTCCGCTGCACTTAAAATAACTGACAAATAAGATTCTGAACGTACTTTTGTTACTATAGAGTAGTTAGCTTATATACAAGCTATACCTCATTACTCTTTTAAATAATAAAAAACAGATCACTCCCTGAAAACATTAAGAATAAGATTTATTCCTTTATAATATTCATTCCTTTTATACTTATTACGAGTATATGTTAATACTTCAATAATAGACTATCAGCGTAACCGATATTGACAACCACCTCATAGATCAGCTAACTCTTGGCTGCCCATTGTTTTTACCTCACAGCAATTTGGCGATCCTCCAGTACACAATATAAAATATCCTGCCAATAATTACTTCAATGAACTGTTCAAATATCGGTTATTAAGTGTGAAAATAAGTTTTTTTTTCAAGTTATATAAACTTATTCAATTTATTTGTTTCAACACGCCAATCTCAGCAAAAAACTATTCAATAGTGTCTATTTTCCTTGGACATTCATAAGTCGAATGGGCTGCATGGTATTTTACCTTGGTTCTATGAACACATGTCTTTGAGTTTACTTCAGTATTAACGCGTCTATTTCGATACTTCCACTTTAAGGGCATAGTCCATAGACTCCTTACCAAAGGTGACAGCTCGAAAATAACTAAACACAGACCTATCGCCATCGCCATACTTCTCTCCAAAATAATAGAGATTATTAATGGATAGTTTCCAACGTACCTCGAGTTTCGCCAGTGGATGAATGACCGTCAGTGTTGCTTTTGCCGTGGTCAATTGAATGATAATATTCTGTTATGTCTTAGGTACGATTGGTCAGCGGTTATGGAAAGCAAAGGATAGGATTTGGCCGTTACTCTGTATATGGCAAAAGCCTTTGGTCGGGTATGGCACACCCTTTGAAATTAAGGAAGAAAGTTTCGATGCGCTACCGCATAGTTTATGCAAGTTGATCACTAGCTTGCTCACTGGGCGTAACATAAAAGTCGTTGTCAACGGTTTATACTCAGATCTTAAGCCCATGACTGCTGGTGTACCCTAAGGCTGCGTACTACCCTACCCTGTTACTCCTGTACATCAATGATATGTTGGATATTGCCAACATACTTTGTTATGCGGATGGCAGCACTGGGGATGCAAGTAGTCAGAATATAACAGACGCGCAGAGCTCTCTCGGGAAACCGTCATTGAGTGCCGAAAGAAACTTGTGTCTTCTATGAAGACCTTCCTGGGGATAGAGAGACGAAGCTTTTTGGTGCGTCTCCTACCGCATTTACAACTGGGAGTGATTCGAAGAGCTATTCGCTCTGATGCCTGCCTCCTAACTTCATCACCGCATAGCACGGTATCGCCTCCAATACTATCTGCACCACCTATTCCATCCAAATTACGAAACGATTGTCACGAATGATTTATGAGATATCGTTCCCAGGTCTTATGTTTTATATCATACGAGTAATATATATATTACGTAATTTATATTTTGTCACATACGAGTAAGAACGGACTATTTACAATCTATTCTTTTCTTAAATATTGAAATATTTTAATATATTACATTTTCTTCCGTTTATATTTCTTTTTTAATTATTTTATCCCTATCAATGTTTAAAATGTGGTTATAATGGTTTTTTATTGTGTTCAGTTTACTTAAATAATTCTATTAGTTGTTTCAGTCAGATTTCATAATATTCGCTGAATCCGATTTTTTCGCTTCTTCTATTTTCATTAAATTCACCTCGAAATACTTCGTTCAGATAAAAAAAATATATTTATATAAAAAAGGTAGATTAATGATTAAATTATTTAGTAATATTTTATTGTATTTTTTGTAGTTAATAGCTGAACCATAACTGATTGATACACGTCAACACTAATTCATAACATTAAATATCATTTCTAATTGCTCTTAAACTGGGATGATTAATCATTTATCTACTTTATTGTCGCAGTCGTGTCAAAATAATGGCTTCGGGTACGTGTTTTGCATCAAACTAAAACGAGACAAACTTGATTCTCAAATGCATATCCAACCAACGATCCACTTGATATATTAGAGAGATCTCCACTGAGACTGCAACTAATATTCAAGAGTGATTTATTTGTCTATATCTCAAATGTTATTTCATATAGTTCACTATTTTATAAAATTTTGTATTAAATTATTTAAAAGATTTTTTTAAATAATATATAATCCTATAAAAAGATCAAAAATTCAAATCCCAATCCCAAAATTCTAAAGTTAAATAAAAACTAGAATTTTACTTCGAAGTATTATCACCAAAATTATTTTTCATACATTTGTTGTATGTAGTAACCAATATACTCAGTCTGGCTATAAATATTGATACAATTAAAAATAAACAAAACATTACTGTTGAATTTGGAACCTGTCTTCTTTATACGATTGTGCATTGTGTTTTTGGGTAGACCTCGAAGAATTCGGTCTGCCCATTCATTTGTACCCGACTTTCGAATTTTGGAAAAATTTCTTCACAGGAGGTCTTTTTATGACCCCCGGAGTCCGAAATGACCATTGGTCAAAAAGTTTATATATATATATGCGTGCGTGCGTCCAGATTCGACTTTTGTCAGCACGATAGCGGCCGCAGTTTCGCTCGGATCGCTTTCAAACTTTGCACAAAAATCAACCATCCAAAATTGAAGGTCAAGTTCGTTAACCAGAAAAATCCGGCCCCAGAGGGCGCTAGGGCCTCACTTTTTCTGATTTCAGTTTTTTGACCATAACTTTTTCGTATTTGATGAATACCTATAACTAATGTAGATAAAGCGAAAACTTAACTTCAATAACTTAGGGGTGGGGGTAAAAAAACTGAAAATTTTTGGAAAAAAATTCATATCTTTTTTCTGGTAAACATTCTTACATCACAAGTATTTTTAATAGAAAGGTTATTTTTTACTCTAAATTTAGGTACCAAAAGTTTTTCCGTAAAATGTACTGTTTCCGAGAAAAAAAATAAAAACCACTTTTCGCTTGAAAATTTAAGGTAGGTAAAACCACGGCAACTTTTTTCTGGTAAACATTCCCTCCTCGCAAATATTTTTAATAGAAAGGTTATTTTTTACTCTAAATTTAAGTACCAAAAGTATTTCCAAAAAAGATACCTTTTCCGAGAACAAAAAATAAAAACCGCTTTTTGCTTGAAAATTTTGATGTAAACAACGGCATCATGTGTTATTCTTAGGTAGTGAGTTACATTTTAAAGGAGTTACACGGATTGAGTTGTCCCCCTGCGGGCACGGATTTTTTTATTTTCGCGCCAATATATTGCAAAATATTTGGTGATATTAAAATATAGTAGGCTGATAAAAGAACCTAATTGCTGCGATTGCATTGTATAAAGTAGGTATATGAGCGAAATACAATTTTTAAAATCGTATTAGTCAAATACCATTCATTATACCTATCAAAAGATCAGTACACAAAGTACCGGTCTATTGATAGGTATAATGAAATCTTCTCTCTTTGTGACTGAAAAAGATCTGACCGTTCAGTGGAGTTCGTGCGAAAAAGACGATCTAAGCGGTAAGAGGAATAATTAGAAAAAAATCTGTAACTGGCCGTCATCTAGTCCAGATCTAAATCCACTGGCTGATAATTCATTGTCAATTTTAGAGTGTAAGACTTGCAAACATTTGGAATGCCTAAAATAATCTATACGAGTGGCAGTAAAATAATTTTTTAAAGAAAGAGTGCGTGCTGCTATTGATAACTGGCCTCATAGTTTAAAAAACTGTAGTGCAGCCGATGGAGACCACTGCGAATTAGAATTATATATTTTAATGGATTTTTATTAATGTAATAAACTAACACACTATAATAGTAATAAATGTTACGTGCAATAATTTTTACGAAAGAACTTTGTTCGTTCTGGATGTATGGATGTCTGTGGACAGGAAAAATTGTCATTACTGACGAGAGATGGCGCTATAATTTACTGATTTAGTTTATATTCATATTTAATTATATTACCATTTTGCATTAATATAATATATATATATTAATATAATATAATTAATCACACTTTTTTGTAATCTTTTAGTAATTATGAATAAACATGTATTTAACATTTTCTTTTCTTCAATAAATAATAATCATTTTACTTAAAAATCAATTTTTTTTTATTAACATTTATATTTTTGTCTAAGTTCATTCGAGAAATACCCTGGGTTTTTGTTTTTTTCTTTGTTACAATGTTTATGACAAGACTAAGTAGTAATGTATGAATGAACTTTTCCCAATATTAAAATTTGTAACATACTCGTACATCATCATAACATCGAGATCCCTTCAAACATGGCATTTAATCCATATTTGATTACTTCTCCTTGGCAGTTGTTTTTTGTTATAAGTGACTGTAAATTAATATTAAAATTTACAAGGCATAGTTTTTATTTATACCAGAAATATTATGAAAAATGTTGCATAAGTTCTAGAATGTTTTTTTTATTCTATAAGATCTTACAGTTCTAAAGAGGCGAAAGATCAGAGGGTGCTCTGCCACTTTTGGGTTTTGACTTCAAAGTATGCATATGTTAGCTTATTTTATTTAGATAAAGTTTTATAAAGCCCGTAGTTACTTGTAAGTTAAAATAACCATATCAAGAATATTTGCGTATTATTTAATTTATGAAAACAATACTATATTATTGCACTTGTCCACTCAAAGACGCTGAAATATAAATGTCTTGGCGAAACTTATCTATAATATATATTTTACAGAATTTCTATTAAATTTTTTTTAGATTTGTGTTTGCTTATTTTTTATTTTATTTAAACTTTTGCTTGCTTTAAAAGATATCAAAACACCGACGTGCCTGAGAATAAAAATGAGTCTTAAAAACATTATTGACTATAATGTCGTTTTAAAAACCAAGGTTTTCCATACATTTATTTCATGGGTTAATCCGTATTGAAAATATAATAATACGTTGATTAATTTACAAAACTCAAGTCCCATTAATATTAAAATACATTATAATTTATAGAAGTATTCAAATAATACGCCTAAAAAAATGTAGTCACGTGTCTAGATCAGAATAGTACCACCCTGGTACAAAGTATATACGAGTATTACACCTACATTTTCTACAAAACAATCACAACACGGACGAGCTTCATTAATTAATTATACCTTATGAAGACCACCAAAGCGCACTTTAATAATAAGATTAAACTTTTAGGACCTTTAACCTTTTCATTCTCATTCGGGTCATATAAATAGCACATACAAATATCATAGTTTTTAAATTCCGAGCCTCCAAAATCCTAGTATAATTTTATGTTGTATAACATTAAGAAAGCTTACTCTTTCTTAAAATTATACCTAATTGTTATATTAATATATACTATTAATACTTAATTTCAGAAGTTTATTGTTAATATAAATTAACAGTGAATAAACTACCACCGCTCATTGTTCGCAGCTACTCGTTAGGTCAGGGGGTTGATTTTTGGGGTGAAGTACTTTTACCCAACACTGAGTTAGTTGAGATGTTGACATTTTGTACAAATTAAGCTAGAATTAATAAATTTTGTTTGATCTTGATCCAGCTTAGGTTTTTTAGTGAACATTTCTAGATAAATTTGAAATTTTTAATACATAATTTATATAGTAATTAAAAAAAAATAAGTTGTATTATTTCAAGTACTAGAACAGAAAATAAGATGATTTCAAAAATCAAACTCCGCAATCTAATAAATCTGCTGCATGACACCTATAGTATTGTATATAGTTCTATCCAAATAAATTATAGTTTTTAAGCGTTTAAATAATTAAATCTCTAAATCTAAATGTTTGGAAATTTGTTTATTTATTAATTAAATCTGTTATGTAAAAGTATCTAAACCAATAAAAAAGTCACTTCAACAGAATTAACTATGTATAACTTGATATTCAATTAGCATATAACAGACATTTATAAAGATACATCAATATTAGAAGTCCAACGTCATATATATTATTTAATAATTTATATACCTAAGTACTTGAATGTAGAGAGTCTTAGGAATAAAACTTTTAATGATGAAAAGAGTCCTAATTAATCTGTAAAGTTGGTAGAAGTTATACTTATATCCGTACTTGATAAAAAATAAAATTGTTTGTTTCAATAAAAAAAGCATCCGACAGTAGTACAATACAGTTGCTCGCTAACGGAAGGGAAACTCGTTGAAGACTTCTTGGAGTTTACCTCACAACGACTGAGTTGTCAACAATGCTATATATGTTTTTTATAGACGTTTAAATTAAAACACATCAAATAATACAAACTAAGTCATTATAATGATGGATCATTGTAAAGTTTAATCATAAAATCCTACCCAAAAATATATTAAACGGACTTAACATATCGTTCTAATAAATAACTTCTCTTGGAAAAGTAGTAGATGTGTGGATAGAGTACATTACGGCAGTGAGTACTGTGCACAACATTTTAGGTAAGTTCTTTAAAAGGATACATGGCGTTTTATTTTAAAAATTGTGATTACACATTGTTAAATATTGTAACCACGGTTAAAAATCAGCGGCTGAGAAAACTTGAAAATTTGATTAGCACCTAGCACAGTTCTAGTTATAGCCACTACTGATTAAGAAACGAATAAGTTATTAAATTATTTTTTTTATATTATTATTTGTCGTATATGGAGCTTAATAAATCCGTTTTCGATACTTGCATTTTTTGTCGCTGCAGTTATAACATACAAAGTTTTTTATTATTTTAACAAAAATGAGATAAAATAAATTTTAGTTTGAACGTATCTTTAATAACATACACCTATAATAATATCTAAAATCTAAACACAATAGTACACAAATCGTAGAATGGCTAACCACTAATACTTCCCAATGATCTGCAAGTTACTAAATGATACGACCACATGATAATATACTCGTAGGTATTATTACGTTATTAAATACTATAAATTAACTAAAATTTTCTATTTAATTCAGCTTCAATTTATCTCAATTTAAAAAATACTGGTTAACAAAAATAATACAAAAAACAGAATTTCAATCATATTTTCATTATAACCTGCTTTATTTTGTATTTTTTAATATATGGGTGGAATTAAGAACATTATATTTATATGACATATTCCGTTTTAAATCCTTAATAGGTTTATAATATTATATATAGTAATTTTATGACGAAAATCTTAATAATTAATTTATGTTCAGTAACATTTGAGATGCTGCAGCGTGCTAAATGTGTTTATTATAATTATTGCAATTTGCTTCTATAATCGGTTCAATAATTTAAATAATTGGGATATTATTGATGATTATGATTAATTTAGTTTATTGAAGTTTAATCTAATGTACTGCTTGTAATTTTTCTGATACTATATTAAGAAAACTTTAAGATATAAAAGAATTGTCTCAATAGACTAAAAGTGGAAATGTCTAAATTAATTATTAAAATTTATATCGTAGTAGTAGTATTAAATAAAAAAAAATAAAAATGTAAGGTCCTCTTATAAATATGTAACTAATATCTAAATGTTGCGTTATGTTCACATAACGACCTAATATTATGGTTTTTTTTCTTTATTTGAAGATACAAACAGTATGAACAACATTAAAATAAAATTAAAAAATATTACGTAAAACCGATGAGTTTCCAATGTTATTTTGTTCAAAAGAGATACTAAGTTCACTGACCGTGAAATTGCGCTATTGAATAGTGAAACATGAGATAATTTAACAAGATGTTAATAATTTCATCGTATACTGCAATGATTTTAATAAGCATTAAATAAATATTTCTAATATATAGTCTAATTACAGTTTTGGACATAGATTTCAGAGTATACATTTCTTCTTTATTATTATTTGCCGTCTTTTTCTGAATACTACTAGATAGTAAGAAAAACTTTAAAAAGTTCATAGAACTTATTATATTTTACTTTATACTTATTTTGAATAAATTAACTTTTATATTATCGAAACTTTATTGATAATTAAATATATTTTAACTGGCTTTGGGCTTTTAATTGTATTTGAAATAGTAATTTCAAAACTAAGCCAGGTCTATTAAAATGTTATTACAAATTATAATTTAAAGCCATAACACGAACTTTCACAATTTAGTATATTAATTAGTGGAAGGAAATAAAATAGATATATTTTTAATTGCTTTGTAATAATAGTAGCATAAAATAGTTGGTATTCGTTTGATACAACTAGCATTCAAATAATGGTATATATTCATGCACTTATATCAAATGTATAAGTCTAGTGCTTGTATAATCCTTTCAAATACTCAGTATTTACCTGGATGTATGCAGCGTCTGTCAAAGAGATTATCTCGGATTATCTCAGTTGCTTATTTGTGATGCGCTTTGTGTTTTGACTGTGAAACAAATATATTTCTCGGAAAAACAACGACTTTCTACTATGATGATCTCAAACAAGATAAGATAGCTTATAATGCGAAGGCGAATGTTTGTCGAACGACGCATTCCTAGATAAACCTAATTTGTTTTTTTTTGTGAATGTGTGTAATGTATCTTCGTTATATGTTTGTAATGGTAATAAAAAAGGGAAAACTATTAGAACTTGTTAGGATTTACGAATTTACAAATAAGTATAAGTAATAACTTAAAATAAGTATTTTTATGCGTTTATTTTGCTAAAGCTGGCTGAATCTTTGAAGATCTTACTATAGAATTGTATACCTTAAAATATTCTAAAACTTGTACGCGAGTATATATGTCTATCTATCTATATATCTATCCATCGGGGGCTGGTTTTTTTATAATGGTAATGAGCGCAGCATAGATAAATTGTAGTAGGCCAGATTTTTTTTCATTTTTTTAGATAATTCGTAGCTCTAAATTTAAAACAAATAGCTTTTATAAATTATACTAATTCTCATATTTTTTCTGATTATATTATAAATACTACTAACTGGAAAGATCAATATATTAAATTGTCTTATTTGTTTTTCTTTCACTAAATATATTGAATATGACTTTTAAAATAATAGTATTCAATATACACCTGATCTGAATAAGCAAGGTAAGAATATCTTATTAAGATACGTGTAATAAATATTAAATATTAAGGATCAGGTTGATAAATATTGTATTATTATTATATTATTGTATTCATTTAGGGTTATATTTTAATTTGGCTTAGATTTATTATTGAATAAATATTAAAATAAAAAAATGTCTTCTTCTTCTTACGTAACAGATATTATGTAAAATGTGATGTAAGATCTTAAGTAGTATCTGTTAAGATGCCTCAACTTTTATGAAATATATCTTATATATTTATATTTATTTATAAACACATTCTGCAGATGATTTAAAAAGTGCCTGCTGTTGAATAAAAATTCTCTCAAGGTGTCTCACAAAGAAAAGAAATACAAACAAGAAACCTAGCTCGTTTAGCCATATTTTTGCTTGTTCTAGTTATTCTTAATATCAACTATTCAGAATAACATAGAAGTATGTATAAAAAAATAAGTATAATGTATTTAATATGAGCTTAAAAGATATATCGTTCCATTTCTGATTTCATAATTTAGCTAGATTTCGTATTAATATCAATCTATGTGCCATCTTCACAGTAAAGTATTATATATTTTTTCTGTATGCTCGAACATATAGCACATTAAAACCAAATATATATTCGCAAGACACTGGCGATAATCGGAGACAAATGAATTATGTCAGTATCATCATCCAATAGTACGGTTACTTTAAGATAAAATACTGAGGACTGACTACGACTATGTCAGTATCGGGAGTATAAAAAGCTTGGTATTATTTTGTAGAGTTATAAGAGAGGGCCATTTGATTTCTATACGTACTGCAATAACTTATTCTCCTATCAATCTCTCTGAATCTTAAAAATCGACTGTTCATTTTACGGAACATTAAACAAACACGGGATAGTACCACTAGTAAGCAAATGATTCCAATGTTCAGTTCGATTAAATCCGAGCCTATTCATTATAATGCGGTATTTTATTACTTTATTTCCGTTCAACTGATATGTATTAATGAGTGTATTTATTAATAGTGCACTACCATGTAACGTGTAAATAGGAATATTTTGAAAGATATTAATTATATGCAACCTTAATGATAAATGAATCGCTATGATCTAATCCCCTGGGGAAGGCACATCGGAGCGGCGTCGCTACTCTATCTAGATCACGACGAGCTCTATCACTTACTAACACCTAATCACTGTAAGTACTTGTAATGTTAAACGTTTTAGGTATTTATTGAAATAAAAACAAATATTTACTCGTCCCAATGGTATACATATTTCTTTCTTAAGTATTGGGTATGTTACATTTAATGATAAGAGGTTTCTATATAGCTTATAATAAAAGCCTGATATCAATAAATTAATAAAGTTAGTCATAAAAAGAGGTCATATTACATCCATATTCATTATTTTATATTTCGACTAACTAAAATTTTTTCAATGAATTCAAACAAAAACCAGTGAAGATGCAAATAACCAGGGTATTTCCTGAACGAACTTTGACGAAATTATAAGTGTTAATAAAAAAACAAATTTTTTTTAAGTAAAATGATTATTATTAATTGAAGAAAAAAAAATGTTAAATACATGTTTATTTATAATTACTAAAAAATTCCAAAAAAATTAATCATAATATAAAATAGTAATAAAATTAAATATGAAAATAAACTAAAACATCAGTCGTTACAAAATGTTAACTAGGATCCGCCGTCGTGCGCTGCGGGAGTTGAGCTGAGCACCCTCCCCTTCTTTAATGCTATCAAACTTAGCATATAATATTGCTCTATAACATGCTCACCAACTATCGGTTTAGAATCTCAATTGAAAAGAAAATCTTACCGCTCCTTAGAGAGCGTTTCGACAAGAAGTACCCCAAACCCTAATCGCCCCCAAAAACTCCGCAACCACGAGGCCTTCCCAAGGTCAACTCTGCAATCAGAGAAGTACCCGGAATGACAACAGTACATGGAAAAGAGGGCCTGTGCTCTCTCACTCTCAATTGCCCAGACCCACTTTCTACACATTATATATACAAAATAACCTTTTAGAAAATATATGCCAACTGAGTATTATGTGTTTGGAGTCATTATTATAAATAGTAGTTGAATAAAACTTTATAAGACAATACTACAAGCAATCCCTGACAATGGCTTTGGATATCTCAAATACTTAACACAGAACAATCTAGCATTGTTTGTTGGTTACATTTTTCCTTATTATCTATATACTTTTCTCCTTCAAAGTCACTGAGAAATATCTATTTAATAAATTGTACCTCGCATAGTAAACGCATTGTATACCGTATCGTCTAATATGAAAAGCATTACTTCTCTATTATTATTAAAAATTCATTAATTGTCATCATATTTTTATATAAAAATAGTCGGTTCCAGCTGTTCTTAACGCGATGATCGATTTAGCTTGACTGCAAATCCAGCAACTTATTTTTTATTTATATTACAATGCAATAGTTATTATGACGTGCTTTGACATTCTTTTAACATAAAAGTTACAATCATATTTTTATATAAAAATAGTCGGTTCCAGCAGTTCTTAACGCGATGATCGACTTAGCTTGAATGCATATCAAGCAACTTAATTTTTATTTATATTACAATGCAATAGTTATAATGACGTGCTTTGACATTCTTTTAACGTAAAAGTTACAATAACAAGCAAATTTGGATGTGCTAGTAATATAAATACACTCACATAAATATTAGTAGATATCCGAAAAAGGTAAAATGATATCATCAAAATCGCATTACCGAGATCGAGATAATGGTATAAACTTTCACATTTGTTTCACAATGATAACTCTATCTATCGACTATCCTTCGTACACTTATTAACTATTCCACTTTAAACCAAAAAGAAGCTTTAACACCAAAACGTAACCTATTTTTTGTTATAAGAGTTTTATTAATAATATATTAGAAATATCACAAACTAGTTCCATCTTGTATTAAATTTATTCAACACGAAATTTGTGTTCATAACATAAAGTTAGTAACATTGTACATATTTTAGTTTTATGAATACCAAACATGAACTAGAAAAGTCCGATATCAAGCGCCAGTATGTGAGGACTTTTATAAACATCGACCGTCTCCTGAACTATTTTGTTTGTAATCTTCCAAAAACATAATAGCGTTAGGAAATTTTAGTATCCAAATATTTTACTATTTCTTTGTAGAATATAATAGTATGGCTGAAGATTATTTGGCAGATACTTTCATTTAACTATCCTCCTCTTGTTTGTATCGTTTTTTATTACATTTATATTATTAAGATGAAAAATCCTAGTTAAATGAAAACAGAAATAAGATAATACTTTTATTGTATTTTTGAATACATACCTATGAATCAGTGAAATTAACTGTAGCTATAGATTAAAATTCAACAGCTGTATCCATAAATCATAATAAATACGCGTCAATATTTTTTTAATTATATTGATGTAGTTGGCAGTTCTGGTTGTTAGGATACACCTGATAAAACTCTCCTTGTTTTCACATTACAGGAAAGCTCAACCACCCCCTTTCCGAGCTTGTTATAAGTAAAGTTTTGAACACCTATAAACGACGGATGTCGTATTGTAAATGTTAGAGTTATTCAATGACACATCGCGATGTTTAAGAAAGTAGCGCTCTAATAAAAACTACACAATATATGTTAATAATATACCGATAGTTATGTTTCATAACATTAATTTAATATAATCTATTTCATTTGTTATATTTTAAATGTTTTATTTTACCTATATACAAGAATAAAAACGAATTATTCTAGGTTTAATCAATTGTTTGTAAGTTATTTCAAATGAAAGTTTCTCGGAAGTTAGCTCTCTAAAAGCTACATCATGAGTTTAAATTGCTATATTTCTTTATTATATTCTGATAGTCGTTAAAACAGAATCTTACTTATAACAATCATATTCAAACGCGACAGGAATATCGAAGCTTGGAAATATACAGGGAAATAGGTTTTTAGATTTATAGTGGGCTTTTTCTATCATACAAAGCTACCTACTTGAATGTGCTCTATTTTTCAAATACTTAAAGAGGATTTTGTGATGTGGATACTTATTACACGTAGTTTACATTTTAAAGAAAATATAGTAATTATTTATTTAATGACTTCTGAAATAATAGAAAAAATTAATGGACCTAACAGCCAGCACCAAAAATTGTTATTGTTACTTAATAAATAACAAAAATATTTGACAAAAAACTATCTAAAGGTCTCTATTTTGCTTGGACTTCATAAGACAAGTGAGCCAGATGGCAAATATACATTGGTGCTGGTGGTGAATATATTGACTCCAGTTGACTTCAGGGTTAAAGGGTCTATTTTGGTACTTTTATTTTAAAAGCATAGTTTCGGTCTCATGGAAGTGTGTTCTTGTCCATCCGTTTCCTAAAAAAGATAATAGCTTATCCCAGCTAACTACCTATCGCTATCGCTATCACCTCTCTTCTCACCAAAATAATGGAGAACAATATTAACCGATAGCTCCTAGCGTACCTAGAATATCGCCAGTTGATCAAAGAACGGCAATATGGTTTTCGTCGTAGTCGATATTCTGGTGATTTTCTTCTGTACTTTTTGCACCGTTGGTCAGTGGTTATTGAAAGCAAGGGAGAGGGTCTGGCAGTTAGTCTGAATATTGCACAAGCTTTCGATCGGGTATGGCACAATGGACTTCTTTCGAAGCTAACGTTGCCTACGGGCAAACCGAGATTTTATGCAAGTGGATTGCCAGCTTTCTCACTCAAACAGATCTTTTCCGACGGTTTTTCTAGTTCCTGAACCCCGTAAATGCTGGTGTACCTACGCCAAGTCTGTGTGCTATTGGTATTCTGAGGTGAAAATACGTGTTTCGTGTCGAATTATTTCGTCAGTCTTGCTAACAAAATTTATAATATAACCAAAACATCTTCCTAGTCGACAATTTTCAAATGAAAAATAGTATGTATTAATTAATTTCGTGTTTACTAATGAGCGTCGACTAAGCATCAAATGCAAGTTTTAGTTGATAATTAGTTAAATGGTTTAGTATTCTATAATTTTAATTAAATTGGAAATAAATACGTGTACAATACGATACTTATTATTTATACGAATAACATAAAAAAACTAAATTTATTACTTATATATACCGCTTAATGCAATGGTTAAATAAAATATAAAGTTAATATAATAATCAAATTAAAATGAAATAATAACGATTTTATTAAATATTGAATAACAATACACTGTTATTTCCATAAACTTTATATTACTTGAAATAGTCACTATAATAATTAGGTATGTAATGTATGATATATTGTAACCAGTTATGGTATTCGATAAATTAAACTACATATTTATAAAATATATTTTACAACGTTTAATCAAGTTCAAAAGTTCTTTATTAAAGTGTGTGTAAAATACACATACAAACGTATAGATAAGAAATGAAGTTTAAAACTTAAAAGTTCAATTTATAAGTAAAATATTAAGTACATAAGCAAGTTACGATAGAATCTCCTAAACTGTCTATATTACTTGTTTACATCATAGATTTGCGAATTGTGCTTGGCAGCAAGTAGTCACTGAAGTATACTAAGCAAATAGTACATTTTTAACATAATTTTATAATGACAATTGAGCTAAAACATAGAAAAAATATCTTGTCTTTTATTATCTCAGAAGTTATGAAATTCAATTATTTAGAAACGAAAATTCGGAAGCCAACGTTAAAGTGAATTAAAATATCTTTATTCCAATTTGTGTACTTTTAAACCTGTAAACTTTTCAAAAAAAGAAGTAGTTTAAAAAATAATACCTTAGTTTAAATAAAATATACCAATTTGTATCACTTCACTTCATTTCACTCATAATTAGAACCTTTCTTAACAGTCAGTGGTTACATCTACGTAAGGTCACCTACTTATAATCCCATGTCACTGTCTTTCACACCTTGGAGACAACTAACCAAATACAAATTGAACAACCAAGCTGACATAGCGCAATCTTTTTTTTTTTAGTTTTTACTTCTATATATCAGATTTATTGCTTTGCGACCCGTGAACAACAAGAGTTTCCACAGTACTTACTAAAAATATTAACTACATATATTTACAATAACAATTACTTAGTTAGAAGTAAATAAATAATATTAGCATGTACAATATACTCTTTGAGTCATGTCTCTAACAATTACTTCATTACATTAACTACGCTATTACATTACGTACTGGCGATATATATTTCGTAGAATTTTTCCTCCATAAATGATAATATAAGACAAATGTAAGAACACATTTTAGTTTTAAGTGGGATTACTTTATTATAATAGTACAAACTCAAATACCTTAATTACCAGACAACGAATAGATTTATAGTTATGCGGTATATTTATCAAAATATTTAAAATTCAACTTACATTCGAAATTAAAGCTAGATATTTATTTGCAAGTTTGTTTTCGATTAATATTATATTCCATTTTTATGTTTCTCTTTGTGTTGAGTTAAATTAAATTTAAATAGAAAGTTCTATCTAAATATATCAGACCAATTTTCTCTTTCAACGTATTTAAAATGCATTATTTTATACATAGACACATACATGACTGTGTAATAATAAGTAATACGTATAATATTTTATAAATAATATTCTCTAGTAATAGTAAAAAAATATTCTCAACATTTTTTTCATGCTATTTAAATATAAGTTTTCAAGGACCTATAATTAATATATATTATATCATTGTTAAGACATTGTGACTAATACGAAAGAAAAAACATTAACAAATAATTGTCAGCTCACTTTTTGTTAATATTGCCTCGTTAGATCATGAAAACGTTTTTTACTACCTGAAAAAGTTTTCTACATTTATAAGTCATTTGAAGTCTTGTCCCGCAGCGCGTTTCGTCCAAATTACGAAGTCATTGTCACTGAGATATTGTTCGCAGAGAATATGTAAGTAAGGAAATAAAACGGCCCGTTCTGTCTTATTCAGGGTGTTTACACACACAGGTAGGCAGTAAATATTTCTGAATGTATATACTATTTCACGTTTAATAGAAAATTATTATTTAAGATATGTGGTCTTCTCAGGAATATTTATATTATTAAGTAATTTTGTTAATTTGTAAAATGGAAATAAATATATTTAATTCAATATAAAAGGCTTCTTTGTCAATCGACATTCAAAATCTTAAAGTCGCAGCTCTGCAATTTGCTATAATTGAATTGTCGTACTTAGTGTCAAGTCACGAGGGAAACTTTTGCACTATCTCGTAATTTAAAGAAATGAGCTTATTATTCAGTGACTTTGTTTGAATATTTACTTATTGTTTCTTATATATTATATACATATTTTACATAGATTGTAGTAAAGTTTTACCAATTTGTTCCATACTTGTTAACTGATTAGATCCATTTATATTTTAGTAAGACAAATTACTGGGAGATAAAGTGCAGTACTATTACAGGGATAGTTTACATAAATTACACTAAAATATATACAAAATTATAAAAAATAATTGCTGTTATTTTTAACGTAATATCCAAAGTTATTTTATATTATTTTAAAAATACTATCCAGTGTTTGTCCGCAGAATTTTTTTTTTTTTTTTTTTGAGAATGAGGATACACGGACTCGCGAAGAGAAGCAATATAAACAATTTTTAAAATAGGTTTTTCAATTATTATAATTATAAGTTATTGCATTGTTTTATGTTTTAAATATATAAATAGCAATTTACAAACAAATGGAAGTAGCATTATATCCCAGTGAAAATTTTACCTAAAATCTGAAAAGGTTGTTTACCGTTTCTAAAATCATACTGAATATTTATTATGCTTAATATAAATACCATCTCCTTAACTCGTTAAAGAACAAATACCAATGTGAAAGAATACAATAAAAAATTACATTATATCATCTTTTTAAGAATTAATTATAATATAATGGTTTATTAGCTTCTTTCTTTCAAACAATGTATTAATAAAATAAAATTCTTAATTAACTAGTTAATTAATAGAGTAATAAACATTATAACGAAATAAAAATAGATTTTTGAAAATCCCATTCAATTAGTTACAATATAAGTACCGTAATTAAGGATTTTTAATTTATTCAACTAATTTTTAGGATAAAATATTCTATATTTTTTTAGGAACATCTTAGTAGAATAAAGTATATAAATACGTTCTACGAGGTAAAAGAGACGCAGGGCGTTACGTCAAAGCAATCACGACACATGAGAGCTTTAGTAATTACTTGATGGAAGGACAGTGAACGAGCGACATCGCACTTTGTAAGATACTTCACCTATATGTTGTATATGTTATATAAGAAACAATAAGTTTCCATTCACTTTTATACCATTAAAAAATCTCTTAGGAATAACGTATATAATATTTGCCTAAAGATTATAAATATATCGAAAATATTATTTGTATTTTAGATATTATTTCAAGTAATAGAAGCAATATTTTCTATATAATGTTAATGATATTTGTGTATTATTTAATATTATCAGAGACATCAATTATAATACATTATATACGTTATACATGTCCCTCTTGTTATCTTTCCACTGAAGACATTTAAGTTGTGCTAAAAGATATGCATTATTTTTAATTATTTTACAGAATATAGTACATATTCTCCTAAAAACTAAACTCTCAATATTAAAACTTTTACTCTACAATGTCCGGTGCTTCCTTTGATTTTCTTTCGAGTTTCTTATTGGATGCAAGTCTCCGAACTTTTCTTGAACATTAAAACTGATGAAATTCTCTAAATATATATATATACATATATTAGAAATGTGAGGTTCTGTTTTTACTTTATTTTATCATTGTAACTCACATATTATTTAGTTTTTGGGTAAAGGTAAGAAACACTATTTTAATACAATTAAGAGTCCTCTTTCATGTAAAAAACGTAACCTCAAACGATTAAAACACCTTAACCTTGCTTCTCCATGACTACAATTATTTTAAATTATTTTGAACGTGTTTATAGTAGTGTTATGTAAGTAATACACTTACATAGGACTGTTGGTCGTTATTTTAGAATCTGAATAGTATTTCCATTATTAAATTCCTTAAGTGTAGTGGATCCAATAACGATGACCGCTTTGGGGTTAATTGAGTCTGTAATTAAAAATACATAACGGGTACATAAATGGCACAATATTTTCCTATTGGCCCTTCGAAATCATCCGTAAATATATTGAGTTTGGAGTTTAAATCTAGACCTTTCCTTGGTAGATACTTCAAATAAATATAACTAAGATTAAGAATAAAGAGATTTTTACACGGAATTTAGGCTAGTACTACTGAACGTGCTCCGGTTGTGATGAACTGACTGACATTTTCCAGACTGGGATCGGAAGCGGTTCCTAAGCAACTTTATAATATTCTTCTTCTATTTGCACCGTAAGGTTTATAGCGTTAATATAAATTAAAGAATATCTAATGAGTTTCATGCGAGTTCTGTATGGAACTTTTTTAACAGTATATTCACAAGTACACAATTAAATTAATAGGTTTTGAATTAAAATCATCACCTAAATGGTTAAAGGCAATTAAATTCAGCGTTTACAACAACGCAATACAATACAAACGTCGTCGTAATATGAAAAAAATGTAACTACTATTAATATATTTTATTTGGTATTGATTTGACGTTATTTAATTAATATACAAATATTTAAACAGAAGTTATTCATCCTTTAGTCATTAAAAGAAGTTGGAAATATATTATTCAGTTGCATTCATTTTTGGATAAAACAAGTTGACCATTTCTAGGTAATATTCACAATATCACAATACCAATACCTAAATATAAGTCTGTATGTTACAAACCCATTTATGAAATTAACACAGTACGACATATTACACTTGTCAAATACCAATTAGTTATTTAATAAACTATTGATTGTAAAACCATACACAATGTTTATTTCAATATTCTTTTATCATTTATTTAAAAATCATAATATTTTATATAATAGAAAGCTTTATAGCTGCAAAAATATTTCACATGTACAGTTATAAGAATCGATCGCTCAAAAATATATATTTTGAAACATATAAATATGGATATAGATATCATCTGAAGCATATAAATAAGAGTGGTTATATTGTTCCTCAAGACACAGATGTGTGATATACTTTCCATGTGTCCCCTTTCTCAAAGGAGGGATCAAAAAAAGTACATTCTGTGTGAATAATTTATCTTTTCCTCTTACACATTCTCGCTATGTTTCTGCAGTTTCTTTTATTGTCTTGATTCATCTTTTTATTTACACGAATTATAATATTTTTATTTTCTTAATAGTTTTTATGAGACTTTTACAATGTTAATAACTTCAGAGATATCTATTAACAAAACACTTTTATATTATTATATTAAATACGAGACCTCTTAATGCTAGCGTATTGATGAAAATATTATGGATAATGTCAGCGAATGTGAAATATTTCGTAATACCATTTGTTCTGCACTGAACATAAATAAGATATCCGACAAAAATAAAACCACACTGGTATTGTGAGTTAGTCAAACGTTATCTTAACATTATTAATATTATTATTTTAATGGAGGTTATCTAAAAAGATTACCTTTGATTTATCCATAATTTTAATAATATAAATAACCCCATTGTTTAAGGGTTGAATTCTATGTTGTGGTGTTATACTGTATAAAACAGAGTATAATAAATATTTATGTACCAATATAATATAACGTTTATATTTGATAAGTGATAATCATATTTTAATCTACGTGTTTAGATGTATTGTTGTTCATTTAAAAGTCTCGTCAAGTGTTATAGTTTAACTTTAAATCTAAAATTTATAACAAGTTATGAACCAGATTGATATTTTATAAATATAATAAATTTTACATTTATACACATCGTAAATATAAATCCAACGGCCAATGTTTATTTTAAGAAATGCATTTCGGGTCACTGGTTCGTATTTAAAGCATTCAAAACAAACGCTAAAAGTGATAACTTTCCAGAGCAATAAAAGTCTGCAAATAACAATTACATAGGAAGCATGATATAACTTCGTTAGAGATATTCTCGTAACATTTTGCTCCGCTATTTTCATTATTATATCTACTAGAGATGAGCGTTTGAATATTAATATAAAATATTAATATTATTTATATAATATTAATTTTATACATTAAAGATAAGGTACCTGATTTGAAGAAGCTTCAAATTTATCAGATTTATAATACTATTAATATAATATACTCGTTGGTGAACATTTCTCAAATTTCCAAATGTAGTAATTGAGAATACGGACTTTATTTAGGTTAAAATGTTTTTTGAGTAAACACCGCGATCTTAGTAAGGCACAATAAAAAATTAGGCTACATTTGTGTTTTTGCACTATTTAATTTATTATATAGACATAATATCACTAAATAAGATAATACCTAAAATGTAGATTATACAGTTAAGAGTTAAACGTTTGCATTTATAAAATCGAAAATGGTTTTTCTAAAACTAGATATAATTCATCGTCATACCTTTATTTAACGTTTGATAAAAATATTATTAAGAAAATATTTTGTTGAGTTGCCTAAAACTTTAAAACTTGTAAAATTGTAAGGATTGAAAGTCAGCCTGCCAGAACGTGGACATAACTAAATTTACTTAACACCACCAAATAAGTTACTAACGTATAAACTATTATATAAAAATAATGAAATTTCCGTTTCTGTCTGTTATTTTATGTTTTTATAATACTCTGCAATAAGGTACCTAACATTATTTTTAAGGATGTGTATCAATATTGGTTGGTTATATGGGTGGTTTAAAGAGTAGTGTTCTTCCCCATAGGTTCAGCGCAATTATTACCTGATTGAGAAATTATGACCAGTTTACTTACGGTAAGTGTAAATTAGATCATAATAAAATTCAGTCTTTAACCCTATTGTCTTCAGCTATATGTTCTTATTATAATCATACAAAGAAAAGTTTATAATTTGAATTGTTATGTTTTCTTATTAAAGACATAATTTATCTTTACTACTTGAATATAATTATTTATTTAATAGAAACTAAAAACATCAATTATATAAAACTTATACGTATTTTCACGCATATTTTCAGTGTTTTTTATTTCTTATCGCATATATATATATACATATTTCGTAAAGAAATTAATCGGAAAAGTCTTCTTATATAAAAAATTAGCCGGTAATACTTAGCCGTATTTATACTAATTTACTAGCTACAGGGGCGCGAGGGATCGTTTATGACATTTTGTCGTACATTATGTTAAGATTAATACTAACAAAAAGTTATTCTGAACGATACTATATCCCTAAATGTATTTGATAAACCACAACTAATACTTTTGTGTTTAACATATTTATTTATTTATAAAAACATAATAATTGAATATATAGGACTTAGGAATAATCAGGCCTTCTGACAATATATTAAATCCATAACTTTTACCACTTTAATATAATATGTTTGTTATTAACAATTGTTCTAAGTAATTGTAAATTCTTAAATCAAATTAATACAATAATAATAGAATTGAACTCATTTTAATTACGTACTTTTACTAGAAGTAAATAGTTATATAAACAATAATATTACATTACACATATTACAAAATGTTGTATGTTTAATATTTAACTATTAATAATAAATACATTTATAACACTTGCATGAAACAAAACTAATTTACAAAGCATCGAATTTTCAAAAACGTATCAAATTACAAATAGCAGTCGTAACAATATCAAGCACATAAAAATGATTTAAGACCGCATATAAAAGATTTCTCGCTTACATTACATTTATATAATAAAGTTTTAATTATATCTTGCGTATTAAACGTAGTTAACATGTATACTTAGTTACAAACTTTAATAAAGTAAAGGTTTAAACAACGGCATTTACTTATTGTTATCATCCGCTAGTTGTTATCCCAATTAACTAACTGTGTATTAATCTAATAAGACCTTTTAAGTCCACTATAAATCCATCTATATGATCCTCTAAACCGAAAATACTAATTCAGTACTCCAAAACCCTACATTTAGAAATTAGAGAAATAATAATATTTACCGAGGAGTAGGTACTCTATGTAAATGGTATTGTTATTAGTTTTTCAAATCTAAAGCTTCCTAACATCCAAGTATCACATTGCTTTTAATTTACATATCGTGTACTAATTATAAAATATTTCTAACGAGAGCTCATTACTACTTTCAAGAATAGCAATAGCGTAGCGGAGTGTTACGAGAATATCTCTAATGAAGTCATGTCATGCTTTTTATATAATTGTTACTTGCAGAAACCTTTATTTTATTTTATATATTTTTTATTTCGTGGTAAGATAAATTATTGGAATAAAAATTAAAATATAATATATTATATTATATATTACTGTTCAGTTAAAACTTTATTCTATAGTTATAAAGTTTTAACTCAAAAGTAATAAGATTTCAGCTACAAAGTACTGTCGCATAGAAATTTCATTTCAGTAGTAATTTATACATTTATTATCACATTTTAATGTTTGTTAATTGCATAATCTGAAGACTTATGTCTCCACATTAGGTGTTCATATTTTTTTTTATTAAGATATGCATACAAATTTTTGTCATTTTATATATTACCGACTTATTAAGCTCTAATATTTTATATAATATAACGCAATAAAGCTTATGTCATAAACTCTATCTGGGTGAGCAATTATTTGTTAAATTTATATACCTACATGTAATACTCCATATACTGTATTTAGACAATTAACGATTTTGCAAGTTTTATTCTTTGTATTGTTTTATATTAAATTCTATCTCAGAAGGTTAAACTTATTTTATCCAACAACATCACTCCGGCTAAGAGCATATTTTTAATAAATGCAGACAAATTACATCGAATTAGAAATTGTAAACAAGTTATTAAACTATTATTATTATTAATATATTAAATAAAAGAGAGACCAGATACAATAGGTTTATAATGTACCTATTAAATTGTTAATCTACGAGTATACGACGACGCAGTTGTGGATCTGTTTAAACTTGAATGTGTTTTGTAAGGAATAAATTATATTTTAGCTAATAAACTATTTGTTTACTACTATTTTATACTAAAATTATTATAAAATATTATTTAAAACTGCTTGGACATAACTTGGTTGTCATAAAATAAACATTTCGTTTAATAATGATCGTTCGTGGCTAGGATATGTGGAATTTAAGTATATAAGCTAGTAATCATTTTCAATTCAATAGAAATCATCATAATAGTATGTTGCTCCAAATACTCGTATATTATTAAGCATTTGCATATTTAATTCATAACCTGAATATTTCTTATTTACACATTTAGTCAATACAAAAATGTAATATTCGGGTAAAATGGTAGAGTAATAAATAATGACTAGTAACCGTCACATAGATAAGTCAACCCATGGCAGTGCCACGTTGTTACCTCGCGGCACTTTGGCTCCTCTCCAATATACGAGTATAGCCTTTAGCCATTCTACAGTTATATAAAGATGATTTCAAAGCACACTGTAACTTTTACTTAATAATTTTGATATTGGGTTATTAGAAAGATATGTATTTCTTCTAAAAATACTGATAACTTTTTATTCTTAAACAAGAATTTTTTTAACATTATCTGAACTGACATTTAATATGTTACTTAATTCACACATCCCGAAAACATTACTCCTGAAGACTCATTAGGTTACAGAATTAATATTTCTATCATAAATAGTTATTATAATGATTTTAATAATCGCCTTGCCCAATGTAGTGTTTAAATTATAGTGTTATTATGTTTAAATTGAATTATCTATGTGGACAGTAGCTTGGAATAATATTCTATCACTTTACAAACTTGCGCTTTTAGGAATTATACTAAATTCAGTTTAAGCCATTCAATTTGTAGTAACTCCACATCAAATGAATTTGGTATGACGAACTTTAATCCATTTTGTTAATTCTATATATTTTTTAGTTTATATTAGTTTAACAAACAAGCTTAAAGCTAATCTTAACAACATGCTTAAAGATAATTTCAAGTATACATATTTATGTATTATATATATATGTCTTGTCAATGAATATTTATATAAAGTTAGAAATATTAGTAGGGATTTTAGAAGGAAACCTAAAAAGAAGAGTATCATCCGTCCTAACACATAGAAGCATATATATATATATATATATATGTAGAATTATTACTACATTCATCTAGGCTTGTAGTCACAGAGTACCTCAAATTGTAGACTGATAGAACAATTTCTCTCAGGTCGCAGGTTCGAGACATTGTCGTGTTGATGAATTTCATATACTATATTTATTTAAAATTTAAAGTTATAATATATAAAGACGCACATAATTTAATTTATGAATAAGCCAAGATGTCACGTGGAGCATATAAATAACCTACTCAAAACAGTTTTGAGTTACAATCCATTGGATATCCATTCTACATACATTCATTGTGACTTTAAAATTTAAAATACAGATTTATTTATATATTCTCTGTAGATATAATAGTTCATTAATTGTTATATCCTTTCTATCATTATTACTGGAAATTTTACTTTAAAATTTATTGTTTATTATAGGAAGAAAAATGGGTACATCAGATATGTTTAGCTCTTGCCTAATTAAGACATATTGATGAAAACACTGGAAGAAATAAAACATTTATCAATACTGAGTTTTTAAAACTACTTACACATTTTTTTTTAATTATTTTTACAAGTTAGGTGCTTTTAAAAATATCGTCCAATAGTAAACATGTTACAATTAGTTGAAGTTATGGTATTGCGAGGCAGATTTTTATAATAACGTTCAAGATTTTTTGCAATGTTTTCATATTGATTAATCGTCTACGACACTGGCGAGTAAGCCCTTGCCTAGTTAAGCTCAGTTAGGCTTGTCTGTAAGGCCCCAACAAAAATAAAATCGTTTGAATATACACACCCGTATACCTACGTATACCCGTATTCCCACCTTATCGTATGCCATGTCACTTTCGTGAAGATGCAAAAGGTCCATTTTCCTATCTCATTTTCTTCATTATATAGACCATCAACGGGCTACAACTAGGAAACGCAAGTCCTACTAGAGTAATATGTAATTCAGTTTTAAATACAATTTATATCAAACTAGTTAGATCCATCTTCGCTACGTAGATAGATTATGTAAATAACAAAACGTAATTTTGAAAATTGTCTCTTTTTAAATCACTCCAGGATTAGAATTTTCTTAAAATAAAGTAACTAAAATATAATATACCAGGTTTCATAGTCGTTTTCACACTGGCTTCAGTTTATCTGTCACCAATTAATAGTGTTCAGAAAATAATAGTACAAAATAGACATCGAGAGTCCGGAATCTACCTCCATATTGAAATCCGACTCATTATTAATGACAAGACAAGCAACTAGACTACTGAAGATTTATACCCATTGAAAATATATCTATTACCTAATTACAAATGTAACATTTAAAAGTTTTATTGAATATTAAAATGTTTAAAAGGTTAATGAATCCTTTCATGAATGTTATAATATTACGTCATATTCATAACGGAACATTTAGCTCTTACTGATATGTTTACAAGATGAAGAATTACAAACTACTACTCTTTTGCAACACCCGGGGATTTCACTCGAAACTAAACTCCGTCCACTACAACCTTGAGATGGCGCAGCCGGCCTTGATTATATTGTTAAATAATGCCTATTAAGTAAGTAACACTTACCATATTCTATTAAATTAACTATAATTCAAATTTTAGGTTAAAATTTTCTCTTAATATATAATTAATATATATATAGGTAATTAATTGAAAAAATACTCTCATTTTATATTTTAACACTGACAATTTTGTATTAAAGTCGTCTTTAGACCGTGAACTACGAAATGTAATTCACAACGCAAAGTAGACGAAGCCAGGTTAAAATACTGCTTTGTGACTTATTTTATATTATTTAACGTTAATGTTATATTTATAAACGTTGGACGTAAATAATGGTATTATATTTGTACAATATTGAAACGCACTTCATTTGAAATTGCAGGGAGTTTTTCTGAGAATATCTTATACATAGATTACTAAATTGAATATCTTTATTAAGATAACAAGGATGCATCTGTATAATATGGAACATTTGTATCAACATATCTACTTAGTTCCTAACACCCAACTAAATTAAGATTTAGCAAGAATTGGCTCGTGATTTAAACATTGACTGAACAATAAAACTACATTAAAGAAAATAAGCTTTATTATTCCTTTTCTCTTACATTTCAAAATGGTATATAGTATTTATAGAGGAAACGTATTTACTTTTCTTTCTTTATTTTCAGTAAAAACAAAGAGCTTAAGTATATTATAATATAAATTTTATATTAAAATGTAAAGATAGGAGATATAGTTTAACGAATCAGCTGTAACAACCAACAAATTATGAAGTTGATATAAAAAAGTTTTTATTTTTTATTTTAGCAAGTACAGGCATTATTGTTATTACTTCTACCAACTTTGTAAATAAATTACGACTCGCTTTATCTACATCATTAAAAGTTTTATTTTTAAGACTCTCAAGATTAACTCAACTCAACTTAAATCATTATTATTACTATTATTATATTAATATATATGCGGCTCGACTTCCAATGTTGACAAATGATTACGTGTTTGTTATATGATAATTGCATACCAAACCATTCACAGAACTTCTGTTAAACTAACAAATTTTTTAGTTTAGTTATTTTCATATAACATAATCATCAACAAATATCAAAAGATTTTGATAGTTTTATTTAAATTTTTATAAAGTATAAATAATTCAGTAGGACTATATTAAACATTTATAATATATATTACGCAATAGATTTAATGGTCCTAATTTACTATGTCTATTTTTTAGTACTTAAAATCATATAGCTTCACTTTAATTTATATATATAGTACTATACTTATAATAACAATTTCTAAAAACCAATTTCCAAACTAAAAAAATTTAGCTTAATTTGTACAAAAAGCACTGTGAGTTAACACGTCCACTAACTTATCGTTGAGTAAAATTGCTGCAGCCGGAAAATCTACATTCTTAACTAACGCGTAACTGTGAACAATGAGAGGTGGTAGTTTATATATTGATAATAATGTTATATCCACTTTATAACAAAAATGTTTAATAACTTTAGGAAAGCTAAAGATAGTATGTGGGAGAATCGCAAAGTACTAAACTATAATATTTCTGACCCGTTTGAGAATTTAGAGATCTTAGTAAAAATCTTAAAAGCTTAAGATTATTATTACGTAATATATATCAAGATATAACTTACAAAGTGCGACGTCGCAGTGGTGGACTACATTAAGTATAATTAGTGAAGCTTTTAAGCGTCGTGATTGCTTTCTGAAAGCGCTTTGTAAGTCTTAAGGCTAACGCGTAGTGAAATTTATTAAACTACGTTTAAATATATTACGTCGTGTTTTGTATATGACATTAAAATCACACGGTGTTGATCCAAAAATTCAAAAAAATATAATATATTAAAATAATTAAATGTTTGAAAGCAGAATAGATTCTAAAGTTGTAATCTCTACTTATTTTACAAAACATAAATAACATATTACCTGAGAGCGATATCTTGACTTATATTATGACATAACACATCTATTGATTGACACATTATTGCAGAATACTGCTTCTCATAGAAACCTTATCTCCCTCCTTCTACAAATAACGTGCAATAGGCGGGTAAATAAAATTAAATATTTCTAGCAGATCGTGTTTACGTTATAAGTACATTTATCATATAATAGAGTGATTTCTGTATGGGATAAAAAATCGAAGAATAATATGTTGTCGTTAAAAACAAATTTTCAAACTTAGCCATAAGTTTTTAAAGTTCAATAAAGTAATTATTGGCAGGATATTCTATGTTGCGCGCTGGAGGGCCGCCAAATCGCTGTGAGGTAAGTAAGAGTTAGATGATCTATTAGAAGGTTATCATGATATGATATACTGATAGTGGATTATTGAAGAATTAACATATAATATGTATACTAAGAGTTGATATTATATCCCTCTTAATGTTATCCTTATTATTTTTAAGAAGTAACTCCAAACCTTTACATAGCATATAGCATAGCACAATACGCTATAGCTTATTACACTTTTAAGTACTAATAGTAAATTAATACAAGTTGTAGCTTGTATATAACCTAACTATTCTACACTATTATACAACTATATAATCATGTATATGTATATATATATCTTGACCGTGGTGATCCAAATAAATGGTGGATTAGATTTTACACTAATCGTTTTAATTTTTAGTTTCATATCTGCTCCCTCTCGTAAACAAGATATTTACTTTCATATAATTTCGGTTAGTCATCTTGCAAATTAGGTGCAACTTCTTTTAAAAGTCAAAAAGTTAATCAAAATGAGTAAATGCTGTATCATTAAAGAATCGATTTATAATTCATTGAGATTATAAAGATCAAGGAGAATATTTTGTGAAAGAGAAGATCAAACTGATTAGTATTAAGAAAATAGCGAGTAAACTCCTTCCTATTTAGGTTTTAGTTAAGCTTCACAACATTTATACAACAAGGATAGGATCGGATGAATATAATGCACATCTTTCAGCCTAAATCCATAGCTAATCTGTAGCACACCATGTCACTCATGAAGATGCAAGATGTGATTTGATTTGTTTTGACAGTTAGAGTAGTTATTCGATGAAGCTGAGAAGGATGCATAAAATTACAACGTTAATGTTTATTAAATATGTGCTCCGTGAATTAATTAGTCCATTGAAAAAAAATAACTTTTATCATTGCTTTCACTCATAATTTATTGTGTTAATAAAATAATACGTTTAATGAAATTAATTGATAAATAAGTTAAGATTTTTTATGTAACATGAGATAAAAATTATTATATTGTTGACATGTTATTATATTTCTTCCATTAATCCAATTGAACTGAATATCCTGTTTACTAATTTGTAGATGTTCAAATATTTAATTGGAAAAATAAAGAAAACAATTATTAGATAACGTTAAATTTTATACATAAAATTATATAGTATTAAATATATATTTGTTTTTTTTTAATTTTTTTTTTAACATAAAATTCGTGATAAACGAAATGTAGTGAAGGTTTATTTTTACATATCGTTGGCAGATATCGCTAACGTGTATTATGTGGTAAATATCCACATTACAAAATACTCTCAGCTATTTGAAAAATCGATCGTAGTTCTGGAGGTTCGAGTAAGTGTTGGCTTTGTATGACAGAAAAAGCTGTCCATCAATCTAAAAACCTATTTCCCTGTATATTTCCCAACCTCGACATTTCTATCGTCTCCAAGTGTGTTTGTTGTATGTTGGATTCTTTTAAAAGACTATTGGAAATTAATTAAGATATATAGACATTTACACTCACAATGTAACTCTTAGAGCCCATTCTGATTATATTCTTAAATATGGGATATTTAATTTATGAGATAAATATATATGAATTTTCATTAAAATACTTTATTTCTGCTTTACTATTAACTCAATAAGTTATATATAATTGAATAAGTTCAGAATCATTTATTTCAACTTTTGTATAGGTACAATAAATCATTCAAAATGTAATAGATAAATAGAAGTAAACTAAATTAGTATTATGAAGTGTATATCTATACGGCGTATTATATTGCATAGTAGTATATTGTACATTATGTAGTTATTATACGTTTTAAATATATCGGAGAGTCGTTACAACACTCACGATACTATACATCACGACTTCCGTTGTCAGTAAGTCCTTAAACCTTTATTTATCGCCACCTCCTAAACAAGGCGGTTGAGTATTCTAGTAACGCGGAAATCGGAATATTTTTCCTAACAATGAGAACTTCCAAAATTGAGATACATAAAAAAATATGAATTCTTCTTCAACAATTATTCATCACGTTTTATGATTTATTCATACAACTGTAGAATTTTAAAATTTAAAAAACACATCTGTTTTCATTTCACACGGCTTTTCAATCTTATTAATATAAATGTAATAACAAACTTTTTAAATAAGAGGAGAGCAGTTATATCAAACTATTTATCATATTATCTTCTACACAAGAAAGTGGTCATACATCCTTGCATGTATCGGAATAAATGTATGGATACTAAAATACCCATACGCTGTTATATTGTTGAGAGATTACAAAGAAAATAGTTTACGAGAGGGTCGATGTTTATAAAAGTTGTTACTTGCGGGCTTCTGATATTGAACTCTTTTTTTTATTATGTATTCATAAAACTGTAAGAGGCATCTTGTTCACTGACTTTATATTACCAATATAAATTTTGTGTTGAATAAGTTCAATATAACATGGAAAGAAGTAGAAGTAGTACAACTAGTTTGTAATATTTTTACCTTATTACTGACAAAAGTTATATAACAGAGGAAAGTTTATAATTAACTTGTTTTGGCATTAAAGTGTAATAGTTAATAAAAGTACGAAGGATAGCCGATAGACGGTTATTCAAAGTTAGCAAATGTGAAAATTCATATCATTATTTCTAAAGATCTTGATTCTCTCTCTGTTTGCATTTGTATATGAGCAAAATCGGTCGTTGCATTCGTAACAGACTATTGCAATAATGCATTGGAACTTGTTTTTTTATAAACAAATATGACAAGAACTAATGATCTTTTACATTAACCGATATAGATATAATATATCAAGTACTGACAACTTTTTATAATACAAAGTTTTTATACATTTATAAACTACTAGGTCAACAGGTACTCGCAAGCGGGATCGTGAGCTGAGCTAACTTTAAACTATTAGTTATTACTTTATTATTATTATTTATTATATTACTTTAGCTATTCTTTTAACTTGAGGCGCGCGCCGGTATGAGACGTTCCATATGATAAGTCTATGGATAATTTTCTGGTGAATTGAAACTTTTTTTCTGTAATTCGAAAACTTACCATTCTTTTAGTGAATGTGAAATGCATTCTGACGAATTTATAGTCAGTTCTGCTATGTATGAGAGTATTTACAAACTTTCTTAGATTTAAATCCACTCGTAACTCGTGCATCGAGCAGGCGCGCGCTGGTGAGTCACTAATCGAACTAAATTAGTTCTGTTAATTGTTCAAGATCTGTCGATCGAAATTATCCGAAATTTTGAACAGTCATAAAGTGATGTACCATCAAACACCATGCCGAGTTTCGAAACTGTGGTATGCGTAGTTTCTGAGCTAGCACGTAAATTGTCCTAAACTGAATTAGTAAATTATACTGAATTTAGAATTACGATTTAAAATATATATATATATGCTTAACGCCTTATGCTCGCAATCATTGTGGCGAGTTTCGTTAACGTAGCTGGAATAGTTTTTAAGAACAGAGATTTTTTGCATTTTTTGCAATCTGACCAATAAAAGCGCTTCGCTTCGCTCAGCTTAATTAGATAGGTACACGATACGTCTGTGGGTTTTGCATGTACTTACAATTTATTAATTAGATACTTCGCAGTATTTCAGAGGAAGGAAAAAGTATATGGAATTTATAAAAAAATCTAAATTTCACTGGCGATCCATAAACATACCTGAAATGTAATTTACAAAGAAAAATGTAACCAATAAGTAAGGCTAGCACATTCTATTTCAACGTGCCAAATATTTGGAGTAGTGGTAGGAAAGTACCCACAGGCATAGTCAGGAAAAGCATTGTATTACTAAGTGTTATTCGGTAGATATTTATTGTAATCTATAAATAAAGAATTTCAAGACATCGAACTCCATTATTACTATTTCTTAGCGGTAATTATTTTAAAATATCTGTAAATTATTCTCTTAACTGGTTTGATTTATTGTGTACATGAATTACAATAACTATAATTTTATTTTCTGTTCATAAATGTTGAATGGCCCATATCTTTATAATTGAACCACAATATTTTTCATTCCCACCGACACCAACAGAACAACTGAACATACTCGTAGCTACAATATGTTACGAATTATATTTTATTTTATTTTATGGAATGCTGTATATTATATTGTACACTATATGTAAGATGAGAATGTATGTATATTACAATTTTACGTAAGAATATCAAAATAACTTTCTTCTTCTTGACGTTATCCCAAATGTAGCAGGTTTGAGTCCAACAAACCTGTTACATTTGGCATATCGTCCCTTTATTAAAAGGCTGGTATTTAAAATTATTCACGAATTTATATTTATGAATGACCGCACAAAAGGATTACTGCGTTCCAATTCCAGTGAAATTTCATGCATTATGTTGTTGTTACATGTTTGATTAATATGTTCTTGTAATCTATAATTAATGGCAGTGTCAACATCATAAAAATATAATTGTGCATAACATGGTGAGCAACCATATGCGGCAGTCATTGGGCCTGATCTGTGATAAAAAACATCATATATTTTGAAATGATACACTCCACTTGTAACTGCCTCAGCAACTTTGGCTTCTGAGCTAACCATAGCAAAACATGAATTATATTTCCTAATATTTTCAAAATAATTTTTTGATTTACTTTTTATTGAAGGTTCATTTGAAGTAAGTCCATCATATAATATTTTAAATCAAATATTCATTTTGACTTAAGGGTGGTAATATTGCTTTACCCTTGTGACAACATGAAGTGAATGCAGTTTGGTCGCCTAAAGTTACTTCAGGTTAAAAATGTTAATGTCATAACTTAAAAACACATTTGGAATGACATTTAGAGCACACTTAAATGCATCTCTCAAAATCATATTACTATCTAATACTACTGATGAGGAATTATTCCTTCCTCTTAGAGAAATATTCCTTCTTCTTTGTCTCTCACTCCGACTCGTTAATGTTCTATGTCGAAGCATAATTAAAGTTCTTTCATAGATTACTGAAATCAAGAAGAGAAAAAGTTTTTACACAAAATCACTTATTTATCCTAAAGTATAAGCAAATACTGAAATCGTAAACTACAATAATTGCTTTGAACCAGCAATATCAAAAATTTTTGTACCTGAATGTTGTTATTGCAAATTGCTGCTACAGAGCTTTCTTTATGCATATAATGATAGTCCTTGAGAGACGACGATACGTTTAAATGTATCTTACTGCTGCACAACTCACATAAATTTGTATAAACGCTCAGTATTTCACGTAGTATTCGTCAAATAAAACTTTAATTAACTTTAAACATTCAATAAAACCACAACAAACAAACTTTTCAACTACGTCTATAATAGAGAAACGAAACAATTTGACCACAGAGTATGTATGCGTGTGTCAAATGCATGCCGGTTAGTATAATGTTTTATTAACTGATTTAATTTAGTTTATGCATTATTATTAAAATCTTTTTTTAAATTTAATTAAATGAGACAAATTAAACTTTTTTTTTGAGTACTCCGTCTATGCACAAAATGAAAAACAAAAGAAACCATTTGACCACAGAGTATGTATAGGCAAATATATATATTTTTGATATGTCAATGTCAGTACTCTAAGTCTGTAGTAAGTATGTGTGTGTGAATTTGCATGGTAGTGTGTGTAATATTTCTATGTCTATAGACAAAATGAAAAACAAAAGAAACATGTGTGTGTGAAATGCATGGTAGTGTGGGTAATGTTTTATTTATTGATTTAATGTACTTTATAAGCATTATTATTGAAAAATATTAGCGTTCTGCACTTCTCCTGTACATAAACTATAAGTGTGCCAAATTTTATGCTTCTGCGTCCGCGCAATTTTCTTAAAAAGGGGTCCAAAGTTTTGGCATCACGTATTAATATATAGATATTATTTAAAATATTAGAAATACATATTAAAAAAAAAATCTCACAACTTGTTTATGTAACTCTCGGTCTGAGTACATAACAATAATTTCATTACGTATTGACAGTATAGTTTACTCATATAATTTCATTTTTGCAATAATTTACAAGACTTTATAATAACATCTGTAGCACTTTTGCTTAACAGAATATTCTTATTGAATACTTGTGAATTCATGCATTATAAAATGAACTTTGTTCTCGATCAAATCAACCTTCACAGTGATGGAACTTTCAGCAAAAACTATTTGAAAGTATCTCGACCTCATTAACTTTGAGTTTCTTGTTGAATGCTTCACGTCTCAGACCTTTTCTCCTATCTTTTTGCTAATTAATTTCTTACTTTATAAATTTCTGCAATTCAAGTAATGAATTAATTATTTATCAAATTAATTGATTTACTCGTACGTTCCCAAAAGGCGTATATACAAATTATACATTATACATTTATTAAAAGGTAAACCAAATAATATATCAATGTAATGAAAATAACAAAAGTAAAATTCATTATTTACTTGGAGTATATACTAATTTTAAAACGCTAAAAAATGCCGTTAAATGTACAATTATGAGAAATGGGTTGAAAATTCACAATGTTCATTCAATCTGCTACTATAATTTGAACAAGTAAAAACTGTATCAAATCTATGAAATCAAATAATAAATTAAAATTTCAGACAAAATATTTAAATAATAACACTGTTATATATGAATGAAATATGAAATATGAATTGTAAAATATATGAACAATATTAGTTATTTATTTAAATAATACATTTATTTATGACTTCAAAAGCAATTCTTCAAGTACCTTCTTGATATATTTTAATGTCGTTTATAAATGTTTTATATATCTATAAATAACAAAATATACATATAAGGTATATTCTTTTACAGGTTATATGTCAGTTCAATAAATAAACTTGAGATTACACTGACAATGTATGTTTGTAGAATCCCTGTCGGCTTTCCTAACAAGTCTCGTTTGAAAAACAAAGCTCCACAGTAAATTCTGGAGTCGTTATAAGCTTTAGGATTTTGTAAGCGTTTCAGATATATTGATAGCATTCGGGTACGATTAAAAAATAACAAGAATTTCTTATAAAATAAAAAAAATAGTATATAATATGAAGCGTGGTCAATTCCTGTTCTTTTAATATTAAATGTATAAAACTTATTATTGATAAATAATAAAAAATAATTAAATATATAATTTATACTTCAAATTATGACCCTGTATTTAAACATATTTTAAGTATTATTATTATATTGTATTGTAGTTAATCAAATTCAAAATAATCATTGTTTCTAAGGAATTTGTAGCAAAGAAATAATATAATATATATATTTATAGATATAAATAAAGTTCAAAACATTCTAAGCTTTAACTTTTTCACTTTGGATCCCCATCGAGTAATAAGATATACATATTTAACAGCTACAAATATGTAATACTAATTCTCTAGAAAAAAAATCAACTAATAGTTAAGATAATTGAAAACAATGGCTCCGAATGATTGAAGTCAGATTATGACGTCACATCGATCGTCGGATTAGAACAAAGCAATCAGTTGTCATTTAACTTAGATAGAATTAATATATTTAATCAGATTTTAATTAACAAGTAATTACATAAATCACAGTGAGGTAATACACTATTTATAAATACACTCAGTAATTTATATCGCGTGTGCAATATGTGCATATAATAACGCACTACAACAAATGAATTCGACTGTAGCTGAATTGAATATAGGAAATATTTATACTTATTCTGTTATCAAACTGTATCTTATTATTGCCATACTATTATGTATGTAGTACAATATTTTTAAATTATTACAGTTATTAAATACATTACTCTTTTTCCACTATATTTAAAATTATATATAAACTTACAAGACAAAAATCACGACAAATTATTTGACTGATAATTACTTATTTTCACTAAACCCCTATTGTAACAACACTCAAACGTTAATAATTATTATTGCTGTTTTTTTAATACTACGTTTTCGTATAATGCTATTTATTTTTCAGGATGGATCAGGAATTTTTAACCTAATTCGGAACTTAATTTGTAAAACCTTAGCGAATATCGGGGGCAATCGTTAGTTAATGATAAAGTAATAAATGATTGCAGATGTTATATTTCTGCAAGCGTCATTTCACAGAAATGTTTTGCACACAAGGTTTTGCATTATTTATCTATTTACATTTAAATAAATAAATAATAACCTCGTTAGAAACACTATCTTATTTGTAATATCTGCGTATGTCGATTTCTGAATAGAACAAACTAATAGAAATAGAATAACTAGATATATTTTTATTTGTACTCCTTTTCTGTGTAAGATACCTTTTTGGAGAACCTCAAGAAAATAGCAGACACATTCAAAGAAATATAATACGTTCAGATTCGCACAAATTATTATGGAACTTAACAAAAATATATTTATTTATATTATTGTTAAAAATCGATAAACGTATGTATACAGTTAGCATATTACTCTGTTAGGTAATACAGAAGCGTAAAATTTAATTTAATATAAAGCGCAGTTATATTGTGATGGTTTGAAGGTTATTTCTTCACAATAATAATTTTTCAAGATTATTTTTTTAACCATTTTCAGTTAGTTTTGTTGTATTAAAAATTTTGTTAAATTTTCAAAGACGAAATATCGTAAAATGCAAATATATGCATTTATATACAATAATGCATATTTTTTTAAAGTAAAATAATAATAATCACGCACGTATATTATTCTTGATTACCTTAAATATAAATGTGTAATTTTCCTTCACATTAAAACTTAATCGCTATTTCTAAATAATGAGAAATTTAAACTCTCTCTCTCTCTCTCTCTCTCTATGTGACTTAATTTCTAAATTCTTTTTTTTTTTTTAATATTTAAATACACAAAGTATAAGATATTAGATATCTAAGAAAATTATATTATTCAGACCCTTAGAAAGGTCCACTGTACTGAATTGCATTATTTTAATTTAGTTCATAAGGAGTTCAAGTAAGCCTTTTTATAAATGTACCGTACACTGCTTTGTTTAATAAAATATACTTCAAACAGTCTACACTCAGGGTTTGTTTTAGTCTCTTCTGCTTTATTATAAAGTATTATTACATTTTAATATAAAAAATAAACTTCTTTTTAAATTTTGATTATTCCTTGATTCATCTCTTCTTATCACATTTGTCTAATGGAAGGAATATTAGGAATTTTCATAAAATTATATTTTCACACTTTACCATACTTCCCGGTCTGTTATATATTTATTTTCAATTAATTTAATTTAATTCATAAGCTTCAACCTTCTGTAATAATTTTATTAAGAATGATAAGAATGAATAATGAGAATATAATATGTACGAAAAAATTGTTTTTATACAACAATTTACTTAATCTTATCAATGTTTCTATATCCAATATATTCTTCTACTATTTATTATCCATAATATTCAAATCAATACGTTACATGAATTATATTAGACAGAAACTATGCAAAGTGCTTTCAAATACATTCCCCGACATTGTCATCAATCTTAATTTACGTTCTCTTTAAAATATTATCTCACTCTCTTTAATAAAATATAAAATAAAATAAATGGCCTTGAAAATATTTAATTATTCATTGGAACATTATCTGTGAATATTATTTACCTATATTATATTATACAAACACTCTCTTGGATTATTAATATAAGCGCTATCTCACTGTTAACTGAAAACATAGCCAATAGATAATAATAATATATTACACATAAATATTGTTTCATTTCAAAAGCTCAAATCCGATTAATTATATGTAGTAATAGAATTTATATAAAAAATCAAACTAATGGGGTATTCTGGCAATTAAAATGAGTTTAATTTTAATCTTATAACACAAATGTTAGCAGCGACTATTTATTATTGAATGTATGATTTTTACATAACATTTTGGAAAATCTATTTTATCGAATTGGATATTAAACTCTTTTTTAAAACTGAAGCTACATTTGCAAAACGGAATACGATTTAAATCGTCAGTAACGGAATACGATTTAAACCAAACTTAAAAAGAATAAAAATTGAATAACATGGGCAAGGTTTTGACAAGGGCTTTGGCAATTTTTCTCTCCTGTCGGACAAATATCACTTTGTCAAAACTGCTAAATTGCTTTTAGTATTCGCCCCTGCATTTTTAACATTGACTGACATGGATTTTAAGATAGAAAACTTTTAAAAACATGACATATGTTTTTAACTTTGATATATATTACAATTAGAGTCCACAAGAAGATATTTTTATAAATATTTTAATATTATCTCATTATACGATAAAAGATAGCATTGGAATATATTTATTATTATATAGATCAAAATACCTACTGTAGTACAAATTTTCCTACATATTAAATGTGTTCTTCTTTTATAATACATAACCTGTACCGCTTGGCATTAGAAGAATTAAGAATATTTCTGTTAAAGATATTACCATTACAATAAATTATTTTATAAATGCATATTTGAAATTGATAATGAAGTGACAAAAAATAAAACAGGATAATTATAAATTCTTCTTATATAAAATAACATTAGTAATTCACGAGCATTACAACATTTGTTTAATATTTATTTGTAACTTGAAGGTTTGAAATAAATTCCTGTATGCCGTCAATATTTACGCTCACAAAGGGTAGGTTTGATTGTTCTATGCAGTGTTGTAAAGTAATACGGTTGATCGACAACAAAAGAGTCGATTTACTGAACTCTAATGTCATTGAATATTTCAATGACTGATTTCTGTCACGTCCATAATACTTTTATCATAAAAATATTGAACTTACAATCAAAGATGATTTTGAGTTATATTGTCTCTTTTGTTACATAAAGATATTAAATTATTTGTATTATTGTAAAAAAGTCAGTTTTCAGTTTTTCCACTCTAGGCTAAAGTTAAAGAATGTTGGTATTGTTAATAAACATGTCATTCAAGTTACATTTGTTTAATTATTACTAGTATCAGCAGTATAGGACCTTCGACAGACAGATATATTTACCATTTAAAGTTTGCTGTCAATCAATTAGAGAAAATTGTTTCATATAATATGTGAGTTTAAACATATCTACTTAATTTAATACAAACTTAATTTAGAGGTTAGTGATATTGATTTTGATAAATTATATTAATAAAAAAGAGCGCTGTAAAACACAGATAAATTAATGAAATAAAATAAATCTGTAGTGTAAATATCCTCTGTAATTTCTTTAATGTCACAAGATTAATAAATATGGACCTTGACGAAGCATATTAGAAAGATATCTTCGCTTTGAAATCTTCAATTGCAATTGGAATTGTATATGGTAGTTAAAAGTTTAATCATCTCACATAGTCCACGGTAAGTTTTATCTTTGATTAAATAGTGTAATCCTATCCTAAAATGATGTATGCACTGTTGGATTACGCAAGAAATACTCGTAAATAAATAAATTAATTAATTAATTAAGTGTTATTGAGTCTGGTAGTCCCTAGAGTTTCTTACTTTACGTTTACTTAAATATATGATATCGGCAATATAGTTTACATAACTGGCGTGAAGTTAGCATAGAATGTTATTTCTTTATAATAACTTATTTTATTTTAACCACAAGGTATATCGAAATTTTAGCAGTCCATCGAGTATGAGGTACTTGAGGCTTATTACTATTTGTGTTGCCGAGATGATGTATGAGCGATAAGGTCCCTAGGATGTATTTCAATAAAAATTCCTTTGGCAAAAATAAATAAGTTAAATTTTTTTTGCTACCGACGCTGTTATACGGCAGCCAAACGTGGGTAACACAGAAGAAGAATGTAAGAAAGATGAATGCTGTGGAGATGCGATCTCTTCGCAGAATATGCGGAGTCAGTCTAGCTGATCCAATCCGCAATGAAGAGATCCACAGAATGGCAGGTACTAGCGAAGATGTCACGGTGAGAATGAAGAAGAACGTGCTCAGGTGGTTTGGGCACGTTGAACGAATGAGTGATGAAAGAATGGTAAAAATATAGGAAAAGTGAGCGGTAAGAGAGACAGGGGGAGGCCTCAAGTGACCTTCGAAAACACAGAAGCTACGATACTAGAGGAAGGTCAAGTAAAAAGCATGAGGACCACCCGAAGGGCATGTATGAAGAGGTTGATGTCTGTGGCCGAGGCGAAAGAGGTATGGAGAGACCGTAGCGTTTGGCGCTCCGTCGTCTCTGGCTACCCCGCAAGGGATATGACGTGAAGGTAAATAAATAAATAAATAAATAAATAAATTACTTGATTAATATTATTTTTAAGGTTTCTTGTTATTGACAAATTTACTATACAACATATTGATCGCACGTTAGTCGGAAGACTAAGACGCTATGTGGCTTATAATAGTCACGCTTTCCAGCTGCTTTTATTATAATATTGAATGATTTTAAATTATTAACTAAAAATTATAAAAAGATAATTGACTGTTAAACAAAAAATTATAAAACATAAACGACTTATTCTTTAACGAAACTTGAAGTACCATTAAGTCGCGGGTATTACGGTATTTGTTTTATAGTATAAATTTCGCAAATAATTTTCATTATTAAGATATTTACTTTCAAAGCAATTACCTCAAAAATTACTTGCCATGAATAAGGATTGCTTCATTTTGGGAAAAGCAAGGAAAATTACGTGCAAATGCGTCTCAAATTAATAATATAGGTACAGCTGTTATTTTTGAATACTTGAGACCCATAACTTTCTCATTTTACCTTATATGAAGAAAATTATATTGTTTTTAAATTCACTTTAATTTGATTACAGTTGTGCTCGAAATTCTACTGAGATCTTTATTATTTCTATATATATATATATATATATATATGCATATATTCTTCTTCTTCGTGGACAATAAACAATATAATATAAACAAAAAATGAGGCATGAATTTTTTTCTTAAATTAAAATATTTATATAGGAGCAATCTATTACTTGTATATATATATATATATAAGTATTTTAACTTATTCGTGATTGTAGTTTAAGTAATAATAATTATTAAATCCTAAAAGCCTCTTTTGAAAAAGAAACATATAACAACACAAAGAACACAACTCAACACAAAGAATAAGAAGGTAAAAATCGTTTAAAGATCAAAATATTCAACAAATTATGCAGTATATATATTACATAACTGGATTAACTTATTTCTCTCTGTATTTTCTAACAAAGGTGTAGATTTGATACAAGAAAATCACATTTAAAATTTTATATTTGCTTATTTTGATTTAGATGATAAAAGTGCCAAAGAAAAATACATTCCATTAAGTTGATTTTCTTTATGAGAAGTATTTACAATATAGGAAGAATATAAGAGCCAGCAGTATTTAATAATCCTATAGTTTGGAATCTAGAGTTACGAATCGTCTGAATATATTAGATCTTATATTGATCTCATGCAATTTTGCTACTAGTATGAAATGTAAGAATAAGGTACACTATAATTGGGCGATGTAATACAACGCTCAGTGTTCGCTTCATCTGCTGACATTTTTATTGTACAAAAATGTTAAATACCTTTTATTTTCAGTTTGAATGACTTTAATTTCAGTATTCAGGTAATGCGGACTACATTTCTTTTATAATTTCCGTCGTCTGTGTACCAAAAACTTATTTGCTAGTTAAAATTTAATTTATTAAAGATGTTATTTTCAAATAGTGTGTTACCGAAGCTTTTATTATGTCAAAAAAAGATAAATAATTATTTATGTTAAATAAAAATAAAGTAATAATATAATGTTATTTGAACTGTAATTAAAAATGCAATTGTAATACAGGTTGCCAAAATATTTAGTTATAACAACTGTTTCACACAAAATTGGCGTAAACTAGCCATCATATCTACAATTTTATTTTAACTAACAACGACAGTGAGAATTCTTCGTAGAATTTTCTTGTCCCTGTATATCACAAATTTTTATCCTTGCCTACAGAGTAATAGTTGTTTATTCGACTACCATATTTTAAATTCAGGGTATCATTTTATTTTTCATGGTATTACTAGTACTCACTACTTTTTGTTGGGTTTTATTTCAAAAGTCCATTTCATATACCACAGGGACATAAAAATAAAAAATATATTCAACATTCATATATATGGAAATCAGTTTCCACATTAATGATGATAGCAACGAGACCACTTGAGATTTGTACCTACTGAAGTTGTATTATGTACGTAATTGATTAATGTTCAGTTTTGTTTAATTTTATGGTTGTGTGTGTATTTAATACAATGTATCTGCAATAATTTAACGTAAATGCCACATTTTAACGTTATAATGAATACTAAAATGTTACAAATTAATTATATGGTATAATATAAATAGATAAATGTAGTATAATGTAATTTAGTAGTTGTAATATTTATTTAATTCTAATTATCTTTATCGAAGTATTTGCTCAATTTATAAAAGACTCGCTAAATTATCTCATGTACTATTTGAGTATTCAATGGCACAATTTCATGGTAAAGTGAAGTCTCTTTTGAGCGTTATAATGTTATACTATAGTCATAACGGAACATTCAACTCTTATTGCCTTATTAAAGAAGCTGACAAAGGTTTTTATCTTTATTTTCATAAATAATTCTGTAGATTTTTATTTTGATTTCTTTCTCATGCATGTATCGTCATTTATATATTTATTTAAATGGCTAAATTGAAGCAACTTCTCTATTTCAGTATTGATTTTGATCATAGTATACGACAAAATACAAGCAGTAACAAATACATTGAATCAAAGTTCAATGGCATAAATTATTAAACTATCAAAAAAAAATATGGATGATAATTTCAAAATTATAAAAAAACGTATCTAAAAAGCTATATCATCAAATATAATTTTACATAAATTTATTAATGTTGTTTTCGTCATAATAATATGGTATTCTGTATATAACATTATAAGCCTAGCTATATAATATTAGGATAAAAAATCAACCATCACATAAATGTCGACTTCTAACATCCATCCATATATACACTTTATCCAAAAATAACCCAGACAATAATAGAGTTTGAAATATATTAAGAAAAAGAAATGACAAGTTTAAATCAAAACTCCAATAAAGTCTTTGTTATTGAATTAAAATGCAATCGTCGATGGATTTTTTTATCAAAATGATAGCAATAGTGTATTCTATGGAAACGAAATATTACAAGAAATACTTAATATGTAAGACAATGGCCAAGAGAATGACTGAAGCTGTTCTGCAGCTATACAGGAGCATCAAAGACAATTATAAATTATGTACATAGAATGTACATTTATTAATACATCACGACTTCCGTTGTCAGTAAGTCCTTAAACCTTTATTTATCGCCACCTCCTAAAGAAGGCGGTTGAGTATTCTAGTAACGCGGAAATCGGACTATTTTTCCTAACAATGAGAACTTCCAAAATTGAGATACATTAAAAAATATAAATTCTTCTTCAACAATTATTCATCACGTTTTATGAATAATTCAGACAACTGTAGAATTTTAAAATATAAAAAAACACATCTGTTTTCATTTCACAAGGCTTTTTCATCTTATTAATATAAATGTAATAACAAAGTTTTCAAATAAGAGGAGAGCAGTTATATCAAACTATTTATCATATTATCTTCTACACATGAAAGTAGTCATACATCCTTGCAAGTATCGGAATAAATATATGGATACTAAAATACCCATACGTTGTTATATTGTTGAGAGATTACAAAGAAAATAGTTTACGAGAGGGTCGATGTTTATAAAAGTTGTTACTTGCGGGCTTCTGATATTGAACTCTTTTTTTATTATGTATTCATAAAAGTGTAATAGGCACCTTGTTCACTGACTTTATATTACGAATATAAATTTTGTGTTGAATAAGTTTAATATAACATGGAAAGAAGTATTTTTTTTTTTTTTTTTTTTTTTTTTTTTGTGTCTCTGCTGTTAGCCCTACTGGCCATGACAGCGTCACCGGGTGGAATGGACGGGTGCAGAGACCCGCCCTTGAAAAAGGGGGGCCTGAAGGGCCCCAGGGGAACGTGCGTCCTGAGGGTGCCTCCTGTGAGGCTCGGACCACGGCTCAGAACGCCGTTAGGTGGGCAGCGAGGATGTGGGTTAGGACTTGACACTAACGTCCTCCGACGGCAGAACGCCAGAGCAACGTGCTTGGATGGGGGCCTCGTCTTCGCCGGCGAAGACGCTGTGTGTGTGTGTGTATGTGTAGTATTTATGTTCGCTTTGCCGCTTTTACGTAGCGTTCCCTAACGTAATCGCGTCGTCCGGATCGAAAAGTACCGACTTGGGTCTTCTCTTTCTGACTTTAGGAGTCTTACGGGCCGTGTATCCTGTGGCCTTAACCACCAGCGGGTTTGGGTGTCCCACAGCATTGTCAAAGTAGCTTTTGGAGAGCCCCTTGAAATACTGTGCGATCGTCGGTAGCTCTAAGTCTCTGTGCAAGTCGATATTACGCATATACCACGGTGCCCCAGTGGCGAGCCGCATGAATCTGTTCTGAAGCACCTGAAGGGGCTTCAGGTTCGCGTGAGCGAAGGCAACGCTTGCATAGGACATGACGGAGCGTATGCAGGCTTTGTAAAGTGTGACCTTATTTCTAAGGGACATTTTACTCCGCTTGCCTAACAGGGGATAAAGTCGCCCTAGGATAAAGGCCGCTCTGTTGCGAACGTCCTCGATATGTGAAGTGAATACTAGCTGTTTATCCAGCGTCACTCCTAGGTACTTGGCCTTGTTTTTCCAAGGAATCGGTTTGTCAAAGAGTTTAATCTCCGGGCCCCTTGTGGATCGTGACCGTTCAAAGAGTACCGCGGTGCTCTTCTCCGGGTTCACCTCAATCCTCCATTTCCGAAACCAGTTCCCGAGGGAGTCGGCTGCGGATTGGAGGCGTTGAGAGATCTCATAAGGATCCCTTGAGGAAAGGCCGCTCTGTTGCGAACGTCCTCGATATGTGAAGTGAATACTAGCTGTTTATCCAGCGTCACTCCTAGGTACTTGGCCTTGTTTTTCCAAGGAATCGGTTTGTCAAAGAGTTTAATCTCCGGGCCCCTTGTGGATCGTGACCGTTCAAAGAGTACCGCGGTGCTCTTCTCCGGGTTCACCTCAATCCTCCATTTCCGAAACCAGTTCCCGAGGGAGTCGGCTGCGGATTGGAGGCGTTGAGAGATCTCATAAGGATCCCTTGAGGATGTGTAAATTGCGGTGTCATCCGCGAACATTGCTAATTCTACTTTAGAACGCGGCCTAGGAATGTCGCTGGAGTAAATTGAAAAGAGAATTGGTGAGAGGACTGAACCTTGAGGGACGCCTGCCCTGATGGGGCGGGGAGTCGACATCACGCCTTCTACTCTGTAGCGGAAGGAGCGATTCGACAGGAAGTCCCGTATGATTAGTACGAGTCTGTCCGACACCCTGAACTGGTATAGCTTGTATACCAGTCCATTGTGCCAGACCCTGTCGAATGCCTTCGCTACATCGAGGAAGAGCGCTCCTGTCCTACGTAGCTTGCGGCACAAAGTGGCCCCAGAAAGGATGTGCTCCGTGAGGCGTTGCACCTGGTGGGAACTGGAATGATAGGCTCGAAAGCCAAACTGCTCATTTGGGATGATGTTCAGTCTCTCTGCTTCTGACTTAAGTCTACTGAGGATAATCCTCTCATAGATTTTCCCTAGGGAACTAAGGAGACTAATTGGACGGTAACTAGATGGAAGATTCCGGGGCTTACCCGGTTTGTGAATGCCTATCACTATGGCCTCTTTCCACTGAGCCGGAAACCGGCAACCGGCCAGTAGAGCATTAAAAATATTAACCATTAGGTAAAGCAAAGGAGGCGGAAGGAGTTTGATCACTTTGTTGGTGATCCTATCTGATCCTGGCGACTTTTTGGCGTGAAGCGCCTTAACTAGGGTCGTCACCTCTTCGAGGGTCGTTTCCTCTATAGGGGGACCTGCTGGTGGTTGAGAGCACATAACTCGAACAGTGTTGTCAACGACTTCGACATGTTCGTGTTCGACCGGTTGCATGCTAACGCTACACTGGCTCTCTAGGCTGTCGGCTAGACATTCCGCTTTGTCCCGGTCGTCGAAGGCGGGCGTGGAGTTAGGTCTATCGAGCGGGGGCATTGCCGAGACAGTTTCGGCTTTCAGGGCTCTCTGCAATGACCAGTAAGCCTGGTGTGAAGGAGAGAGCTCTGAAAGCTTCTTGTCCCAGCCTCCATCTCTAAAGGTGTCGAGAGCTTGTCTCAACTCCCTTTGAAGGCGGCGTAGCTCCCGTCGATGTTCGTCTGTCGGATATGTGTCATGGTTCCTGATCGCGGCGTTTTTACGGTTAACTAGGTGCCTAATGTCCGGAGGGAGTGCACGGCTCCCATCGAAGGTTGCGTTGACCTCCCTCGAGGACGTTCCTATTATGTCTGATAGATGGTTTGTGAATCGCGTCGCGGCTTTTTCAGCGTCCTCGACCGTTACGATCTGGTCAGGTATTTCGTCGAGGTGCACTGAGGCGGGGGAGTGGAGTTGCTCTTCTAGCTTTCTCCAGTTGATTATAGTTTTTAACGCGGGTGCCGTAGGGTGGAGGGGTCCTAGCTGGATTAGGACTGGTCGATGGTCGGAGTCTAGCTCGGATAGTGTCTCGATTGATCGCAACTGAAGCGTTACGTCTTTCAAGAGCGCTATGTCGAGCACGTCAGGTGTGTCGTGTCGGAAGTCCGAGTCAAAGTATCGCGTGGAGCTCAAGGGCGCTATAATCTCAAAGTTGAGACCAGGCGTGTTGCTTAGTTTATCAAGAAGACGTCCTCTAGTATTTACGATTCTAGAGTTCCAGCGGGGATGTTTACAATTTAGGTCGCCGGCCAGAATGGTTGCGTTACCTAATTGGAGTAGGGACTTAAGGTCCCTTCTAGTAGGTTCTTATTCGGGGAGAGGTATACTGATGCTAGTATGATCGGCTGATGGTCAGTCATACCCACCTGACATAGTGACGCCTCTATGTTAACTAGTGGGGGCGGATCGAGCGGGGTACAATGAAGAGACCTTCTGTAGTAAATGATGGTTCCCCCCATCGCGGTTGCCCTATCGTTCCTAACTGCGTTGAAGTTGGCGATGCGCGGATCGCGGTTACACGGTTTTAGAAAGGTCTCTTGGATTAGCAGTATATCTATCTGGTGCACAACTACGAAGTCGCGTACCTGATCTATCTGTTTGAGCAGTCCGTTCGCGTTGAATGTCGCGACAGTCAGAGAGCGAGGTTTTATTCTACCGTGTGATGTCATTTAAGATGACATTGTGTGTTTGTAAATTTGACTGATTAGGACGGCGTGCTTGAGGAGCACATCCATCCGCGCGGGGGGATTCTTTTCCGTATCCCTCATTTCGTTCGAGAACGCGAGTAGCTCCTCGATGTCTATTACACCGAAGAGGCTTGAGACGCACGCGAACGAGCCCGCAATTCCGTCGGCGGAATTGCGTACCGGCGGCGGCGGTGTCGGTTTCGGCGCGGGCGTGGGGTTTACCCTCGGGGGTTTCACCCACGCGTTCGCGGGTGCCTGAGGGGCCTGGTTTGCCTGAGGGGCCGCGGCTCTTCCCGGGGCTAAAGGAGCCCAGGGAGGCTGAACGAAACGCGAGGGGATCCTCGCCGGCTGCGTCCTGCGCGGTGCTTTGGGGCACCCGCGGTAATTTGCGGGGTGGCCCTTCTGCTGGCACAGGACGCAGCTGGGAGGATCCTCCGGGATCGGTTGTTTACGCGGACAGTCGGCTGTCGCGTGGTCGTCTAAGCATTTAACGCACCGCGGACGCGCGTGGCAAAACCGTTGTGAGTGGCCGTAGAGTTGGCAGCGATGGCACTGCCCGGGAAAACCGCGACCGCGAGGGGTTTCGACCCTAAGGCCGGAGAGTTGGCAGATTGCCTTAACATTAAAAATTTGCTTCCCTTCCGGGGAAAGCTCTAAATGAACCAGCACGAGCTCGAAAGGAGCCCTAGTGGTCGGTCGGTACATACGGTGTACCGATATGACGGGATAAGATTGAGACTTAAGGTCCTCGTAAATCCGCTCAGCTGGGATCTCCACGGGGAGGCCCCTGATGACCACCGTGAGGCGGCGTTCATCTTCCAACGCGAAAGTGTGGTATCCGTACCCACGTTCGCGTAGGAGCTTGGTCAGACCACGGTGGTCTGATGATGTCGCGGTTTGAACGCGAATGCCCTGTACCGTCGAGCGGGCCGAGGTGTACTAGAGCTTTCGCTCCGTCATGAGGGCGGACACGGTGTCCCACTTGGACTTGTCCCTTATGTACAGCGGCGACGGGGACTTGGCTGCTGAAGGTGCAGGCGCTGAGGGCGCAGAAATCGCGGGCGCAGAGAGCGCAGAAGTCGCGGGCGCAGAGGGCGCTGATGGAGTGGGCGCTGAGGGCGCGGACGGACGCTTTGCGACGTCGCGTGTCGGATCCGGAACCGGCGATCGTTCGGGTACGGTAGTTGCGGGCAGCGTGACGCGCTTTCGCGGCAATAACGGCGAGGGTGCCTTTATCGCCTTCCTTTTAGCAGATTTGGACTGCACGGTCGTGAAACCGTCGTCCTCCTCTGCGTCCGAGGAAGAGGATGAAGTCCTCGACTGGGAGTCAGATTCCATCCCGTCATGTTGGGAGGCGGATTCAGCCTCCATGTCGGAGGTTCCCTCTTCCGGCTCGGGTGAGTTTGAGCTCCCCGAGTCGGTGGCTTGCGCCGCGAATTCGCGGCAGAGGTCAGGGCACTTCTTCTGCATAAAGCAGAAGAAGGCCCTCACGTTTATCTTGTCGAGGTCCATACTGGACCCCGATAGATAATTGGTTCTCCCTGCGGAGGCAGGGAGATGGGTGCCTACTGTGAGCCTACTATGGCTCCGTCCGTAGGTGACGGAGGTTTGTGCCTAACGCCCTATCGACTGTGTACTTACTCAACGCAGACTATACGACGAAGGCTTGGATCGGGTTTCGTACCCTTACTAGGGCGACGCCGGACTTTAGGACCCCTAAAAAGCGCAGCTGCGTTTCCAGGAATCTTGAGTCGGCTTCTTTCACTTCACTGACACTTTTTAACACAATGGGTTCTTTGGACCCGTATGGTACTGGCCGGTACGGTACGGAGTGGTACGAACAGCGTGGGTACACGGGAGCAGGTAGTCGGGACATGTGTCCGGTCCAACTGCTCGAAACGGAATGTGGAAAGAAGTAGAAGTAGTACAACTAGTACAACTCGTTTGTAATATTTTTACCTTATTACTGAAAAAGTTATATAACAGAGGAAAGTATATAATTAACTTGTTTTGACATTAAAGTGTAATAGTTAATAAAAGTACGAAGGATAGTCGATAGCCGGTTAATCAAAGTTAGCAAATGAGAAAATTTATATAATTATTTCTAACGATCTTGATTCTCTCTGACGGTAACGCTTTTTTATGATATCATCTTTTCGTAATATCTATCACCAGTGATGTACGTCTATATATTAGTATTACATTAATTATTGCTTATAACTATATATTGAAATTAAAAACTTTGTTACGCATATCATTATAATTATTCTATTATGAATATGGACAGAAATAGAGTTGTTTGCATTTGCATATGAGCAAAATCGGAATAGTTTTTAAGAACAGAGAGTTCGCATTTTTTGCAATCTGACCAGTAAAGAGCTTCGCTTCGCTCAGCTTAATTAGATAGGTACACGATACGTCTGTGGGTTTTGCATATACTTACAATTTATTAATTAGATACTTCGCAGTATTTTAGAGGAAGGAAAAAGTATATGGAATTTATAAAAAAATCTAAATTTCACTGGCGATCCATTAACATACCTGAAATGTAATTTACAAAGAAAAATGTAACCAATAAGTAACGGTAGCACATTCTATCTCAACTACACGTGCCAAGTATTTGGAGTAGTGGTAGTGAAGTACCCACAGCCATAGTCAGGAAAAGCATTGTATTACTAAGTTTTATTCAGTAGATATTTATTATAATCTATAAATAAAGAATTTCAAATACATCGAACTCCATTTTTACTATTTCTTAACAAAATAATTATAAATAAATTAAATTATAATTTCTTAAGAAAGTAATTATTTTAATTTATCTGTAAATTAATCTCTTAACTAGTTTGATTTATAGTGTACATGATTTACAATTATTATAATTTAATTTTTTGTTTATAAATGTTGAATGGCCCAAATCTTTATAAATTGAACCACGGTATTTTTCATTCCCACAACACCAACACAACATAGCTACAATATGTTACGAATTATATTTTATTTTATAGAAAGCTGTATATTATATTGTACACTATATATAAAATGAGAATGTATGTATATTTAAATTTTACGTAAGAATAGAAATATAACTTTCTTCATCTCGACGTTATCCCAAATGTAGCAGGTTTGAGTCCAACAAACCTGTTACATTTGGCATATCGTCCCTTTATTAAAAGGCTGGTATTTAAAATTATTCACGAATTTATATTTATATTATTTAAAATATTAAAAATACATATTAAAGAGCTAAAAAAAAATCTCACAACATGTTTATGTAACTCTCGGTTTGAGTACATAACAATAATTTCATTACGTATTGACAGTATAGTTTACTCATATAATTTTATTTTTGCAATAATTTACAAGACTTTATAATAACACCTGTAGCACTTTTGCTTAACAGAATATTCTTATTGAATAGAATTATTTTAATCATTATTTATAAATAACAGATATTAATCAACCTGTGAATTCATGCATTCTAAAATGAACTTTGTTCTCGATCAAATCAAGCTTCACAGTGATGGAACTTTCAGCAAAAACTATTTGAAAGTGTCTCGACCTCATTCACTTTGAGTTTCTTATTGGATGCTTCACGTCTCAGAACTTTTCTCCTACCTTTTTGCTAATTAATTTCTTACTTTATAAAATTCTACAATTCAAGTAATGAATTGATTATTTATCAAATTAATTGATTTACTAGTACGTTCCCAAAAGGCGTATATACAAATTAGACATTTTACATTTATTAAAAGGTAAACCAAATTAATAATATCCTTACTTCCTTACTATATAATAATGACCTAATTGACTCTGTATGCACGCGCATCACTTATCACCCACAAATCACACAATAATGTGTAATACATCAAAAAAAAGCTATTGAATCAGGCTACAAAATAGGGTAGGTGCTAACCTCATACGTGACCTTTGACCCTTCCTGGCCCGAAGGGCTGGGAAGTTCCCTTGTAACAATATAATGAAAATAACAAAAGTAAAATTCATTATTTACTTGGAGTATATACTAATTTAAAAATGCTAAAGATAGTTAATAAAAAATGAAACCGAGAGATGATCTTTATCTTTTCATAATACATTATTCGATAAAGAGATGAGAAAAAACTGAACTGAACTGAAATCTCTAATCTCCTCATTTTCCTTGATATATTTAACCTTCGGGAAAAACAAAGGCTGTATATTATCCCGTTTAATTCAAATAAATTGTTGTGGTGACATTTGCAAAATAATGTAATGTAATTTATGTTTGATTGTTCCGCATTTCTTATAACTAATTTTAGAAATGTTTATATTTTCATACAGGATATGTGTCACTACCAATAATTTTAAGCAATTAATAGAAATTATTATTCCCGTTAAATTTATAATTATGAGAAATGGGTTGAAAATTCATAATGTTCATTCAATCTGCTACTATAATTTGAACAAGTAAAAACTGTATCAAATCTATGAAATCAAACAATAAATTAAAATTTCAGACAAAATATTTAAATAATAACTCTGTTATATATATAATTGTAAAATATATGAACCATATTAGTTATTTATTTAAATAATATATTTATTTATGACTTCAAAAGCGATTCTTCAAGTACCTTCTTGATATATTTTAGTGTCATTTATAAATATTTTATATATTTATAAATAACAAAATATACATATAAGGTATATTCTTTTACAAGTATTTATATGTTAGTTCAATAAATAAATTTGAGATTACCATGACAATGTATGTTTGTAGAATCCCTGTAGGCTTTCCTAACAAGTCTCGTTTGAAAAACAAAGCTCCACCGTAAACTCTAGGGTCGTTATAAGCTTTAGGATTTTGTAAGCGTTTCAGATATATTGATAGCATTCGGGTACGATTAAAAAATAGCAAGAATTTCTTTTTAAAAAAAAAATAGTATATAATATGAAGCGTGGCCAATTCCTGTTCTTTTAATATTAAATGTATAAAACTTATTATTGATAAATAATAAAAAATAATTAAATATATAATTTATACTTCAAATTATGACCCTGTATTTAAACATATTTAAGTATTATTATTATATTGTATTGTAGTTAATCAAATTCAAAATAATTATTGTTTCTAAGGAATTTGTAAAAAAGAAATAATTTTATATTTATATTTATAGATTTAAATAAAGTTCAAAACATTCTAAGCTTTAATTTTTTCACTTTGGATCCTCATCGAGTAATAAGATATACATATTTAACAGCTACAAATATGTAATACGAATTTTCTAGAAAAAAAATAATATCAACTAATAGTTAAGACAATTGAAAACAATGGCTCCGTAGAGTGATTATCTGACAGTGAGTGACAGCGCTTGACCGAATGATTGAAGTCAGATTATGACGTCACATCGATCGTCGGATTAGAACAAAGCAATCAGTTGTCATTTAACTTAGATAGAATTAATATATTTAATCAGATTTTAATTAACAAGTAATTACATACATCACAATGAGGTAGTACACTATTTATAAATACACTCAGTAATTTATATCGCTTGTGCAATATGTGCATATAATAACGCACTACAACAAATGAACTCGACTGTAGCTGAATTGAATATAGGAAATATTTATACTTAAAATAATATATAATCTTAGAAGACAAAAATCACGACAAATTATTTGACTGATAACGATTTATTTTCACTAAGCCCCTATTGTAACAACACTCAAACGTTAATAATTATTACTGCTGTTTTTTTTAATACCACGTTTTGGTATAATGCTATTTATTTTTCAGGGTGGATCAGGAATTCTAAACCTAATTCGGAACCTATTTTATAAAATCCTAACGGATGTCGGGGGCAATCGCTAGTTAATGATAAAGTAATAAATGACAGCTGATGTTATATTTCTGCAAACGTCATTTCATAGAAATATTAATATACAAGGTTTTCCACTATTTATCTATTTTCACTTAAATGAATAAATAATAACCTCGTAAGAAACACTATCTTATTTGTAATATCTGCGTATGTCGCTTTCTGAATAGAATATACTAATAGGAATGGAATAATCTAGATACATTTTTATTTGTACTCCTTTTCTTTGTAAGACAGCTTTTTGGAGAACCTCAAGAAAATTTCAAAGAAATATAATACGTTCTGATTCGTACAAATTATTATGGAACTTAACAAAAATATATTTATTTATATTATTGTTAAAAATCGATGAACGTATGTATATAGTTAGAGTTAGCATATTACTCTATTAGGTTATACAAAAGCATAAAATATAATTTTATACAAAGCGCAGTTATATTGTGGTGGTTTGAAGGTTATTTCTTCCACAATAATAATTTTACAAGATTATTTTTTGAATTTTCAGTTAGTTTTATTGTATTAAAAATTTTGTAACATTTTCAAAGACGAAATATCGTAAAATGCAAATTGTCATATTTTTTAAAGTAAAATAATAATAGTCACGCACGTATATTATTCTTGATTACCTTAAATATAAATATATAATTTTCCTTCAGATTAAAACTTAATCGCTCTCTCTCTCTATGTGACTTAATCTCTAAATTCTTTTTTTTTCTTATAAAAATATTTGAATACACAATAAGTATAAGATACTAGCTATCTAAGAAAATTATATTATTCAGATCCAGACAGAATTGCATTATTTCATAAGGAGCAAGTAAGCCTTTTTATAAATGTACCGCTACACTGCTTTGTTTAATAAAATATACTTCAAACAGTCCACACTCAGGGTTTGTTTTAGTCTCTTCTACTTTATTATAAAGTATTATTACATTTTAATATAAAAATTAAACTTCTTTTTACATTTTGAATTATTCCTTGATTCATCTCTTCTTGCCACATTTGTCTAATTGAAAGAATATTAGGAATTTTCATAAAAATATTTTTTCACACTTTACCATACTGCCCAGTCCTCCGACTGTTATACACTTATGATACTCTCAGTGTTAGTAATATTAATTCATAAGATTCGACCTTCTGTAATAATTTTATTAAGAATGATAAGAATGGATGATGAGAATATAATATGTACGAAAAAATTGTTTTTATACAACAATTTACTTAATCTTATCAATGTTTCTAAATCCCATATATTCTTCTACTATTTATTATCCAGAATATTCAAATCAATACGTTATATGAAGTATATTAGACAGAAACTATGCAATGTGCTTTCAAATACATTCCTGGACATTGTCATCAATCTTAGTTTACGTTCTCTTTAAAATATTATCTCACTGTCTTTAATAAAATATAAAATAAAATAAATGGCCTTGAAAATATTAAATTATTCATTGGAACATTATTTGTGAATTTTATTTACCTATATTATATTATACAAAAACTCGAATTATTAGTATAAGCGCTATTTTACTGTTAACTGAAAACACAGCCAATAGATAATAATAATATATTACATACAAATATTGTTTCATTTCAAAAGCCAAATTCGATTAATTATATGTAGTAATAGAATTTATATAAAATATCAAACTAATGGTGTATTGTGGAAATTAAAACGAGTTTAATTTAAATCTTATAACGCAAATGTTAGCAGCGACTATTTACTATTGAATGTATGATTTTTACATAACATTTTGGAAAATCTATTTTATCGACTTGGATATTTAACTCGTTTTTAAAACTGAAGCTACATTTGCAAAACGGAATACGATTTAAATCGTCAGTAACATAAACCAAACTTAAAAAGAATAAAAATTGAATAACATGGGCAAGATTTTGACAAGGGATTTGGCAATTTGTCTCTCCTGTCGGACTAATATCACTTTGTCAAAACTGCTAAATTGCTTTTAGAATTCGCCTCTGCATTTTTTTAATTGACTGACAGGATTTTAAGATAGAAAGCTTTTAAAACATGACATATGTTTATAACTATGATATATATTACAGTTAGGATCCGCAACAAGATATTTTTTATAAATATTTTATCATTATACAATCAAAGATAGCATTGGAATAAATTTATTATTCTATAAATCAAAATACCTGCTGTATCACAAAATTTCCTATATAATAAATATGTTTTTCTTTTATAATACACTAGCAGACCCGGTCACGCGTTGCTGTGACTATTGTTTTTGATATATTACGTTGTAGTAAACTATTTAATGGGTAACGTTCAGAGTACATCTGTCATGAAAACCATAATGTTTTCTTATAGTCGATATTAAGCAAAAATCAAAACAAAATAATAATAATTATTTTTTAATTTTATCCAAGTTTATAACACTATTTGTATATTACAAAGTTTTTAGTAAATAACTTGGAACACTAAACTTACGAATGAGGTAGGTAGGGTAGATACCTCATTCGTAATTACTCAATCCAGTCAATAGATACCGCCATCTTTTAGAATTGTTAGGAGCTAACTGCAAAATGATAAACTAATAATTTGCAATAAAATAATACTGCGACTATGAATTGAGTTGAAAATTATTATATCTTTTAAGTTAGGTCAAACTGTACGTGGTGTTTAAATTTATTAAAATCAGTTAAGTAGTTTAGGAGTCCATCGCGGACAAACAACGCGACACGTGATTTATATATATTAAGAATTCTGGTGGATTTTTTTATCATTTAATATTTTAAATAATATAATAAATAAATCGTAAAATTATCCTTTTTTTAATATGTTACTTTATCATTTTATTAAGATGTCCATAATTAAAAGTATTTGGTGGTTTTTACTAATACATACAATGAAAGTTAAACTCAAAACATTTAAATTTTAAAAGATAAATCATGAAAAATGTTTTTTTTTTTTTTTAATAAATACAACAATTTTTATACAACTCGGCAGACTTCGTTCTGTCAAATAGATTTGGAATGTGGCAGTTTATATTTCGACCTTAAGACGTTTTTACTCTGCTGATCCTCACACATCGCCCTATCATCATGGTGACGGTTCTGTTCAGGAGAATTAAAGAAAAAGGTCAGCTCGGGTGACTTAAGTATCTTAGCTTCCACGAACTTTGGTCACCCTTTTGAGACCCACTAAAAACCCCGATTGGGATGTCTGCCAGAGGGCTTCAAACTAAGAGGGGAACTTAAGGTTCAAACCTGATTAAAAAATAATCTAAAGGGATAGTGGGAACCTAAAGGTGACAAATATTTATAAAGTGGGTGCTTCAATTACAAAGTATAGAGATAATTAATTATTTATTACTATTATTATTAACATAGGGTTCATAACCGATGAAATAAAAAATAATGAAATAAAACGTATATAAGTATTTTCAGTAATCGCGTTATTGTAAATCAAGTGAATCATAATTATTAACAAAAATCTGTTTTATTTTTATTTTAGTGCTTTATGATACACAATGTTTTTTGTTTGATTACCTGGTGAATATATAAATAAATCTGATGGTTTTCCAACACGGGAACAGGCAACATACAATTGACCATGTGAGAAACATGGGTTTTCTAGATTAATACCACAAACACCTAATGATTGCCCCTGGGACTTATTTATGGTCATAGCAAAAGCAAGCCGCACTGGAAATTGTAGTCGTTTAAATTCAAATGGTACATCAGTCGGAATCATTGGGATGCGTGGTATCCAAACCGTCTTCTCCTTTATACTTTCCTTTCAGTATAGTTGCTTCTATCACGTTGTTCAATAATTTTTTTATCGCTAACCGTGTGCCGTTGCAAAGACGCGGTTGGTTGATATTTCTCAACATTATTACTACCGATCCAACCTTTAATTGAAGATTGTGAGGTGGCAATCCTGGTAAATCCAGCGAGTTTAAAAATTCAGGCGGATAGTCGACGACATCATCTTGGTTAGTAGCCGAATCAACTGATTTATATATCCTCAATTCGCCTGTAATTTGTTCTTGAATTTTGAAATTTAATTCATTTACATCTGTTTTTTGCAGCCAATATAGCCCGTTCGCTTAACCATTCATGGTTTCTGTAATTTTGAGCAACATCTGGAAACACCTTTTGAATAAGAAGATCTTTTGATCAAGTTAACTGACAAAAACTTTGAGGAAACTTAATGCAACCAGTCAGTGTCTATAAGAAATTTGCCATTACCAATGTCAATGAGTTGTTTAGAGAATATGTCTCCAGATTGGTCATTTTGCAACTTGACACGCATATTCTTGCCTAAGTGTAATACCTACACATGCTTCCACAAATTGGAGGACTTTAAACATGCAGTAAGTTCATCAGCTGGCGTTGATCGTGGAATCACTGGCAATGTTTGACGAAAATCTCCTGCTAATAAAATCATTGCACCACCAAATGGGTTATGATTGCTCCGTAGATCTTGTAAGGTATAGAACCTAAAGCCTCCATAGATTTTTTATGTGCCATCGTGCGTTCATCCCAAACAATCAATTCACATTGCTGCAAAACCTTTGCCATTGCAGAGTTCTTCGAAATGTTGTAGGGTGGAGTTTCGTTGCTTTGCATGTTTAATGGCAATTTTAGTGCTGAATGAGCTGTTCTACCACCTTCAAGCAAAGTTGCTGCGATTCCCGACGAAGCGAGTGCAAGTGCATTTTTGTTTTGTGAGCGAATTCTTGCTAATATCAATGAAATCAAAAAAGATTTTCCTGTACCACCAGGTGCATCTAAGAAGTAAATCCCTCCTCTTTTAACATTTATTACTTTCATAAGTGTATCAAATACATACTTCTGTTGTTCATTCAATAGTGGAAGATTTGTTTGAATTAATTCTGTCAGTGTTGAGATCATACAGTTTTTCTCGGTGCAACTCTTGGCTTAAAGCATCATGCATTGGAGGATTGGGCGCGGCCAGGCCTAATTTAAATAATAGTTTGTTTGACATCATCAAGCACATGTCCTCAATTGAAATCAATACTTCATTGTAAATTTTTTCGCTTATTTGTATATTTGGATTTCCCCTTCTAATCCGTATTTGATACAAAATATCATCACACATATTATCTTTGTACTTGATCCACAAATCCTTTGGGTTTGATGGGAAGCATGTAGATATGATTATAGAAAACAATGTTCGTATTTGATGAGTTTGTGATGATATTACAGCATCATTGAGAGTTTGATCCCAATGAGCATCATTGTCTAGCAATCGCAAACGTTGGCAAGTTTCTCTATATGATCCACACAAATCACCATTAACAGTTCGTACATGTTGGAACGATGTTGGGCCACGTACATTGACTAATAGCAGTCGTAAATAAAAACATTCATCATTGCTTGGATGACTACTGACTGATTACTGAATAAATTCGACCAATCGCATCGGTAGAAAATATATCTGGGTATCCTGTAACTGGTTTTCCTTGTTTCCGTCGTATAAATCTCCTTGAGTATTGATTCCAAGTATAATATTTTGGCATTTCAGAATATAACAATGTTTGAGCAAAATCATCGTTTTGACATATCTCAAAAAATCTGGTTAATGTAGTAGATGGTGGCTTTAAAGCTCTTTCTACTGCGTTCTGTGCTGTAAAATATACTCTTTGTCCATTTTCTAAATGAACAGCTAAATGAACAACAGTAGGGTGTCTTTCATGAATAGGAAAAGAAAATATTCGCCAAACTGCTTCATTACTACTAACATAGCGACCCATTTGGTATTTGGTAACTTCATCATTGGAATTCTCTGCATTAATACCAATCACAGCCGTATCACTCCCTTTGGTTACATATTTGCAAATGTATTTAATAGATTTTACTGAATGGCAAGATTCAACGTTGATGTGCGCTTTGAAGGTCTTTGATAAAATGGGTTAATATGGAACAATCCAGCGATTATCTATTTCAATATCTTGTTGATTTATTTTGACAATTGTTGATCTTCCATTGTCTGCTGTCGATCGGCGACGATACAAAGGATAACCGTCATTACCAGTGATTGTTTCAGATATTAATGTCCGTGGATATCGCTTTGAACATTTACCATCTACCATACACGGTGAATTTTGATTAAGAGTTCTACAGGGACCATGTATCATGTTTTTAATAACTACCTCATGCAATCCAGGATCTACTTCTACATTAGGAATTTCAGCTGATATTACTGCATCAACTTCATTTGGTCTTATCTTTTCAACTAACCAAATCAAAATGTGTGCATGTGGCAATCCCCGTTTCTGCCACTCCACAGAATACATCCAGCAGCGTGTCTCTCCAAACACATAATGTTTCACAATGAAATCCATCAAAGATTTCAACTTTTGTCTAAAGACTCTGGCTGTAATATCATGACGATCAATAGGTGATTGCCCAGGGAATAACTCCTGCTTGATTTCTATCCAGTGTGGATTGCATGTAAATGTGATGAACAAATCTGCTGTACCATAATGACGAACATATGACATGGCATATTCATGCATATGTCAAGGGCTTCCGATGTATGTTGCTGGAAGAATAGTCATCCGACCAACATTCTGTGCATTTCCATCAGTATTAATCGCATCTCGAAGGTGAATATACTCTTCAGATCTGAGTTTGGTCTGATTCAACCTAATGAATGTTAATCTCTCCGTTTCAATTTTAACATACATGTCTACAACATACTTGTGATATAATCGCCGACATTTGAGTATGTGAATGTCTTCATTTTCACGAATCATTAGGCGGTAGGAATAATAGTTCATTGAACTGACTTTTTTGTTGGTTTCGGAACCTGAAAATAGATTTTTGTTTTCATAATATTGAAAATTAAAAAAATAATAATATAGTGACTGATAATATATCTCCATAGCTAAACTAATATTTTTTATTACCTGTAATGGGATTTATCATCTTGTTTGAAAAATCATAGCCATCTTCACCTTGCCAAAATATAATGGGATATTGCAGTGCGTCATATGAGCGGTGTGTTTCCTTTATACGTTGTAATTGATCATTCCGACGATGTAAAACAATATCACGGGATTCCAAGTTTTCTCCAACTACAACGATGGCAACTTCATCAATAGTTGGTGCATTAAAACGTCTTGCATGTTGGCCAACAGGTGTTTTATCAGCTCTGATTACAATTTTGTGATTATCAGATGGCATCCAATCCAGTGCAGTTTTAAACAACATAATCAATTGATTGTACTCATGAAATAAAGTTTGTAATTATTCTACAATAGACCTCTTTAGTGAATTGTTATGTGAACAACGCATATCAATTTCTCGTGTTGAATTGCCCATGAAATAAATTTGCAGAAATTTGTAATTGCTATCTGACACTGGTAACAGTGAACCTGCTCTATGATATATTTGGCCTTGTATCTGTAAATTAAAAAAAATGATTTTTGCCAAATAGAAATAATATTTGTTCCTAAAAAGTATATCTGTCTCTTAATTTGAATCACCAAATAATAATTGATATGCTTAGGTATGTCAATATGTAATAATTAGTTGTAACTAATATCCATCATCAAATAATTATATTGTGTTTCAAAATAATAAAAGTGTTGCTAATACTGAATCACCAAATAATATAATGACTAAGTAATATATGTGTTGGGGTTTAGGGAACTGAAGGTTAATGACAGATATTTACTTAGTTAACAGGAAATTTTGTTCATTAAAATAATAATGATTAACTGCTATAATACATACCTTAAAAGTTGGCATGAAATTTTCCCGAACTACGTTTGTTGCCCCAAATGATGTCATTTGAAAGCAATTGTTATATTGTTGAATATTTGACAAAAAGTGTATGGAATCTGGTTCTATTCCTGAAACCAATGAGTACAATGGTTCTGGTGGTGGATCCAATGGTTTCAATTTCACTTTCCCATTTGCGCAACACAATCCATTTGCTTCATTTTTGTATTTCAATGCCTTACAATAAGAGCAAACCAAGTTCATAGATCCAATAGCAACACATTGGTGGTTACTGTAGTCAATTGACAAATCGTAATTGAAAGCAGCTCGATTCAAACTTTCGCGATTATTAGTTGAATCTCTCGCTCTCGCTTCCCGCGTTCGTGATATACGAATTCTTTCGCGTTCATTTCGGTCGTCACGTTCATGTGCAGTATGATAAGATCGGTAACTAATTTGGTTTGTAGCATTTCGGGTTCTTCTACTTAAATTACTTCGTCTTATAGGAGGCATATCACATGAAATAATTATTAATCACAGGTATTTACACAATCAAAATTAATTATTGAATATTATAAACGCTTTTTAACACAGTTTGTTTGACAGATGCAATGACGTGAAAACTGATGACAATTTATGTCGCATTCCGAAACTAAAACAAAAGAAAGAATATTCCAAGGCCAATCAAATCTTACATTTACTTTTTTTGACTTTTCAATTTGGTCGGGTGTACACATTCATTTGATTAATTTTGAACGTTGTGCAGCGACAATAAAGCGCAAATTGACTCTTCGACGTTAGCAACACACCTACATTGTTTAGACAACAATGAGTGCTTGTAACTTAATATGAACTTTATTGAACAGCAATACAGTTCAAATTGACTCTACATTTAGTTAGAAAATATTTGTATAGGAAAAAGAAAAGGGCTTTTTTAGGGTTTCCCTGGAAATTATTCGAATTTTTAAGATTCGAATTTTTAAGAAGAAGAAGAAAAAGAATTGTTAAGATTGGTCCATGCGTTGTTGAGTTATGCGCTTACAAACACATTTTGCGATTCATTTTTATATAATAGATAACCTGTACCGCTTGGCCTTAGAAGAGTTAAAAATATTTTTGTTAAAGATATTACCATAAAAATAAATTATTTTATAAATTTATATTTCAAATTGAAAATGAAGTGATAAAAAATAAAACTAATAATCATACGAGTATTAACACATATGTTGAATATTTATTTATAACTTGAACTAGAGTTACTAGAGTAAAGTTTGAAATAAAATCCTGTAGTCAATATTTACGCTCACAAAGGGTATGTTTGTTTGTTCTATGCAGTGTTGTAAAGTAATACGGTTGATCGACAACAAAAGAGTCGCGTAACTGAGCTCTAATGTCACTGAATATTTCAATGACTGATTTCTGTCAAGTCCACAATACTTTTATCATAAAAATATTGAACTTACAAACAAAGATGATTTTGAGTTGTATTGTCTCGTTTGTTACATAAAGATATTAAATTATTTGTATTATTGTAAAAAAGTCAGTTTCCGGTTTTTCAACTCTAGGCTAAAGTTAAAGAATGTTGATATTGTTAATGAACATGTCAGTCAAGTTATGTTTGTTTAATTATTACTAGTATCAGTAGTATAGGACCTTCGACAGACAGATATATTTACCATTTAAAGATTGCTGTCAATCAATTAGAGAAAATTGTTTCACAAAATATGTGAGTTCAAACATATCGACTTAATTTAATACAAACTTAATTTAGGGGTTAGTGATATTGATTTTGATAAATTATATGAATAAAAAAGAGCGCTATAAAACACAGATAAATTAATAAAATAAAATAAATTTGTAGTGTAAATATTTTTTTAAATATCCTCTATATTTTCTTTAATGTCACAAAATTAATAAATATGGACCTTGAAGCATATTACAAAGATATCTTCGCTTTGAAATCTTTAATTGCAATTGGGTTTGTATATGGTAGTTAAAAGTTTATTCATGTCACATAATCCTCGGTAAGTTTTATCTTTGATTAAATAGTGTTATCTGTTTTTGGTCCTATTTTATACAAATATTATTTATTGTAACTTTAAAATTATGTATGCACTGTTGGATTAACCAAGAAATAAATAAATAAATTAATTAATTAATTAAATGTTATTGAGTCCGGTAGCCCGTAAAGTTTCTTACATTACGTTTACTTAAATATATGATATCGGCAATATAGTTTACATAACTGACGTGAAGTTAGCATAGAATGTTATTTCTTTAAAATAACTTATTTTATTTTAACCACAAAGTATATCGAAATTTTAGCAGTCCCTCGAGTATGAGGTACTTGAGGTTTATTATTACTTGTGTTGCCGAGATGATGTATGAGCGATAAGGTCCCTAGGATGTATTTCAATAAATATTCCTTTGGCAAAAATAAATAAGTTTTAATATTTAAATTACTTGTTTAATATTATTTTTAAGGTTTCTTTTTATTGACAAATTTACTATACAACATATTGATCGCACGTTAGTCTGAAGACTAAGACGCTATGTGGCTTATAATAGTCACGCTTTCCGGCTGTTTTTATTATAATATTGAATGATTTTAAATTATTAACTAAATATTATAAAAAGATAATTGACTGTTCAACAAAAAATTATAAAACATAAACGACTTATTCTTTAAAGACAGTTAAGTTAAGTTAAGACCTGTAAGTCGCGGGTATTATAGTATAACTTTAGCAAATAATGTTCATTATTAAGATATTTACTTTCAAAGTAATTATCTCAAAAATTACTTGCCATGAATAAGGATTGCTTCATTTTGGGTAAATCAAGGAAAATTACGTGCAAATGCGATTCAAATTAATAATATAGGTACAGCTGTTATTTTTGAATTCTTGAGACCCATAACTTTCTCATTGTTCCTTATATGAAGAAAATTATATTGTTTTTAAATTCACATTAATTTGATTACAGTTGTGCTCGAAATTCTACTGAGACCTTTATTATTTCTATATATATATATATATATATATATATATATATATATATATATATATATATATATATATATATATATATGCATATATTTTTCAATAATAATAATGGACAATAAACAATATAATATAAAACAAAAAATCAGGCGAGCATTTTTTTCTAAATTAAAATATTTATATAGGAGCAAACTATTACTTGTGTGTATATATAAGCATTTTAACTTATTCGTGATTATAGTTTAAGTAATAATTATTATTTAATCCTAAAAGCCTCTTTTGGAAAAGAAACATATAATGCTCAACACAATGAATAAGAAGGTAAAAATCGATTAAAGATCAAAATATTCTACAATTTATGCAGCATATATATTACATAATATTTGCTAACAAAGGTGCTGATTTGATACCAAAAAATCACATTTAAAATTTTATATTTGCTTACTTTGATTTAGATGATAAAAGTGCCAAAGAATAATAATACATTCCATTAAGTTGATTTTCTTTATGAGACGTATTTACAATATAGGAAAAGTATAAGAGCCAGCAGTATTTAATAAGCCTATAGTTTGGAATCTAGAGTTACGAATCGTGTGAATCTATTGGATATATTTGATCTAATGCAATTTCGTTACTAATATGAAATGTAAAAATAATGTACACTAACTATATAATTGCGAGATGTAATACAATGCTCAGTGCTTGCTTCATCTGCTGACATTTTTATTGTACTGAAATGTGAATTACCTTTTGTTTTCAATTTCAATGACTTTAATATTCAGTGGTAATGCGGAGTACTTTTCATTTTTGGTTCTGGTTCTATTGAAATAAACTTCTTATCTAGTGGAAATTTAATTTATTACAGAGGTTATGTTAGAGTAGTATATTACCGAAGCTTTTATTTTCTCAATAAGAGGATATATCATTATTTTTGTAAAATAAAAAGAAAATAATAAAATAATAAAATAATAGTATTAGAACTGTAATTAGAAATGCGATTAATCGCAATTGTAGCACAGGTTATCTAAGTGTTTAGTTAGAACAACTGTTTCACAAAATCGGTCTAAAGTAACCATCATATCTACAGTTTTATTTTAGCAAAAAACCACAGCGAAATTTTCCATCTTCGTGGAATGTTCCTGTCCCTGTGTATATCACTCATTTTTATCCCTGCCTACACAGTAGTAGCTTTTTATTCAACTACTAGATTTTAAATTTAGGGTATAATTTTATTTTTCATGGTATTACTAGTACTCACTGCTTTTTGTTGGGTTTTATTTCAAAAGTTCATTTCATATACCACAGGGACATAAAAATAAAAAATATATTCAACATACATATATATGGAAATCAGACTCCACATTAATGATGATAGCAACGAGACCACTTGAGATTTGTACCTACTGAAGTTGTATTATGTACGTAATTGATTAATGTTTAGTTTTGTTTAATTTTATGGTTTTGTGTGTATTCAATACAATGTATCAGCAATAATTTAACGTAAATGCCACATTTTAACGTTATAATGAATACTAAAATGTTACAAATTAATTATATGGTATAATATAAATAGATAAATGTAGTATAATGTAATTTAATAGTTGTAATGTTTATTTAATTCTAATTATCTTTATCGAAGTATTTGCTCAATTTGTGGAAGTCTCGCTAAATTATCTCATGTATTTGAGTATTCAATGGCACAATTTCCTGGTAAAGTGAACTCTCTTTTGAGCTTTATAATGTGATATCATACTCATAACGGAACATTCAACTCTTATTGCCTTATTAAAGAAGCTGACACAGTTTTTATCTTTATTTTCATAATTCTGTACATTTTAACAATTTCTTTCTCACACATGTATCGTCATTTATATATTTATTTAAATGGCTAAAACTGAAGCAACTTCTCTATTTCAGTATTGATTTTGAGCATAGTATAACACAAAATACAAGCAGTAACAAATACATTGAATTAAAGTTCAATTGAATAAATTATTAAACCATAAAAAAAATATGGATGATAATTGTAAAAATTATAAAAAAACGTATCTAAAAAGCTATAGCATCAAATATAATTTTACGTAAATTTATTAATGTTGTTTTCGTCATAATAATATGGTATACTGTATATGACATTATAAGCCTAGCTATATAATATTAGGATAAAAAATCAACCATCACATAAATGTCGACTTCTAAAATCATTCCATATATACATTTTATCCAAAAATAACCCAGACAATAATAAGGTTTGAAATATATTAAGAAAAGAAATGACAAGTTTAAATGAAAACTCCAATAAAGTCTTTGTTATTGAATTAAAATGCAATCGTTGATGGATTTTTTTATCAAATGATAGCAATAGTGTATTCTATGGAAACGAAATATTACAAGAAATACTTAATATGTAAGACAATGGCCAAGAGAATGACTGAAGCTGTTCTGCAGCTATACAGGAGCATCAGAGACAATTATAAATTATGTACATAGAATGTACATTTATTAATATTGCGTCAAGAGAGATTCCTTTCTTGAACATGGATTATTGTCAGTTCTCATCGTCTGTATATTTAATATAGTATCTGTAACAACAAATAGTTTTGTAGAAAGAAATTATTCAAATAACCTTTTATTAAATCAGGATAATTCAAGTTTAATTAAAGGAACCTATACTTGTACAGCGTTTATAAAAAAAAAATCGAGGTACAATTTAATAAATATAGGACATACATATATTTTTAATAAGTATCCATTTGACTACGCATATGTTGTAAAATTCTCTTAAATATTTTGATGTTTAGCAAAATTAGATACATATGGAATTTATAATAAACATAATAAAGACAATTCAAAAATGTTACAATTGATATATATTTATATAAACAAAGATTAAGATCTTGAAATATATCAACCTATTTTCCATTGTGTCTTGGAATTGATCTTACTACTCGTATGTTAGACATTAATTAGGGAAAAATGTATATCATATTTTTGAATGTCTTAAAAACATACAAAAAATATAATTACTAAAGAAATAATTACATTCTACAGTTGTAATTTTATATAATAATACAATGTTGAATGTAATGTAAGCTCGAAGTTATTAAAAACAAATATAGATTTTATGTTAACAACATATTTTTTGTTGCGGAATGAGAGGAATTCTACAAAAATTTGCACAATCACAAGACACATGGAAAATCAAACAAAACATTTTATTCTGTGTAACTTGATCTCCGGCTGTGTCCATTGTTGCATCGTGAATTCACATTGTTGGTTATTCACCAACATTGAGAGAATATTTTGACGTTACTTATAGTTTTTTACTCGCTGTAAATCAATACGATAAGCTTTCAGATTGATGCAAGCTGTCATGAAGGTTATATTATTTACATCCAGTCTTTAATAGTTTATATCTCTAAGAATTTATACATTATATATTTAAGTGAAAGTAATCCTCAAAATAGGGTCTAACATTATTGCAGAAATGCGTTACAAGAAGGGGAAATAATGGTGACGGCTTTTCTGAGTTTGTTTAACGACAGACGAGTCTTGGACAAAGTTCTGAAGACAATTAAAGTAATACATCAATTAACGCTAAGTCCATATAATGATGGGTATCCAAATAAATTACTTTATATCTAATAAATAAAAAAACTTTTCATAAGTTGCAAGTTCATTGTTTAATAAACAATTTAGTTACATCAACAAAAAATAACATTAGTTACATCTGATAAAGAAAGAAACTTAAAATACTCAACGAATTATTCTAATGAATAATTTCTCATGGAAAATTGCTAAAGCTAAAAATGTTATATATAAGAAAGAAAAAGAAAATTTTTTATAGTATCTTTGTAAGTACTTGCTTTTATTAAATATCTAATAATTTGATTTTGATTTTTTTTAAGCAATGTGTGTCGACGTTATTAATTTTTAAAACTTGGACTAATAAGACCAAGAAAACTTTGAATTTGTATAAAAAAAGATTTGGTTAAAATAGCTTGCATACAGTAATGATTAACCAACGAATAGAATACTAAATGCTGGCTTTCATAAAAGTAATATTTTATTCTATCCTTTTGCCGTTATTCTGTTGCCGAGTTGTTGGAGCACGTTACATCCGTTTCCAGTACGTGCACTTTTTACTGTCATATGATATAGTATTAAATACAAAATATTTTATTGTATACATAAATACAAAATGGAAATAAAATTAAGTATAGCTTGAATTTTTATAAAATAAAAGTTTGAAATCGTCATTTATAATACTCGGTGAAATTATTAAGGTGTTGCAGACAACTTTTAAATCCTTCGTACAATATTGTTCAAATGTAGATATCTTAAAAGAAGCTAACAATTCATTAATGAATTTAATATTTTTAATTAAAAATATTAACGCATTTATTATTATTTTCATACTAAAATAAATGCGATTAAAATAATATAAACACTATATTGTTGAATATACATAAATTGAATTTGAATTAAATTAAAAAGTACGGTTTAAAAAATATTATATATTATATTGTTGTTAGATATAATAGTCGATAGATTTTTGAATGATGTTAAAAAAGTAGACAATCAGCCAATAAGTAACATCAAAAAGGCTGGGATATATGATAATTATTTAACATCACGTTTAAATTGGCCTTTCCTCGTTTACGATATTAATAAGACCCTTTGGTTAAATTTAGATGCAAGCATCATAAGGACATTGAAGACATGGCTCAGGTTAGCGCATCCAGCGGACTCTTCTACCTTATTTAGAGACCGACACAATTTTGGGTTAAAATTAAAGAAACCATCGGAACTCTATAAACACCTCAGAGTGACCAAAAAACATATCATCTCAAAGTCGAATGATGATACTGTAACGTCTCTCCCAAAAGATAAAATTGCCGTAGAGCTGGAGTCACGACTACAATTCCATAAACAATTTATGATAGGTGCTCAAACAAATAAAGCAGGGCTAGGATCAAGTAGGAAAGAATAAGACATAGAAATAATAAAATCCTTTATTCGGCACGATGAAAATGATAATTACCGGTTTCACGCGATGAGCCTAGAATTGCAAAACGAATGGGTGACCATAGGAGAATTTTGTATTAGCTTTACGATGGCTTACCCTGCTTCATGATTGGTCCCCAGCATTATTAAAATTTTATCTTAATGCATTCCAAATGACTCTCCCAGATCAAAGTAACTTAGTGAGATGGGGCAAAGCCACCGAAAACACTTGCTAATAGGGTGTAGGGTACTTCTAAATAGAGGTAAATACTCGCGTCGCCACGATAAAGTATTAGAAATCGTACGAGAAGCGGTTAGTCTCTCTGTAGCAAGAGCGCAGAAGGGTATAACAACCACCAAAATATCAGTAGAGTTTGTAAAGGCAGGTTCGTCCAAAAAACCTAAACTAAAACCTTATTCCATCTTGGACGCGTCTCCTGATTGGACTCTCATGATGGACACGTACGAAAGGCAATACAAAATCCCCGGGGATGTTTGTGTTTCGTCATCTAGGCCGGACTTATTCCTGTCCTCAAAACAACTAAGGCGCGTTATACTTGTGGAGCTTACTTAGCTTGCTGTTCCCTGGGAAACAAACATACCCAAAGATCATATATTTAAGCTTAACAAGTATTACGAACTATGTAACGAACTGGATCAGGAATTAATTTATAGTTAATTTGTACGCTGTAGAAGTAGGAGCGAGAGGTATAACAGTAAAATCTCTCTACAACTTATTTAATGATCTCGGCCTTTCTAGAACGATCTTCAGTTCATTTCTGGAACGTATTTCAAAGGCGGCTTTAGTAGGTTCTTACGATATTTGGTTAGGTAGGGAGAGGAGCGTAAACAGTGAAGGTGAGCGTGTATGCGCATAGTAAAGGGGCCCCTTAAACCCACGTCTGGGTCGCAAGTCCCAAGCATTGTTTGCGCTCATCTTCTTGCAACGCGATAGGCCCGGCACCCGCACGGTGAATCCATGGAATGCTAAGAAGCTTCGTGTCATATATATATATATATATATATATATATATATATATATATATATATATAAATAAACACATATAAGTTATGAATAATAATTTTTAATTTCTTTCTTTTTAAATATTTAAATTAAAAACAATTTATTAATTTTATAACATAAAGTCAAATATCTCTTGTATTTAATTTTTTTATTAACCATTTATTAGATTCTTCACTATTTTGAAGTAAGCAAAAAATATTTGTAGTTATATTTCTCATTTATGCTTTCCTGACATAAACTAAGAAAGCTACACAAAGCCTTCCATGAAGTTACCAGGTTTATTATTTTTCGTCACAAAGTATTTTTAGGATAGTGTATATTTTGCCTAACATATTTAAAAATATACATTAAGCTATCTTGTTAGTAAATAGTTAGGGAATTTTAAAAACATCTGTTATATCGATAAAATTAAAATTGTTTTGAAAAGTATGCACTCCATATGTTAATAAAAACATTTTTAAAATACTGTTTAATACTTTTCTATTCAGGTGATTCTTTCAAGAATCTGTTATCAATATTTGACGCCACGATGTGCTTTGTAAGCTCGTATTATCAACCAATTTGCTTTCTCGGCTATGCTCGCGCTCACTGTTAGCTCTATCTCTTATTACTTAGTATGTACTGTATCAGGATACATAATTAAAGCATAATAATTATAATGTACTATACTATGTTAAATACAAACGGTAGAAATGGTATTTAAATAACTTAATATGAAGTTCTTAACTTACTTAATTTTTAAGTTTTAAGGAGGTAGCTTCGAGGTAAAAAAGTAAAAGATTTCTTCGTGATCTTTTTTAATATTAATGTTACACTTGACGCAAATAATGATATTAGGTTTGTGAAGGGTCAAGAGGTACTTGACTTGTAATTGTATGGGTCTTTCTAAGAATATTTTATAATAACAATTAGATTTTTATTTTTAATACATTAAATTTAACAGTGATTTGACTATATACCGATGTAAGTATGTATCCATATATCTAGTTAGTTACTAACATTCAACTCAATTAAGATTCTAATTAGTTCACAATTTCTGCATTGGGCAGTCAATTAAAGTCGATTAAGGAAAAAAATCTTTTTTATTGGTCCTGATTAAAAATTTGAAGCGGTTCTTTTCTTTCTATATGTATATCAAAAGTAAAATGGTGGACTGTATTTTTAATATGGAATATATTATAAGATAAAATTTTAAGCGTAATATCACTCAAATAAATAATCTAAATTATATAAATACATTTTATAAATACTAAGCTGTTAAACCAATTTTGTGGGTATGAATAAAACATTTTTTATTAACAACTTGTGTTCCTTTAGGTAAGATTATTACTAATCATATTTAAGGAAATAATAAACAACATTTTCAAAGACTTGATTTAACTAAAATGTATACGTTGATTGTTGAATGTATTTGTTGTAGACAGACGTCAGTAGCCGCCTGAATAATATTGAATGACATTAATACTCACTAACGGAGGAAATTATTATTAGTCACTAGTTAATACACTATTGAAATCAAAATTAGTCAGCTTCCTATGAACTCAAGCCAATAAGTCACTTACTGGCAATGATATCTCAAGAATCAATATGATATTACAGATTTTTAGTTTCTAATAAATATATTTATATTTTATATTTATATTTAGCTTCACGCCATATCCCTTACGGTGTAACCAGAGACGACGCAACGCCAAACGCTAAGGTTCCTGCATACCTCTTTCGCCTCGACCACAGACATCAACCTCTTCATACATGCCCTCCGAGGGGTCCTCATGCTTTTTACGTGACCTTCCTCCAGTATCATAGATACTGTGTTTTCGAAGGTCACTCGAGGCTTCCCCTCTCTTACCGCTCACTTTTCCTATATAAATCTTTATAATAAATAATTGAGTATAATTTGTAAAATTCAAGTACATTATAGTACAACAATGTAAAAAAGACCCTATTTCATCCTTTTACAGTTTTAATTCCAACAAATGACATCGGATGAGATCAGGATTGGTTATTAGTTTCAATCGTGACTCTATTTTAGTTTCGGACATTTAATAAAAAGCAGCGCTAAGTATTGTAAACTAGATATAACAATACCATATATATTACAGCTTACTTTTTTTACATGATTAGATGACCAACGAACAGACGGTTCAGCTGATGGTAAGTGGTGGTGTTGCCTATCAACATCTACGAAAATGAAGTTTTGTGAATAGAGTTATGGTAAAACGGAGAAGAAGAAAGAGAGAGAGAGTTTCATATTCTCTTTGGTCTCTCAATCACCGTATGAAACGTTATCTGTAATAGCTACTTTACGCCGATCTTTTGTGAAAGGGCGATAAAATTCTCATAAAGACAGCTCGTATGTATATAATTATTTTAAATTTTACAATAACATATTAATAAAATGGTTAAAATATTAATTAAATAATGGGTATGAAATGCTACGACTAATGATATAGCCTTAAAAGCGACATCACATGTTACTAACTGTCCATTAAATACCCCGAAGCTACTAGCATTTAAAATATAGACCTTTCCTATTACGTAGACTCTTAAATTTTATTAATACAGTAAGTAAAAGCGACAATCTTTCACTTTCCTAATATTAATATACTTAATAAGATTGGGTAATTAAACATATTTAATATAGTTACATTTTTTTCATACTATATATATAGTTTTTTCGTCTGTGTAGATAAGGCCTTATATTTTATTTATGTCTTATGCATATAGATCCTGAATGTGAGTATCACTTAAAAAGCAAACGTATTTTGGTTTTGCACACCAATAAGATATGATGAGTCTTATCTTGCCAGTTTTATAATCTCTAGACTGTGATAATAATGTAATCATTATTTACAACTATAAGTACACGTGTCTCTCATATAATTATTTGATGATATAAAATATTAAAAAAATGTCTTAATCTACTATTTAGATCCTGTTAAAACAATAATGTTTTTTTTATAATTATATCACACTTTTAAGGTTTAGATTATAACAGGTGTCCATATATGTGACCATGATATTTCTAAGAGGAAAGAAATAGTAATAAATAATAATTTATAATATATGTTAATTTGTTAATAATATCAGTTCAAAACCAATGCAAAATATTATATAAATATAGAAAATATTATTTTCATCACAGTACAAAAATTATTAAGAAATATAACATTAAATAAAGATGCACCAATGTACTGAATCAAATTGGACTTGTTCATTTGTTGCAGTCTCACTGGGGATCGTCCAAATGTATCAAGTGGACCGCTCGTTGCATGCGTTTGAGAGTCAAGTGAGTCTTGCTTAAATTTAAATACAAAATACACCAAAAGCACTATTTTGATAATTTAAAAAGGGTTTAATGTTACAAGTGCCTAAAATTATTTCACGAGTGAATAAATAACAAGAGAAGTTAAACTTTGATTAAGATGAATATAATTTGAATATTGTTAGTAAGGACTCGAAATAATGTTTATACATGAGTGTTGTATATGTATTCCATTACAATTACTGGAATACATATACAATACGGTATTCGGGAGTCGTCCCAGAGATTACAGTAGTTAATTAGTATATTTGTTTGTAAGTTTATGGTTTGCTAAGAAACGATACAAACAGTTTATTTCTCATGAGTTTTGTACTTTATGCCAATCATTGAAGAAACCGATTTTAAAATTTTATAAATCTGTAGAAACAGTTAAAGTTTCAATTCGTAAAAAAGAATTTAACTAAAACATGTTTCATTGAGTACACTGATATACTATATAATCGATTTTGCAAACCCTCTGTTGCATGTTTGATATGCACTGGTTGCAAGCTTGTCGTATGCTCTCTGCGCTCTTGCTAAATGCCTGCGTTACATTTGCAGCACGCCTTTTATACGCTTGCAGTATGCTTAATTAACGCTTTCTCTATTTGTGTACTTGATAATTACTCAGATCACGCTTACTGCATACTCACTGCATGGTTGCTGCAAGTTTGCTGTAATTATGGAACAAAAGTGTAGGAAACTAAAACTAATACAGTTTAACACAGTTCAATTTAAAATTTCAACAATGTACTTTATTTTGGTTAAATTTGTCTCAAGAAGTGCTTCTCAATGTATGTATAATGTATATTCTTGTACTATTAATAATAGAAGACAAGATTGAATAGAAATAGATTCTCGAAACAAAAATGAACATCCTAATACTTCATATTTCTTACCAAAATAATAGACAAGACTCCATTTACAATCTAAATAAATGTATTTGGTTCGTTATGAGTCGACTATTAAGTATTTGTTGTGAGTAACCAAAAATTATAATAAAATGTTATCTTAAATTTGTACTTATAATTGGAATTTTGGTGAATTAAGTTAAAAACTTATTAGGCTAAAGCTTCAAACCTAACTATATTAATATTAATCTTTGTCCAGCTGCCCGAAGCTTTCCTGGTGATTGATTAATTAATCTGATTAATGATAGCGGTTTTTAAGTTTTTTGTTTGCTAAGATTTCCTTCAGAATTGTATATATTTTGTAACAAAAGTTGACGTTATAAAATATGAATTAAGTATTTTTTCAATTTTAAATATTGTTTTAATATATATGATTTTGTGACCTTATAACAAACCTTTATATTCCATGTTACTTAAGTTATGAATGTACTAACAAAAGGTGACACTTAGCATTATGTTGATTTTATTATGTTAATGAACGTTCACACTGCTAGTGTAAATTCCTCGCAACAAGATTCATGAGACTTGTTATATTTATGAACGTAAATGCTGATGACGCTTATATTATATACGTTAGGTGATAGACTGATAAATTGTGATTATACGAGTATGTTAGAACAGACGCGACGGAAGCTTTCATATTTGTATTAGTTTTTGTCCACGATTTCATCCGCGTATTCTAAAGTGGACTGCGTACTCAAGAAATTTTGTAAATTTCATCGCCACATTAAGTAAGCACTTTAATTTGAATCATATATGTAATATATATAAAAAATGTATTATCACTATTAAATTCCATTTTAAATATTGGTAAAAAAGCTTTTAAAATTGATTGTAAAGTTTTAAAGATTATCTCCTTCATGCAAAATTAATTTTAGAATAAAATAATATGACATTTTGCATTGTAAAAATAATTGTTACTTGTTTTTTTATTGTTTCTGAATATCTTTTTAAATTTAACTGTATTGAAGTCTAGATTCCAGACATTAATACATTAACTAAAACGAATATATGTATGTGAATATAAGAAAAGACAATTTTGACGAAGTCATCATTAGTGATTCATCGTCTAGTTACCACAATCACATCAAGACAAAAGACAATTGTTTACTCACACTAACGAATTCCGAACAAGTTCCGAACAAATCACCGCGTCACTTATACAATATTAGTAAATCGCAAAAGATTAGACAAGAAGAGGCGAGTTTTGATCCTCTTAAGAACTATAAGATCTTATTAAGGAAAATTAAATCATTTTAGAATTTCTGCCGCTTTTGTTTGGTTTATAAAGTTTATGTTATGATAAGGTAATACAATTTGTTACTTTAAATTAAATTTAAAGTGACTTATTACAAAAATACTATTGAGATGGTGCAAGGATCTGTTATTTATACTAAAATAGGTATTTGTATTACTAATAAAATGAAAATTTCTTTTATTAAGTATAATATCATGAAAGCAAACAATTACTCATTATTTAAAAAAGTATTTTTTTCTCGTCACAAATAGTTCTAAATATTTAGAACATAAAAAAAAAATTCATTACAGATTTTTATTATTATGCGCTTTGATATTATTCTATAAAATATTTATTGAAATGTTTTGGAACGTCAAATATTTTATATATTTTTATTTATTTCAGAACTCTGCAATAAATTGATAACGCGACATTTATACTCTGAAAACTATCAGGAGCACAACCGCCAGGTGAAATAAGTTTTGAAAACTTCAAGACTAGTAACCTGCTTAAATTTCTTGAAAGTATCAGATATAAATAATAATAATTCTATGTAATGGACATGTAACATTTAATCCTTTTTATAAAAATGTAAAATTCTTGGATAAGACTGATTTCGCACTAATTGTTGTCATAATTTTGAGATAAATACAAGTGTAGTAAAGTAGTGAATCTATATTCTAAAAAAAAAATCTAAACCACGTAACACAAATAATAATAATATATTTTTATTACTATTATTATTATTATTATTATTATTATTATATTATGGGAGATACTGCCCCGATACAATGTGAACGGACCCTTGCTACAGGCTGTAAGGTCTCTTTATCGAGATCACTCAGCCTGTGTGCGAGTAGGAGCTGGCATGTCGCCTTGGTTTGACATCCAATCGGGTGTTAAGCAAGGTTGCGCTATGTCAGCTTGGTTGTTCAATTTGTATTTGGATAGTTGTCTCCAAGGAGTGAAAGATAGTGACATGGGAGTGGAAGTAGGTGACCTTAAGGTCAATTGCTTACTATATGCAGATGATGCAGTGCTCATTGCATCATCAGAATGCAATTTGCAGGCATTGGTCACCACTCTGAAAGATGGGTGTGAAATTAATGGTCTTAACCTGAATGTAGATAAGACGAAGGTTCTGATATTTGAAAGAAATGAAGAAAGAACAGAATGTAAGATCAACGTGAATGATAAGATAATAGAACAAGTGAATGAAGTGGTATATTTGGGAAGTATGTTTAGCAGAGACGGAAGATACGAAATGGATGTGAAAAGGCGTATTGCTGCTGGTAACAGAGTCAATGGTGCTTTGACTGCATTGTTGAGACGGCAAAACGCCAGTATAGCTGCACGTTTGGCTGTACACAATGCAGTTTTGCTACCGACGCTGTTATACGGCAGCCAAACGTGGGTAACACAGAAGAAGAATGTAAGAAAGATGAATGCTGTGGAGATGCGATCTCTTCGCAGAATATGCGGAGTAAGTCTAGCTGATCGAATCCGCAATGAAGAGATCCACAGAATGGCAGGTACTAGCGAAGATGTCACGGTGAGAATGAAGAAGAACGTGCTCAGGTGGTTTGGGCACGTTGAACGAATGAGTGATGAAAGAATGGTAAAAAAGATTTATATGGGAAAAGTGAGCGGTAAGAGAGACAGGGGGAGGCCTCGAAGCCTCGAGGTGACCTTCGAAAACACAGTAGCTACGATACTGTAGGAAGGTCACGTAAAAAGCATGAGGACCCCCCGGAGGGCATGTATGAAGAAGTTGATGTCTGTGGCCGAGGCGAAAGAGGTATGCAGAGACCGTAGCGTTTGGCGCTCCATCGTCTCTGGCTACCCCGCAAAGGATATGGCGTGAAGGTAAATAAATAAATAAATAAATATTATTAAAAACAATAGTATATCTAAGTGATAGAAGGAAAGTCTTTCTTAAGAACTGTTTGTGTCTCAATAGAGATTAAAGTTTGTAGTTAGTCAGCCTTAGTTTCTGATTGCCCATTCAAAACTTATATATATTTTTACCTTTCTTTATAACAATTTGGGAATTAACGTCGAATGCAAACAAAATATGTTCAAAGCAAAATATATATAGGCAAGAGAATTTTTTAAAATTTTAAAATAATTTGAGATCTATTACAAATTATGTGAACAAAAGAAAGTCAGGAGTAATTATTTCACTCCGAAATTGCTCTCACAACATCTCATTAGTATATTAATTTATGCTAATTCAAGCAATTGATGTTGTTATTCCTGAACTTCGTAATTCAGTATAACAACATGAAACTTAGGCCTCTTGATAGGATTTTGTAATAATAACCATTGAATAATACAGTTTAAGATACGAGTAAATTAAAAATGAATATGCCAGATATCTTTTAAGTTAACTATTACAATCGTACTTCCGATTAGGAAAGTCTTTGGAAGTATTTTTTTGCTATATTATATATACATTCTTTAAATGTTAATTCATTCAAAAACTAATAATTCTTAATAGTAATGAGATTTAAAATATATATTTTATATATTGTAAACTTTAAATTTTATGTGCGTGTAACCGGAAATAAAAGGTAGAGAACACTTCATAATTTATAGTGAGAATTCAAATAACTTACGATGCTTATTTATTTATTTATTTATCTTCACGCCATATCCCTTACGGGGTAGCCAGAGACGACGGAGCGCCAAACGCCACGGTCCTTCAAATATTTTAATATAAGTACAGGCAATCCATAAGATTTAATCAACTCTGCAATAAGACACATAAATAATTATAAGGACCAACAGATTATAAAAACAATAATTACTATAACACTCACCGGAAATTAATTAAAAATTGAATCCAGGAAATCCTTCTGATAAAAAGAACTATTTAGAAAGGTTATGAAAAATTCAAACTTTAAAATTTACAAGTACGTAACGTAGAGCGTCAAACCAAATATGGGTAAATTTAAAATAAAATCACAAACGGTAATAATCAATTTGGTAATACTTTGGAAACAAATAAGCATTATTAATTGATAACATTTCAATATAATACTAAATATATCAATAAAATAACGTAGGTAGGTACTCGTAGCTAGTAAGTAACTTATGAACATCTGAATCCAATCATAAATTATATAAATTTATCGCATACTGCTAAATATTATTTCAAAATAGCTGTCATTGGATTCAGATGTTCAGAAGTTACTAACTACCTACCTACCTACGTTATTTTATTGATATATTTAGTATTATATTGACATATAATACACTAAGTTTTTGCAATATAAAAAATACAAAATATTTTTTTACTTATTAATATTATATATAAATAAACTTTCATGTTTCATTTAAGATTTAACATTACTTTTAAAATTTACACGCAATTACAGCCAGACGAAGCTTAGGGCATTGAGTTTTAAAGTTTTTCGTCTTTCAGGGTATTTAGAATTTTCAATTTCTACGAAGAATTAAAAACACATACAATACATATAGCATAGAATCACAGTCTAGGTTCTATGCTTTTATGAAGAATATATTTATTTACATCTATTAAAAATTTACATAACTAGTATTTTTTTTAATTTTAGCTTAAAGTGGAAAAACTATGAGATAGAGTCACAGTTACAATCACAGTATAAGAGATACAGTACTCATTAAGTTCTTTTTCCAATAAATATTGTTAACATTTCATATTTATAAATAACAACTCCTACGTAAGAAAATAATTCATTTGTTGCAAGGTCGTTTCACAACCATACATACTCGTAACAAACACAATATATACGTCCAAGTTACTTTAACTTCTTGAAACGTTTATAAAAACCTGAAAGCACGTAATCAATTTGGTCGTCGTTTTTGCTAATATAAGAGAATTAGATAAAGTTCTATCAGAGGTTTTTTCTTATTAAGACAAAAATCTTACACGTTTCATTACTATATATACCTCGTGATATACATATTTTTAAGTTAGTTATCTTTTTCCTTTATTTAAAAAACAAATCACAAAAAGAACGGTAAACATCCCTTAAATAACTACAACAACTGTCAGTCAAGAAAAAAGTGTCCTGTCCGTTTCTTCCATGGATCTACTCTTAATCGGACGTTTGAGTTTGAGTTATAAGATCCCTTTTGACATATGAGGCCATCAAGAATACTTGACGAATTAGGGAGTATGTTTATTTAGTTCTTTCACTTAAAGTAAGAAAGGTTGGTGCAGTAGTAAATTTTTGCTGATCTTTTGTAAGAAGATGGTACTGCCGTGGCTGAGACAACACTTAAACTACAACCTACAATTATCTAATATAATATTTTAAATGTTAAAAAGTATTGTCGATGCTAGGTAATATTCTTTGTATTACAGAGTATTAATAAAACAGAAATAACAGACACAAACGGTAAGGTAATCATATTCTTAAACAATAATATATATAACTAGGATCCGCCAACCGTGCGCGGCGGGTATTGAGCTGAGCCCTTTTCCATTCTTCGTTGCTTTATAACTTTTGAACGGCTAAACATTTTTTCAATCGGTTTTCGCTTTAACATCCGCGTTCGGCACAAACATACATGATAAAATTTTTAGCTAATTATCTCGTCGCATTCTGGAGAAAACTAAACACAAAAAAAGGTCTCCCAAACGGTTAAGAGCTTCGCGTACGCTCAAGTTCTATTAAAGTTGAGTTCGATCCTACAAATGTAAACATAAAACTTTAATAAGATCCTTATAGTATTTTCTTTATATCATTGCAGTGGTAGTAGTTACTTACACTTGAATGAGTATCACAGTATATACAATATTGTGTGTATATTTTATAAAACTTATATTAAAAGTTTGAAATGGTAAAGTCTGTCAGTCTGTAAAAAAAATTGTTTTAGCTACTCATAAAAAGCACTGAAAATACTATAATTCTGATTATTTTTACATCACATAAAATTAGAAAATAAATTATTTTTTTTAAGTTATAAAATCTAAATATTTAATTTATAAAAAAAATATTCAGAATATTTGGTTAAAATTTAGATTTTTTTATATTATTACTTAACAGAATTGAAGTTAGGGACAACAGTTTCTTTCGAATGTTATGTTACATAAATACAATCATACACGGAATGGTATTTATATATAAAGTTAATTGTATTTCACAGGCATAAATCACCAAATTTAATTGACTGATTGATTTATTTTATTTGTAATGTATGTTTTTTCATATTATAGCTATTTAAATCTTCAATACAACTGTTTATCTCTTTAGTAAATAAATAAATAAATAAACTAAGTTATCCGTCTATTTATAAATTTAGTTCTTCAGTTCAAAACTTAAATTTTGATTTCCAGTTTCTTATATTTTAAAGACAAGAAAATATAAGGCTTTCGCAACAAGATCTAGTCAATAAGCTTGTCCAGTGTTTCTTTGTAGTACTGTAAACAAGCAAGCTTAAAGCTTTGAAGGAGGAATAAACAAGTAAACCTTGAAAGTTTAATATCTTAGGTCAAAAGGATTTACTAAAATGAAACAGGGTAGCCACGTGAATTGAAAATATCAAAGTGTTAGATGTTTGTTTTGTGCAATTTGTACAAATATTTTTTGTATAACCAAAATAGCTTTTTTCTTTCACATTCACAAAGTATGGTATATATTTATACTAAAGAAATTTAATCATATTTTATAAAAACTTAATTCTTGAAAGAGTATAAACACTTTAAGTATAAAATAAAATGCACACTACCAATATATATTTAAATTATTTATAAATAACATAAAAGGTTATAAGTTTCCAGCATAATAAATGTGTTTGCAGGTAAGGTGAAATGCATTTACATCTGACAATTATATAAGACAAATGGTGTGCCTACATTACAAATGTAAGACTAACATTTCTTGAAAGTGGTAATGAAATTAAGAAAATGCTTACCACTTAAGTCACATCTTTATTCAGTAAATTGAATTTTTTGATTTTGTCACAGTACTTTTATGTATTTAAATGAAAAATTAGTGACTTTTAATTATACACATTATGCCATAGTAATATTTAAATTATGTATTTTGACAATAAGTAATATGAAAGTAAACGATAAAAATTTAGTAATTTTATAAGAGTAATCCCAAGAAAAATAATGTACGAAGTTCTAAAATCAAACTTTTAAAATATAAGTTAGACAAGACCTTAGAACTCTATTTTCTATATATTGAGTATATGAGTTAAATGTTAATGTTTAGCATCGAAATCAATTTTGTATTTTTTTATTATACTTGTTAATACGAATATATGACATGAAAAATCAAAAACAATTATGTGTATTACGTAATATTTTTATTGAATAAAAAAGAAATAAATAAACGTTATCAAAATCTATTAAATTACATTTTTTCATTTTCTATTTATTATTTTTTAAGATTATTCAATATTATAAAACAAACTTGTCCTTGTCTTGTCAAAGAAATTAACGTGTTAAGTGTTTTTACCAGTTGCCGTGAAAATTTTACTTAAAACTAAGTTAATTCTTAGAACATAAATCTTAAAAGATGTAACAGATGTTTATGTTTAACTTCTTTTCCTAATATTATTATATAATCACAGTTAATTTAATTTGTTTCATAAAGATATAACAAGTTAGATTAGCTGTATTTAATATACGAAGATTTAATAAATATACACAAATTTCCACGATCCTTCTATATATTATGTTGTAAATTACAATAAAATCAAATGATCAGTTTTCTTCCATAAAAGAATAATAATATTATGCTTATAAACAAGTACAATGTCGAAACTTTCAAACAATATTTATTAAATTTTAATCCTACAAAAATAATGTATTGCGTTAACGCTGTTATCGCTCCCTCCAGTGTTCATGTGTAATAAATAGTTCACGTAACAAAAAATATTACAAATAAAGATGTCAAAAGTTTCGTATGAATTGTATATGTACATTTTATGTTTGTGAGTGTAAAAAACAATAAATGTGCGCATTAGTAGCCATTTTGTGCTTTGAAATTATCAAAAGTTAGAATGTCAAACATTTTTTTGTATATCAATGATTAGTTATATTTATATATATATATATATATATATATATATATATATATATATATATATATATATATTAAATGTAATTTGTAAATGACGAAAGACAAGAAGATCTTAAACCGAGTGACATTTTATATAATATAATATATATCAACTAATATAATATACAGATGGGTTATATAATTATCTGTATCATTATTGTTAAATAAACGTTATTAATGTAATCTTTGAATTTACATTTTATTTCACCATAATAAAAACTATAGAATTACATTAGAATTATTCAATATTAAGAAGAAATCTTAATAGCACTTGAACTCAAAATTTGTCCACTCCAATTAGTATAGTAAGATATATAAGTTACTGCAAATCGAACGAAATTCATTTAGACTGTATGGTCAGATCCAAGCATTCTAGTGTTAATTAAACAATAAGAGCTAAAAATATGAGTTTCTTATAGAAGATGTTTTAACATATTTTATATTACATTAATAAAATGATACCTGCATCATAGTCCTTGGTGTTTCACGAATTTAAAACTACGATGTAACATTTTATTTTAATCTTTAATATTTTTAAAAGCCTTTTAAAAATATTATAATTATTAAACAAATAATCAGATAACTAAGGGCTTTTTGAATCGAATATTTGTGGCATTAACTTCACCCTATTATTCCCTTGATAATTGGAAAAAGTACAGTGTATGCGAAAATATTTTAGATATAATATTTTGTCACAACTTATATACTAGGTATAATTTGTTCCTTGTTACTTATACATATATTTGTCATATTTTTATATTTTATTTAACATATTTCTAATTTAACAAATCAACATAGAAAATATACAAATCCATTATCAAAGAAAACAAAAAAGAGACTGAAAGAAACACAATGTCAACTACAGACTGAATGTTTGTGATAATTTATTGTCAAACATACAAAGTTCTGTGCTGACATAACGCAGCACCAATTTAAAAAGCGCCCAAATCTGAAAACCGCCACAATTTACAAAAAGTATTCATAAAAACTTTCAGCTTATAAAAATGATTTAAGACAGCGATTATTTTATTCATTGCTTACAAAATATTTATAATTATATTTTCCTTTAAATGATCTTGCTTTTTAAAGCTTCGTAAATAATGAGTTTTATTCAAATTTTATTATCATAAACTGCTTGAGATTGGCAATTACGATAATATCTCCCAAGCTCTTCTATCATACACCATCTATTTAGAGACATATTTTTTCACATTTAATTTGTCCTAGCCATGCCTTCTTCGGTCCTCCTCTACTCTAATAATTATCCATGTGAATATTTAACACTTTTATCAACCAGCATTACGTGATCATATATTTAGTGAATTCACATGTTGTAATATTGAACTAATAAAAATAGATTCTTGGAAATACGTAACGTACTTACTTTTAATATATTTTGCCTGAATCGTGATCGGTGTTTATTTTCATGGCATATTGATTCGTGATAGTTTCTTTATAAATAACAAATTAATTATTTATCTTATTCTTAGGTTACGAGGTTATGTTATGAGGTTACTTCATTGACTGCGTTTTTTTCTTCCACTTCTACCAAAATTATGTTAGCACATTTTCTATTTCCTTCCATTTCAGATTATGCCAACGCTATATAACGCTTATTTTAACGAGGAAGTTTTTTAGCTTGAAAGACTTCAAAATCTTGCTATAAAGTTCATATTTAGCCTGCGCAAATATGTTTATGTATTGTTAGAATTATTATGTTATTAGTAAATAAGTTTATTATAATAACACCACCACCCATTACCCGAGTGTTTAAAGATTTCTTAACCCTGTTGTTGGAAGAGATCGCTATAAGAGTGCTTTAGCATAGTACACTTAATTTTACAAGTAAGTAAGGCTTTATTATTTGATATGCGGTGTACACTAAAGAGTATTAATAATATGCCAACCTTTTTATGATCTTGTCTTAATTTTGAATTATATGTCGGGTCTATTTGGCGATATTAATTTTATATATAAAGAAATAATCTTAAATTTACACCTAAATATGGATCTTATATGTAGTTCATAATGTGTTAAAGGTAAAATACTTTAAAAATATTATTATGATCTTCATTCCATCGTAGTAATAATGTAAATAAATGAATATCATCGTCATCATGATAATGATTTATTCTTGAAAAACGCATTCTAATAGCCAAAACATAAAGGCACCAAGTAGGATTTTTAAAAATGTATTCTAATAAATTATAAGATTTGATATTAAAAGTCTATTAATAATATAGAAAAATTAATTGTAATAGAAAATAGTCCATAGGTGTTACGAAATAAAAGAGACGACGGGAGTTACAGAACATACGTATATGTATATATATAAATGAAGCAGTTTGAGTATCAATTTTTTACCTTTATTATTGGAACCAACAAAGTACTTTGATTTTTATTAATACAATTTTTGCAAAGTTCAACGTAAGAAAGAGCATTTTAATTTACTTAATTCTGAAAAATAAAATATATTTTTTTTATTGCATTCTTTCTTACTAGTATTTATTCTCTACCAAGGTATATATATAAATAGATATTAATTATTACTGTTTTTTTTCATTGCAATAGAATAGAAAACTTATAAAACATAAAACTTATAAAACATGTTGAAACTTTGTTTAAAGTACACGTAATCTTTGGAATTGCTATTCTAGACTTATTGTGTCATGACGTATCTGCAGCCACGTACTAATGAGGTGTGGATGCGAAGTTGTAGTGAGCGATCTTGTTTAGCTCAACTCAAGAAGTCTTCCCTGGTTTTGTTACTGTCGACACATGGATTGAGGCTAACTTTCTTTATGGAATAAAGTGTTACTTAAAGTAAAAACAGATTCGTCTTCTTTTTTTTCTTAATATACCTTTAATCGCAATGACTAGCCAACTTTTTTTTATGAATAATGTTATACTATAGATAAATACAATAAATAAGAAATTACAGCGCATCTTTGTATATGTTAATTTAGAATAGCATAGATTTCCATTCTACTATAGATTGAAGGCAGACAAAGCAAAACGAGTAGCTTTTCCACAAAAACTTTGACTATAAATTTGTCCTGTGTTTCCTGCATCAAAGTAAACATGCGGATTTAAAGCTTTAAAGTAGTAATAAAAGACTAGACATTGCAGCTTAAAAATACAATATCTTAGGTCACAGTTATCTACTAAAATGAGATAAACTTATGACTTTGCAATGTCAAAGAGTGATATATTAAATTGCGTTGTAGTTTATTTTGGCCACATTATACAATGAAAATAGCAATTATATAGTCAATACTCTCGTATGTTTATAAGGAAAACTTTCCCAACTTTGTTTCAATTAACACTAATGCAGATAAGTTACTACAAAGCTTTGCATTGTAATATCGGTAAAACTAATAAAGTATTTAATATTTTCTTATGAAATAAAGTCATTTACTATAAGAAACGAGATCGTAATATTACAATAACTGTAAAACCATTTTTCATTCAGTGGGTTTCACTGAAAATCGTTATACAGTAATTTTAATTAAGTAACATTAGATTAATGCTTTAGTTAGTATTTAATATAATGTTACCATTTCATGCAATTAAAATGTTAGGAGATAACATTTAATCAGAAATCAAAAGAATACAACGTAAATAGTTATATTTTAACATTATTGGAGTTATCAGACTGTGAATATGTTTGTAAGTACTGATTTCAGACATATTTACAATCATATCGTTATGAATCAATAGAAGTTTATTTTTTTTATTTTATTACTAAAATATTTTTATTTATCACAGCTTCTTAACTTTCAAAACAAAACGTCCTTAAAATGCCGCATCTGTACTTACACAAGTAATATCTTGATGAGATAATGAGAAAAGTTTTCATAATTTTTATGGTTTTATTATTGTAATAATAAATTGTATTTAGGTGTTTTTTATGTTTTAATGACAATCTAATAACTGAGGGATCTGAATGTGTCTGATACTTTGTTGAGTGAAGCAAGCGTAAGGAGCGGAGCGCTCTTCTGGAAACATTTTCACATTCTTTGTTACGAATAGGCTCGAAAACTACTTGACAGAAAATTATGAAATTTTTAATTAAAAAAGAAATACATTAGTTTATTTATTCAATGAAAGACATTTATTCAGTAAGCTAGAACAAAGTTATATAATTTTATTTTAATATGTTAGAATGAATGATGAGAATGTAAATTTATCTTAATATAAAAAAACACATTTGAAATATATAAGCAAAAAAATATATAATAATATATATGTAAAGACATAAACATTTAAACCATAAAAGAGTTCTTATTTTTTAAATGTAACCCCAACTTGGAGTATTTTATTCTAAGAAGATTTTAACTTTAAAATAAAACGCTCTCCACATACCGGTATACATTAACGGTATTCAAATCTTACATAAAAGTTTATTACCTTCCAGTACAATAAACGACTTCGCAGGTAAAGCGGAAAAGAATTTGCATCTGAGAATTATGTAAGATGCATGGTGTGCCTGAGTTATAGACGTGACGCATTCTGAATCGCTATTTCTTGAAGCTAGTAGAATAAAAATATTAATATTTCGGTTAAACTTTGCAAATTTAGAGTAAACGATACTTCATTTAGATGTTCAGTTTATGACAAGAATATTTATTAGTAAATATTTATATTATATACTAATTTATTAGTGCCTACAAATATGGTTATGCTTTATTAAAAGCAAAATGATGTATTTTAATAATAAGTATCTACAAGTAGGCGATGTTATCTATTTAGGGCTTTATATATTAGGATAAGTAAAGCAAACTATAAGAGTACAATTTTAATAACACAATATATTTTTAATGTAAGTTATAAAATTAGACAAGAGTCCAGAACTCGCTTTATTTTAAATTTGTTGGATTTCTTACTATTTAAGTTAAACATTAATGTTTCGGTTCAAAATAAATTTGATTATTTTCTTTATGATCAGCGATGAAATGGTTGAAAACGTTAAATATTTTGTATGAAAACTGAAATATTAAATGTTTCTAATTATTAATTCATTCATATACATACAAAATACATAAGAGAGAAAATATTGAATAGAAACCAAGTAAATATCTATATGTTTATATTATAACCCTAACTTTTCTAACAGATAACGCTTATTGGAATATTATTATTGACTGTTGGCAAATACTTAATACCAACTAAACGCAGATTGTTTGAAACTAAATAAAACTTATCTCGATCATCATCTGTAATTACTTAAGTTGCAGTTAATAGATAATCGGAATTTATATTTTATTATTATAGAAAAAAATCGGTCAATGCAAAACAAAAATTAACTCTTCCACTTGTGAGTTTATTTTACTCTAATTGGTTAATATTGTTCGGATACAATGCCAAGGAAAAAAAGTAATAAAAAATAAAAAAAAAATACCAAAGACTAAAACACCTGTTGAAGAAATTAATTACTGTTTCCACTTCCATTTATATATACACTTATTCCAAAACACCATTTCCAGGGCGCGGTGCGGTGGGAAGTAATTAGATTGAAATTTTATAGGGTAAATATTATATGAACATAAATAATAATATATTTAATGATTTCTTAAATATTATTATATATAAAATTAATAAAAACCCGTACGTTGCCTCGAAGACTGAATTGTATAAAATTAATATGTACGAAATTAATACAACTTAAACTTAAGAATGTATAATTAATGAAGATGTCCAGATTATTATATTAATATCTAGAATAGTTATTCTTTTATATATTTAACATTTGATTACAAAATAATATGTTGAATGAAAGTTTACATTAAGAAAATGAATAACCCGCCCTACAATAAACCGCATCCATTTGAAAAGTATCTTAAACTATATAAGAAACTATATAACAAGTTGTTGTCCCTTGTGACTTGTTACTAAGTTACTACAATTCAATTATTGCATTTTGCCAAGCTGCAACTTTAATTAGATTGCAAATGTCGATTGGCAAAATAGCTCTAGAAAATATTCATATTCAAAATAAAATTATAACCACAGTCGTAAATGTTTATTCAGACTAAAACTGAGACAGAAAGGAACAGGTCATTTTATTTCCTTCCTCTCCCTTTCTCCATCTCATATTTTCTCTGCTAAAGAGATATCTTAGTGGCAACTTCGTAATTTGGATGACACACTGCGGACAATGCATTACGTAATTTATTATTGTGGAAACTGCTTTAATCAGAAAGAAATCCCATAACGATACCTTTGAATGAAGTTGATATTTTGTGTTTATTGTACTGGAAGGTAATAAACTTTTATGTTTTTTGTGTTTAAATTGTTTCTCTTTTCCGTTATTAACGATATCTTACAAAAATATTATGTTATGTATATTTATGTGGTTTAAAAATCTTTTTTACCATTCTTTCATCACTCATTCGTTCGACGTGCTCAAACCACCGGAGCACGTTCTTCATTCTCACCGTGACATCTTCGCTAGCACATGCCATTCTGTGGATCTCTTCATTGCGGATTCGGTCAGCTGGACTGACTCCGCATATTCTGCGAAGAGATCGCATCTCCACAGCATTCATCTAATGGTATTATAATGTTTTTACAATACAATAAATTTAATCTAAATACTTTATTTTAATGTTTCTCTGATTTTAAAGTATTAAATTATAAGCCTACCTTTTCTTGATAAAAAGCTATTGATAATTTATATTAAATGTATACCAAAGTAATCACTAATTAATTATTTCCTAAAAAATGTGTCATAAAAGTAGTTGAAGAAGTCACTATTTCTAAAAATGCAGGCAAATATTATTAAATATGCAATTAACGGGTACATTATACTCACATTGCAAATATATATATACATATTTATATATATATCTTAACCACACGATCCTAGATATAGTTATATAAAACATATAAAGACGATTCCGATGGGAATGGGATTGGGAAAAATGTGAAAAATATATGTAATAATATTTGTTGAAATACATTTAGGTATGTTGACATAATGAGTGCTGAAAGTTCATTTTACTCGACATTAAGCTCGTAATGTTACGATAATGGGGATTTACATTTGACCGCGTAATTATTTGCCGGAAACAAGTGGTAGGTCTTTTTTTTGTAAACAAAGTATAAAAATATCATTTTATTCATTTAAATGTTAACTTTTGAACTTATTTATTATTTAGTTTAATAATTTTTCACATAAATGTATCAAAATATAAGTTTATTTATTTAAGTTTTAGGCAGTTAAATTAAATATATACCCATAAACAAATATAACTTAAAAAAGGAATAAAAAAAAACCAAACACTTCCATAATAAATAAAAAAATACACAATTTGTAATCCATTAATGAAGCTGTATGACACTGTCTTCTAAATAGAAAATATGCAAAATATAATACTTTTGTTTATTTTCTATTTATAAGACAATGTAATAAATAAGTACCAACTATAAAATTGTTACTTATTTATGAGAAAAGAAATCAATACTAAATAATATATTTAATAACTATAAGCTATACTCATATTAAAAAAATATTAAAATGCAAAATTTTTTACTCAATTACAAGTTAAACAATAGATTTAATTACACACTATGTAACAACATCAAATTAATATTATAATCAAAAGAAGTATAAAAATATTAAGCTTATCAGATCGTCAATAAAAATGTTATCGAATGTTCGTTCTAAGCTTTAGACACACTAATTTAAAATAGACACAAACGACTTTAGAAATGTCAGTAAGTTTAATACTAACAAAAAACTAATTAAAGTTACTCTGAACGATACTAAATTCCTAAATGTAGTCGAAGTAACCATAATTCACATATTGGTGTTTAAGAAATTTAAGTATACGAAGATAACAATACAAATACTAAAATTTTACAACTTAAAGTTTTAAAAAAATTGTTGAAAACTTAAAAACGTCCGAATTCTAATTACTTATATCTTCAAACTGAATTTTTCAGCCAGCTGAATTTTTAAACTGACCGGAAAATGCTCGCAATTCGCATTATAATTAATCCATAATATTTAATTAACCCGAAGGTTAATTAAAACAAAAGTAGTGGATGTGCTTCCGATAGAAAGAACCAGAAAGCTCATGACGTTTGTTGTCATGATAGAATTTTAAACAACCAATAAGGGAATAGTATTACTAAAACGCCCAACTAAATGTGGGTAAACTCCCAATTATTAGAAATGGAAATAATTAATTTAGTAATATTAAACATAAGAACCGAATATCTTTGGAAACAAATAAGCATTATTAATTGACAACGTTTTAATATAATCTGAATATATATGACAACATAAGCGGAATCTTAACATATACAGCCGTTGCTAAAAATTTATATAAATTATAACATAAAAATAACACTGAATTTAAATATTAAAATACCATAATATTTCGAGGAATCCAAAGCATTCTCAAGCTGGCAACATGTAATTTAGAAAACAGCATGAAATGTCACAGACTATTAAAGTCTTTTGAATAATAATTAATTAACTTAATGACAGATGAACATCATAAAAATTTGAATGTGTGACTATAAGTATTTAATTTACTATAGAAATTAAATTTTATCACTTTATTATAATATGTTTAGAAATGAGGATTAATTTAACACAAAACTTTAACACTGTATTGTTAAGGGAATTAAATTGATAAATATTTATATAAATAAATTATCACATTATTATATTATCCACATACGAAAATATTATACAATAAATGTTTAATACAATGTACCTACATAATACAGATTACACTAATAGATTTGTCAAAGGGTATGGTAGATTTCGAGTATTTTGTTAAAGACTAATGGTGCTGACAGACAAATGGCAGTCACCATATTGGCCACTCTTGCTAAACGTCACGGACACCGGATGCTATCTTGAGTTCGTTAAGGCCAATTCACACGTATCAGACAAGTCACAGTTCCGTCAGTTCCGGCACAGTACCGTCATATTTTCTATGAACGCATTACTCTCAGTCAGTGTCAGTGATGACACGGTGTTCTCAGTATGTAAATGAGCCTTCATTGTCAACTGTTACAACAAATAAAATCAACAAAAAAATATATATTTTAACAGGAGAATACTCCGACATCTTCTTTCCTATCCCTTGTATTATCCTCCATCCGTAAATTGTGGCAAAACATTAGCTTGTATATTCTTATGTTTTACTTTACTTCCAGTATATACAGTCTATATTATATGAGAAGATATTTAAAAGATATAATGTCTATAAAATATATCTTAAGGTAGAGCTTAATTGTGAAGTTTCTGTGCGTATAAAATATTATCATTTTAGTATTGAAGATATTTTTTGAGGATATTTCTTTTCACCACTGTTATTGCGGTGCTACCGTTATTAATGGATCCACAACAAAAATAATTATATACAGATTAATGTAAAATGTAAAAAAAATCTAGTCAAAATAAAACATAAACATTTTTACTTTTGACTTGTTGTAAGTAAGTAAATTGTTAAAGATAAACTATACAAATTGTAAACAGCAAATACGACAAAACTTTATTATTAATGTTAGCCTTTATAAAGTCCAACCGTAGGTTCAGCCGTACATGGAGTACGGTTCTCATCCTGGTCCTGATTAGTCTCCTCCCCCCCCTCCCCTCGCACGACGGAGTGAGAGGCGAAGACGATCTCACAATGCAACATTAAAAGATTTTTCAATAGTGACTTTATTAACAGTTTTGGTTCAGTGATCTCACAAGTTAGGTCCTTATCGCCCGTTAATAAATTAAAATGATTTGCCGCTATACTCTTTCAGAATTGATTCAGATTGATTTATTATAATGATCAAGACGTATGCTTTTTCTAAAACAGTCCTCACATACTGGCACCTGACATCGGACTCTTTTGCATTATATTTTATATTTATTATAGTGTTTTATGTACAGTGTTGAATAAATTTAATATAAGATAAAACTAGTTTGTGATATTCTTAATGTATTAAAAACAAACTTAGATAACAAAGAAAAAGGTTATGCATTACAATTAGCTCGTTATGGGTTTCTAGAAATAAGTTTATTGCTTTATAAATTATAAGCGGGTTAGTCAATACAAAGGTCATCAAAGCTTGCAAATAGGAAAATTTATACCGTTATCGCTAACGATCTTCACTCTTTCAGACTTTATCACAATTTTTATGATATCACCTTATCCTTTTTTTATATCTATTAATATTTTTATAAGTATATGGATTTTTAGTATGATGTTAGTAAATTTTTGTATTCCTATTTATGTTATTTAGCAAAGGATTTGAGAGAATGATATGAATTTTAAAACCTTGTTAAGAATAAAATAACAGTCGTATTAAGAATTTTTTAAAATAATATAAGACTATGATAATTCAATTGTTCGAATGCAGTAGCAGACAACATCAATCATCGCATTTGCTACAGCTGGAACTGAACATTTTTCATTTAGAAATATGATAAAGACGTATGATGATTATTAATGAATTTTTAATTTCATTTTTGAAAGAAATATACGTTTTCTTAAATTTTTTAACATTATATTACTTACTCGGTTAGTGCATAAGTTTTACATATTTCTCTATGTGATAAGTTATGTTTAATTATGAAAAGTAGATTTCGAAAAAAAATCGATAACTTTCTTATAAAGGAAAATATTATCAACAAGAAATGCTTGCTTGCTTTCAACTATATGTGCCAGATATTATTATATCCTATTTTTCCAGTACGACACACAGTTATTGTGCAAAGTAAAATGCTAGATATTATTTAAAATATAGTTGTATTTAAAGGTTGTTAGTTTAATTATTATTGCCCCCTGAATTCTGCACCAAATGCAATTCCCACACTGGTTCTTGTTCCGAGTCTGGATGTTCTTGGTGTCAAATATTATTTATATTTGTGAAATCTTTCATGATATTAAGATTATCAATTCAATATTGAGGAACTTGTAGTTGTTAAATAATAATAAAAAATATGATTTTCAGACAGAAATTCATATGAAGGGTATAATGTTTTTCCTTGATTCAAGCAATTCCTTTTGGGTAAAATCGTTATAATCATATAACAGAAAGTTCTCATTAAATTAATGAAGTAATCTTATCGTAATGTGTGCAGTTGGCCAGTTCAGTAATTCTTCGAGCAATGGCACTCTTCCAATCTTAGTTCTACTACAGATCTCGTTTTTTATTTGATCTCGCAGCGTATCTTGCGAGCATAGCCCTTTCCATTATTCTTTGGGTGACCTTGAGCCGTCTTACAAGATCCATCGTACACGACCATGTCTCTGAACCATAGGTTATAGTTCATATGGTTCTGAGACATACGTGAGATAACAAAAATTGGTCAAAGACCTTGAGACCTTCGTATTTTAGATATGAAGATATTTCGGAGCTTCCCAAACCGACCCGACTTAGAATCGGCGGGTAAACTCTTTCTCGAAGTTAGACTTGCCTAACTGGACAATTTATGATCACTTTGTAATTTAAAAAAAAAGTAGAGCCTAATATTATATAACAATAACAATAATTGGAATAGAATATGTATACTGTAATTAAATAATTATTAACACTATTTTTTAGAGTAATGTCATTCCTTTATTTTTTAACTTAAAAAAAATTGTTTCCATTTTCTTTTTCATGCACTAATTGCAAAATGTTCAAATTATTGATGGTGTACAATTTCAGCTCAGTAAAAAATAATTAATACTCTTATAATAATAGATTATATATTTTAATTTATTCTACTATCGGTCTCTTTATGTCGTGAAATTCACTGTTCATTTTGCGGAACATCAAACAATCACCGGACCAGCCATTATTAAGTAAATATTTCCAATGTTCAATTTAATTAGATTGGAATCCATTCATTGCAGTGCGGTATTTTATGAACATAAAGTTCAACTGATATGGATTATTACGTGTATTTTTAATAGTGTAATGCTTCTTAGTAATTTATTGTAACATGATGTTTTATTGCCGTGTCTTCCGTTACTAGTTAAAAGGAATATTTTGAAATATACTAATTTATACAACATCAATGATAACTCGCTTTTTAATCGTCATTTAATTGCTCTAATTATCATTAATAATTATAATTGTTTTAATAATTGTTTTAATAATTTATCGGAAAATAAATAATATTAAGTTGTTTAAAACCAGTAAATATAACACATTTATTTTTATCTCTTAATTATGTAATAGTTCCTGGTAGGGAACCCTATTTAAATTCTAATAAAACATTTTATATATAAATTAAATATATTTTTTTGGGTTAAATCTAAATAAAATATATCTAAAAATAGTTTCATTTAAATAAACTTATATTTATGTTATGTTATCTTATGTATAAATTATTTTATTTTTCATACATCTCTTTTTAGTTGTGCCTTCAGGAAGTTTTTTGATGATTCCTGTCCCCATGGTTAAATGAGCATCAACTTTGAAAACGTCCTGGTACATCAAGTCGCTGGATGCCGCTCTGAAATAAATCTTATGCCATCTCTTACATTGACGCCTGATATTATTATATTGGCACAAAGAACATACATATATAGAAGATTATAATTTATAATTCAGTCTCGTCATAAGATACAAAGCTATAGGTCCTCAAGGAAATATTTTTTTTTTTTTTAAATCAGGAAACTAACATTCATGAATTATTTATTACGTTATCTATACTTATAATAAATCTGTAGAGAGGTCAATTCTGTACATGAAATATATTTACAAAATAAGTAGCAGGGGGTGATTAGTGTTCGATACTGATGCCAAAAATGCAGTTAAAAAAATTTTTGTCTGTCTGTCTGTCTGTCTGTCTGTTTGTATGTTATTTATAGAAAAAAAAACTACTCGACGGATTTTAACGAAACTTAGTACAATTATTCTTTATACTCCTGGGCAGGTAATAGTATACTTTTCATCACACTACTATGAATAGGAGCAGAGCAGTGAAAGGAAATGTTGAGAAAATGGGAGAAGTTGCTTGATTTTTTAAGCTTCCGTCGCGTGTGCAGCCTTAATGGTTAGAGCTACATAGAAACTGTGTATAACGGAAATATTCTACATAAAAATACACGAAAAATATTCCAAGACAGCATATATCTACCTTTTATAGTTAACTCACAATAACACGCATAACTCTCGATAGCTTAGCAGTTCGGAGATTTCTTATTATATTTGTTTACTTTTACGTTTATAAAACCAATAATGCTCACCATCATTCCTAATTAAAAAAAAAATAAACATTAGCACCAATTCAATAAAAAAAGAATCATTGAAATCGGTATAGAAACACCAAACTTATACTTACTTACATGAAATACGCCAACAAGACATCGCGCGTGAATAGTGAATCAAGCTATAAGGATTATTTTTGCGTAACGGTTGCCGCGCTCGACGGGGCTCGCGGCGGCAGAGTATAAAAGGGGCGGGAGGCGAGCGCAAGCGTCATTCAATATTTGGCTGTTGATGCGTTCAGAGTGTTGAACTTTATTGACAGACAATAATTGTTATTTTATAAACCGTGCTTATCAGCGCGACTTTTTGTCTTTAAATAGTTTATTTTAATTTCTTTTATTGTTATTCTCTAAATTAGTTTTAGTTTTGTTTAAATTCTTAACTATTAATAGTTCCTATTTTATTTCTTTTTAAGTAGATTTAGATTCGATTTTTAGATTAGATAATAGATAGATAGATTAGATTATTGTTAGATTTTTAGTTACTGATAGGTTAGTTTTGGGCATTTTATGTTTAGTTTTTTTTGTATTGAGTAGATAAAAGCGTAGGTAGGTACTTTTATTAATTATAGTATTCATAGGTATTTTTTATTTATTTTTAAGTGAAGTAGGTATAGGTAGATATTGCCTACTATCTACCTATACTGCACACGTGTTTTAGCTTTATTTTCATTTCTTTTTTTTTTGTACCTAAGTTGTAGGTAGGTAGGTACATATTTCTTAGTTTAATTCTATTAGAATATTAGGTATTTAAGTTTAAATAGGCACTTAGATTTATATTTTTTTATTATATAGCAGCTGTACTTAGAACATCTAAGGTTTTTTTTGTATTAGCATAGGTACTTTGATTAATTACAGTAGTTGTAGGTATTTCTTATTATTCATTTTTAAGTGAAGTAGGTAAGTGTAGATAGTATTGCACACGCATTAAGTATAGCTTTATTTTCATTTTTTATTCTTTTGTAATTTGTAGGTACCTACGTACATATTTATAATTCGATTAGAATATTATTTTAGTTTTAATAGGCACTTAGATTTATATTCTATTTATTATATACTTAGCTATAGTTAGGACCTCTGACGTAAGTTTTTTGTTGGGTAACTAAATAGAATTTAAGTTACCGTCGATTAAAAATAAAATAAACGATGCCACCTAAAAAACGACCATCTTTATCTCGAACTTCGAGTCAAGCTAGGAGAATGAGAATGACGCGTTCTCAAGAATCGGAAGAGGAAAGAGCACATCGGTTAAACTCTATGAGAGTTAGTGCCTCAACATCTCGAGCTAATGAAAGCTCTCCAGAAAGAGAGATGCGATTAGCAGCTGAAAGAGCGAGACGAGCTACAACACGGGCTTCTCAAAGCTCTTCTCAACGAGAGCTAAGGCGTTCCATTGACCGGGAACAACATGCGTTATCCCGAGAAGCTGAAACTGCTTTACAACGAGAATTGCGACTCACAGCTGACCGCGAACGGCATACATTATCTCGCGAGTCTGAAACCTTCACTGAGAGGGAATTACGGCTTACAGCTGACCGCGAACGTCATATTTTATCTCGCGAGTCCGAAACCTTCACTGAGAGGGAATTACGGCTTACAGCTGACCACGAACGTCATATTTTATCTCGCGAGTCCGAAACCTTCACTGAGAGGGAATTACGGCTTACAGCTGATCGCGAACGTCATATTTTGTCTCGAGAATCTGAAACTTTTACTCAATATCAAGACCGTTTGACAAATGATAGGGCGCACCATAACATGATTCGATCTCTTGAAGATGAACATGAGCATGAACAACGACTAGAGTCGGGACGCGATTATTACAATTCTTTGAGACAAGAACAATTGATTACTTTATCTAATGAAAGATTAAGAATTGAAAATATTCGGTCGCTTGAAACAGAAGAACAGCGAGAGGCCCGTCTTACTGCAGATAGATTTCGACATGGTCTTAATGACTTAGATATACACGTGGTAGATCAATCTACAAATTCGGTGGCGTGGTCCGATAAATATAAAAGTGGGTTTGCTTATAACCTCACAATTGATTACAGATCATCTTCTGAAATAGGCGATATGAACGTAGTATGTTCCTTTTGTAATGCTTCGAAGTGGAGGAAGGAGTCTGCTGGTTTCTGTTGTTCTGGAGGTAAAATAAATTTGCCTTCGTTCGAAGACCCACCGGAACCTTTAAAATCACTACTTTTAGGGGAACATTTGCAATCCAAACAGTTTTTAGATAATAATCGCACTTATAATAGTGCATTCCAAATGACATCCTTTGGTGCTAAACAAATCTCAGAAGGCCCTTTCATGCCTACTTTTAAGGTACAAGGTCAGGTTTACCATTTGATAGGGTCCCTTTTGCCTGAAGAACAACCTAAATTTCTTCAAATATATTTTGTATCCGATTACAACGAACAGTCGAATATAAGAAATCAATATTTTCCGAATTTAAATACTGAACTCATTTCACAACTTCAGAACATGTTACATCAGGTTAATTCGTACGTATGCAGTTTTAAATCGGCATTAGAAGCCCTTTCTCAAGATGGTAATAACAATTATAAAATTGTTATAAATGCCGATAAGCGTCCAACTCAGGAACACCCTGGGCGTCATAACGTTCCATCCACGAATGAAGTTGCTGTAGTACTGGTCGACCAGGAATGTGATAGGCGTGATATCGTTATACGTTCCAGAGACAATCGTTTGCAACGTATTTTCGAAACCCACAGGGCTTACGACAGTTTGCAATATCCTATGATATACTGTCGAGGGGAAGATGGTTATAATTTCGCTGTATACCAAACCGATCCGCGCACAGGCGCACCTAATTATAATAAAAAGGTGTCATGCCTTCAATTTTATTGTTACCACCTGCAAGTGAGACGGAATAGATTGGTATACTTTCAACGTTTTCGTGGCTTATTTAATCAGTTTATTGTTGACATGTACGCAAAAATTGAAACCGAAAGATTAGTTTATATACGATCTAATCAAAGGCAGCTGCGCGCTGAAGAATACGTGCACCTTCGCGATGCCATGCAGCAAGATAACGATACTGTGAATATGGGTCGTTTAGTTATTTTAACCTCTTCTTTTACTGGTGGTCCACGCTACATGCATGAACGTACTCAAGACGATTTTTGTTACGTAAGAAAATATGGACGTCCCGACTTATTTGTTACTGTAACTACCAATCCCAAGTGGGATGAAATCACTCGGGAGCTTCTTGAGGGTCAGGCACCGCATGACCGCCATGATATTATTGCAAGAGTGTTTCATTTAAAATTAAAATCAATGATAGATCTTCTTACCAAAGATAACATTTTTGGAGAAGTATTGTGTTATATGTATAGTGTTGAGTGGCAAAAACGCGGCTTACCTCACGCACATATCTTGCTTTGGTTAAAAGATAAGGTTCGACCTAATGATGTAGACAGATTAATCAGTGCTGAAATTCCAGATCCGACTGCAGATCCCCTGTTATACGACATTGTTAAAACTCATATGATACATGGTCCATGTGGTGCATTTAACACAAATGCTCCTTGCATGCAAGACGGTCGTTGCACTAAAAGGTATCCAAAAGCATTAGTGGATGAAACTGTAACAGGACATGATGGATACCCATTATATCGTCGCCGTTCAAGAGACAATGGTGGTTTTACTGTTGAAAAGCGAATGTCTGGACAACAGGTTACTTTAGATAATAGGTGGGTCGTTCCGTATTTGCCTGTATTGTCCAGAGCATTTCAAGCTCACATAAATGTAGAAATGTGTAATAGTGTAGAGTCAATTAAATATATTTGTAAGTACATTAACAAGGGCAGTGACCAAGCTACGTTTGCGTTAAGAAATGAACATGATGAAGTTACTAGATTTCAGTCAGGCAGATATATCAGCTCTTCAGAAGCTGTGTGGCGGATCTTAAGTTTTAATATTCACGAAAGATATCCACCTGTGACCCATCTGGATGTTCATCTGGAAGGCGGTCAACGTATATATTTTAACGCCGAAAATGTTACAGAACGATTAGAGAACCCTAGACAAACAACTTTATTGGCATTCTTTCGACTTTGCCAAACTGATAATTTCGCAAAGTCTCTTTTGTATGAAGAAGTTCCATCGTATTATACCTACGATAAACAACGAGGTGTTTTTAACCGTAGACGCCGAATTATTATTACATACAGTGCGAGGACCAACATCATTTATAGATTTGAGAAAAGTAGACGATGTTGTTTATCCAACTTATCATGCAGCTTGCCAAGCGCGTCATTTGCTTGAAAATGATCAACATTGGGATGACGCTTTAGCAGAATCCTGTGTTAGTGATAATCCACGACGGTTACGCCATTTATTTGTAACATTACTCACATTTTGTAATTTATCTGATCCTGTCCAATTATGGGAAAAATATAAAGAAAAATTTGCAGAAGACTTTCTTCGGAATTTATCTCACAATAATGAAGGCGCAACTAATGATAATTTTCGAGATCTGGCTATAAATCAGTGCTTATTAGCTCTTCAGGAAGACTTAACAGCAGTAGGCGGTAAATCACTTTGTGAATATGGTTTGCCAACGCCAACCTCAGTCGGAGAGGTTACCAATAGGGAATATTCCGCAGAGATTGGTTACAACCCAATGGAACTGCTGGTAACATTAGAAAACGGTGTCCCAATGATGACTGCAGAACAACGCTTAGTCTATGATCGCGTGTGCGAGAGTGTGCAGAATAATTTAGGAACAATATGGTTTTTAGATGCACCTGGAGGAACTGGGAAAACTTTTTTGACTAAATTAATATTAGCTTATGTTCGAAATCAGCGTAAAATCGCTCTTGCCGTGGCTTCATCAGGTATAGCTGCAACATTGCTACCAGGAGGTAAGACTGCTCACACTATGTTTAAAATACCAATTAATTTAGATCGCACGGAAAGTCCAACCTGTAGTATTTCAAGAAATAGCGACAAAGCTAAGGTATTGCGTGAGTGTAATTTAATCGTATGGGATGAATGTACGATGGCCCATCGAAAAGGAGTAGAAGCAGTAGACAGAACTCTAAGGGACATAAGACAAAATGATCGACCAATGGGCGGTATTACGGTTTTATTTTGTGGTGATTTCCGACAAACCTTACCGGTAATACCACGGGGAACCCGAGCTGATGAGATTAGGGCTTGCCTGAAAAGCTCTTATTTGTGGCGTGATATACAATCGGTGCATTTGACTATAAATATGCGAGTGAGAACTGGAGACAACGCAGATAATCGTGAATTTTCTGATACATTATTGAAGATTGGTGAAGGTACCTATCCACAACTACACCAAGGAAAACTTATTCTGACACCTGAGTTATGTTGTATAGTGCAATCCCAACAACATCTTATATCTTCGGTTTACGGTGACATAACAATTATATTAAATAGGGACAATTCTTGGCTTTGCGAAAGGTCCATTTTGACTCCTCGCAATGACCAGGCATCTGAAATTAATAATAAAATACTGTCTAATATACAGGGAGAAAGCAAAGTTTATAGTTCAATAAATAGAATGGTTGATGAACAAGAAGCCACTAATTACCCGATAGAATTTTTAAATTCTTTAAGTATGCCTGGACTACCTTCTCATATAATTTGTTTAAAAATTGGCATACCGATAATTCTGCTCCGAAATTTAAGACCACCTCAACTTTGCAATGGAACTCGGCTAAAAGTAACCCAGTTGCAACAAAATGTAATCGAGGCTCAAATTTTAACAGGTTGCGGTGCAGGAGAAACTGTCTTTATTCCCAGAATTCCCATAATACCAAATAATTTTCCATTCCAATTTAAAAGAACGCAATTCCCAGTATCGGTGTGCTATGCCATGACTATCAATAAAGCTCAAGGGCAGACTTTTTGTGTTGCTGGAGTAGATCTCGGTGTTAGCTGTTTCTCGCATGGTCAATTATACGTCGCTCTTTCCCGGGTTAGCAATTCTAGGAATCTTTACGTTCACGTGCCGGACGGGTCGACTCTTAACATAGTCTACCCAGAAGCTTTGCGCTGAAACATTTTAATTTGATCTAAAAATATTAGCAATATATTATCTTAATAAAAAACAAGGAGTTACACGCTGACCGAGTCGTGGGTATAGCGTGGGTATATTATAATATTCTGCGGTTACTTATATTTTTCAACAGTTTTGTGGATTGGCATATTATATTACTTTTGCCCTTCTAAAATACGAAAGTGAATCTGCCTGTTACGTCAAAACTATGAGGAAGGACATCTGCTAATTTTTTTTCGAAAAACGACGGAAACGCGGACGAAGTCGCGGGCAAAAGCTAGCAGTAAATAAAACACGCAGGTTCGTTCGAATTTATATGCAAATATCATATTCGAAATTAAATTAAACGTAGCAATAATTATGCTTTTCAAGAAAATTTTAAATATATTTCAGAAAAATAAGCTATCTCTTATGCTTCTTAAAAATATTTACACTTTAAAAAACTTTAGGTTTATTTTATTTTTCTGTTCTGGTCTCATTATCCAACAATGTTTTGTAATAAAATTTTACCTGTAGCCTAGCCGCATATTCTTGTTTCTATCAAGTAATTGCTGCAGCTAAAACAAAAAAGTACTAATATCTTAAATATTATTAAGGAGATCAAATATTTTTAAAATACTTTTAGTACGTATATAAATTACTTATATATTTTCAGCAACAAGATTTATCGACTTTAATTAAGAGTTTATTTTAACAAATTTATGTAAAGTTTACTTTATCTTTATAATATATTTTTATAACGAAATTAAGGTAATCTTTTTGTTTTTGTTTTTACTAAAAAAGTATTTATTAGAAATAGCACAAAAACACGACAATCTTAAATATCTAGTTCCAAATCTATAAGACTAGGCTCAGATGTTGAACACATGTTACTATTGAATAAATTTGAAGTGTTATTAGTATTTCTATAGAATATCTGTCAAATACTGAAACTTATACAAAATTTAATGAACATAGATAAAATTTCATAAGTCTTTGTCCTGTTTATACATTATTATTTTAGACTAATTATTGATTTTATTATGCTTGAAGCAAATAATCATTATATTTAACACAGAAGGACATTCCAATTTATTTATATTTTTTTTTCCAACACCAAAATATATCGTAATAAAATCATCTTATTAAATGAATTGTAAATGAATTGAGGATTTAATTAGATTAAAGATCCAAGGGAAGTTCTGAGACGTGCAGCATTTCATAGGAAACTCGAAGTGAACAAGACGGGGCACTTTCAAGCAGTTTTTGGTGAAGTGAAGTTCGGTATGATTGAGAACAAAGTTATTATTACTATTATTACTGTGCCTTGTAATAAAATGTTTCAATGTAATTTGATATCAATTATAAAGGTTCGTCGCAATATCTTGATTTATGGGATTTTGTCCATATCTATCATATATAATATCAATGAATTTTTTCTCTTTGTCTAATCATTTTGCACACACTTCATCGATGTATTTTTTAGTTGCTGTCTTTTATAACGATTCACATTCATATTTAAGACTCTTTAAATGCTTCATTCATGCGCATTACGACAATAAGATTATTTCTCATATTTTCTATTTTCAAGTACGAGTATGTTATTTATTACAAATAATAAAATTTTTCAATACTTATTAAAATGAAAAATGAGTAAATGGTATATAAAATAAAGAGTATATAAAATATACCTTAAATTTTTTGTTTTAATATTTCTTGAAAAATTGTCGATTCACCTTTAATTAGAGCTTTAACACTAAACCTACCGACAATTCTTGTGTACCTGTTCCTACCGCACGCGGTCAAATTGACGGGTAACTAAAAGTTATTTTATAATAAAACGCAGGTAATAATGGAAATAACTAAAAGTAAAGAGTGAACAAAATATTATATGCATATTCTAAGAATTGTCATGTAGTTTAATAACGATATTATAACGTTTAAAAATGTGTAAGTTTTGCAAAAGTTTAAAAACAGTCAATTTGACCGGTACTTGGTAGGTTTAGTGTTAATATAAACATATTGACCTTGTGTTTTTTATGAAATTGAGAAATTTGATAGGTTATAATGGGTATGTGAAATGTTTCGTAAGTACAGATATTTAGATATCATCATCAAGTATCATATCATCATATCATCATCAAGTTCCTATACCGTAGTACTATAACATTTTGTTTACATTATTACACTACACACAAGAATAAAATTCCCGCGTGGATATTACAATCACAAGCTTATTTCCGTAATCTTCACAAACGTCAATATATTTAGTGATCAATGTACGAACCTAGCTAGAACCAGCGTAATCAATTCGATAAGCCAGCCTAATGATAGTTAACAATAAGAAAACGGAAATCGGTGGCTAGCAATATGACCAGTCACTGCAAGCAGCACCCGATCATGAGCACAACGCAAGAGGCAGTCATCACCCCCTTCACCATAATTGAGGGAAGACAATTGTAGAATACAACCTCAAGATGGCAATTTCTCACCGTGACTCCGAGGCTATGAAAAAGCTAGTGAACTTAATAACCTAGCTTACTACTACTACTATTTACTTTATTTATTATTACTATCAATTTCTAAAATAGCTTTCGAAAACTTGTTCCTGCGAATTTCCTGCGAAGTTACCATTGCAATTAAAATCGTAACAAAATTGTTTAAAATCACAATGAAAGGCATGGACAAATGTCTATGGTCATTAAAAAAAAAAAAAAAAAAATTAACTAGCTGTTTCAACGATTGTCAACCGGCGTATTCTTTGAAATGTGTATGTGGCAGAACTAAGTCTGCTCGATAAATTACCATCCATAATCATCCATAAGTTCCTCATTATTTAATTGTACATTGGTTTTGACTTTTTTCACATTAGGTAATGTAAATTGAATACATTTTGTTAAAGTAAGAGATTATTGGTGATAAACCTTCGTACAAAATAAGTACAATGGGTTTATGCCAATAATCTCTTGTAAAAGACAAAGTTACTAACCTTTTGGTAAGTAACCTTGTTTTTTACGATCTAACTGTAACGATCTATTGATCGTCTTTGTAGATTAGACCGCTTTGATTTTAATTACAAAATTTTCATACTAAATATATTTTTACCTTATGTATGGAATACTGGAATATGTAAATGTAATATAAAGCTTTTCATAAGTTGCAATATTAAATTGTTAACGATTTACTCAGTTCTAATAGCACTGCATATTTCATATGCTGGTAATTACTGCATCGACAATTCGTTTATTATGAATGTGTTAATAAATTAAATAATTCAAAAGTAATTTAATATTTTATTGTTAATGTAATTTAGATTAAATTGGTAAATCTTCAGATATCAGTAAATACAAACTTGTTCTAAACATTCAACTTATTTATCATGTTATTTAGTTAACTGAGTTCAGATTTTACTTTCTAAATATATAATATTTTAATCTTTTTATTTAAACATTAAAGTAAAAAATACATATTGGTGATGACTTGTACATATACTTTTCATTCAGTTATATAATATAAAAATAATAAATAAAAATTATACGAGCAATATTTGAGTATTTTAAAGAATTATTTTATGAAAAGCGAAGGTACCAAATTATAACGAATTCGATATGTCCACAGAAAATAAATTGAAACGCTAAATTAATTACGTAGCCATGCTCTTTATGTAGCGAATTCAGACAAATTCTGCACAAGTTTAATATAAATCTGTCGACCTTAAAACATTCATATTAATCTTTCAATAAATGGAATAACATTATTATATGTTGAAAATACTTTTTAACTAAAAAGTATATGTCATTCTGAAAGTTAGGTTATTTTGAAAGAATGCGTCCTAATTATCCTACATCTAAAAATATCTCTAATTATGAATGGTTTCTAAAATTTTGTTTCCAGTCTTTTCAAAAATGTTTAAACAAACATTTTTGCAGCAGCTTCGCCTGCTCATAACTTTACCAGATTTTATATTGAAGTAAAAAGAGATAAAAATAACCAAAGGGATTGAAATTAAGGGAAATTTGTAAAAATCTAAGTACGAAAACCACACTATTGTAGTAGTAATATAGAGTATAATATAAAATATCTAATGTTTAAAAATTGTTAACTTCTATATTATTCATCATTGCTGCAAATTGGTTGGCAACAAAGACCAGTTGGCATGTTCCCAACGAGGTTTTTTGATTTGGTCAGCTGACCTTTTTAAGTGTCCTATTAAAATACACTTTCTTAAATAGCACTAAATAAACAATTTGTTTGACTTGCTTACTGCCTTAACTTTTTATGTTAATTTTAGTGTCAATAATATAATGTACTATTTATACTGATCGCCTTTATAAGACGCTTAGAACTTTAAGAGACGATCACATTTGTTAAAATGTCAGTATACATCGAAAATACTTTTCTAAACTTAACATTACGAAGTTAAGTTTATTGTTGTGAAATAACTAAACTTCAATCTCAACCATCCGAATTACTACGTGTTATTTTTATAATATGGCAATAAATATAAAATTTTGTTCAAGTATTATAGTCACAATAATTATGATTGTCTAATCGTTATTAACATCTATATTTGTATACAATTATTATTCCTCTATATTGTTTTGCTTAGTAAGCTTTAGAAGGGAAGACTGCTAAGCATTCTTCTCACGTAAATGCAAAGAAGTGAGGACAAAGTCTCGGTAATGGTCATTTCCGTAACCCAATTTGCTAATACAACTCTAACTCTATTTTTACGTGTTCTTCTGAAAATACTACTTATCTGATTGTAAATAAGCCAATAATAACTTGTTTCATTAGCCGGCTATGGTATTGCAACGAGGTAAAAAGTAATTTAAAGAGCTTAAATAAAGGAATGGATTTTTTTTTAAATCTATTATCCTTATATTGTTATGCATAAAATAATATATTTAACTGAAAACGGCTAAGATGTAAGCGACATAAGCAATAGAAATAGATCTTGATGAAGAATATAAAAAGATAAACGCGCTTTGAAATAATCAATTGAAATTTAAATTATAATATTAAAAGATTAGTCGTCTCTTCTAATTTTTTTAATGCAAGAGGAGGGCAAAAACGAACGTGCGAGTCAAGAACTGATGTCAAGTGATCACCGCCACCCACGAACTCTTGCAACACCCGGGAAATTGCAAGAGCGTTGCCGGCCTTGTAGTTGAGAGTATATACCTTTTTAAATGTACCCATGTCGTTTCGATCCGAAAATACCGTCGAAGAAATTTAATTTCACACCTTAGCATTACGTGGAAAAAAAGTTCTTCAAAAACGCACAGTAGAAGATCGCCATACATCTCGCTGGTATCTACGTTTTTCCGAGAGAGCCCTGCACAGTTGGAAAATACCGCATCACCCAATTCTGTTACCCGCATAAAATATTTGTAGGAGATTGCTAACATATCATTGATATTCAGGAGGACAGTAATGGATGTGAGGAAATAGATGTTCAAATTTATATCCAGGGTCTAATAGATACGCTGTATCACTAGGTTAAGATATTTGCATCTCCGTCAAAAACAAAAAGGCCGGTGGCGCCATCTCTAGGTAATAATGAGCATTTAGCAATGATGATGCGAAAGTTTACATTTAGAGTGGAGTGCGATACCGCTTTAAACTTGTTGTCTGCCCTCAGAGAACACAAAATGCCTTACCATGCCTACCCCAGATACGATGGGCAATCCGAGCAAAATCCGAGAATCACTCCCCCGATTTATCTCGGGAGACGTTCTCTGGCATCCTCTTTCCTTTGGTTTCCTCTTTTGTTAAAGATTCTTTTTGATTAAATATTATTTAATCCAGCAGTCAATAAAGTTTTATACAAAATGTTTGTTTATATATTAACATTTTGAATAAACCAAGTCCTTTATTTACTTATTAAAATTTTAAAGATATTGTTGCATGACGTGAATTTTATCTACATAAAATTCACGTCATGCAACAATATTATGATACTATTTTCTTAATACATATAACTCAGGTTATGGACTATTTAAAATTTTTATAACCATAATCACGGCGTGAAGCTGATGTGGATCAATAAATTTTAGTTTTTATCTTAAAATGGATGATAGCTGCTGTCTAAATCATTTATCTCCCATTAAGGATTTTTTTATAACCATCTTGAGTTGGGTGCAACAATGTTTTATAAAACTTCACAAATATTTTTGCAACACTGAAAGTTATTTTATTAAAAGATAAAATTAATAAATATCATATCATATCAAAGAGATTAAAATAAATTAAACGAAAACTCCACGAAAACGAGATACCAAGAAAACCTAATGGATATTCCTAGATTAAATCTTAGTATTGAAACTGAAAACCATATTTATGTAAGGTATGGTACTTTACAGAAATATGGTTTTCAGTTTCAGTTTCTTATGGCATTAAAAAGTATAGAAAATATATCATTAAAAATGAATTTGTTTTTTATTTTGAGATACCTATTTTATACAATAATTGTTTTGTTTACTACCGGAAAAAAATCTATATTTCAAGAGTTTAATTAATACTAAGTGTAAAAATATAGATCATCATCATTATTTGGTCTTTTGTCAGACATCGCGTGGGCGATTAGACTTTAATATACTGAACATATATATAACGAAATGCATGTACTCGTATAATGACAGTTCCTTGTGAAAAAGTACTAGTTTTCAGTGTGGCCGAAAAGTGTCTGTTTTTTAGCACCACTACACATTATAGACTCTGTAATCGCGATGGTGCCACCTGCACTTGGACAACGTTCTGCATTTCATTTAGCCTCTGCTTTATTATTAACAGAACAAAATTCGTCCATCAATTACTTATAAACGTACTAAACTACTCTAAAAAATCCGTGCCCGTACACGCGTGGGTAGACCTCGTGTGTAACTAGTTTAAAATATAACTCACTACTTAAGAATAACACCCCTTGCGAGAATAAACTGTGATAATTTTATTCGGCTTAGTCAAAGGAGTACCTAGTGCGTTGCCTTAAATTTAGAGTAAAAAATAACCTTTCTATTAAAAAAATTTGCGAGGAGGGAATGTTTACCAGAAAAAAGTTGCCGTGGTTTTACCTTCCTTAAATTTTCAAGCTTAAAGCGGTTTTTATTTTTTTTCTCGGAAACGGTACCTTTTATGGAAAAACTTTTGGTATTTCAATTTAGAGTAAAAAATAACCTTTATATTAAAAATACTTGTGATGTAAGAATATTTACTAGAAAAAAGTTAAGAAACTTTTTCCAAACATTTTCGTTTCTTTTACCCCCACCCCTAAGTTATTGAAGTAAGGTTTTAGAATTTACATTACTTATAGGTATTCATCAAAGACATTATTTAATATGAACGCGATTGATCTACTTTGTATAGAGAAAAAGTTATGATCGAAAAACTGAAATTAGAAAAAGTGACGCCCTAGCGCCCCCCGTGGCCGGATTTCTCTGGTTAACGAACTTGACCTTCAGTTTTGGATGGTTGATTTTTTCGCAAAGTGTGAAAGCGATCCGAGCGAAACTGCGCCCGCTATCGTGCTGACAAAAGTCAAATCTGGACACACTGACGCTTATATATACACTCATATATATAAATATGTACAGGGTGTTTTGTAGAGGGTATTAATATTATATCGGGTGGGCCAAGAATTCGTTAACATTTAAATGTAACTTACCACGCAAACTATTGCCGCGCGGGGCGCGGGCGCGGGCGGGGGCAATAGCTCGCTTCTTGGAAATTTAGTCCCAATGGATCGCTTCACGGGGCCACAACGCGCTTACTGTGTGAAACAGTTTTATTTAAACAACTTTTCGCTCATTACTGTGAGACGATTTCGCGTTAAATATGGTTTACATGACTTAAGTCAGTGTCCAAGTGCTCCTTTAATAAAGAAATGGGTGAAGAAGTTCGAAGAGACGGGATCTACACTAAATGTGAAACAAACCGGCGGCCCGCGGACTTCTCGAAGCGAAGAGAACGTGCAGCAAGTTTCCGCTTCTGTTCGACGTGATCCAGATTTATCGACGCGCAAACGTTCGGCTGAATTAGGATTATCCCGCACATCATTACGCCGTATTTTGAAATTAGATTTGAAATTACATCCATATAAGATCCAGATAGTGCAAGAACTAAACCCTAATGATTTAAATTTGCGTAAGTCATATGCCGAAACAATGTTAACTCGATTCAGTAATTTTGACAACATCTTATTCTCTGACGAAGCCCATTTCCACCTAAATGGACATGTAAACTAACAGAATTGCAAGTATTGCAGCAGCAAAAATCCCAAAGCTAAACATGAAAGGCCACTTCACTCTCCTAAGGTAACTGTATGGGCTGCAATTTCAGCAAAAGGAATCATCGGACCTTACTTTTTTGAAGATTCTCGAGGCCGTTCAATTACTGTTAATTCTGCCGAGTATGTGAAAATGTTACGGGAGTTTTTAGCACCGATGCTACTGGCTATAATCGTAACACATGGTTCCAACAAGATGGAGCCACGTGTCACACATCGAACGAGTCCTTGCCGGTGGTCAAAAAAATGTTTCCGGAAAAGCTGATTTCCAGACGAGGTGACATCCCATGGCCGCCCAGAAGTCCAGATCTATCCCCAGCAGACTTCTTTTTATGGGGTTATTTAAAGAGTCGTGTCTACATTGATAAACCGAATACACTCCGTCAACTTAAAGAAAAAATCATCGAAGAGATGTCGGCGATCTCGCGGTCTCTTTGCAGAAGAGTATTCGAAAACTTCAGGACTCGCTTAGATGAGTGCAAAAACCGAAACGGTGGTCATTTAGACGAAATAATTAAAAAATGTAATGTAATTTTTTACAACTAATTAGCTTTCTCGTGAATAAACTATTTCTAAAATATGTTAAATGGTTTTTTTTATACGATTTTTTCAAATGTTAACTAATTCATGGCCCACCCTGTACAATAAGATCATAAAACTTTTATATTTATCATTTGAATTTTAACGACGATTTCATCGAATAATCCTCGATTGTATATAATAAATGTCAGAGACATTTACCCAGCCTCAAGCGGCTCCCCCGGCCTAACTGACCAACGGGCTGTTTATTTTTCTATTTTTAATCAAATTCTAAACAAAATGTAAATAATAAATGTGGAAACTATGCAATTACTAACTTCACATACTTAGTGCTTGATTTATAAAAGTCATATCTATTTAAAAATATAAAAATCCTCATATTTATTTATTTAAAAATATAAAAATCCTTTACAACGAGAATATCAAAACACAAAATCAGAACCTTTCAGAAAAATTACAATATTGCTGTGAATACTTTAATCCTCGTTCTACTCCTTTATGAGTTAAATTTATAAAAATTCTCGGAGTTCACCTTCATTATACAAGAAACTTTAAAAATAAAATCTTAAACAAAGGCTAATTTAGACAATAAAATGTCATGTAAATAATTTCTTAGGGTTCCGTAGTTCACTGGGATAGTTTTGTCCTGTTAGCCCTTCAATCTGTCCGCCTAGCTCAAAGACTTAGACTTACAAAACAATTGTAATTTGTAAAATATGTACATATAAATGCACATATATAAAAAAAAATTGTTTCGTGTAATATTAAGCTTTTTTATTAGAATTAACAGTCGCTCTCTCCCCCTTCCTCATGCCAGCTAAGGGTTCATTTTAGAGCGAAAAAATTCATTTCATTTGACTCGAAATGAAAACTATTACGTTTACGTAGACTTTACAGGTTCACGAGCAATGGTCGAATAAATAAATAAACACACTCACTCACTGATTGACTCACTGACTCATTCATCGCTCTACAGCCCAAACCGTAATACCTAGAAAGCTGAAATTTGGACACAATGAGTCGGTGCAATAAGAAAGGATTTTTTGGATTTTGCAGAGGTCTAAACCTCCTAACTGTTTGATACCTCCTAGGTGGTGTGGAAATTCAAACAAAATGTTTGATCACTTTCGCTGTCCGCTGCGAAGCACGGTTAACCTGCTAGTATATATATGACTATGTGTATGTCTTTTATAATTGTCTTTTTTTTTGTAATTTTTCATGGTGCATAAATAAATAAATAAATAAAATAATATTTTTCGCCTATAATGCAAATATTACGTAGATTAGATAGATTAAAATAATGTACTATAGAACTGTATATCTTAGAAATTTCTACAAAGAGTGTATATCCTTATTCAAAATCTTTCATTGTGCATGGCGAGATTTTTTAAATATATTTGTTATAAATTAAGAATATCATTATATAATATAACTTGTATTATAAATAAACAAATACGAACGATACATTTATAAGCTTTGAAACACTTAATGAGTGGTAAAATAAATTATTATCAAATATACAAATAAATCAGAATAAATTAACTTTGGAATTGAATGGGGTACTTGGAGTATTATAATTAGGCGCATATCATATTTGGTTTGCGTATTCAAAGCATCCTAAAATACTATTGATTTACTGCAAACATAAATTGTGCCTAACAAATATGACATTTCTAAGTCTGAAACAAGAACAAGGAACAATAAAGGTAACTTAATGTGAATGTTATGTTTTGTAAAAAAAATATTTTATATTATAACTGTACAGGAAAAATGTATGTATAAATATATAAATATATATATAATATGTATTAGTAAATATTAGCTTGTAATAAAAAGATGAATAAAAAAAGTACTTGTATTTTCAAGAATGAAGAGTGTATTAAGTTAGAAAACAGTTAAAACGGTTGTATTTTTTGAGCGAAGCGAACGAAGTGAGCGGAGCGTTTTACTGGAGACTTTTTACATTCTTTGTCACGAATTGGCTCGAAAACTACTTGACGGAAAATTATGAAACTTTGCAATCAAAAAGACACACATAAGGTGAAGGTTTTTTTTTAAAAAAAATTAAAAAAATGTCCGAAAAAAAAAAAATTTTTTTATTTCATGTCAAAAAACTGATATCCCATTGAAGTCAATGGGAAACGATGAGTCAATACAGTGGGCTCGCTTCGCTCAATATGCAAACGGCACCCGAGATTTCGCGAGCGCAGCGAGTAGAAATTGAGGGTTTGTTGGCGCCCCTAGTTATTATCATATTGCTGTGTCTTTATGATATTTAATGGTATACTTTCCGTAAAACATAAACACATTGAATTTAATATACCATTTAAGAATATTAATAAGTGTAATAAAATTTTATTATACTTCCTACAATAAACGTTTTGAAAATCGGTTACTGAGTAAAAACTCATCGTAAGGAATGTACCACAGAAACACGTGATAATCATTTTATGTGGATCCGTGTGATAGTACAATACAATACACACTATACTACAATAACTATACTAACACGTAGTATAGTTAAATCGCCGTTAAAATAACTGCCACATACAAAATACCACCAGTATTTTGGTATATTAAAATACTGGTGGTATTTTGTATGTGGCAGTTATTTGAACGGCAATTTTATAAGAATTATACTGTAAAATATAACTTATACTCATTACTAAGAACATGGCAATAATATAGTCATAACATAATATAATTTATTATGTTTATAGAAAGTAATTAAATTGCGATGTAGAGCTCTCGAAATTGGACTAAGTCCGGCGTCGACCGATATGAATTTAATTTTCTCTAGTCTCTCTCACTGTTATATCCATAGTTTTAGGCAATCAAATTTCCTTCTTACAAAACTGACTCCACGTATCTTCTTTATAACATATTATATTAAGAAAAAAAATCAATATTAGATTTATTATTATTATTATAAAACATTTAAAAAAAGTACATATCAATGGTACAATAATAATTTCCCACAGAATACGGTAATATTTACTATAACATCTACAGTACTTATTTATATATTACATTACAAAGTGCCTTGGATGTTCTGCACAATGGAATATCTATTTTACGATGCAAAATGAGTGAAGTACTGAAAATAGGTTTTATATAGATATCATTTCCCTTCCCCTTACCCTTCCTCTATTTGGACCACAATTATTTACTCATATACTTATTTTAGGTTCACTCGAATAATAATTTAATGTCTAGAGATAGAACAAAAATTTTGCAAAGAGCATTGACATTATAACTATAAACAACTATAGAAAAACAAGAAGTAGTGCAATTATGTAATAAATAAGCGTATAAAAATTCGTCTAAAAAGTCTTTAACGTTGCATTTAAGCAAGATGTGGTAAATAAATAAATTAATATTTTTTTTACGATTTATGTACGGATTTCACGTTGAAAACATAACCATTCCATTACCAGTTTACGAAGGTTTAGTCGAAGGTGCCCTTTATTCTATAATATCATATAAAGTAAGGATTATATCGAAGCGGTTACATTGTAATAATAAAACCAGTCATGCGCACCTGGCTTTAATCTTGGCAATAGTAGTTCGACCTTATTTAGGTTACTTCACATTTCAAACTGATTTAGATAACATTCCTAACCCGATATAATTAATTTATATAAAATGAATGATACGTAATTATAATATAAGTAGTATAAATTAAGGTTATTTATTTATATGTAGTTGATACGGTTTTAATTGGGGTGTTTTATTAAATTTGTTAGGACAATGATGATAAAAAAACTGCCCAAACTTGGTGGAAAGCTGTGACTTTAATAATTAAATAACTAATAATATTTTTGGATTTTCTCGATACCCAAAGTGTATTTAAGAGATACTTTTTTTTTCTCTATCAGTAAGGATATTTAGTTATGTGCGGTAGGTATTGTACATTACACTTAGTCCATATATCTTTTTGATAGCCCTTTTAGTGTTGACGACAAAATCACAATATGCATTGTATTTTTATGTTTTTATTTTTATTTTTTTTGGTCGGTTTTTGTATGTATTTTGTAAATAGTCATTGATAAGGCAGGACTTGGTCGTTAACTAATAAACACGTCACCTTATTTTAACACAAAAGCCTGGAGAATATAAATATGATTATGGAAATACATACATACATACAAAACTAACAACTTGCCAATATTCTTATGTTAACACAAATCCATTTTTAATATCGTAGGTATATTTCATTAAAATGTTAAATTAAATTAAAATATCTCAAATATTTACTATTTATTTTAGGTTCGTAATATAACATTATTAAATCTTATAATAAAAAAAAATACTTACAAAAACATTTAATTACTATATTGGAAAAAATTACTTTCTTAAATAAACGGTACAACTTTTCATGTGTTAAATATCCAATAACAATTTATATTGTTTATTAATAAGATTAATAGATAAAAAAATGTATGTAAAAATGAAAAGTTACTTTAAAACAGATATGCAAATAAAAAGCGTTATAAGGTAAAAATAAGTTATCGTAGGTAAAAAAAAAACATTTTGAAATAAATTTAACACCTATGAGTTTAATACGTACAGTTTTTTTATCCTATTTTTATATCTCCTTTCATTATAACTTACTTGAAAGATTTTTATTAGCACTATTGAATCCTTCTTACTTTACATTTTTTCTCAATTACCTACAACAGAATATTCAATGCTACCTACTGCTAAAATATTTATTTTCATCAAGGACGGCACGATCATTAAACAAAGACAAAGAGGAAGCGTATTAAAAGTTAATCTCACTTTAAACATTCAATTAACTTTTGAATTGAAAGGTAAAACTTTTATTGACTCTTCGGCGAACAGCTTGGTTTTATTGAAAAAGGTTATAATTGTTGTCACTTCACATTTTCTTATTAATTATTTGAAATATTTGCACTTGCCAGCATCTTCTGTACGACACACCGTATTGTTTTGATTTAATTTAAAAAGAAAAAGTGAACAAATTTACAACTTCTATACCAGAATATTATTTATATTACAGTATTAAATTATAAGTACATACTAAAGTAATCATTATTTCAGAGTTTTATATATTCTCATTAGTTTATTAAAGGGTAGGAAAAGAATATTAAGCGAAGTTAAACATCAAAATTTACTCCGTTCAATACAAAAGGACGCTTTTAACAATATGATGTTAATGCTTAGAATTTATTTAATGATTCCACTCCTGACACTTCCATTTTGACGTACACAAGTGATCACTGATAATGATTCAAAGTGGAAAAGATATAAATAAATAAATAAATAAATAGATTAGTTACTACTTTATTAATTAGTGACTCTAAAAAGTAAGGAGATACTCCAGTTTGTTCCATTAAATGAAACATTTAATATCTTATTACTCAACCGACAAGGTGCCAGACCACCAAACAATATTTCAATATTTAAGTTTCAGTTACTTTGTGGCAATATTCGGCGAAACTAGAGTTTGAGCTACTTGTAAGACTTATTACTATTTGTGTTACGGAGATTATTAAAAACTCTGAGCGATGAGCCTCCGATGACTGACTGAAAACAATAATTGTTTTGTCAATAAAATGCCCATTAAAGAATGATATTTTACTTTTAAAGTTCTATATAATATTATGTTTACAATTTACTATATACATGCATTCGTACATTACATATTCATTAAAAAAAGTAATGGGTTTATATCAATTTTTATTTCCGGAATTTTCTCTCTTAGGAATATAATTATATTAATTTAGAAACGCTTAAAATGCAATGAATACAATGAATGAATGGAAAGTAATTGTGAAATATTATTTCATTAAATTTTGACATCATAGGCCCTTATATATATTCTGTTAATATTCTGTTAATATATTATCGAAACTATTGTTTTTATTACGTTTATTTTCAAAAATAACTAATAATCGACATGTTAATGTTACATCTATATGAAAAATGGTGAATGCAGCTTGTGCTACTGTATTAATAGTATTTTAGTGTGTGTGAGTGTATTAATCGAATGTAGTATAAACAATTAAATTTTTAGGTTTGTATAATTGACAATTCATAATATAATTATCATGATATGATTAACAAAGTCATCATGTCACTAACATAAGTATAATTATAAAAATATTGATAGATATCAGAAAAATATAAGAAGATATCATCAAAATCGCGTTACTGTCTGAGAGAATCAGGATCGTTAGGGATAATGGTATAAATTTTCAGATTTCAAGCTTCGATTAACCGTTTATCGACTATCAGTCATTCTTTTATTGACTATTTCACTTAAAACTTAATTCTTGGAATCTAAAACGAGCTAATTGTAATTTTCTCTTTGTTACGAGTATGATAGTTTTGTTATTAATATGATAAAAATATCAAAAACTGTTTTTATTTTTATATTAAATTTATCGAACACAAAATTAATATTTGTTATATTAAACTAGTAAACAATGTGCATATTACACTGTTATGAATACACAATATTAGGGAAAAGAGTCTAATATCCGATATCAGAATGTGAGGACTTTTATAAACATCGTCCCTCTCGTAAACTGTTTTCTTTGTGATCTTCCAAAAATATAACAACGTATAATAATTTTGGTCTCCATATATTTTTCGATACATGTAAGGATGCATTGCTATTAAGATGTATATTTTGAAAATTATATGTCAGTCATGTTAATCTGTTTTATAATAGATTATAAAGTTCTTTTGCATTTAAATTACTGTGATGAAAAAATCTTAAAAAAATAAAAATAGGTGAGACAATTGTACATCTTCTTCTATAGTCAGTGACCCAGTCATTCATTGTCTTTCAATAAATAGAGAGTAATTTAATTTTTGCTAAAAAAGTTTCGTGGCGAAAACAATTTCATATTTTTTATTATATTTGTAGATTCATGCAACTTAACCCAATACCGATAAAACATTTCTGAGTTAACTTTTGGTAGATGTGTTTTGAAATTTAATAAATTTAATTATTCACAAAACAACGAAATAGTAATTTAAAGTACTATTTTTTCAATTTGTCTACAAAAAAACATTATCAGCGTTGTTTTCTGGGAATTATGGCGTGGTCAAACATAAATAGCGATTAACGTACAATTAGGAGTTTAATGTAGAGTAAAACGAGCTTTCCGCACTTGTTATGTGAAATTCATGTGAGTATACCTTTGTTAATATGTCTTACATAAGTACGAATAATTCAAGTGATATTGCACTAATACTTTTTACAACAAATATTATTTATTTATTTATTTATCAGATTTAGTACAAACAAAATATTCAGAAACATGAAAAACATTGGATGAGCCATGAGAGTGATAATGTTGACATTTAAGGTCAGAAATAATAACTCACTACATATAATTCATATATTCTCAATAGTAAATATCTAACTCAACACTACATATAAAATAAACTAAATACAAAAAAAAAAATACAAATACTTTTCAATAATATTGTAAACATATCATGTATCAATGAATATATCACAAATACATTTAGCGATCCGTTACAAATATTATATTATAGAATATAGTGCTATATCACTATCTTTATATACAAATGGATAATTTTATTAATTTCATTATTAATTCTAAAATTTTTGTTGTATTATATCAATAAGTGCTATTAGGGTTTTACAAAATACGAATACCTTTAAGAATATCGTTAAATAATTGGATTTCTTTAACTATCTAGATTAAGATGTTTGTATAAAAGATAGTTTCAATATATTAACTAATCATAAACTGGTATTATAAACCATTACACTTAAAACCTTAATATTTATGTATTCTCATCCTAATATCTATAAATATATATAAAATATTACTTTTGTGCTCTATACAATAACAAATTAAACACTAATAACATTATTTATTATTATGAGAGGAATTCTACAAAGATAATTGGCAAATGCCTCTAAGAGAATGTCGTAATGAAATTAGCTAATATAATAAGACCCTTATTCAAATAAATATATAATTGTATTATACATAATATATTTTCATGTAATTAATAAATATAGTTGTGTATTTATATATAATCGTGCCTTTATCTCATATATTATGTCAGTAGATATATAATACTTCTTTATGTAAACATTTTGTATACCAATATGGGTAATGTGTAATGTAAGAATTAATTGTATGTTTAAGAAAATACAAATAAAAATGCAAGAAAAGAAAAATAGTAACTTCATTAACGTCACCTCCAATAACTTTGACCTTAAGCTAAAACCTGCAGAGCCCATTAACGTATTTCTGATGAGCTTGGATATCAATTAAAAGAAAAACAGTGTTCTTTTTTGTAATTCGTTACTGTTGACAGTTTTTATATACTTTATTCAAATGTATTATGATTTTAGCAGTAGAAGTAAATAACGTTAAGAAATTATATCAAATATATATATATATATATATATATATATATATGTGTGTCTACCTAAACTCTTATTTCTTAGTTTTGTAATAAATTGTCTGTTTCGGTAATATTTCGGTAGTATCTTATGTAATATTTGACTCAATTGAAACATGACGAACAATTGCACTTCTTTGGATTAATGTGTTTTAATAAATTGTTCAAACCTTAATGACAATGTTTATTTTTAAATGGGTCGCAGCAGAAAATTTAATTTAAACATACATTTAAAATGAAAGTAGACCATTCTTTGCAGATGTCTTTTTATGTTTCTCCTTTAATTTAATATTAGAATTGACAGTAACGAAAAACATTTAACCAAATTCGAGTATTTCACAGTTTTTGCTTTCCTTACGTATTTGAAGCAATATTTAGTTATAGAGAGTTTAGATTTTGTACTTAATTTTATACATGACCCTGACAAATGATTATATGATGTCCTACCTCTTCACATGCATACCTCTTTAGGGCTCCGCAATCCACTAAAACCCCTTATATTTACGTCATGGTCCGTCTGTCCAGTTTGGAAACTCTTAGTACTAGAAAGCTATAATTCGGCATGAACATACACTTTAGCTATTCTGAAAGAATTTTAGAAAAAATAAATTCGGATAGTTATCCGACCCCTACACGTTTAGTAGGGTTTTTTTCTCTAGTATCCTATACGTTGTATCGTTAAGATCTTTAATAAAAAATAAATAACTTTATACAAAAAGGTTTTGCTATCTTCGGTGCCGATATTATTTATAAACGATATTAGAAATATATTATTTTATCCTAGTAAAATAATTCCAATACAAAACTGTGAAGTAAAACTAAAAAATACAATTACTAACTACTCTCATTTCTCGATGAGAAAGAACGAAAACAATGGTTCAAGTTCCTCCATATATTAAAGTTTTAAAACGCGTCATTTAATTTTGTCGTCTTGATAACAATCTTGTCAATTTTTAAAATATATTTTACGACTTACAACGACGCCTGTGACACATATTGGAAATAACTATTTAGTGTATTTAGTGGTTATTGTTTAAATTTTTTTTTTTTCAAAATATAAAATAAGAGATAGAAAATTATATAACAGTATTGATTTATCATTTCAGTTAGGAACACCATCTCTGAGAGTCATAAAACAAAAACTACAATGACATGATTAAATACTTGTTAAAATTTTATATAAGTTGACTTGAAACAATTTATTATTATTACAAATATGAAATAGGTAAAAAGGTTTTCAATATTGTTTTAGTAGGAACAAACTTTTAGTTTTGGTTACTTTTAAAAGCCCGCAGTCTGATAGTTCATATTTACAGGTAATCGTTCAATACCATCACAACTCTATTATGTGTTCAAAAGTTATTTAATGTAAATAAATGTAAGTCTCTCCATAAAATGTTCAATATAATATAATATAATCACCGTTGTCAGTTAATTAATTAATATTCAAAACATTTTTTTGCTGTATGTGTGACTAATAAGATGTATGTAAGTGTATGTGGTTATCTTACAAGATTATGAATTTATAATTTAATTATACAAAACTTCTATTCAGTTCCTAAAAATGTGATTTTAGAACTACAAAGTCTTTTAACAAAAGTTTCTTATTAAGGTCTTTTTTAGACATACATATATATCATATTTATATATAATCTATCACGTCCGTTCAGGTTCTAAGAAATGTTTCACGAAAATGAAAGTAACTGAAGCTTCAAGAAATAGAAGATTTTTATTGAAGTTATCTCGTTACGACGGTATATTTTTTATTTGAGAAAATATTGTAGAGTTGGAAACTGTTGTGTTTTTTTTGTATTTCGTAAGGGAATATCGATTTCAAAAAAGTAAGTGGACAAATCGTGATTTGTATAACAGTAAACAAAAGATTTTTTAGAGATTTGCAACTAGAAACTAATATTATTTTAACTAAATCTTTGTCAACTATATTATACTTTCGTATAAATAATATAGGTTTTCATTAAGCTTTGACAGTAATGTAAACTTTTGAACAAGTTAACATTTAAAATATATTTTATAAAAAAATGCTTAAAACTTAAATCATGAATGATCGTTTTAAAAATTCAAACCAACTACAATATTTAAAAAACACGCGTATTTTGAACAATATTCTTTTATTTTTTATTAAAAATTTTTCATTACATATTATATGTACATACAAAATTTTTAATAACAAAGAAATCTCAGTTCAGTCTTACAATATCGAATTCGAAGTTCAAATCAACTTAAAAGCACATAAAAGCATCAGTATGAATTAGGAAATATTAATGTAATAATGAGGAGACGTTGTAAGAGCGTCCTCGGAGTGAAGTAATTACTAGCGACATGCTTTTGATGATATGATCTATAATTGAATTCAAATAATGAAATTTGCTTTGAATATTCTTTTTGTGAATAACTGCTATGTATTGAGAGTCTTTCTTTTGTTTGAATTGAGAAATATTTCATTGCTGCCATTTTTAAGGCTGCTAACTAAAAATACTTGATGACCCTCATCTCTTAGTACAAAAATATTCGAGGCTTAATTACATTTCATACTCACAAAATTATTATGTACAAATATTCCAAGCTTTAGTTTTGATATATAAGCACAATGTTTTATTTAAGCTGTAATACTTAATAAATATAAAAATATACTGCAAATAATATTAACGATATGAAAAATTTTTTGAGCAAATAAGATAAAGAAACTTATAGCATAGAAATTCTTAATTAAAATGCAAGTAAAATACGCTAACAATACTAAAGTGGCAGAACAATAACTGACTTATGAAAAGACAATGAAATCTACAAGGCTCTATTTATATAATAAGCACACAGCTTCACTATGCAGTAACAAACTCCTTAGAATTTGATCTCTTATTTATTATAGAAGTAAATATATTTTTAGTGTAATATGAAAATAGTTTTTAGACTTTAACGAAGAAAATTGTTATCAACGACCTAATTATAATTGAATTAGGCTATGGCCGGCCACAGAATAAGACATGTTTGCTTTCAAAGTTAAAGTTATTCTCAGATTATGGTTCTATTACAATCTGTTTTACATAATAATATAGCAGGGAATGTTATTATACTTCCTAATATTATAAAAACTACAATGAAAAATTCAATGTATTATATTGACTATTTATCAAGTCGCATTCATTTAAATGTGTTCTTAATTTTTTGAGTCTAAAAATAAAATGCAGAGAGAAATAGTAATAATCAAAAATGAAATCAAGCTTAAATGCTTTTTTTGTTCATTAAACAAATAAGGAGAAGATAATATTAAGAGTGTGCATTATGAAGTTCGTTTTAGCAACATAGTTGTAGTTGCAAATGGAATTCTGAGGTTTTAATTTGTATTTGAGATTTTAATTCTGTATAGCTAAACTTATTTTAAATTAAATTAAACATTATATATTTTTGCATTTAACAATAAAATGGTCAAGATGAAAGTTCCTTGAATAAACCAATTCGTAATTTCTAGATTAAATTATAAAAAATAAAAAGGATAGCAACAGGAACAGTTATAAGGATATGGGCAAGGAAAGGGATAGAGATAAAAACAATCGCTTTATTTTTTATAATACTATAATAGTAAAAACATCTCTCTGACTTCTCTAATATTTTTTATTAAAAATGTATTAATGTAACGAAGTTTTGTAACGTAACAACATGATAGCCTGAGTGTGTGCGTGCGAGTATCGAGAATATTACAAATGAATTAAAATATCTGTTTTAATTCGTATTAAAAACTTACTCATTGCATTCATATTAGTGATTATGATTTTTTATATAATTTGTAATTGACTATTCTTAAAATGTATTTATAATAATATATTTAAGACAACATTAGTTCACAAATGTGATAGAAGCTGCAGTAGATTTAGTTTTTGATCCACATCTCGTAACTTTTGTGGACGTGTGATTGTGCATTGAACTCAGAACTGACAAGCGCATTTGACATTTAAAAGATCTGATAAGTAAGTGCCTTTGTTAGAGTAGTTGGGTTATATAGAAGATATAGTTTATTACGCTTTTATAAAATAAAAACTAAAGGATTAGACCCGTTCTCTTAAATCAATTTAAAATGAGGGATTAAGAATAGTTTAATTGAAGGGATATAATATTAATTCATTTTATAAGTATTACGACTAATATGTATACTTCAATAATCAACTTTTAGTTTATCATATCATGACAAGCGCCTTATAGATTGGCAACCTCTTAGCTGCCCAGCGCTTTTGCCTCACACCAAATTGACGACCCTTCAGTACATAAAATAAAATATTCTGCCTATAATTTCTTGAATGAACTTTTTACAAAGGATTAAAAAGTTATTTTGTTTCAAAATTCATTCTTAATCCAGGACATAATCATAAAGTCAGATCTTTTTTATTGTATGTACTTGACAAGTAAACACGATCTGTTAGAAATATTTCGATTTATTCACTCGCCACTTGCTTATTATTTGTAGAGACAGTGTAATACAGCAAGATGATTTGGTATTAAAAGAAGTATTTCAAAATACTGTATCAATTATATTATTATATCACTGGCCGTATTAAGTGTTCCATTACTGAGATATCGTTCCCAAGTAATTTATATTTAGTACATATATAAGCACATTCACTTATTTACAAACTATTCTGGTTTTAAACATAAAATTATTTTAATACATCTTTTTTCGTTTATATTTATTTTGGAATGATTTAATTTATCATAAATATTTATAAAGTCTTGTAAAAAAACCTCCTTTTTTTAAGTTTACTGAGACAACTCTATAAGACTAGAAATTCATTAAATTTACATTGAACTATTTAGTTCTTTCCAACGTTATTTATTGAATATAAAAAATACCATATTTTATTATCAAAGTATTTAATAATTAAATTCTATCTGAAACACAACTGGTAGATTTGTCCGTTGTAAGTAACACCACAATCAAAATGGAATAGATTATCAGTTCAAATCCTGTCTTAGAGTCTCTCAGTACGATGATCTCTACGACAGAGTTACATGCATAAAGTATATAAAAGGCATTAATTACCCAAACTATAATTATTATTAAAATTGTTGGTAAAGAACAAAAATAATAATTAATATATATATATATATATATATATATATATATATATATTAGTAGTAATATCTTGTGTTATGAGTTAATAACCAACATTTTGGATTTCACTTTTAGACATCAATACTGATTCATAACATTGCTCTAAAAGTGGGATGATTTATCGTTACGATATAGTCGTGTCAAAATAGTGATTCCGAGTATATGTTTGGCAGCAAATTGAAACGAGACTAACTGGACCCTCAAATGATTTCTAACCAACAACCCACTTGATATATTTGAGAGATCTCAATTGAGATAGCAATTTATGTTCAAGAGCAATTTATTTGTCTCACTTCAAATGTTATTTCCTAATGTATTATATTACAGAATGCAATCCAATAATAAGATCATGACCAAAATCTAACAATGAATAAGGAGTAGAATTTTACTTTGTAAAACTATCACCAATTTAATGTTTGAATAATAGCTGGACGTTTCACAATAACTTATTTCCGACTTAAGTTATCCTATCTATATATTCTTTAACAATCTACTAAAAATAAGTGCCTTAAAATCATGATTCCTTCAAACAGTCCCTCAATTGTATTTTTGTGAATCGAAATTAATATTAAAAATTTTAAATATATTTTTTAACCATAATAGAAATGTTATACAAGAGTCGTAGAGATTCTAAAATGATATTATTTTCTTCTATAAAACAGTTACAGTTCTTAAGCGGTGGAAGAAGTTCTGCCTTTTCTGTGTTTTGTCTTCAAAGTATTATTACGTTAGTTTATTTTATATTTAAAAATATTATTAAACAGTATGTACTAGTAAGTTATAATAACCATATCAAAAAGATTTTCATTTTATTTTGTTTATTTTAAACAATATTCTATTATTAGACTTGTTTACTCTTTAAAGATACTAAAATATTAACGCCTTGGCAAAGCTCAACAATACTAGGATTCGCTGTCGTGCGCTGCGGGAGTTGAGCTAAGCGTCCTCCCCTTCGTTAATGCTAACAAACTTATCATATAATGTTGCTCTATAACATGCTCAGCAACTATCGGCTTAGAATCTCAATTGAAAAGAAAATCAGTTTATCATCAATAAAATTATAACCATATATCTGTCTTTTAAATGAATCTCAACTTTTTAAAACTTTTTTTCTAGTCAGTTTTTTTTGTTCTGTTCTGTTCTGTCTGCAGAACCATCTTTAGTAAAAGATCTAGCCATGTGCCAAATTCTTAAAAAATATATCTATAGGTTTTAATATTACCGATGTCGTAAAACAGCAAAATGAACGGTTAAGAGCTTCGCTTACGCTCAGCTCTATTATTTTATTTCAAGTATATGTACGAGTATGCTCTATTTTCAGTACATTATAATTAAGTTCTTAGATTATACTCTTATTAATAATTTAAGTTAGTTTATGACTCAGTTATCACTAAGATTGGATAGCATCAGTGAATTAGTTTATTTAATAACGATAAGTTTATTTAAGAACTCAAACAATGTACATTAATATTTTAGGATATAAATAATAGATATTATAAGCTCTTCAGAAGTTCCTAAATGCTTAACGTACTCGTATATGTTCTAAAAATCAACAAAATATTCCAACTTCATGAGTCTTATTTATTCATAGAAAAAATTAAGAGTACTTAAAAAACTATAAAATGATGTAACGAAATAAATACATTTTTATATTTCTTGGAAAAAAATCATTTTGTTATTTTGTAAATTGTAATTTCATACTAAAATACAATTCCTGGAAATTTATCAAAAACAATCTATCAGAGAAAACAATAACGCAAATCAGCTTCAATAAATTAATATTATAGATATCGTTCCCAAGTATTTTTATTTTTATATTATTTTAATACTTTATGGGAGTTGAATAAGCACGAATATGTAGCATTAAAAATATTGAGTTTATAATGTAATAAAAAATACATGCAGAGAAAATATGTATATGGATCACGGTAAGGAATTGTTAATAATTCAATATTATAATAATCTTATATTCCATATTCTATGTCTGAGCACTGTAGTACAGAGAGAATAATATTAAGCTATATTGAAATACATTTCGTAACCAGATTATTCGAGAAACTCCCTCGGAGCTCGTAGCATGGTCTGTAAAATATCTCGTGTTTCATATATTAATTCATCTCTAAAAATTAAAATTTGTAATACTTTTAAAATTATTGTAATGTGTTATAACTTTATATAAACAAATCTGAAAATAATTTCTATCATACGTACATATTATTAATAAGAAATATTAATATTTTCAATTCTGGTGGGTACATTCGTTGCCACCTTCTTCGTTACGTTTTTAAGTAATGAGGAAAAGTAATCACTTTTATACAGGAGTTAACGTGAATTTAGTCTATTTAATGTGTGTTTAAAGAAGACGAAACTTTTACAAGACGAACTGGGGACCATGAATGCCCTAAACGATTTAAAAATATTTTTGTAGAAGTGACCAGAAAAAATTTAGACGATGTGTGTAAAATATTATTATATATAATTTTCTAATAATTTTTAATACATAGTAATCTGGTTTATTTCATACGAACAAAATATTTACAAACTTATCTATAATATATTCATAGTTATTTTTTTATATATTTTGCATACTAGTAAAAAAAAATCCGTGCTAGCAAAACGACCAGTGACCGCAAGCGCTAATTTATGAACATAACACAAGGGCTATTACCCCATATTTGAGGCCGTTGCCACCCAAATGGTGTATATTATTATTTGTGCTTATTTATGCATAAATACATTCATTCTGTAACAAATATTTGAAGATGTTTAAGTCTAAAGAGTTGACAATGAATTTTTTGTTACAAACAATAATAAAGACTAAAGTTAATTAAAACTACATCGACTTTATTTCAGAAAAATAAGAAAGGTTTTTTTTTCTATTAACGAAGGAATAGAAAAAAATTATTAGTAATTTATATAGTATATGCATTTGTCCGAGTTGCGATCGCAACGCTGATTAACATATTATCTTTAACAAAAATTGTAGTCCATTCTGTTCTGTATTAATAAAAATAATAATTAACAAGTTATAATTTTTTATAATATTTATTGCCTGGATATACTCTATATACACATACATGTACATATTTACTTTAAATTAATATATTCACAAAAATATTAATTTGGAATTCATTTTTAATACCACTCTGACTCATTTAATAGATCATTGATATTTTAATAATGAATTTTTGTATTTTAAACTTTGTGTTAATTAACATTTCATTTTGCTTCTAATTGTTCAGAATTAGTTCATTTATATGTTCACGGTACTTTATTAAAGATTTTTTTAATCCCTGGCCAGTCCGTCCATTAATCTAGCCTGTCAGTGTGTATTGATTAACACTTATTTATCCGCACTGTGAAGCGTAAACTTTTATGTATTAACTTTACAGTTTAGCACTGCTAAAAGACGGTCTGCCATTTTTTTGGCATATATGCCTTAAGTTAAAAAAAAACATCACATCAATATCCAATCTCATTATATTGTGATTTCAGGTTTTCACTTTGGCTGGCTTCCGGCATTCACTATTTATACCCCTAGAAATATGTAACTGGTAATTCACTAAATTCTGATTGATACTGTATATTTTTTCAAATACATTAATTTCATCATAATTTTTATCATTCATGACAAAACTTCTCATGGAGTAAATCAAATTAAATGTTTATTACTAGACGTTAGAACTTTGAACCTATAATTTCAAAAACATGTTTTAGTACTGTTACACAAAAATGTATGAGCACGCTGTATTATTTAAAACATTTTTGATAAATTTATTTAATTTTTAATTATTTTCTTCAGTACATTATATTATAATATACTGTGCATAAAGTTTCGTATTCTAAAAATATGGAGCAAAAAATTTGTATGTTACACAAAATATACTCGTAAATAAAAAATATATACTCTAATATATATCTAATAGTATATTCTTTAACATCGCTTTACTTCTTATTTTTATTAATCTGATGAAAATAACTTTAATGGTGTATTTAACATAAATATTTTCTGTTGGCTTTGACGTATACTATTATGAATGGAATCTTCTTTTCTTTTGAAAACAATAGAAAAAATATATTTTAATGGGTTTTAGTAACATTTTAAAGTTTACTTCACATAACATCATTTTACATTACATTTTGTATAATATAGTCGATAACTTAATTATAAAAATTAACATCACCATTACATGACTATAATATATTATTTATATTAGTAGGCAATTGTATATTTTTATCACATTTCTTATTATAGTGTTTGATGTTCACATTATCAGTCATCGTATCAGGTAGATTATTTTTTAAATAACTTTTAATGAGGTAAAGCAAGCCCCAAGACTTTCAAGTTTACAAAGTCATCAGAGCGGACTAAGTGTCCGTGTTTTTCCATGTGTTTTGTGTTTTTCCTTCATTTTTTTTGTCCTGATAACCAGTTAACAACACAACACAACAGTTAATGAATATAAATAATATAAATGAAATTAGTTCAAATAAATAGTATTCCATAGCCCATGGTATAGTTATAGTCTGTCTAGACCGGAATAGTACCACCCTCACGCAATAAATGGGTGTTAAATATTTATTATAACTACATTTCATCCGGTTAGTGAGAGACCCGAATGTCTCAACCTCTGCATTACCTTACGTAGCGATATCGTTGATTTTAATCACAAATAGGATGACGATTCAACGAGATTTTTCTTATAATTTTATAATATGTAATATATGATATACCAAATATGTAATAATATGTAGTTAATTTTTAAAAGTTATTTGAAACTTTTAATATAAATTATCTTTTTAATTCCATATCTGCTTAGTTAAGATTGAAACCCATTTCTTAAGTTACGACTGCCAATAATTCACATGGATTGAGTTTGTTGGAAGCTAACTAAGGCTCACTGCAATATTGAATTTAATATCGAATAGTAATTTAGTCCGTTAGTAACCCTGCTACTGAAATTATTCGGATTTCCATCCCTGGTTGTCTAGTGACATTTACCAATCAACGTAGACATTTTAGTTCAGTTATATTATTTGATGATTTGTGTGCTTAAGTATTTACAAATTGTTGTTCTACCTATAATAATGTCTTTATTAATAAGATATATATATATTTATATTATTTTATGATTATCACTACACCGTGCCATTTATATGTCATATACAAGTTAGAACTTAATATATTTAAATGTAGTTCATTAAATTTAACCACGTTTTACCCTTAAGACTTTAAAAGCGCTTTCTGTAAAGCCATAACGACACGTAAAAGCTTCACAAATTATACTTAATGAAGTCCACCACATATATATATTATGTCATAATGATATCACAGATATTATGTTATAATGACCTTAAGCTTTTGGACTTTTACTAATATCTCTTAATTCTCAATCGGGTCACAAATATTATAGTTTAGTACTTGGCGTTCCTCCGACATACTACATTTAGCCTTCTTAAAAGTTTGAAATGTAGAAGAAGAATAGATGAAATCGTTAGAGCACAGTTAGAGCATGTTTTCAAAATTGGGGTTCGGCTGATAAGGCACCTGGCAGCCTCAGTTCTGGGTGCTTTCCAAAACTAGACAGATATTATTGCCGGATAACCTGAGAATGATTATAATACGAAGTTATCAAATTAATATCGAGTCAGTCTGAAGTGAAACTGTGAAAATGAAATCTTTCATAAATTTAAAAAGACAGCCATGTACAGAACTTGTCCATTTCCTAAAATAAAGCTTGTACACCGATTGACACATTTAATAATATAACCATCTTAAAAAACATTGGCATTAAAAGTAGCTATTACAATTGTTTCATACAGTAAAAAGGAAAATTGTATGTCCAAGCAATCTCACTCTATTCTACTGTACAATTACATCTTTAATAAATTAAATTTCAACTAGATAAGAAGTTTATTTCAATAGAACCGGAACCACAAATGAAAAGTACTCCGCATTACCGCTGAATATTAAAGTCATTGAAATTGAAAACAAAAGGTAATTCACATTTCAGTACAATAAAAATGACAGCAGATGAAGCAAACACTGAACATTGTATTACATCTCACAATTATATCCCAAGAATACTTTGATTACAGATATGCTCATAAAATATTGCGACCTCATTGCCGTTTTAAAGCTTTTCATAGCTTTTTAGGAAGCCTTATAATTTTGTCATGTCCGTCCGTCAGTCTGTATGTCTGCAGCCTAGTAATAGATAATGATAACACAATTTTATAATGGTGGTAGTATAGTGTAATATCTTATTATGGTATTAGTCTCTGTATATCGTGAAATTGACTGTTCATTTTACGGAACATCAAACAAACACCGGACAGAATTATTATTAAGTTAATATTTCCAATGTTCAATTCAGTTAGATTCGAATTCATTATGGTGCGGTATTTTATACACATAATGTTCAACTGATATGGATTATTAGTAATGTACTTTTAATATATTGCAACATACGAGTATTATTTAATAAAGATTTTATGTCTTGCATTATTAATTAATTGTCGTAAGATTTTATATTTCAAAACATTCCTAAGATTTTATATTTCAAACCATTCCTATGTATATAGGTAATAAAATGTTTAATCGGTGGTCCTCAGTGTTTTAACGCTGAATATTTTTTTTAGATACAGGATTTATAAATAACAGGTATAACATTATACCTGTCATTCACCCTTGTTGGGTATTTCTTATAGTATACCTTTGCAGATTAACGAGTTGATCGATTTTGCTTTAATGTAGATTAAGCAACGAAATTTTTATTTATATTTATGACACGATAGTTATAACGATATGCGTAACAAAGTCTTCGATGTCTTATTCTTTAAACATAAAAGTAATAATACAAGAACAAGCAAATATTAAAGTAATACTAATATAAATAGACTTACATAAATGTTAACAGATATCAGAAAAAGACAAGATTATATCATCAAAATAGCGTTACCGACTCGAGATTATGGTATAAATTTTCTGTCTGTCGACCTTCTTTCCTACTTTTATTAACTATTTCACTTTAAACCCAAAACAAACTAATTACAAAACATAGTCTTTCCTTTGTTACGTAAGTTTTATTATTAATATGATTAAAATATCACAAACTATATCTTATATTAAATTTATTCAACACGAAATTTGTGTCCGTAACATAAAGTTAGTAATATGCATATTTAAGTTTTATGAATACTAAACATACTAATATATATAAAATATAATATACAATAGACAAAAGATTCCGATATCGAGGGCCAGAATGTGAGAAATTTTGCAAACATGGACCCTCTCGTAAACTGTTTTCTTTATAATCTCCCAAAAACATAACAGCGTTCTGGAATTTAAGTGTTCATATATTTTTCCGATATATGCAAGGATGAACGACTATTTCCTTGTACACTATAATATAATTGAAGATAGTGTAACAGATACTTTAATTTAACTACTTTCCGTTTGTTTGAATCGTTTTTGTAGTACTTTTAAATTATTAGGTTGAAAAATCCTAGTGAAATGGAAACAGAAGTATGATAATACTTTTATTATTTTTTGAACACATAACTACGAATCAGTGTAATGGACTGTAGTTATAGTTAAAAAACTCAACAGATGTATTCGTAAATCATGAAGAATATTCGTGTCAATATTTTTGAAATTATATTCATAGAGTTGGCATTGGTTATTTGTATCTACTTAATTAGGCTTAGCCAATTATTTGTAAGTTATTTCATAAATTGTCTAGAAGAAAAGTATCTTAGTGAAAACTAAAATATATGTAACTTTTGAATGTGATATAAAAGATTTTAGGATTTTTTATGATTTCTGACCTGAAAGGGTTCTGAAAAGCTACATTGTGAGTTTAAATTGATAAATTTCTTTATTAATTTAAAATAGTCATTGAAAAAGAAATTCAACATATAACAATCATATTCAGAACCAATAGGAATATCAAGGCTGATAATATACAGAATATACAGGGAAATAGGTTTTAAGATTCATAGATTGATCTTTCTGTTATACAAACCAACATCTACTTGAAGGTGCTTGGTTTTCCAAATACTCAAGAGAATTTTGCAATGTCTACATTTACTACACGTAGTTTACATTTTAAGGGAAATAATTAACGATTTATGATCATATCTGAGGTCTGCCTACAGTTTTTGTTAACATGACTGGAGCAAAAATCTAGAAAGCGCATTAAAAAGTAATAAAGCCATATGTATAAGTGACATTCACAAACGCTATATCAATATAAAACTTCGTTATGTTTTATTTCTCATTAAAATAATATAAAAATCTTAAAATATTAGGTTTTTTTTCTTTTATACCATTTAATAGTATAAAATAAATTTAACATAATCTAATAAATGTTTTATTTAATGTGTCAAATTACATATTTCAATATCTATAAAATAATTCGCCGAAAGTTCAGCTCCAATAATATTTATCTCATATTACATGAAGGATCTTAACTTATATATCAATTAATTTCATTTGACTTCCTCATTAATTAAATTAATGGTAATTTATTTGATTTAAAATTTTTGATGTTACGTTGTGTAACTTTGCTTAATTGTACAAACAACTAATACCAGAAACTATTATTGTTACTTAACAAATAACGTAAATAACATTCCCATTTATTATAATATTACTCATATTCTAAACAAAGAACATTAGAAATATAGACATTTCTCTGAGTCGTTCCTATATTTTATTTTTATACACTGACTTTGTTTAAGTCTACCTTCTATACAATTGCGATAAAAACAGCGTCAAGACAAATTCTTAGTGTTAAAATATTTTTGTCATCTATAAAATATAAAAAAATATTATATTACCTTAAGCATGTTATATTTTTATACAATATAATATAGCATATGTTTTAATTTTAAGAGAAATTGGAAAGAAAATAGTTGTAATTATTTAAACAAACATGTGTCATATTGTAAGCAGTCATAGTAGGTATTATTTGCATATACGAGTATGTTTCTTCTCGATGTTTTCTTCCACAAATAGTAATATTAAACAAATATAACTACATATTTTAGTTTCAAGTGGGATTAACTTCGCTTATGATAATAGCACAACTCAAAGACCTTAATTACCACATAAAGAATAGCATTACAGTTAAGAGTTATTTATCGCTAAGATAATTCAAATTCAAGCTAAGTTTAAAAATAAAGCTTTATATTTATATCCAGGTTATTTTTCGAGTAATACCATTACACATGTTTGTTCCTCTTTGAATTGAATATTTGACGTTCCATCCAATTGTAGGAAACTAGTAATAAAGATATTAAAGTTTTTCTCTTTCATCGTGTTTAAGCATATTATACATAACATGGCCATGTTAGTTTCTAATCATAAATAATAGTAAAAAAATTAGTAATAGTAAGTAAGTAAGTTAGTTGAGTGATTCTCAACATTTTCTACTTATATTTTTAAGATATTGTCGCTAACGAAAGAAAAATTATCGACATTAAGTGTCAACTTCATTATTCGCTGTTTGTTAGTATCATCTCGTTAGGTCATGGGAACGATTTTTCTGCTCTAAGCAGTTTTCCACAATAATACGTCACTTGACGTATTGTCTCTCAACGTGTTTCGTCCAAATTACGGAGTCATTGTCAATGAGACATTGTTCGTAAAGAATATGTGAGTGAGGAAATAAAACCATCCGTACTTCTGTCTCCGTCAGGGTCTGTGTAATGACTGGATATACAATTTCACGGTTAATAAAAAATTACTATTGAAAATATATTATTATTCCGGGAATAGGCAAACTATAAAGTAATTTTCTTTATTCATACTATTATGAATTTTTTTCAATTTACATTCTTACTTATTTATAATTTATACTCGATAGTAAAAAAATTCTAGAACCTTTTGTCAATCGCCATCAATCACGTTAGCAGTTTTATTAAAGTCGCAGTGTTTCAATTTGTTATAATTTAATTGTCGGATCGTATTCTAAGTCATAAGGAACACTTTACTTTTTTATTAATATTCGGCGATTTACTTTAATATTTATTCAAAATAAAAATAAAACTGAAAACGCAATCTCTTTTACATTCAAGCTTGTTTTGTCTTTAAGAGGCTGGTTTGAGCAGAAGCTATGCTGACTATAACTGTTTTTTCGAGGTTTCTAAAAGCATGAGGTCAGCGTCAAGTCAAAAACTAAGCATCAAGTTGGCAATATGTAAATATTATTAGTTATTAAAGTTAGCTAAAAAAAACAACTCCACAACAGATACCATGATTATTTATTAACCTGATTGTCATGAAATATTTAATCTGAATCTAGAAAACCACTTTATAAATGTAGTGTCAGACAGTGGATGATAAATATTTACTGAACGGAATTCAGCAGCATACTTGTGGTATTAATGTCAACCCAATTATTCCGATGTTAATTACAAGAGTAGAGTATGCAGGAATTTTGTAGACACTCGCTTTATTTAATTCATATGAACTGACAGTACAGTAAAGTACAGTACAGTCTATATATTGCTATTCCTATTACTATATATAGCAATATAATAAATATTTAGGCTCCACGCATCCTAATTACGATAATTATTTTAATCGAAATATATGTCATCATGATGAATATATTTGCAATAAATAAGTATTGTTTAACTTTTCAAAGCTGCGTCATCAGAGGTAATAAATATATTATTATTTCTAAATAATACATACATTCATATAATAATAATATACACATTCACATAATACACATTAGATGTGACGTATTTTTTTTTACAAATTTAATCCATATATTAATAAGAAACAATTATTTATATTATTATTATATCTACAACTGTGTCGGTAATAAATCATAGCTTTATTTATTATACGGGTTTTATTCATGTATTATATAAATATTCTTAGAAACAGGACTTAATTTTATGATCCCTCAGCAGTGGAATGGAATGGAAAGCAATAGAACAAGTATAGAATATATATATTTTATGATCTTGTTATTACTACAGATTATTTGATTGTTTTTGTAAAGGTGAACTAAAGATGAAGTATTTGCAGTATTTTGGTATGATTATTCCAAAAACCAAGAAATTTATTACGATAACTTTATAGAAAGTTTTGGAAAGTTAAGTTATGATTTATGAATATTTTTATCATCAATAAAACTAGGTACCTACTTTTATTTGTAGGTGCATTCAAATAAGATTATCTACTAATAAGGATACTAAGTCTGATAGTTAACATTTATAGAATAGGTAAATACTTAAGCTAATTATAGAATACGTAAATACGTAATATAAAACTTAAGCTGATGTATGTGTAGACAGATAATGTATAGTTTATAAATTAATAAACACTAATACGTACTATCCCGTGCTTGTTACTGAAACACTTTTACTTGTAGGTTATCTGTCAGAGATTATTTTTAGCAATAACAACGCCTTTGCAAGTTTTGTTTGTGTATACTTCTTTTATTTATATACAGATATTTTGTGTGCAATAAAGTGCTTATCTATCTACATAACTGTATTTTAATTCAAACTAAACTTCCAATGTTGAAACTTTGACTCTAAAAAGCTCAAAAGTTTTTTGTGGTGGATCCTTTTCAATTTTAATTAGATTCTTCATGACTCAGAACTATTCTAGTACCTTATTACTAATTAAATTCTTTATCTTTATATTAATATAATGATTTGATTTTCATCTTATTCTATTGTAAATATATATTTTATATATACAATGTTTGCAATATACAACGTAAGAAATACTATTTTCACACGCTTAATAGTACTTTTTCTTTTAAAGAACAGCCTAATTAGTTTAGGATGGATTTATTTTTTATTGTTTTTTGTTAGTAAAAGTCAAGTCACAAAGTATAACTACAAGTCATTTTGTTTGTTCTTTAATATTGTTTGCGGTATTGTTTTATTCCGTATTGCTTTAAGGCTTAAAATATGAGTTTGTTTGTGATAATATAGTTAATGAGATCATTACAGTATGATATATTAGATATCAGATATGTGACTATTATTTATTCAATAAACTATTAATTGTGAAAGATATACAATTTTTATATCAATATTCTCATGTCATATATTTAAAACGTTATATTTTTTATAATAGAATGATCTATTACTTAAAGCTAATAGAAATATATTGCAACAAATAAGGAAGGATATACGAGTAGGTGTCATCTGAAACAAACAGATACATACATAGATACATACGAGTAAGAATATCGTTTATATTGTTTCTCAAGACACGAATGTGATCTACGACCTCATGTGTGTGTCCTCATTCTCAAAGGAAGGATCAAGCATTCTGTTCTCGGAGCTGCATTCTCGCTATATGCAGTTTCCGTCTTTGTCTTGATACATCTTTTGTTTCACTTTTGTAATATTTCATTTTAATTCTCCTTATTCACTTTCTTATTAGAATTAGGGTACATCGAAAAAACTGAAAAATGGTGGCTACCCCCTAAAATGAAAGTACTTTTGAAATAAAAATTTTCTATGGATATCAAAAAATTTTTTAAAAATATCTAGAGGGCGCGCGGGTCACTCAAAAATGCCATTTTTTCGTGTTTTTTTAGATTTCACCCTGGTAAAACCTATTGAAATGTATCAAAAATTCCCATATTTGGATATGTTGTGCCCAGATAGACACTCTTTCGAAAACTATAATGGTTGACCATATTTTATTGGCCATTTTGTCGAGAATAATCGTCGAATGTCGTTTATTTAAATTAAATAATAATATTATTTTTGATTATTAATTGCTAATCATAAAATTTAAGAAAAAAAAACAAGTATGACACATGAAATCTATTGGAAATTTTGCGTAGAACACGAAAATAGTGGGAAAATTGGTCAGGAATAAAAGGCAAACGATAAAAAATGTGTTTTTCTAAATGGTTTATACTGTTGATATCGTTGATATGGGTATATATGGTTAATAGATTATGATGAATGTTTATTTACCAATAAAATATAACATTTAATACATTAAGTAAACAATAATCATGTTATAAATTTCTTTGTTTAGATGTTAATAAAGATGTGAATTTAAAAATCCCATCAAGAATTATAATTGAATTTAAAAGTGGAGTCTAAAATTGATATTAAGATATAAACCAAATTTATATTATAAATACAATAATCATTGATTTATATACATCTTAAATATAAATCCAACTGCAAAAGTTAATTTTGGGAAGGCAAAAGATGATATTTAGGACACATTTAAAGCATTCACACTGAACATTAAAAGTTATAAATTTCCAGTGCACTGAAAGTCTGTAAGTAACAATTATATAAGAAGAATGATATACCTTATTAGGAGAGATTCCCGTAACATTCTGCTGCGCTATTTTAGGTTCATAAAAATATTAAAAAAATAATTTTTGTTTTGTTGGTTTGCTTTAATCTTTAAGTAACTATAATTGCGACCTGTAAACTTATTACAGTTGAACTTTACTCTGCCAGAACAGAGTCGTGGGTATAACTAGTATCAGCATAAAACAGTTTTACTTAACGCCACCAAATAATTTACTAACATTTTACTATCACATAAATATAAACCATTTCCGTTATTTTCAGTTTTTATAATACTATGTAATATAGAAATTAGTCCCTGATTTTTTTTTACAAATATTGGTAGTCTAATAACTCGACCTTAGTAGAACCATTCTTCCATAATTTGCTACTACGGCCACTTCACTTATGGCAAGTGTAAGTAGCATTAAAGTAGATTGAAAGTCCTTAAAACTAGTATCTTGTAACTTCAATCATATTTCCTAAATATGTTGTATTTCAAAATCTTTTTTTTTATAAAAAGACGTGTCTATAATCTCAATTGTTATATTTTCTTATTAAATACAGTAAGAATAAGCAAGCATAAGCCGATTTACTTTTATTTTTACTATTTAAAAAAAAAATGTTTAAAAGAAAGTATCTACTTATAAGTATTTTGACGCACATTTTATGTGTATATTTTTTTCATTAAAGCATTGAAACGCGTGAAGGCTTTTCTCTTAATGAGAAAAGTCCCCTTATATCACTTTATCTAATTAATAGCAAAAAAGAGGACAAATTAATTGCGTGATTGGAGGCTCCGATAAATGATTCAAGAAAATGAAATTAACTGAGACTATGTCTTTATTTTTTTCTAACTCCGGGTCTGGTTTCTTTTAGTTCCAAGTCTGCATGTATGTGTGTATAGTCATGTATGTACGTATGTTTGGATTTCAAGCTTTTCATAGCGAATCGAAAACGTTCTTCATGTTTGAAGTGAATGAGTGAAAACTTCGCAAACTCACTTGATCCGCTGTAATTGGATAAAAGTTTAAAATATAACATTAACTTTAAAGTAAAACATAAGAGTATTTTTATATTGTTTTCATAGAATATTAATACGAGAAGAGACATTTTGTCAACCTTTCCAAGTATTGGCGAATTGAAGGATTGTGAGATGTGGTTTGACCTCATGGGATAGAAAAATAAATAAAGGATATCTACTTTTATCTATTTATTTATTTAATGCTTTATTACACAAAGTAATTCACAAAAAGCAGAATTAATGCCACTAAAACATTTTCTACTAACCAACCTTATGATGTACGAAGGAGAGAAGTAATCTAAATAATATATAAATCTAAACAACTACCTAAACAACTGTACATATACTGATATATTATGATCATAATTACAAAATTCACAAACATACTACATCCAATATACTGAATATGTTAATATTTAAAAATCTATGTATTTTTATAATGTAAGTTTATCTTTGTTTTATTTGCTTAATATTATTTAAATGAATAAAAGTTTAAGAACTCTTCTAAAATATTTATATTGATATAATACACGTCTATGCATGATGAAGGTAAAGAGAAAGTGCACGTTCAGTTCACGTACTTGTAGATGTAAACCACTCGCTCTCAACGAAGGTAATTCGTTTCTGCAACACTGTTCAAGTTGCGGATAGAATACTTAAATATGGTACATAAATTACTACTTTAGTATGTAACTGTATCTTTTTATACATTCAAATTTATTATAAATAAAAGTAATAGTATTATTAACGTATTAACGCACTTAATTATTGACACATTAAAGATTAATGTCTTCGTCCAAATACTGATTTCAATGATTCATAACCATAATATTAAAGTTCCTTTAGGATATTCATAACAAGGAAGCATATGATTGGTAGGAAGAAAATTGCTATTATAATTATTTAAAAAAGATTTAAAATTTTAATATTTATTATTATTTATTTATTTAGCGTCACGCCATATCCCTTGCGGGGTAGCCAGAGACGACGAAGCGCCAAACGCTACGGTCCCTGCATACCTCTTTCATAAAATTTTAAAATACTCGTAAAAATTCGAAATGGAACATCAAAGTCTAGGGCTAACTAAAACATGAAATAATAAATAAGGAATACTACCTTGTACCTGCTTCTTATTTAAAATAAAATGTAACTTAATTCTTAATCAAGTCATCTTCATACAAAACTTTGCTACACCGAAACTTATACTGAAAACTTTTCAAGACTTTCCACGCTTGCTGTTTCTTATTGGATGCTTTGAACACTTTATACATAAATTGTATTTTTTTTAATCATGTACTTACGTTTAATTATTAAATGACATAGATGTTACTGTTATAATATTAAAGAATAAAGAAAAAAAAATGCTTTGATTTTCTAACATATTATTATATTTTAGTTTTTCTTGTATCAGTTTAATTTATTTTTGTGTCAATCTCTGCTTTCTCAAGATTCTGCTAATACATTTATAAACATTTTTCTTTACTAGTATATAAACTCACCGCTTTTTGCAAAACTACAAAAACTAAACTAAAAAAAATACAAAACCGCAAAGTAAAGGTGGTAGGTAGATAAGTGAACTTCTTCCTTAATTATTTTAAAATATTAATTAAATTAATTATTTTTGTACTCATTTACTTTACTTATTATGATATTATATTTTTTCAAAACTGTCTGTCGTTTGAGCATAAGTAAAGTGTTAGTCGTATAAAACGGAACTAGAGCATAAATAAAGTACCAAACCATAGACAAAGGTGATATTTATGTATTGCAACAACATTATAAAATAGTGATCGCTTAAAATAAAATGTATAAATATAAAGATATTCTTAGAATTCAAACTAAAACACTGTAATAAGTAATCATTGCTCGTTTTTACTTTTGTAACATTGTAAGGATTAATTCACGGCACTAAATGTACTCACTGACTGTCCAGTCTCATATCTGGTGAAACGAATTTTTTGGTATATTTTTTTAAGACTCCTTGACTGCTAGTCATAGTTAGCTATGACTATTAGAAATAAAAATTGAAATCATTACTTTTATATGACATACATTTATTATATATACTAATGTTATCAAAAGAAGATGACTAGATTGAGAAAGAACTTAATTTGATTACTTTATTGAATGGGATTTTAAAATATGATACTGACCAATTAATTTTTTGTCAATGAGTATGCTTGTTAAAATTAGGTGGCTTTTTTTCCTTTCTGACTGAACTTTAATATTAAATGTACGAATAACTTTCTTTCACTACATCATTTACTAAAATGTGTAATCTAACGTAAGAACTATAAAAGACAATAAACTCATGTCACCATCATACTATTAAATATATTTAGCAGGCTCCATAGAACAGGTTCAGGTTGATTATATCGGGATTCATCCGATTAGTTTCAAACCCACTCCGAGTCCTTATTCATGAGCTCGGCGCACGGCGGTACGACGGAGTGAACTACTTTATACATTTACAATTTTAATTAATGCACTGAACTTCAAATACTACATTCAGTGAGACAGAATTAGTATACGTATGCAGTATTTTAATAATTTTTGTTATATATGTAGATTCAGGTAGTTTAAACATACTATACTGATAAGAATTTTTTTTTATATGTTTTGAAATCTATTAAACTCAATTATCTATAATATATAACTTCAAATAACAACATCAAAGTATATTCACGTGTTATTTTTACAATTTCCTCGAAAAAACAATCTTAGCATAGTTGCTTGAAACTTATTGAAACATAAACCGCAATGATCGTCAAATTAGGAGCTTAGTGTGGATTTACACGAGCTTTCCGCACCCGTTATGTGAAAGTCATGTGATTATATTTACTTTTGTTAATATTCAACCTGATATATACATTTTTCAACAAATATTATTTAGTATTGTACAATATATCAGTATTGTATATAATGATAACTTAGTAGTTATCATTATAGTTATTAATGTACAAAAAAAAACTAAGTTAACGTTAATTGAGAGTTAATTATTAACGTTACAATTAATTAAAACTTGATATATTTGATGAGGCTGAAAATAATGGATTAAGGACAATACAGTATGATTTTCTTTACATATTCAATTCGCGAAAACAGAAATTTATTTTAGTTCTGATTTCAAGTCCATGAATGCACTCCTCGGTAACGGTACTCTTTAATGCAAATTTAATGCGAATGTGGAAATAGTTTTCTGAGAATTGCTTAACTTTGGGCTGACTCTTTGAACTAGAATAGAATACATTTAGTATTGTGTACTCTAACCTACTTTAGACTGCGAGTCTTCTTACAATACGAAATTAGATTTTAATGGTTCATCAGTATTTAATTAGTACAATCGCGTATCACACGCGAACATACACATAGATAGACAACCTTTTTATTATTAGATTTAGATTATATTTTCTATGGCATTTTTTTTTGTATTTAACTCAAATGTTTAATTATTTTTCTAGATCAGATTATTATATATATTAGAAGAGATTAGCGCGCACAAACACGTAGATAAAAATACAGATAAACAGATTGTATTCGTTACTATGAACCCCAGTAATGATTTTTGTAAATATCTTCTATGTACATACGAGTAAAGCAATAACTTACAAAGTTATTGTATATTATATAGATTATATTAATATAATATATTACTAGCTATAACAGATGAAGATCAGTCGTGTATAAGAATAGATGTATTCTCGTCTTAATACCTATAAATAGATATAATATTTTTCTTTTTAATCTACACAATTAGATCGTAATCTTTATCAACAGTAATCGATATTGTATTATAAATATGAGAGAAATTCTTTAAAAATAATATGTAAATGCTTTTAAGAGAAAGTCGTAATAAAATAAGCTAATCTAAAAAAATCTACTATATAAAAATGAATCGCAAAACGTGTTGGTAAGCGCACAACTCAACAATGCATGGACCAATCTTAACAATTCTTTTTTTAAAATATTCCTTGAAGCCCAAGGATGGTTCTTACGGCGAGAAAAATTCGAATAATTTCCAGGAAAACCCTAAAAGAGCCCTTTTCTTTTTCCTATACAAATATTTTCTAATTAAATTTAGAGTCAATTTGAACTGTATTGCTATACAATAAAGTTCATATTAAATTACAAGCACTCATTTTTGTCTAAACAATATAGGTGTGTTGCTAACGTCGAAGAGTCAATTCACACTTTATTGTCTCTGCACAAAGTTCAAATTCAATCAAATATATGTGTGTGCAGGTTCACGCAAAAGTGATAATTTCGTGAACCCGACCAAATTGAAAAGTCAAAAAATTTATGAGCTATAGATTTGATTGGCCTTGGAATATTCTTTCTTTTGTTTTAGTTTTGTAATGCGACATAAATTGTCATCAGTTTTCACGTCATTGCATCTGTCAAACAAACCGCGTTAAAAAGCGTTTATAATATTTAATAATTAATTTTGATTGTTTTATATCGTGTTTTGTGCAAAGTGTTTTAATACCTGTAATTAATAATTATTGCATGTGACATAATTTAGGTGAGTATATTCGATACGCCTCCGTATAAGACGAAGTAATTTAGGTAGAAGAACCCGAAATGCTACAAACCAAACTAATTACCGATCTTATCATACTGCACAAGAACGTGACGACCGAAAAGAACGTGAAAGAATTCGTATATCACGAACGCGGGAAGCGAGAGCGAGAGATTCAACCAATAATCCCGAAAGTTTGAATCGAGCTGCTTTCAATTATGATTTGTCAATTGACTACAGTAACCACCAATGTGTTACTATTGGATCTATGAACTTGGTTTGCTCTCATTGTAAGGCAAATGAAGCCAATGGATTGTGTTGCGCAAATGGGAAAGTGAAATTGATACCATTGGATCTACCACCAGAACCATTGTACTCATTGGTTTCAGGAATAGAACCAGATTCCATACACTTTTTGTTAAATATCCAATAATATAACAATTGCTTTCAAATGACGTCATTTGGGGCAACAAACGTAGTTCGGAAAAATTTCATGCCAAATTTTAAGGTAGGTATTATAGCAGTTAATCATTATTATTTTAGTGAACAAAATTTCCTGTTAATTAAGTAAAGGTGTGTCATTAACCTTCAGTTCCTTAATCCCCAAGAAATATATTACTTAGTCATAATATTATTTGGTGATTCAGTATTAGCAATACTTTTATTATTTTGAAACACAATATAATTATTTGATGATGGATATTAGTTACAACTAATTATTACATATTGACATACCTAAGCATATCAACTATAAATTGGGGATTCAAATTAGGAGACATATACTTTTTGCGAACAAATATTATTTATATTTGACAAAAATATTTTTTTTTTAATTTATAGATACAAGGCCAGCTATATCATAGCGCAGGTTCACTGTTACCAGTGTCAGATAGCAATTACAAATTCCTGCATATTTATTTTATTGGCAATTCACCACAAGAAATTGATATGTGTTGTTCAAATAACAATTCAGTAAAGAGGTCTATTGTAGAACAATTACAAACTTTATTTCATGAGTACAATCAATTGATTATGTTGTTTAAAACTGCACTGGATCTGATGCCATCTGATAATCACAAAATTGTAATCAGAGCTGATAAAACACCTGTTGGCCAACATGCAAGACGTTTTAATGCACCAACTATTGATGAAGTTGCCATCGTTGTAGTTGGAGAAAACTTGGAATCCTTTGATATTGTTTTACATCGTCGGAATGATCAATTACAACGTATAAAAGAAACACACCGCTCATATGACGCATTGCAATATCCCATTATATTTTGGCAAGGTGAAGATGGCTATGATTTCTCAAACAAGATGATAAATCCCATTACAGGTAATAAAAAATATTAGTTTAGCAAGGAGCTATATTATCAGTCACCATATTATTTTTTTTTATTTTCAATGTTATGAAAACAAAACTCTATTTTCAGGTTCTAAAACCAACGAAAAAGTCAGTTCAATGAACTATTGTTCCTACCGCCTAATGATGACAATCACATACTCAAACGTCGGCGATTATATCACAAGTATGTTGTAGACATGTATGTTAAAATTGAAACGGAGAGATTAACATTCATCAGGTTAAATCAGACAAAACTCAGATCTGAAGAGTATATTTACCTTCGAGATGCGATTAATACTGATGGTAATGCACAGAATCTTAGTCGAATAACTATTCTTCCAGCAACATACATCGTAAGCCCTCGACATATGCATGAATATGCTCAAAATGCCATGTCATATGTTTGTCATTATGGTACAGCAGATTTGTTCATCACATTTACATGCAATCCACACTGGATAGAAACCACACAGCCAGAGTCTTTATACAAAAGTTGAAATCTTTAATGGATTTCATTGTGAAACATTGTGTGTTTGGAGAGACACGCCACTGGATACATTCTGTGGAGTGGCAGAAACGGGGATTGCCACATGCACATATTTTGATTTGGTTAGTTGACAAGATGAAGTCAAATGAAGTTGATGCAGTAATATCAGCTGAAATCCCTAATGTAGAAGTAGATCCTGGATTGCATGAGGTAGTTATCAAAAACATGGTACATGGTACCTGTGGAACTCTTAATCAAAATTTACCATGTATGGTGGATGATAAATGTTCAAAACGATATCCACGGACATTAATATCTAAAACAATCACTGGTATTGAGGGTTATCCTTTGTATCGTCGCCGATCGACAGCAGAAAATGGAAGATCAACAATTGTCAAATTAAATCAACAAGATATTGAAATAGGTAATCGTTGGATTGTTCCATATTCACCCATTTTATCAAAGACCTTCAAAGCGCACATCAACGTTGAATCTTGCCATTCAGTAAAATCTATTAAATACATTTGCAAATATGTAACCAAAGGGAGTGATATGGTTGTGATTGGTATTAATGCAGAGAATTCCAATGATGAAGTTACCCAATACCAAATGGGTCGCTATGTTAGTAGTAATGAAGCAGTTTGGCGAATATTTTCTTTTCCTATTTATGAGAGACGGGTGTCTCTTACTGTACTGTACTGTACTGTTGTTCATTTAGCTGTGCATTTAGAAAATGGACAAAGAGTATATTTTACAGCACAAAACGCAGTACAAAGAGCTGTACAGCCACCATCTATTACATTAACCAGTTTTTTTTGACATGCCAAAACGATGCTTTTGCTCAAACATTGTTATATTCTGAAATGCCAAAATATTATACTTGGAATCAATTCTTAAGGAGATTTGAAGGAAAACCAGTTTCAGGATACCCAGATGTATATTCTACCGATGCGATTGGTCGAATTTATTCAGTACATCAAAGCAATGATGAAAGTTTCTATTCACGACTGCTATTAGACAATGTACGTGGCCCAACATCATTCCAACATGTACGAACTGTTGATGGTGATTTGTGTGGATCATACAAAAAAGCTTGCCAACGTTTGCGATTGCTAGAAAAATGCTCATTGGGATCAAACTCTCAATGATGCTGTAATATCATCACAAGCTCATCAAATACGAACATTGTTTTCTATAATCATATCTACATGCTTCCCATCAAACCCAAAGGATTTATGGAGCAAGTACAAAGATAATATGTGTGATGATATTTTGTATCAAATACGGATTAGAAGGGGAAATCCAAATATACAAATAAGCGAAGAAATTTACAATGAAGTATTGATTTCAATTGAGGATATGTGCTTGATGATGTCAAACAAACTATTATTTCAATTAGGCCTGGCCGCGCCCAATCGTCCAATGCATGATGCTTTTAACCAAGAGTTGCACCGAGAAAAACTGTATGATCTCAATACTTTGAAAGGATTAACTCAAACAAATCTTCCACTATTGAATGAACAACAGAAGTATGTATTTGATACACTTATGAAAGTAATAAATGGTAAAAGAGGAGGGATTTACTTCTTAGATGCACCTGGTGGTACAGGAAAAACTGTTTTGATTTCATTGATATTAGCAACAATTCACTCACAAAATAAAATTGCACTTGCACTCGCTTCGTGGGGAATCGCATCAACTTTGCTCGAAAGTGGTAGAACAGCTCATTCAGCACTAAAATTGCCATTACACATGCAAAGCATCGAAACCACAACCTGCAACATTTCGAAGAACTCTGCAATGGCAAACGTTTTGCAGCAATGTGAATTGATTGTTTGGGATGAATGCATGATGGCACATAAAAAATCTTTTGAGGCTTTAGATAGAACCTTACAAGATCTACGGAGCAATCATAACCCATTTGGTGGTGCAATGATTTTATTAGCAGGAGATTTTCGTCAAATATTGCTAGTGATTCTACGATCAACGCCAGCTGATAAACTTAATGCATATTTAAAGTCCTCCAATTTGTGGAAGCATGTGAAGGTATTACATTTAAGCAAAAATATGCGTGTCAAGTTGCAAAATGACCAATCTGGAGACATATTCTCTAAACAACTCATTGACATTGGTAATGGCAAATTTCCCATAGACACCTTGACTGGTTGCATTAACTTTCCTCAAAGTTTTTGTCAGTTAACTAGATCAAAAGACGAACTTATTCAAAAGGTGTTTCCAGATGTTGCTCAAAATTACAGAAACCATGATTGGTTGAGCGAAAGGGCTATATTGGCTGCAAAAAAACATAGATGTAAATGAATTAAATTTGAAAATTCAAGAACAAATTACAGGCGAATTGAGGATATATCAGTTCCTTCGGCTACTAACCAAGATGATGTCGTCAACTATCCGCCTGAATTTTTAAATTCGCTGGATTTACCAGGATTGCCACCTCACAATCTTCAATTAAACCTTTAATTACACAGGCACACAAAAAAAAAAAAACGTCATGAACCAGAGGGGAGACCCCATTATTCCTAGGTTTTTGGGATCGCTGAAACCGAATATGACAATAAAAACCAATTTTAAATGCCAGTTTTCCCGCTAGCACCCCCTTACTACCTCTTAAGGGGTGAAAATTGAAATTTTTGTAAAAAATCAAGAAAGATGTGTCTTTCTACGTTTTTTGGGATGCTGAAACCGAAAATGATAACTAAAAATAAATTCATGACCACTATCACCCCCTACCATCCCTTACAGGGGGTGAAAATTTCATTTTTTTCTATAAAATCAAGACATGTGTATTTCTACGTTTTTTGGTATAATGAAACCGAAAATGACAACCAAAAGTGAATTTGATACCTCTTTTACTCATACCACCCCCTAATTACCCCTAACGGGGGGGAGGGGGTGGGGGTAGTTTCAATTTTGTATAAAATCAAGATGTATGAAGAAATTTTGACGATTTACAGTAAATGACATGTTTATCAAACTAGTTTGAAGTTACTCTTAGCTCTTATATTAGAAATTCAAATGCTTTATCGATCAGAAGTATCTGATATATATTCATGATTTAATTCTATTCTTAGCGTAACCCAGGAACAACGGCGTGGACGTAGTAGATTTCTGTTCCCTTTTGGAGTGCTGGATTAAAGTGAGTCCCCTTGCCTCTCACTATCCGGGGTGCTGAATTAAAGTGAGTCCCCTTGCCTCTCACTATTCAGCGTCTACCTGTTTCTACGATAACGAACTCTCTTGTTGTCAAAAGTTCTTCTAAGTGGTTTCCTTTTATTGGTTCTTTTCTGTTCTGGCTAATCTCTTTTTAAATTCCAACAGTAGTCTGCTAACATATTGACATCCCATTTACCCTGATAGCGCTGTTCCATTGTCTTAAGATCCTGTCTGATGGAACCTTTCACCTTGCTCCTCACTGTAGTCTCCTAAATTGGCCGAAAAATAGTAACCTTTCTATTTCGAAGGCATAGAATTAGGTTCAGCATCTTTTAAGCGTTTTACAAGACTGCCGGATGGATAACAGTATAAACAGAATTAAATAGAAAGCAAAAAAAAAACAAAAAATGAAACAACTTGTTAAGAATAGGACAAAAATCATGATTCAGTCTTAGTATCATAATAACAAATATATGCATACTATTGTATGGTTACCATACAATAGTATTATAGTATAATAGGTTACCATATACTTTATAACCATTTTTTCTCTCAGCATCTTGAAAAACATAGAAATTCACATATTTTCGGTTCCAGCATCCTAAAAAACGTAGAAATACACATCTATCTTGATTTTATAGAAAAATTGAAATTTTAACCCCCTTTAAGGGGTAGTACGGGGGTGATAGCGGTCATGAATTTATTTTTAGTTATCATTTTCGGTTCCAGCATCCCAAAAAACGTAGAAATATACATCTATCTTGATTTTATAGAAAAATTGAAATTTTCACCCCCTGTAAGGGGTATTAGGGGGTGATAGTGGTCATAAATTTATTTTTAGTTATCATTTTCGCTTTCAGCATCCCAAGAAACGTAGAAATACACATCTGTCTTGATTTTATAGAAAAAAATGAAATTTTCACCCCCTGTAAGGGATGGTAGGGGGTGATAGTGGTCATGAATTTATTTTTAGTTATCATTTTCGGTTTCAGCATCCCAAAAAACGTAGAAAGACACATCTATCTTGATTTTTTACAAAAATTTCAATTTTCACCCCTTAAGAGGCAGTAAGGGGGTGCTAGCGGGAAAACTGGCATTTAAAATTAGTTTTTATTGTCATATTCGGTTTCAGCGATCCCAAAAACCTAGGAATAATGGGGTCTCCCCTCTGGTTCATGACGTTTTTTTTTTTTTTGTGTGCCTGTGTTATCGTTAGTTATAATGTTGAGAAATATCAACCAATCACGTCTTTGCAACGGCACACGGTTAGCGATAAAAAAATTATTGAACAACGTGATATAAGCAACTATACTGAAAGGAAAGTATAAAGGAGAAGACGTGTTGATACCACGCATCGCAATGATTCCGACTGACAGTTTCCAGTGCGGCTTGCTTTTGCTATGACCATAAATAAGTCCCAGGGGTCAATTGTATGTTGCCTGTTCCCATGTTGGAAAACCATCAGATTTGTTTGTATTCACCAGGTAATCAAACAAAAAACATTGTGTATAATAAAGCACTACAATAAAAATAAAACAGATTTTTGTTATTAGTACGACTACTGAAAATACTTATATACGTTTTATTTCATTATTCTTTATTTCATCTTATTAAAATGATAAAGTAACATATTAAAAAAAGGATAATTTTACGATTTATTTATCATATTATTTAAAATATTAAATGATAAGAAAGATCCACCAGAAATCTTAATATGTATAAATCACATGTCACGTTGTTTGTCCGCGGTGGACTCCTAAACTACTTAACCGATTTTAATAAATTTTTACACCACGTACAGTTTGACCTAACTTAAAAGATATATAATAATTTTCAACTGAATTCATAGTCGCAATATTATTTTATTTGTTTATTATTTTGCAGTTAGCTCCTAACAATTCTAAAAGATGGCGGTATCTGTTGACTGGATTGAATAATTACGAATTATGTATCTACCCTACCTACCTCATTCGTAAGTTTAGTGTTCCAAGTTATTTACTAAAAACTTTGTAATTTACAAATAGTGTTATAAATTTGGATTAAATTTAAAAAATAATTTTGTTTCTATTTTTGCTTAATATCGACTGTAAGAAAACATTATGATTTTCATGACAGAAGTACTCTGAACGTTACCCCTTAAATAGTTTACTACAATGTAATATATCAAAAACAATAGTCACAGCAACGTGTGACCGGGTCTGCTAGTATTTTAATAAATTTATATACGATACACAATAAACCTCTCTTAGTTTCTTTACACACCCATATACATGACCATGACACATGATGATTTGGTTTCTGATTCAAAAATTTACCTTTTTAAGGTTCCGTAGTCCATTAGAAAGCCTTATAGTTTCGTCATGTCCGTCCGACCATCTGTCCGCAGCCTAGCTTAGAGGCTCTTAGTACTAAAAAGCTATAATTCGTTATAAACAAACACATTAACCATGCTGACAAAGTGATAGTGGTAGCTCCTCTGTAGGTTTATAGTCAGGTTGTATTTTTTTTCTCGAGTACACCCCATGGGTATCGATAGATAAGTTTTTACAAATAATGGTAGGTTTGCGAAAACCATTTTTCGATTAAAGGATTCATTTGTAAAATGTGAAGCTTTAAAGAGAATATTTTTAAACCAATTTAAACTGACAGAGTGTTAACTTCATTTACTTGCTCTTTGTTAGTATCCCCTCGTTAAGTCATGGGAACGATTTTTCTGCTCGAAGCAATTTTCCACAACAATAAGTTACTTGACGTATTGTCCCGAAACGTGTTTCGTCCAAATTACGAAGTCATTGTCAATGAGATATTGTTCGTAAAGAATGTGTAAAAAGGTGTGTGTGTGTGTGTGTGACGTTATAGCGAATTAGAATAATATGACATCCCTGAAACGGGTATATTAAATAAGCAGTTTTCTTTATTTTATACAAATTAATTTAAAAGTATATTATTTTATTAATTCTTAAACTTAGGTGTGTTATATATCTTTTTCGTCAATTGTCATTTAGAATCTTATTAAAGTTGTAGCGCTGCAATTTCAACAAAATTGAAGTATCGTAACTTAGTCTCCAATCACAAGTGTGATTGTTTACTTTTAGTTTCAGTTACTTTTAAAAGTAACTCGTTTTTGATAGCTAATATTTATAGGTAATCGTTAAATACCCGTCATAACTCTATTAGGTGTCCATAAGAAATTTAATGTAAATATATATAAGTATCACTTCAACAAATGTTCAAGAAACAAAATAATGTAAAAAAATATAATATTAAGTCTGTGCATGATGAAGTTAAAGAAAAATATACTCACGTAGATGCTAACCACTCGCTCTCAAGGAAGGTAATCATTTCATCAACATAGTTTTAGAAACAAAGGGATTTATTAAACAAGATAACTAATATTTCAGGTTATAATAATATTTATTCTTATATAATGTACGTCGTATCTATCATAACCCCGGGCATAAACTAAAATATCATTTCATACCACACGCAGAAGTATCTGTGTTAGTAAAGGAGATGTTTACCGTCGCCTTCAGAATTTTGAAGGTTGGGACCTATTAGTACTCTGAATTCGCGAAGATATAAATCATGTCAGTGTACGCGTGCTTATAGTAGTGATGCAGAAACGGATCAACTTTTGGTCCACGTCCAAGCAACGATTAATGACTTGCTTTCACAGACTCTCTCCGCCGAAGTCGTAGTCCTCGGGGTCTTCGACGCGCACATTACCGATTGGCTAGGGTCACATACCACCGACTAACTTTGCTACAGAAAATGGCCTGTCCCAGCTGATTAAGACGCACACTTGTCTACCGGACGTGGACATCCATATGTACTCTTCGTTGGATCTTCTGCTGATTACACCTCCAGGTCACTGTCTAAGCCCCTAAAGTACTCTAATATTTGTCTAGTCAAGTCAGCGAACTGGGATGGAATGCGGTCTTTTTTTTGTATCCTACCCATGAGGGGTGATTTGTTTCCTTGCCAGTGATCCCAGTGACTGCACTGTGCCTGTAGCTGATATGATATTACAGAGCATGAAACTATTTATACCAAGCTTTCAGGTACCACTAGGTGGCAACTCGCGGCCTTGATTTGATGCTTCTATCAAATTAAAATTAACGAATTTTTGTAACATTATATTAATATTTGCACCATAAAAGTTTTGTTACCTGAACAGAGTGAGAGATCATTTATTGAATATTTTAAAACATCGTAATAATTTAATAATACCCTGTTTCTCGAAGATGTCTTTTTGTCTAATAATGTAATGTATAATATTTTCTTCTTGTATAAAAAGGTAAAGTTTCTAATTTTAAAAGTTTGGAGATAATCTGCAAAACTTTTCATCCAATTTCAAAGTTTCTTTTATCAATATTTACAATGTAAGGTACATGGTAAACACAAGCTTACTTATTATATGTTGAGACTGTGATTAATTAATAATAATATCTTCAATTGATATTTTTAATGATAAATTACCTAAGTTTCTTAGCTAAATTTGGTAGGTAAATAATTCTAAAAGCCAAATTTTTGCTTTCTAAAATGGTTTATCATTAATTACATTCATAATGAATAAATCAGAAGCATAGACAAGGTGACTAGACAAATATGTTCATATATATTTTTAGATTTTACGTTTTGACCAGATAACTAGTCCGTACGATTAAAATTTAATTTGATATGTAGTTATGGCGAAAACAAATTGACATTTCAATAACTAAAAGATCTTTTTCCCTGTAAAATAGTTCAATTCACATGACGTTGTTTTTTTAATAAAAAAAGGGGATAACTTACTTTTAGCACATTTCAATAATCTAAACTTTTAGTTATAAATATATAAGTGTATGTAGTATTGTAAAAAAGTTGAACAAATTCATTATTTATTTTCTTAATAAATAAAAGTAAGCTGAGTATATATTAGTTCCATATTGAACACATCCTTAGGAAAACCTCACAAGACCACAGCGGTATGTGTAAAGTTACTTAATATCAGACTCAATTTACGGAATGCCCTCCACCAAGTTTCTGTATCTTTAGAAACAACTTGTGTTACGGGAACCACTGTTCTCAGTAGTTACTTGAAACTTACTATATTGTGTTGTAATAAGGTGACAGCAAATATACGGCACATCTAATTATGATCAGGCTAATTAAATATACTATATATGGATTAACCATAAACAGACAACAATAAATAATATAGCGAACTATAGTGTTCTTAAAGAGTATTAAGATTTGCGATAAAACGTCCGTATTTCTAAATATTACTCAGTAAACTAATAATTCAAAATATTTGGAACTTAAAATTGATTTAATGTATTTTCTTAGTTGCTTTTATCTTCAAATAATGACAGTGGTGGATGATAGTTGCTGACAAAATTCACTTACTCGTATTTTCGATTAAGGATATCGTATAGGATATCATCGTATAGGATATCGTATAGGATATCATTTTTACAGTTATAATATGTATGATAATGTACATCAATAAATACATATGCAACCTTTTAATAAAAATTATCGATCTTAATCCAATTTCTGTTACTAAAGATTGAATTTCTTGAGTTATCATTGCCAATAAGCGACTTACGGATAGAGTTTGCAGCAAGCCAACTAAGACGGACCTGAATATTGAATTCGAGGTCGAATAATAATCTTGTGCGTTATTGAGTAACAATGCTACTCATATTATATTATTCAAATATCCCTGTTTGTCTGTTACAAAGACATTTACCATCCAACGTAGGCAGTTTAATTCAGTCATATTATCTTTGACAAATTGTAACTTTACTTATAATAATATCATTTTTAATAAAAATATTTTCAACACAGCTGTTTAGTTTTTTGCTTATGATTTATAAAAGTTTGTAGGATTTATATTATAACATATATTTTTAGTTAAATTATTTATATGTCTTATACAAAATACAGCTTAACATATTTAAATGGCGCTTTAGCCTTAAGCCTTCCAAAGTGCTTTCTACAAAGCAATCACGACACGTAAGAGCTTTACTAATTATATGTAATGAAGTCCACCGCAGCAACGTCGCACTTTACAAGTTAAACCTTGATAGATATTATGTAAAAATAAGATTTAATTTTTACGATTTACACTAAAATCACTAATATTATAGTTCAATATTGCGATATCTCCTGCATTTTACTTTCCTAAAATTATGAAACGAAACTTTTGTAATTAAATGGATTTTATATTTTATTCAACACTTATTGATTATTGATTTATTTAACAACGCAATACATTTACTTATTGCGTAATATATTTTATATTACGTATTTATTTACATCAATTAAATTATATTTCAGTTTTTAAGCGTTTAGAAAATGCGATCTCAGTTTTTTTTATTTGTCTATAAATTATGACGAATTGTATCCGTCTTGTATTAGTTATTATATGTATCTGAACTGAACTGAACTGAACTGTGTACAGTTTGGTATCATATTACGAACCTTTATAAAGTTACATAACGTGTTATAAATAAATAATATTATTGTTGCTTTATAAAAACCCAAATACTATAAAACACTAAAAAAACTCTAAAAAATAATTTAAAAATGAAGGTAAAGCGAATCCTAATCAATCTACAAGGCTGCTAGAAGGAATAGTAATATCCGTAATAAAAATTAAAAATGAAAAGTTTTTTAAATAAACTTCGTAATTTGTTTGATTAAATATATAACAAAGGTCAACCAAAACATTAAAAAACAATATATTTGACACAATTAATCCGTTTGAAAATTATATTTACTATCTTTAAACTAAGTAATAATGAAAAAAAAATACAATTAACAACGGATTCATATAGAAATCCGAAAAACTATTATGTATATGTATATAATAATATACTCTGGCTCGTCGTAATTACTGAAATTATGAAAGAAAAAGAAAATACAAAATTTTTATAAAGTCAGTCGATTGTTTAAAATCTAACGAAGCAGCAACAAAAAAGCTTATTTAGTTTAATTTAGTTTTGTTGTTCAGTCAATGTCAAATCAAGAGCCAATAAGAGCTGAACCTTAATTGAGCAGACGAATCCCTGTTGGCTTAATAAAACTACTAAATTTAGTATTTTGTATATAAGATATTAGAAAGATACTGACAATTATAATCAATTGCATCTCGTCTCTTCGCAAATATATCATTGCATCCGACGTTAATAAGTGTAACACTTAATAATATAACTTTGGAGTTTACTTCCCAACGACGGAGTAGTGAACGATGCTATATTAGTTCTTTAAAAACGATTAAAATAGAACACATCCAATAACGCAAACTAAGTTATTAAAATGACGCTTAACCACTTAGTTAAATAGCTTAATATTTAACCATATGTAATAAATATGGATTAAATGTGACAGAGCAATAGGTATGAGAAAGAAATAGTATTTGGGGCTTGGTAATGATAGACTGGGAATTTAAAAATGAAGATTTAAAATGAAGAGCCTTAATTATTTCTCTCGATATTAAGGTTAAATATTCATAAACAAATATAATTATTCTAAAATTATTTCTTTTATCCTATCCACAAATTGGAAACTATCTACAGAGGTTAATCACAAAATTGGATCTAAAAATATATTGAACGTACTTAATAAATTTATCTAATAAATAACTTCTCTTGAAAAGAAGATGTATGGCTAAAGTACGGCAGTAGTAAGTAAGTTGGTACATGTTTTCAGTACGTGTTTGTTTTATAATTAATGAAGTTTATATTTGTCATATACGTAACAAAATTGAGATAATATTAATTATACTTTATTCATATTTGTGGCCTCTTAGCACCAGATCATTGGTTTACAATAACACAAAATCTAAACACACTAGTACACTATACGTAGAATGGCTAACCATAATACTTCGTAATGGTCTATAAGTTACTAAATGAAATAACCTCCTGATAATATACTCGTAGGTATTACTACGGTATTTCATTTTATAAATGGACCATAATTTAATAAAACATTTTAAAAAATACTGGTTATTAAAAATAAGACAAAAAGAAGAATTTCAACTCTTTATTAGAATCTGGTTGTTTATTTAAAATTTATGTGAATTAGGAATATAACATTTATTTGGAACATTAAATTTTGAATTCTAATATTATATATAGAATAATATTGTTACGAAAACATTAATCATTAATATATCTTATATAACAATGTGTTTATTATAATTATTGCAATTTGCATCTATAATATTCGCGATATTAAAAAAGATTGTAATATTATTCATACCTTATAATGTACCTTATTAAAAGTATATTCAATATAATCTAAAGACACTTCTACAGACACAACTAATTTATTTCACACATACATAATATTATGTAAGCTATTAAACTGTATATAAACATAACTTTAAACACAGGTCAATATTTACTAATATTTTCAGCAACAAAAGTCGATTTCTGATTAAGACGCTGAAACTGTCTACACTTGACTACTATTTACGTTGTTATTACAGTATTGTTCTGTTTCTGTATAAGGGTTAGTGATTCTAAGCAAGCACTTAACTTATAGTAGACAAAGTGTTTGTTTACAGCAATTAATAATTAATTATGGATATTTACCATGCATTATTTTAAATATTTTTTTATGTTACAAATAATAATATTTATATATGTCGAAATGCCGTTGATATGTATTCGAAGGTTGGTCCGACATCTTAAGATCGTACGGGCGTGCACGCGCAGGTATAATTAAAATAAAATCCTTTGAAATGATCCTCGTGTGCATAACTTAATTATTTCATACACAAAATCATCGTAAATATCATAAAATAATACATATGATATATCGTCTCGTAGAACATTGCCATTAAGGAGCTATTACAATTGTTTCGTACAGTCAACAAGAGAACTGGCTGTCTAAGCATTTATCTTATTGTCTATTTCACTATAAAATGATATCTTTAATGTATAATTCATTTAATATCAACTACAAAACAAGATTGTTTTATAAGACCGAAACCATAATTGAAATAATCCGCTTTACCGCTGAATATTAAAGTAATTCAAATTGAAAATAAAAGATAATTAACATTTCTGTATAATAAATATGTCAGCAGATGAAGCAAACAGCATTGTATTACATCTCGCGAGTGTTTAGTGTACTTTCATTACAGATACGCTCTTAAATATTGCGACCTCATTGCCTTTTAGGGTTCCGTAGTCTTTTATAATTCTAGAATATTTTCGTCACGTCACGTCAGTCCATCCGTCCGTGTGTCCGCAGCCTATCTCATAGTCTTTTAGTATTAGAAAGCTATAACCCAACATGAACATTTTAACCACGCCGTCCAAGTAGTTGTCCAAGTTGTGTAGTTGTTGAAATGAAAGGCAATTTAGAATGTATGCATATGTATTGCAATATTATAGTTTTACAGTATTTAATTAATGTGACGTTATTACAGTGCTAAGTTTGGATGGCGACTGACTACAGAATATATAATTATTTATAATTGTATCATATCGAATATCGATCTGTTTCTAGGTGCCAAATATGGCCAGTGGTATTTGCTTATATTAATAACATGTAATAATAATATATAGACACAATATCTATCTATCTATCTATCTGTCTATCTATTTATATATCTATCGTCATGGGCAACTACAGAACCCAACAATGCGCGTGGCGAGACGCACTTGGCCACTTTTTGATAATGTTAACGAGTGCCGCATAGCGAAATTGCAGTAAGTTTTATACCAGAGCGTTCAGATGATTCATAGCTCGAGATTTAAAACAATATCTTAAAAATTGTATTGGTTCTCATACTTTCTCCCATTATATGGTAGATACTACTAATCTAGAAGAACAACATATTACATTTACTGGAAATTTAAAATAAATTAAATAATCGTAATCAATTTACACCTGATCTAAATAAGCAAGATAATTCAGCAATATCTTAATGAGATACGTGTAATAAATATTATATTTTAAGGATCAGGTAGATAAATATTTTATGCTTAACAAGTTAACTTAATAAAAAAAACATTCTTTTACTTCTTTTTAGATTTATTATTATTTTATATTATTTATTAAACCTTCAAAATATCTACTGTACTGCAAATTTTACTAAACCTTAATAGTCCAAACTTTAGAGACTGATACAAATAAAACTTTTGATACTATTCATTAGTTGTGGTTTTCATTTGTCATATTAACACTTAATTAATATCTTTCTCTTATGATTTAACTTATATATATACATTAAGTTTTTTGCCACCTTTTCTTTATAGACTACTTTTGGAGGCAAGGACTTCATAACTTTGACAATCTTTATGTTTAAAGAAAAAAACTTTCAGTTTTGCAGACTATTTTTGAAACTATATAACTGAGGCATGGAATTCCCCTTATAGGCGACACGGTTTTCAAAAAACCATTAATCGAGATAAGTGAATTTTGTCAGCAGCTATCATCCATCACTGTCATTTTTTTTTACATAAAATCCACATAAGTAGTGAACTACAACAACGACATGGTCGTAGCTATAAAACGCTTCACATATTTTTGTGAAGTGGTTATAAGAGATTAAGTTACTATAGGGAGAAAATATTATAATATTATACGTCAATTTCACGACATTCACGTAAAATAAATTACCAATATTTTATTAAGTAAATATAGAACCATACTTTTCAATAATTAATATTGAAATAAACGATGCGTAGATTTTTTTTTCGACTGAATGATTCAATAACATTTAGCAAAGGAGAATTTTTACCGAAAGAGGAATTTCTGTCGAACGATTCAACTTTTAACTTTACAATTTTAACTTCAATTGAATGTTTAAAAGCGACATAACCTTTTAAATAAAATAAAAAACACCAAAAGTCTGTTGTGTCGTGTAGAACTAAGGTTTTAATAGAAAATAGAAAATAATTTAGATAGGTAGTTTAAACACATAAAATTAAAAAGAATAATAGTCTATAGTAGGTGTATAAAATCCGCGGAATGATCAACTCATTATAAACTAAAGTAAGTAAATTTACTGAATAAAAGTTCATCATTTATAGGTAAGATTTAAGTCCTGATTAAAGACATTGTTGTTATATCAATATAATGTTTGAAAAAAATCGACCTTTGTGTTATCTTCACGTTGACGAGTAAAATAGATAATTATATATAAATATTATTAAATTATATACATTAAGTATTCATTATAAATTAATATTTTTAGTAGCCCTACTTACATATTGTGACCATTGTATACATACATTGAATCGGTTTGGAAGATTGCCAAAACAGCGCAGGACAATAACAGAGCTATGATAAGATTCAAATGGTCTATAACTGACTGTATTGATCATTAGCTTATCTAATTAACATTGGCTTAACTTGTCTCAGGAAGCATTTAGATCTATTTGTCACTTAATTTATATTGCACGGATTAATTTACTATAATTTTTATTATTTATCTTTATGTTGCAAAAACAAGCACTTAGTGCTACATTCCAGAACAATAAACTTAATAATGTGAAGTATAGAAATAAGTTTCTTTGGTGTAAACAGATTTTGTAACTAATGTACAAATAATATATTGTGTTACAGGCAATATATAATACACACGTGAAATATTATAATTTTAAATCATTTAACATCTTATAATGTTATTAAAGTTCATTTTCAATGCCATTTAATAAAATAGGCCACTATAAAATTGGTTGACCGAACCTGGCCTGGAGACATGCCAACTGTGATTTGGACACTGTAATGCAGACATCAATTACTAAACGGTTGCAATTTTTAATATTATATATAGTTATGCTACAGTCTCTATTACTATATCAAGATGTTCTGTCTTTATATTTATTTTTTTGCAAAAGTTTAAGAAGCTTTGGTTTCAGTTAACTACTTACTTACAATTTTAACTGTTTGTAAAAAAACGGCTCGTTAGATCTTGAATGAAACTTGTACAGTAAGAACATGTAATTCCGTAAATATTATTGTGGTCTATAATAACTATAGACTTTACTAGGCGGGCAAAAATTATTTTATTATACCTTTTGAACATAAAATGACCTCAAACAAAAAATATGTGAAATGTTCATAATTAGAGAGCTTTTTCGACATTTCTGACATTTTGTATTTCGACATGGCATCATTAGGAAGCATTCTTTGCGGTTAAATCAGTCAGAATAACATACACTTCATATACTGCTTTGTTATAAAGTTATTTAACAAACATTTTTAACCACTTTTTTTAAAGAATTAATATGATTGATTTTTATTTGAAGAGATTTACATCAAACGTCAAAATTTGTCTGAAATCGTTACATAAAGAACAAAGCTGTTAAATTAAATAAGCTATTCAGTCAATTTTAATAAAATAACCCTTAAGCTGCTCAAAGCATTTCTCGTATAACTTTGTTATAATTTTTTTTAAACTACATTACTGAATAAAAAGTCAACGTTAAAACTAAAATAAATTTATTATAATATCAATCTATGTATGGACTATCTACACACTAAAATATTATATATGTATTTATTTGCTCAAACATACAGTATATAAAAAAACTCAAGGCGGGTATCGGTCAACCCTTAATTATGACAAAGGAAAGATTAAGATAAAGGAAAGCCTATACAAGAAGCTTGACATGATTTTGTAGTATTATACGAAAAAGAGGCTTATGTAAGTAAGAAATATTTTTAATGCTTTGTTATAATATTATGAAGGTTTGAAATAGTTGACAGAACATTTTTTTTTAATATGTATCGATTACAGCATTTTTCATATTAGCTATAGAACTTTATTGTCATCCAGTTTTAATCACAGTCCACGAATGTGAATTGTGTATAACGGAAAGTCGAGTCCCGATGTGTGTAAAACTTGAACCTTTTCAATAACACTTTCAAATTAATAATTGAAAGCGAATTATCTTTTTCAGCGTTCCCTAGAGAGATGTTTATTTTTTAGCGAAATCATTATACATAAGTTAATTCTTTGTGGAAAAGGATAATTATTTCGGTACAGAACCGAGTACGTCACAACTTGTTTTTTATAGTTTCCATTGTTTCTTGTTTAATTGATATGTAGTAGTAGTAGTATTGTTCTTAAATAGAACGTGTAATTAATAACAAAATGGATTTAATATAAAAGGTTTGGATTTACTTGTTATGATGTTATACGAAAATATCTGAAGCAATGCGTGCACTTTACACACTTTAATGTGTCAATAGTAATAAATTTAATTAAGTATTTATAAGGACAATGATACCTTATTTGATATAATGGTGGTTATAGACTGCAATAACTTATTCTGCTATCAATCTCACTGAATTGTGATATGGACTGTTAATTTTGCGGTACATCAAACAAACACAGAACAGAAGCATTATAAAGCAAATATTACCAATGTTCAATTCAGTAACATTCGAGTATATTATGGTGCGGTATTTTATGCACATAATGTTCAACCGATATAGATTACTGACTCTGTTTATTAATAGTGTACTGCCTCATAGTGATTTATTGTTACATTTTATAGTGTATTTAGTATAGACATTGTCTCTTGCATTATCGGTTAAAAGGAACGTTTTAAAATATATAATTAAATTAAATATGCTTTTTGCTAATCTTTTAAATTCACATTACTTAATAAAGAGGCTCGGGCTCTATGGATCACTATCAGGAATTATAATTTTTATTTTTTAGGTATTTCTTTAAAAAAAGAGAATGTTACTAGAATCAACCAAGTAGGTACTGTAAAATAAAGAGAATTATAAACAAAAAAAAGCAAACATTTAAGAGTACATTTCTTAGCAAAACTTATATAGATAAGAATTATGTCAAATGTCAAAAAAAATACATAGGTACATGAGATAGATATGTAATAAGCCGCCCTCAACTTTGCCTCAAACTGACCTACTCGTATTAAGCATCAGTCAATGACTAGTCTTTTCAGAAAACTGATTTGTAGGTTCGTTTTTACTACAAAGACATTACATTATCATCACAGTAATTATTATTTTTCCTCTTCTAAATATCTGATTTTCAGGAACAGTGTTTGATGTTGATCGATTTTTAGTTGACTGTCAGTTAAGAACCTAAGTATCTTTAAGAGATCGGGTAAATTATTGTTATCTAAGATACAATACAAGATAATATCCCGCTCGTGACCTTGCATTAAGTTTGGTTATTAATATATAATCAGATAACCGCAGCGACTACCAGCTAATTATACCAGCGACGTGTGAATACAAATAAACCTTGTATTTCATCTTCAATGCTATCGTCGAAAAAGGCTCATATATCCCAAGAAGTAAATAATTAAGAACAAATTTACTACCTTCTCACTTGTATAAAGACTGCCCCACTATTTCTTCCTTTAAGTTTAGATTGAAGAATTACTTCCTCTTCCTCTAAGATGTCCTCGGTATATACATTATATCTATGTAAGTATGTATTATATTTATGTGTAATATGTGTGTTTATATACTCAAATATAAATGTGTACGTATGTAATTTGTATGTATTTATTATATATTTAAATATCTTTTAATACTTTTAATATATATATATATATATATATATATATATATATATATATATATATATATATATATATATATATTATATTTTTATTCCGTTATTCATTGAACCTTTACCGCAAATATCAGGATATTTTCTCAAATAATGAAGGGTTTCTGGTATAGATCTCTTTTAAGAGATAAGTAATCCTTTGTATAAATTTTATTTTATATAGATTGTCAATATTATTTTTTCCTGGTACATAAATAAATAAATAGGTAAAATAATATTATTCGCGAAGATACTCAGAAATCAATATCAAGAAATATATCACAGGCCAAATGGAAAAGATAAAAGTTTTCCAAGTCATTCCAACAGGTAACGAAGAAGTTTATTCGGATTAAGTCGGTATTACCATTTATATAAGTTTAATAAGACAATAAATAAAAACTTGTTCAAAGAGAAATAATGTCTCTACTTAACCACCTCGACCGGCATTTCACCCCAACTATTTATTAAAATTACATCTCGGCTCCTTTGGAGAGCAAGTAAAACTTTTCAGAAACTAGGCTGTACTTGTAACTTAATTCTATGTAGACTTTAATAATTACGGATTAAATATTTTAGTTTAAATAAGCCTTTTGTTCCTTAGCTACAATCTATGGAAATATAAGTATGAAATTGATAAACATTATCCCGGGAAAACTACGAGGTTCTTCATTATAAAGGAAACTAGTTTTAATAAGTAAATTTAACGGGTAAAATACACAAAGATCTTTGCACAGAGAAAGTCGTTGCACACAATGAGACACTTATCTCTCAATTGCATTAAACCAACCGCCAATTTCATTACTGTGCCAACTTGCATTTTATACCGCATTACTATCATGAATGTAAAAAAATGCACAACTCAGAGGTCATATTAATTTAAGAAATAAAGACAAGTGCATATTCACTAATTATAAGAACTATATGTACAGTACGTATCTACCTAGCTCACTCTTTTTACTTCGTCACATAAAAAAGTCTAAAATAGACACGTAAAAGCGTACGAGTAAAAAGTAATAAACAAGCATCATTGTTATTTTATTAATTTATGTCTTTATGTTTATACTCTAAACATCATCGAACCTAAATTTTCGTAATATTTTATTCTTTAATGACTCCTAGACAGTAGTGATTTCATAAAAGTCTGTCGCGATCTCATTTAACAACAGACTACAAAATATTAATATGTACTTGAATTTAGTTCCCACAAACGAGACACAACGTTCAAAAGCGAGCTTAATTAAAACTAAACTGAGGCTTACAAAGACACAAATGACACTAGCAAAATAACGTGCTATTTATGACACCTACTATGAAAAGGTAGGTGTCTAGTTGTCATATACATTACAAAATAATTTCATTTCTTTTGCCGCGTATATTTCATATATACCTTTCAACATTCAGTGTCTATTTATAACATATTTAATTATAAATGATGATCTTATTTATTTCATTTAAATGATGTCTATGCTACCTTTAATAGATGAATATGTATATGTATTAAAAATTTATTTATTTAATTTACTTAATGTTTAATTAATATTTTAAAAAGTATTCTTAAAGCACTTTAGCGCTTGTTGCGTCAGATGAATCAGCTGCCTTTTCAGTTTTCTTTTTCAAATATGAATACTTAATTATAATTTTATCCTTGTTTAAATATCGACTTATAAAATTTCTAATTTGTCTTAGATACTTATAAAGTAATTATTGAAAACAGAATATACCATTAAAAAAATTAGGCACTGTATAAAATATAAGCACGTTTAAATTTTGAACACGTCCAAAGATATAAATTAATATGGCAGAAAAACAGCGGAGACAGCCGGTGGCTCGCAGACTACGAATTCATTAAATAAATTAATTGGTAGTAAATTAACGACATTAAAAAAACGACATTTTGAATAATGTATTTTTTGTCACGACTTTCTTTAATCATTATAAATGGAAGATATGTAAATGACACCCAGATTTAACGTTACATAGTAAAAGACACGTGTAACAATATAAAACAACGCCCTCTGCCTGAAACAAAGGTCCTCAGTTTCCGACGTCTCAACGATACCTTCGCTACACCCAACCCTTACTATTTTCGGTATCGCTATACATTATAAAGGCTTGATATCGATGCGGTTAGACCGTAAAACTTTACAAAAGTTTAATTGTTTTGAACGAAATATTTTTATTTAAAGAAGTTTTTTATTTAACGAAGTTTTGCTTTAGTTGAAAATTTTTGTACCTTTATTTATTTAATTATATTTATTTATTTATTATTAAAATTATTATTTAGCTTAAGACTAATTATACTTTTATTGAGACAGCAAGACTGATTCTACAATGTAAATGAAGAGTTGACAGTTTATTTACTCTATAAAATATATAAAATAACAATAAAAACTTTTTAACTTCTTAGAGAGACATGAAAATCATGAAAAATAAGTTTATTATTCCCTAATGACTGATGAATCTATACAAGTAATGTTTCCAAGTCACTGAGTAAAGAAATACGCCTCAAGAGGCATATATAATGAAATCAATTAGAATACCTCTAAAATATCCAGCCTATCTTACTACTTTTAATAGTATTGACCCTTCAGTAACAATCGTAATTGATATGTAAGTTATTATATATATTTACTATATGTATAATTCCTTCTATTGCTTAAAGTTTAATGTGTATGATAAATGCCATACTAAACGTTCCTGCTGTAGATACTCAAAAACATTATACCATTTAATATAATAAACAAACACTAGATATTAGCTCCACGTAGGTTGAGGCGCCGGCGCTACTTGGAGTTACCCATTTGATATATAACCTTAGATTAATCTTTCATGAACCCAACCAACAATTTCGAAGAATCTTTTAAGTATGTGAGCAGACATTACAAGAAATACTAATAGGAATATATTGCATTAGACATTAACACAATTTGGAAAGCTGCGGTTGATCTTTTACATAACAATGTCAGTACTAAATTATACAGTACCGAGACAAGACATATATAAAAAGCAATATCATTTGTACCAATAACCTATCAACTACCATTCACCCTGATCAAACGTGAAATCCAAACCATTTATAGTTTGAATTAAATTCATAGTTCACAATGTAATAGACGTACTTCATTATAAGCATAAAATTTGACTCAAACACAGTCTGGCTTCTGGATAACGCGACCCAAGTCGAAAGCTTTAATTACGTGAAATGAACTGTTCACGCCGGTGGCTTAATTACTGTATTCAAATGAAGTAGCCGCTTTGTCTGTTTGCCAAAGTATTATCATATGTTGTGTATGTAACCCCGATATTGAATATAAAAGATCTTATAACACCCTGTGTCTACATATTTATATATGATGGCTGAGAAGAATTTGGAAGTGTTTCTATAAAAGGGCCTATTTCAACAAACATAGTTTAAAAAAGGCTTAAACATACATGAGACAATTTTTAGCTAATTATCTCGCATTTTGGAGACAACTAAATATAAAAAAAGGTCTCCCAAACGGTTAAGAATAAAAATAAAAGCACTTTTGAGTCTGATCGGCAGTAAGATGCAATCTGAATTACAAAATACTAAATCTATATTTTTTTAAAACAACAGAATAGTAAGTATCCAAAAAGGAATTTATATCTCATTGATTCATTCACATTAAGAATAAATACAATAATAATACAGTGATATGGGAGTGAAAGTAGGTGAGCTTGAGGTCAATTGCTTGCTATATGCAGATGATGCAGTGCTCATTGCATCATCAGAATGCAATTTACAGGCATTGGTCACCACTCTGAAAGATGGGTGTGAAATGAATGGTCTAAACCTGATAAGACGAAGGTTCTGATATTTGAAAGAAATGAAGAAAGAACAGAAAGTAAGATCAACGTGAACGATAAGATAATAGAACAAGTGAATGAAGTGGTATATTTGGGAAGTATGTTTAGCAGAGACGGAAGATACGAAATGGATGTGGAAAGGCGTATTGCTGCCGGTAACAGAGTCAACGGTGCTTTGACTGCATTGTTGAGACGTCAAAACGTCAGCATAACTGCACGTTTGGCTGTACACAATGTAGTTTTGCTACCGACGCTGTTATACGGCAGCCAAACGTGGGTAACAGAAAAAGAATGTAAGAAAGATGAATGCTGTGGAGATGCGATCTCTTCGCAGAATATGCGGAGTCAGTCTAGCTGACCGATTCCGCAATGAAAAGATCCACAGAATGGCAGGTACTAGTGAAGATGTTACAGTGAGAATGAAGAAGAACGTGCTCAGGTGGTTTGGGCACGTCGAACGAATGAGTGATGAAAAAATGGTTAAAAAGATTTATGCAGGAAAAGTGAGTGGTAAGAGAGACAGGGAGAGACCTCGAGTGACCTTCGAAAACACAGTATCTATGATACTGGAGGAAGGTCACGTAAAAAGCATGAGGACCCCCCAGAGGGCATGTATGAAGAGGTTGATGTCTGTGGCCGAGGCGAAAGAGGTATGCAGAGACCGTAGCGTTTGGCGCTCCGACTACCCCGCAAGGGATATGAAATGAAGCTAAATAAATAAATAAATACAATAATAAGTAAATTATTGATTTCTATCATATCATATACAGCTTATTATTAAACATATTTTTATCTTTCACCAAAACATATATAATTACTATTATATATATTATTACTACTATCACAACTAATTATTAATTCATAATAATTAGTTGTAATAGTAATAGTAAGGTACTTTATGAGCATTGAAGAGGCCTTTAACCATTAACGCACCAATCGAAGTGTTTTATTTTACGTAAATACGTATTTACTAAGGAGGCTATATAGACTTGACTTCAACCTGTTGGATAAGACAAATGTATATTTTTAAAATATTTTATTTTGAAATAAACCAATAATAATAATATCTGATTTAGATGGATAATCTTATTGTTTAATATAAAAATTAGTATCGCAATAATTAAATAATTATTGCACTAAAATATAAGTAAAGTAAAGTAAAAAATTGCAACAGCAAAATTTCAAAAGTTGTTAGAGAAATACCAAAAATACGAAAGGGTATTTCGCTTTTAACCAGATAGCCTTTATGTTTCGAGCAATCACAAAATAAACTAACAGAAGCATACACGATGGAAATCATAGCCGTCCACGGAACATCATGGAACAGTCAAATAGACCAGTAACAAGGGATCCTATATCCGCCGTCAAATGAGACGTGATTCCATTCCTCGTATACGATGCACTCTCATCTGAGATATACATACATGTTACCCAATTTCTCTCCGAACAAATTACGACGTGATCCTATCTACATATTAGACGATCTATTTCCAAATGTTATATCTGATATCCAAATTTAGCTGCCCAAGTGGAATGTTTTTTTATGTTAATTTTTCGTTTAACATAATAACAAAAAATATCATTTCTGTTGCTGTTCACACAAACTATATATTACATTAATATTAAAATGAAGATATTTAGTTTTATGTAGGTTGTTTTTGTCTTTACTCTTGTTACTTTCCATATTACATTCTATAGAAACCACATAACTTTAACAATAAGAAAGTCCGTGCTTACATAAAAATTTTCGTTTTAGTTCCGATATCACAGTATTCCATCAAATTGTGGGCAATATTTAAAATAATCTATATTGTTGTAGTCATATATATGAAAGTATAGTGTAGTTGAGAGATGAGTTATGGTTGAAGTGAGGACGGGGGAGGAGTACGGGCGAGTGAATTAAGATAAAAGAGGTAAGACGTCAGCCAGTGTCTCAAGTATCCGATATCCGATAGATATCATCTTGATAATACAAAATGAAAATGAGATTAACAACGAAAAGACTGAAACCGAACTTTGAAAATTAATGTTTCGTACAATTCAACAGATAACTGCAACAGTTCTGATACTTTGATTATAGAGAATATTTGTTTTCAATTTTGGCTTTGAACTACTGCGATGTTTGAAAAACATGCTAAATTTGGTTTCTTCCAGCCGAAAACTTTAATTTCCTAAAGACAAATCATTAAATACTTAATCTGTTACAATAAAATATTATTATTAAACTAAGTGAATTATGACAAAGTGGATACCGACTTGGCTTAGATTGCATTTCATACCTTTTAACGCCAGAAGAGCTACGTTGAAAGACTTGTGCAAAAAAAATTATGTTCATTTTATTTTTAATTAGTTAGAATTATTTTTATTTATATAATACCAATGTTGTTCTCTGTGATAAGTACCGGAAGGCTTTTTTATCTTATTTAAAACACTTGCGGCAGTCCGCTTTCTGAACTTGTTTTGGTCTTTTATAATGCATACGAATTATTATAAGTAATGTAATAATATTTTTTAACTTATGTTTATAACATATCGAGCTTTTCATAATTAATTACCTCTGTCTTATTTGTATAAATATAATTAGAATAATTTTCCTAAACTTATTTTTCTCAGTCAAGTAATTCTATAATATATATACAACGATTAGGTCCAGTAAGTTCTATTTTCTTTAATAAGCTCCAGAAGTTCATCTCCGTCGGACAGTCTCCGTGAGGGTTCTCGTAATACACTTTGATGCAGTTCTTCTAAAATGACTACATTCCTGAATGTAATGTAATGTAAAATACGTAAAAACGATTAGTTAAAAAAAATTTAAACTTAATAAAACCAGCATAATTATGTAAAATTAACCTTTTACACTTTTTTATTTTATTATTTTATAATTTAAAAGTCAAAGATATGAAAATGATTGTCAAGAATAAAGAATTAAAAAATCATTATGCATTCTTTCACTATTTCACTATTTTCTTTTTTCTGTAAATGGCTCAGTCAGAAAGGACACAACCAAAAAGACCTTGACGAAGCATATTAAAAAGGTAATCTGGTTTTCAAACATTCAACTGAAATTGGAAATGTAGATTTAAAAATTACTTGTCTCATCGAGATTCCTTTTGCGATGATTATTCGCTTTGATTAAATGTTAGTAACTCCGGTATTTCACAACATTTTACGCTTCTGCTTGATTATAGTGGAATAATTAATATAGTCACATATTTACATGAAAATATTAATGTTGTTCTTTACATGAGTGAATAAAATTCAAGTAGAATTTTAAAATATTTGTTCCCTGAAGTAACTCACTCTATTATAACTACTTGACAAAAATATGTGAAGCTTTTTGTAGCTACGACCACGTCGTGGTGGTGACGTGAAGCTGCAAATTGACGCTTTTATCTTACAATAATGACAGTGATGGATGATAGCCGCTGATATAATTCCTTTATCCGGTTAAATCTTCTTTGATATCCGCCTCCATTTTGAAGCGCCAATTTTTTATATAAATCAGTTTTTTTTAAGAAAAATTTATGAAGTTTTCAAGTTGTTTTCAAGTTCAAGTTTTCAAGTTCAAGAAAAATTTATGAAGTTTTCAAGTTGTTTTCAAGTTGTTGTTGAAGTTTGAAAAAGTACAAGTAAACGACAAAAAACTTAGTTTATATTCATTATAATACAAAACAGTCATTTGTTCTTATTATCTAAGCTGAATCTATAAATTTGTTGTCCAACAAACAATAATATCAAATTTTACTTTAAAGGAATACTTAGCGCAATTTCACAATTCTTCAGTGATAACTTATCACTATTTGTGTTGTGCTGTAATTACATGTCATTGTATATGCGACGTGGCCTCTGACTGACTTAAACGAAAAAGCATAAATTGTCCTTTATTGAACAAAAATAATTTTGAAAATTGAAATCACTTAACCTTACTTACTTTATTTACCTTAATATATTACTTAGATATATTTACAATACAATAGAACAAAGTGAACCAAAATAACTTATTAAAGCTATTGTTAAAAATCTAGAACTGCCATTCATCTGAATTTTTTGTAAGTCTGACTTACTGAATTTCTGATGCTCATTACTGTTATCACAACGGCAATGAGGTCGCACATACAATGCTCAATGTTTGCTTCGTCTGCTGACGTTTTATTGTGCAGAAATGTTAATAACTTTTTATTTTCAATTTTAATGACTTTGACATTCAGCGGTAATGCGGACTACATTTCTTTTATGATTTCCATCCTCTCTGTAGGATAAACCTCTTCTTAATTTATTGAAGTGAAAATATAAAAACGTTGGATAAGATTTTCATTTTTTAAACGTTCACTATAGTAAAACATATAACAAATATAAAAGGAAAACTATCACAGCTAGGCTTTACAAGCTTATGAGTAATAGTCGGTTGACTTAATATATATATTTTTGTGCATTTATATTGGAAACACTTCTTAAATCTTTAACGATAGATCAAAATAATGTTATTTAGAATTATACATCTTAAAAGAATCTAAAAAGTCCGCGAGTCTATTCTATCAATCTAACTATCCATCTTGGGTAACTACGGAACCTTACATTGCTCGTAGCCTGACACGCACTTGGCCGGTTGGCACAGTAATAATTTCATGGTATTAGAATCCAACTCCGGTAAAAGATTTTAGTTCTTATAGATGCCGCTTCGACGTGTTTCCAACTACTCTCTTTTAATAAATTGTGTTAATCAGCCATCATACCCGCAGGTTTATTTTAAAAATAAACGAAAGCGAGAATTGCCAGCCCCATAAGAGATCTGTTCCTCATTGTAAAAAATTTGGTTTTGTGTTATATTTGTGAGTAATTCATGTTTAAGAAAATATATTTTGATTTTTTTTATCTCAGAGAATATATGATATATTACAGCCGGGGCCATAAAGTTATGAATGTAAAAAATATTTGAAAATTAAGCTTGATCTTTTGTACTAAGTGTTAGTCTCAGCAGAACGATGAGTGAGAACGCTTACGACTCTTGAATAAAATTGGGACGATAATTGCAATAGTCCATAATTCCCAATGTCCTTTAATACGGTAGCATTATTAGTTGTGTCTGTTAAGAACTGCCAGTTGTTAAGTTAGTTACAATAAAGAAAATGCACAATTGAATGTTTGTAAATAATAATAACACAGGCACACAAAAAAAAAAAAACGTCATGAACCAGAGGGGAGACCCCATTATTCCTAGGTTTTTGGGATCGCTAAAACCGAATATGACAATAAAAACTAATTTTAAATGCCCGTTTTGCCGCTAGCACCCCCTTACTACCTCTTAAGGGGTGAAAATTGAAATTTTTGTAAAAAATCAAGATAGATGTGTCTTTCTATGTTTTTTGGGATGCTGAAACCGAAAATGATAACTAAAAATAAATTCATGACCACTATCACCCCCTACCATCCCTTACAGGGGGTGAAAATTTCATTTTTTTCTATAAAATCAAGACAGATGTGTATTTCTACGTTTTTTGGTATAATGAAACCGAAAATGACAACCAAAAGTGAATTTGATACCTCTTTTACTCAATACCACCCCCTAACTACCCCTAACGGGGAGAGAGGGGGTGGGGGTAGTTTCAATTTTGTATAAAATCAAGATGTATGAAGAAATTTTGACGATTTACAGTAAATGACATGTTTATCAAACTAGTTTGAGGTTACTCTTAGCTCTTATATTAGAAATTCAAATGCTTTATCGATCAGAAGTATCTGATATATATTTATGATTTAATTCTACTCTTAGCGTAACCCAGGAACAACGGCGTGGACGTAGTAGATTTTTGTTCCCTTTTGGGGTGCTGGATTAAAGTGAGTCCCCTTGCCTCTCACTATCCGGGGTGCTGAATTAAAGTGAGTCCTCTCACTATTCAGCGTCTACCTGTTTCTACGATAACGAAGTCTCTTGTTGTCAAAAGTTCTTCTAAGTGGTTGCCTTTTATTGGTTCTTTTCTGTTCTGGCAAATCTCTTTTTAAATTCCAACAGTAGTCTGCTAACATATTGACATCCCATTTACCCTGATAGCGCTGTTCCATTGTCTTAAGATCCTGTCTGATGGAACGTTTCACCTTGCTCCTCACTATAGTCTTCTAAATTGGCCGAAAAATAGTAACCTTTCTATTTCGGAGGCATAGAATTAGGTTCAGCATCTTTTAAGCGTTTTACAAGACTGCCGGATGGATAACAGTATAAACAGAATTAAATAGAAAGCAAAAAAAAAACAAAAAATGAAACAACTTGTTAAGAATAGGACAAAAATCATGATTCAGTCTTAGTATCATAATAACAAATATATGCATACAATAAGGTTACCATATACTTTATAATCATTTTTTCTCTCAGCATCTTGAAAAACATAGAAATTCACATATTTTCGGTTCCAGCATCCTAAAAAACGTAGAAATACACATCTATCTTGATTTTATAAAAAAATTGAAATTTTCACCCCCTTTAAGGGGTAGTAAGGGGGTGATAGAGGTCATGAATTTATTTTTAGTTATCATTTTCGGTTCCAGCATCCCAAAAAACGTAGAAATGTACATCTATCTTGATTTTATAGAAAAATTGAAATTTTCACCCCCTGTAAGGGATATTAGGGGGTGATAGTGGTCATAAATTTATTTTTAGTTATTATTTTCGGTTTCAGCATCCCAAGAAACGTAGAAATACACATCTGTCTTGATTTTATAGAAAAAAAATGAAATTTTCACCCCCTTTAAGGGATGGTAGGGGGTGATAGTGGTCATGAATTTATTTTTAGTTATCATTTTCGGTTTCAGCATCCCAAAAAACGTAGAAAGACACATCTATCTAGATTTTTTACAAAAATTTCAATTTTCACCCCTTAAGAGGTAGTAAGGGGGTGCTAGCGGGAAAACTGGCATTTAAAAGTAGTTTTTATTGTAATATTCGGTTTCAGCGATCCCAAAAACCTAGGAATAATGAGGTCTCCCCTCTGGTTCATGACGTTTTTTTTTTTTTGTGTGCCTGTGTAATCATTAGTATTATTATTATACTACACTATCATTTGTACAATAATAAACAATGTAAATAGAATATTGGCTTTTTCACCTTCCTTGACGATTTCATACATTGTGAGTGTAGTTGTACGTCATTGTTTAAGAAGCAATATATTTTTTTTAAAGTGAAACGTAGCATAAAGAGTATCACAAATAAGCTATCTCATATACTTTTATATGAGAGATATTAGAGAGATAAGCTAAGCTGCATACATTCAGGTATTTGTTAGGATTATATGACCTCTAATGGAGAAAAGAACCGGTCTCGTATTTACAAAATTAATTTCAAATAATACATCTCATAAAAAAAGATATACATATTCTTAAAATAAAACAGTACATTACGGTTTGGAGTAATATGACCATTTAAATAAAGTAATTAATGTCACAAGTATTTATCTTGTAGTACTAGTTAGAAATATTTCTGTAATATCTTAATATAATTATAAATGAAAAGAAAAAATCCAGTAATAATCTTCAATTACTTACTGTAACAAAAACATCAATTAAAAGAAGTGATATTCTATGTAAGTAGACATATTCATAGTCATTTATTTTAAAAAAGGTTTCTGTTACATAAGTTGATTAATTTAAATAACTATGGCTAATATGTTTATATTAAAAAAAACAATAAGAAACTTAAATTATAAAGCTGCAAATGACATAATTGTTGATATTTTCAATATAATAAGTAGCATAGTTTTATAATTAATATAATGAGTAAATGTTTGGAGTCTGTATATTTCCCCGATTTAGTAAAGTCAATCTAATTATCACCGAAACGTTACAGTAATTTTCCAAATGAGATGGAATCCCAGTTTTATTTTAAAGACACCGGTTTCATCTAAGATATAAGACGTTCAGGTGCAATATTTCCTCGTTTATTGCTACTTCAGTCTGTATACTTAAGTCTGTATGCTCCCTTTGTTGAAGGAAAGTCGGCACATAATACTGAATTAGAATATTCTCAATTACTTGATGTACTAGTTATATAAAAATAATATAGACAATTTAATATTACTAAATTTTAAAGTGATTTAAATAAATTTGTACCTCATTTCCATTTAAACAATTATTAGACTGTGAAAGTTCATGTCATGAGCTGTGTAATAACATTTTAATGGGCTTACGAGTAGGTTTGAACCCATTATTAACAAATTATATCTAATTGCCATAAACTAGTTTAAGTTTATTTTATTTAGAAAGTAAATGAAAACATAAAAATTAAAAAAATAAGTATGAAATACATTAGGTAGGTTTCGTGAACGTCTTTTCTATTGTTAAATTTTTTTCATTAATCAGAAAAGAATGGCAAATAATATTAATAAAATATAAATATTTTCACCACCTCAAATGGTATTAGTACAGACGGGACCTGCAGACGTGAATGAGTATATATTTACATTATAGTAATATACAAGAAATCTTGGATTGTATTAGGTTAAGAGTATTCTCTCCTGTGACTTGGAATTGGTTGAACCATTTTAAACATAAATTAGGGATTGGGACTTACATATCACAAGATTTATGTTGACACTCGTCCTTTATCGTAATTTGTAGTGTATTTTTGGATGACATGCTTAAAAGACAAGTACATGCAAACTATATTCTTATCATATAAAGTAATACCATTATATTCTATCTATCTATCTATGTATGCCTTCACACATAAACCACCGAACGGATTTTGATGAAATTTAGTATAGAGATATTTTGAAACCCAAGGAAAAACAGGAAATTTTTATCCCGGAATAAAATCTTGCTGTCGAGTGTTATGAAAAAGTGGTTGGATAACTGCTCTTATAAATAGTGATACTGAATTAATCGACTTAGTTTAGATTAGATTTTATAAATTTTACGTTATGTTTTAATGGGATCTCGTTTCTTTTTGTTGGTAGTGCTCCTTTTTGTGTTTTTTTAAATATAATTATATATATATATATATATATAGTTTTAACTTTATATATATTTTTTAAAAGACGTCATGAACTTCATGTAAATGTTAGTACGGTCGTGCCTTTTTGATCTACTTGGCGAGGGCACTTCCGAATCCCCAGATTCTTTTTTAATAAGTATGTATAATTTTATACATTGTAACGGATTAAATTATAACAGATCTTTAGAAACAAATTGCCATTTCATGCTAAATACTAACTTTTTGTTGCCAAATGAGATAAATCCTACAAATAAATCACAACAACTAGGCATATAGAAAACCAAACAAAACGTTTTATTCTGTTTGACTTGAACTCTGACTATGTACATTGTTATGTTGAATTATATTTTGAGTTACCAGACGACTAATAAATGAAAAGAAACATTTAATAAATAACACTTTATTAAATAACTATGGTTCGCAAACGTTACTTAGAGTTCATCACTCACCATAACTTATGTTGATATAATTATATATAATATAAAACTCTTATAAAGTAAACAAAGATTTTTCATATTAGTTAGATAAAACTGTAGAATTATAGAATCAATGCATGCAGCATTGCATAAATCATACCAAAAAAAACGTTATTTTCTTAAAATAACTTAACCTTATAAATATTTATAATTATTTCACGAAAGCCTAATTTAGTTTATTTACATGTAGTACAAAAATTATAGCTTATTTTGTGTTTTTATAAAAATCTCAATAAATAAGTTCTGAAAAAAACTTAATTATTGTATTTTTTTGAATTTAATATATTATTGATAAACGTACACAATTTGGCAATTACTCTTCCTCCTTCACTTTTCAATAATTTTAATTTCTAAGAAATATACATGCTATGTTTGGAATCGGTGCGTTGGTTTGTTTGTGGAAACAGTACAATATGATCTTCAAACGACCCAAGAGCGCTGCGCAGATATTACCTATGCTTACATTTCACCACAGATTTCGTTGCCAATTTTAAAATGAACCTTTTTTATTTTTAATATTACATTCACAATTTGTTTTTACGGCAGTCTCGAAGTCAATCAAGTCGATTACAATAATTAAAATATATATACAGGTTGAACCAAAAGTCCGTTTATATTTAAAATGATGATTAAAAAAAACTAAGATTGCAGTTAATACATGTAACCATTTTTGTTATGTTTAATATTCACATTACCAGAGATTAAAACAGCTTAAAAAGGAAAGATAAAAATCAAACTTTCAATGAGGTGAAGCAAGCAACTTTTCTAGGGCAAAGTTTCAAGTTTATAAAGTTAACAGAGTGGACTAAGAGTCCGTGCCCAGAAAATAAAATTAAAATCTTTTTGATTATTATGTAGTTTTGTAAACAACGGGATCAACGAGCGATTTTAAACCCAACTAACTTATGGGTTAATCCAGATAAATAATAAATACGATGAATTGTTTGCAGAACACAAGTCCCTTTAGTATTAATATATATTAACATTGTAAAAGGATTCGAATACTAATATATTTATAATTGTATTACATATGTATGTATGGAAAATGTATTAATTATAATATGCCGGAACTTGGTAGTCAAATAATGTAATCAGCTTTCCTTGTTGACATAATTTGTATGTACCGTAATGAAATTATTAATCAGAGTGTAAAGATAATTGGGTGAAAATAAGCTATATTTATATATATCTTTGAGCCCATTTTAGTAATGTATCAAAAGGTCTCGGTGAATTTTCAATGATTTATCTAAAAATGTTCGTAACAATATAAAAAATAAATTAACGAGTGTACAAAATTCTTACATCTGATTGTTTTGTATTGGTGAGTAATATGTACAGTAGTGTTGATCAGAGGTGTTCATTGCGGTCGCAGTCTAGACAAATGAGTGGTGGAAAATCAATTTTGTATTGAGGAAAGGCATTTCCTGTCTACACTTCGTGGTCGTGAAACTTAGCAATCCATAACTATAACAACCATCATTAACTGAAAATGATCAGTGTATATCGCAAATTGTTTGGATAAAACATTTTTAGACTTCTTATTTTCCTACTTGTTTATAGTTCATTAGTTAGTTGTCATTACAAAATTTAATTCTACAAAATGTTATTGTTTGGTATGTGACCTTACATACATTAATATTTTTCTATGATATTATACGTTTAACTTTGTCTTTTAATATCGTTAATACTTACTTCGTATATTTTATCATACCTTATTATATTTCAACAAATTTTGTATACAATATTACTCAAATTATAATATTTTGGTCCATATGTCCCGCAAAGTGCAACTTCGCATAATGTTTATGTTTCGTTATGTTATTAAAGTGTGATTTTACTTCTAGTAGTACACATTACCTAGTACCTACGAAAATACTTAGGCTTGTTATATTTATGAGCGGCAATGATAAGGATGCTTACATTACATACGTTAGCTGAGTTATTATGTGTGTCCACACATAATAACTCAGCTGTTGCTGTTGTTATTATGCAGTTTTATTTCAGATTCCTCCCCGTGACACTCTACAAGACTATATGAGTATAAATAGTTAGTAACTAACAATAGTAACATAGTGAAAACACAAAAAATATTTTTTCAACTTTAAAATAATTTATCTATTTATAATATGTCACAGAAACTGTGAGACATAAGGCGTCATATACGTAATTTTAAAGGATTCTGAAAGTTTAGGACATGTAGAAATCTAGACGTTATTATATTGGCTATAACGAATATACGAGTACGGTGTGAATATAAGAGAAGACAATTAGTGACGGAACGGTCTTGTCATTAGTGACTTCATGTTGGAGTCAAAGCTAAAGGTTCTTTGAGTGATGTGCAACTAGCGGCCATGCGTTTGAACGTGTCATTGTTGGTATCAGTATCCATATTTTGTAATGTTCTGTTATTTTTACTATGCTCAGTATTAATTTAAATCGAAAAATATTAAAATTTTTATTAAATCAGATCAGTATATATAACTTTTTATCTTCCATTTCTTAAACCCCATTCCATTACTTTAGAAAGACAATCATTTACTCACACTATGGAATCCCGCAGATAAGACACTTAATCACCACGTCATGTATACAATAACAACAAATTACAAACTGCAATACATAGATAAAAGAAGCTAATATGTAAGCATTCTTAAAGTTTCAAAACAAAAAAAAAGAGACAGAATATAGACAAATAAATTGCTTTTGAGTATTAGTTGTAGCCTCCATTGAGATCTCTCGTATATGTCAAGTTGATAATTTATTGGACATGCTACATGCCTTTTAGACTGATTTTAATTTTGTTGTCAAACGTACCCAAGGTCACCATTTTGTCATGACTGTATCAAATGATAAATGAAAAAATTAATCATGATAGTTTTAGGTAATAAAAAGGTCTCGCTAAACGTAAAATGTTACAATGTTTAATTGTTCCGTTTAAAGGTTTATAATCGAATTATGATTTTAGAATTCCTCCCAATAGTTTTAGTGATATTTTTGTTTGATTAATTGATGCATAGTATATGTTTTTTGCATGTACTGAACTCTATCGTAGTTTAGTAAATGAACTAAAAACCCATGCCGTTTCAATTATAGTCTCGGATATAAGGAACAGATCATCAGGTTGTGTATCAGTTCGCATATCATTAACGCCTTTGAAATTTAATTATTAAATAGTTTTATAATAAATTCTAATAAAGTGTTATTCGTATATCCAATATTATCCTTTTCATTTCCTTTATTATTAAATGAACATAAGTAGTTCAATGATAATTTACTGCAAATTTAATCGAATGGAAAAATCCAAATGCAACGAATATTATGATCACTAGTTTTATAGAATTGTTAAAGTACTCTTAGTGTGTGTTTCAATAACACTGAGTGTTATTGAAACACAGAACGATAAGATTAAATAAACTTAAAAGTTTAGGAATTAACAAATTTAAATATATTAAAATTAAGAAATTTTTCCGACGGGGGGGGGGGTCGTATGGGGCGGGTATCATAATATGATATTCGATTATCGAAGTATTAACATATAATATATTTCTATATTATATTCCTTTCAATCACTGCTTATTCTTTTTAGAGACTGACTCTTCACCTTTCATTATTAAAAAGCATAATAATTAATAACTTAATATATACGCTAATAACCACAGTTCTTTTAAATGCAGCTCTAATTCTTAGCTCAATGCACAATCCCTCCTTTACAAAAGTTACGAAGAGCGGATAAGGAAATAAATCCTTTGCATATTATATGATTATCGCACTGTGAACCAATATTTATATTTTCTAATGCTATATTACTTATAACACAGAAACGGAATATTCCAATGTAAAAGAATATATAAAAACTTTTTAAAAATAATATTCTAATTTTTACGGCTTATAATAGTCACAAACAAAATGATCATTATCCTTTTTCTCCAACTTTAAATAGAGTTTTTGCAATACATGTACTGGCATTAAAATATTACACAATATCCCAATAACTGTAGTAATCACACGACAAGTTATATCATGTTATAAAGCAAACTTAAATATTATCGACTGATTTGGATATAATTTAGACTATAATGAATACTAATTAGTATTCAAAAATCTTAAAAAGATTTGAGCTGTATTGTTTTTATTATATACTCAAGTATTTTCATTTTATAAAACATATTACGAAGAAAGCAAATTTAATTTAATTATTTTATATAAAATATTTTAACTCGTGAATGTTTGATTAATATGCACTTTGGTACTATTATTATATAAAATATTTATTGAAGTCTTTTGGAACATCAAATATCTAAATTCAGATCTCTGTAGTAAATTGAAAACGTGACATTTATACTTTGAAAGCTCTCAGAAGCACAATTGTCAAGTGAAATAAGTTATATAAACTTCAAAACTACAAATTTTCTTGAATAACTTATTAATATATCTTGAAACAAATATTAAAATATAGACCTCCGTGAAATTTAAACGTCCTACAATTAAGAGAATTAATTACCAAAATAAATGGAAATCTTTAAATTAAAATTATGATACTTTAATTAATTATGTTTAATTAATAAAATCATACAGAGAAATATTTCGGTAACAAAATATATGTATTACAGATAATAGTCGCTTAAAATAATTTACTGGAGGCTGATACAAGTCTTTACAAAGTTTCGTCGCGCTGTGTAAGAAGTTACTTACAACAACCGGGTTGCAAAACAATGTATATTTATTATCCAAGCCGTCTTAAGTGCTAATAAGTCTTATCAATCTAATATGTTAACTTGAATTTACAATCTTATGTGTTCTGTAACATTATATCAAAAGGTATATTCTGTTAATAAACATTAAATAATTAGGCTTTTAAAATAACAAAGTTTGTAGTCAAATAATCGGATAATTAATTTAAAAAAATCAAAATTTAACAGAATTTTAAATTGCATATGTGTTATTAAATCTCGTTCTAATTATTCTTGTGTTAATTGCAAAAGGTACAATGTAAGCGGATATTTTGAAGACATTCCCTTTTTTTAAAACGCAAATACCACAAATATGAAACAGTATCAAAATTTTTATAAATGTATAAGTGCAAAAAGGCAAATATATCGTAATTACTGACTGTGTGTTACCTAGCTTGACCTTTTGAAATTTACTTGGACAATCCTCTAAATCGAAAATGCTAAGTACGGACTTAGTTCTACATGGAGAGGTTTAGAATACGGATTCTGAAGCTCTTTATTAAGAAATTAGAGAGATAATGGCCAACTAGTAGGTACTCTACGTTAACGGTATTGTTATAGGTCTTATAGACTTAAAGCTTCCTAAGTATCATAGGTAGTCCTTTTAAAAAGTAAAGTGTGACCTAAACATTATAATTTATTTCTATCGAGAGTTCATTCTTAGTATCAAGAATAGCAATAACGTAGCGTAATATTACAAGCATATCGTTCAAGTCATATAAATAATACTATATCTTAATATTTAATATATTAGTAATGAATTTTACAGAAGGTAATTTCATTGTATACAACATTTCTAACAAATATTAGTACGAACAATTATTAGCAAGTGTATCAACTCTTTGATATGTCAAGTCACGAGGGCCTGTCCGATTTTAGTTGAACAATTTGATCTAAGATATTGGACTTTTAAGCGGCCATGTTTAGTCGTTTATTGCTACTTCAAAGCTTTAAGACCGCATGTTTGCTTTACTGCAGAGAAACACTGGAAGTTGCAAAGGCCACTCTTTATCTTTATTTGTTTTTAAGGATCGTCTGTCTGTTAAGACTCTTATTAAACTCGTATACTTAGGTACCATTGAAGCTGTGAAAAAATTGAATTTTAATTAACCTAAAACGGCCGTTTATTGGTACAAATGGCAAAATATGGGTTTTTGCTAAAAAAAAACGCATATTTCACATTTTTAAAGTAATCTGAATTGATAGGATACTCCCCTTTGACCTGGCACTATGAAATTTGGCAAGTATCATCGTTTTATAGTACAAGTTCAATACAAACTATACATTTGTAATTTAAGCCACAAAAATAAATCTGTACTAGTATTTTCGAAATTTAAAATTGAAACTAATAGTTCAAGAGAGGTATGAAAGGGCTTCATGGTAGATATTGTTTTTTTGCATAAAGAAAAATACCAAAAAAATATTATCCCCTCATCCCCTAATTAAATATAGACCCTTAGTAAGATATAAGTTTTGAGAGCTTAATCTTGAGACTCGATTCCAAAACTTTTCTTGTTTTAATTCTTTAAATTTCCTACATACATTTTATGTACATTATTTATGACACATTTCAATTCTTGTGGTCTGAGAAATTTATTGAAAATATTATTCAGTGTGTGTCCATGTAGTGCAATTAATTTGATCTCCTTTTGAGAATGAGGACACATGGATTAAGAGGATATAAATAAATCTTTTATACTTATATTTTTTTCATAGTAAGTCTTGTGCAAAATAAAGCGTTGTAATTTTTAGTTACTAAATTAGTTTATATTATTGTATAATCTTCACATAAATAGGACTCAAGGACGTTTTCCTTCACATATTACATATTATATCAAAAGTCTACATTCTAAGATTCATCACAAAGATCTAATGACATTTTTGTACTCTTATTATATTACTAAGTACGGCCTCACGTAGCTCCACAGCGATCTTCATTGTTGGCTTCACTGATATTAATAAATTTAATTATGGAAATAATATATATTAAATAAAGAATTTAAAATAAAGAAAATAAAACTTTCTCTTGTATAAATTTTATTTCAAACTAGCTCCCCTCACGCTTCGCTGGGCACACTATTAATTTGGATTACATTCAAATTGTTAGTTTAATTAGGTTGCTATGGAAACCTTTTGTCATATTATCATGTCATCATGTTGTCATTGTAACCGTTGCTATAGTAACTCTTACCCCCGCGTTAAGTGTATAGCTCCTACAGGTTTAAACCTTGGCTAAATGCAAAAAGTTGAAATCCGTTGCGGTAAGAATTCCATAAAATCCGTTCGTAGTGGATGTCTACGTCACAAAACAAGTAACTGGAAGAGAAATGTAACATTTTTAGTTAATTGGACAGATAGTTTCAGAGATTTCGTGATAAGTCAGTGAGTGGTTAATAGCGTTTATAGGTATATACAACGATTGAAATAATTTACAGTAATAATATTCACCGGAACAAAATATATAGGTGTCATTGGTGACTTCGTGGTGAGTTTAGATTTAAAATGTATTTTTGTTAGTTTGCCACAGGGTAAAAAAAATTAAATGTATTTCATCTAATTTGTAAGATAAAATATTATAAATTTATAAGGAAAATCATAATTTAAAATCATGGTAGAATAGATTTTACAAGTATGTGCTATAAGATAAAAGAGACGATGGACGTAGCGTCAAAGCAATCACGACATGTAAGAGTTTTAGTAATAACTTGATGGAAGGACAGTGAACGAGCGACATTGCTCTTTGTAAGATATTCCTACAAAAATTATATATATAAAATAAACTTCCACATTTTTTTATTAATTAGAAATAATCTGTTAGGAATAAAGATCACAATACTTATCTAAGATAATGATTGCAGGTAAAGAAGCCATCGCCCCCAATATCATCCTTACCACCTGGATGCGTGGCGATCCTCTACTGTGCGGTTCTCAAGGACATTTTTTCCACGTTCCACTCGCTTGGGGAACGAACTTCCTTCGGCGGTATTTCCAGATCGGTACGACATGAGTACCTTCAAAAAAGGCATTTATTCCTACCTACAAGGCCGGCAACACTCTTGTAAATCCTTGGAGGTTGCAAGAGTTCATGGGCGGCGGAGATCACGTCCATCCGTGACCCGCCAGCTCGTTTGCCCTCCTCTAACATAATTTTTTTTTTTTATCCATTATGAAATTGATATTTGGGTAAAATGTATATTAACATGTCTTTTTATAGACTATCATTTCATAGCAGTGTTCACAAATATTTAAGTTATGCATTATTTTTTTTTAATTAATTGTTACAAAGCTTTATCAAACTAACTTCCAATGTTGAAACTTTAACTGCTCAAAAGTCTCAAAACTTTTCTTGAACCTTCTCCCTAATTGAATTATTTTTCTCCATTTACATTCATTTTCTGTCTTTATATTGCTTTATGAATGAATCCCACGTAGTATTTAGTTTTAATAAACAATGTTTTTTACGAGGTAACAAAACTATTTTAACTCCAGTCTTACAAATTATTATTTTATTTTTCACCGTATTCTTTCTTATCGTCGTTTGTTCTTTACCAAGAAAATGAGATGGCCATAATATTAAGTGCAACAATTACTTAGTAGTATTTACGGTTTGCATTTCTATAGGATGAAATGTTTATTTATTTTTCTAAATATTTTATAACTACATTTATTTTTAAATAACATAAATAAAGATAAATATATTTATTAATTTATTTCCTGTGAAGAAAGCAATATTCTTAAACGCCTTTATATTAATAACAATTATTTAAATTATCGTTAACATGATATTAATAATCGTATTTCTACAATAAAATGGTATATTTTATTTTAGATTCTGAATCCACATTGCGTAGTTAAATTCTGTTAAACGCAGTGAAGCCAACAACGAATGTCGCCTGAGTGTTAAGTGGGCCCGCATTTAAAAATACATCAAGTACAGTTTATTTGGCATGATGGCCCTTAGAAATCACCTTCAACTAAACAAATCTTTAAATTAGGGTCTCGAATCTGGACCTTTGCCTAGGATTATTTTTTATATTACATGAACTGTTCGGGAAACTCAAAAAGGATTTAGATTACAATTAGCTTAGGAACTTGTCACAAACAATTGCTTTTTAATCTAATTCATTATATTTTAACAGATTATATGATACTATAAATAGTCCTTTTCACATTTCAATACATGTTGTACAATAATATATAAACCTTGATACGAATATTTCGGACTGTCATTATCATAGTGATGAGGATCCTCAGCCTCCAGATGTTATCCTAGTTGTTTTTTCTCAAAGGATAGGACAAAAGTTGATAGCATTGATTTATTGAATACAATAGTGTCTGTTCAATTAAAAATTAAAAAGCCGATTCTTCTTCTTGGACTTATTTCCTAGAACAGTGAAATATTAATTCGATGTTACAAATACAATGTATGCAATATATTTAAAGAAGGTTTAGTGGTGATGATTATGAAAAACAATCATTTACAACAAAATTTATTTTAATTTACTTTTAACATAAGCTTATTACACGAAAAATTTAATAAAGTGGCAGTTTATAATGAGAATAAAATATAAACGTTTTAAAAAAATGTGTGTGTGTTTATACCTATACCTTTATAAGAACATATCCACACATCCACACTTAAAACTAGACATAGGTGTCATCTGAACTACTAGATACCTAAGAATGTCGTTTATATTGTTCCGCTACCCGTGTGTCCTCGTTCTCAAAGAAGAGGTCAGATAAAGTGCATTCTGTTTACAAAATATATTATTTTCTCTTTGACGGTTTCACTTCGTTTCTGCAGCCCCTGTCATAGTCTTTATTTATCTTTTGTGCCGCACGTCTAATATATTTAAACAAATATAATAATATATCATACAATTTTTTCTATCGCATATATCATGTTTTTATTAGTTATTTTAATGAGTTTCTGGTATAGATGCAAAAAATCCCGTAAAATCCTGTTTGCTTTATAGTCACACTTTTAAATTGGAATCAGAAGTTCATATTAGGTTATTAATAAGAATAGTTCATATTTAATGATATTCATAAAACATAATATTTATATATAACTTAAATATAAACCAAACTGCGAAAGTTTATTTTAAGAAGTCAACAAAACACGTAGCACAACAGCACGAACTCCGGGTTGTGGATCACATTTAGAGCATTCAAAATTACATTAAATGTTCTTACTCGTCAGTACAATGAGACCCTGCAAGGAAAAGTTATATATGAAGCATGTGTGACTTTAGCGATATTCTTAACATTCCGCTACGTTATTGCTATGTCATGATATAACTTTAATACTGTTTGAATTAAACATTCATGTTTCGCTTCTAAATGAGTTTTGTTAATACGCTTTAAATTGTAATAGATAACGTATTTTTCATATAAAATATAAATATTAAAACTATCATGTAAAAAATATAATAAATGTTTTGAAAGAAGGAAACAGTACCGCGTGGGACTTAAAATTAAAAACTATCAATACTAAATTTACTTATATAATATCAATAGTAATTATATTATAAAAATTGTATGTTAAGTATAGTATAGGTGCACGCTTTTATAAAGTAAATATTTTTTTTATATTTAAAAGTCTATAAAACCACTGATCCATCACACACACAGACTGAATGATTTTAGTGTTATATAATTGACAATAGTGATTACATTGTATAAATTAATGTAGTGATCAGTAATTTAGTAATTACTTTACAATGGTTCTCAATTCTGTACCAATACGTAAAATACACTCAAACTCTGGAACTATTAAATATTTAACGCATACTTTCAAACAATAACCTTCATAGAAATATACACAATATTATATAAAAGTATAATTTCCATTATTTACATAGGACAATAAACTTACAAAAAGTGTTTACAAAGGATACCTTAGAAGATGTGTCCATTGTAGATAATTTTTACGACGTCTTTCATATTTTTGAATATTTTCTGAAGTATTACTTATACTTACTTTGAATATGTTTTGGACACGTTGTGTATTGGAGTTGTATTGGTATTCAACTATTATCTACAAATAAATGTCAACTATTAACAAAAAATTTTAATACTACATTTTATTTAGGATAAACAATATTTAAACCATCTTTATTAATATTATAGTCTTAAGCCAACTGCACCAACCAATACGATGGATTCGAAACTATAATGACAAATCAATACTGTCTAAATATTACTAACTCTTACTCTAAATACTGAAGAAAATTATAAAAAAAATAACCAATAGTTTGTCTCATGTATTAATAAAATATTTATAACACGGTTTTAAGTTGTTAATTTGATACTAAAATCCCAAATCAACAAATCCATAATCTAAAAAAAAATATAATTTATATTCTTTATCATTTTTACTTACACTTTGTATAGAAAATGTTTAAAGAAAGTGGTTACAAAATTGTATTAATATAATTATATAAAGTTATTTTATAAAACAATATATATCCTGCCCTACAACAACATATACAATATGTACTTCAACCTATAAAAGAAAATATGTAAGAATAATTAGAAAACGCTTCTAAAGCATGCCTTGTGAAAATTGCAGCGCGATAACTTTAATAGGATTGCAAATGTCGATTTACAAAAATCTCTAAAAAATACTTCACTTTAAGATAGTAAGAAAAATATATTTATTTAATAATATATAATAAATGAAAAAAATTACCTATTTGACATACCTATTGCAGTGATGGTTAAATATCTTGGATCAAATTTTCTATAACGCTTGAAATTATAGACACAGTAAATAAATGTGTACCCGTTACACAGACCCTAATGGACATAGAAAGTGGTCGTTTTATTTCCTCATTCACATATTCTATGCGAATAATATCTCAGTGACAATGACTTTGGACGAAAGCGCTGGAGGACAATACGTCAAGTCACTTTTTATTGTGAAAAACTGCTTCGAGCACAAAAATAGTTCCCAAGACCTAATGAGGCGATAGTAACAAAGAGAGTAAAAGAGATTGACACTCTCGGTTTCAAATATGTTTATCACGTCAGTAGCATTCTTATAGCTCTCTATCAAAGATAGTGCATAGGTTTAGTGTTAACAAACTGTTACTCAACAATAAAAAGACCAAACTTCTCAGATTTACAACTCCTAATGTAAAACAGGTACCTACTAAGGAAGCGATGGAAATGTCTACTCTAGAGTAATGGCGCTGATATAAATACCATTCCTGTTTTACAAAAGAGGGCTATACCTACTATACTTTGACGTATGTCGTTAAACGTTTGGAACATTAATTGAGAACTATTGATCAAAGAGAAAAAAATAATCATTATCCCCTCCTTTATTGGTAGTTAGGATCGCATTTTGATGTTAAATAGGTAATTCTTCGCAGTGAAGGATAATCAGTGTTAAAAAGATTTTTTATAATCCGACCCTAGAACTCGCAGCTTTATTGAGTTATTGATTTCGTAAAACATTATACTACAGTTAAAGGTATTACTGACGCTTTTTTTTGGTAAATATTTCTAAGAAATCATTTGAATAAAGATGTTTTAGAAATAAACTTACGGTTGAAGAGTTCTAAGCAGTAAATTGTGAAATTTACGTATCAAAAATACACTCGGTATTTTGATTTCAAAGAAGATTGTTGATTGGGAAGTTGTTTTGGTTATCTTTTGCCTATCGTTAATGAATCTGACGAAATAATTGAACACGCCGCTGATAACTTATTTGTTATCAGTACTATAATTAGAGTAAGGGAAGGATGAAGAATTATAATTTATAGAATTGATATTTGATATATAACATATTTCAGAATTTTAAGAATTTTCTTTATTCCTAAGTTCCTAGTATTTAGTAGTATTTTATTTTACTTGAGCTAGTTTTATTTCAAATACATTAACTATTCTGACTAGATCACGTCACAGTTTTTCATTTCTCGCACACTTCCATACACTTGGAGAATTTGATACTCATATTTAATATTGTAAAATGTGCTAGTACTATTATGGTTTTATACTTACATAGGAAATTTGATCTAGATACTACATTTAATTTTTATACAAAAAGTCAAACAAAATGAGTACATGTTATGACATCATTTTATTATAATGATCAAGATGCATATTCTCAAGGACAAAGATCGAATTGATTAGTCATCTACGACAATAGCGAGTAAGCTCCTTCCTAGCGAGGCTTCAGTTAAGCTTGTCAGTGTGGCCACAACAATGACAGGATCGTTTGAATATACTGCACATCCTAACGCCTAAATCCGTAGCTTATCGCACACTATATCACTCATGAAGACGCAAACAGATGTGACGTGCTATATATCATTCTGAGGTACTTAGAGAAAAAATAATTATTTTAATCAGTAAACAGTTAAAGTAAATATTAGATGAAGCTGAGTAGAATGCATATAATTATAGCATATAGTGTCTGTTTCGTCAAAAGATTGATTTGTTGTTACAAAAAGTTTAGAAAAATCCATACTTTTTCTTTGATTTTTCTTTTTAAGCCTTAAGTTATTAATTTAAAAATTTTTATTTATTTCTCATAATTAAAAAATCCGCTCAGCTTATTTTCAAGATATTTTATGTTAAAATTTTAATAACATTATTACCTCGAAGGTTATGTATGGCTTTTATATTTTATTATAAACACAAAAATAGTCTATATGTAATCGCAATGCATGTCTTATGCTGATGTATATTATCATGTATACAACTTATTTATATAGCTTTTGTCCCGATTTCGATGAATATACAAATATTACGTTTCTTTCAGACTTCAAATTGAGGGACTTGCGAATCCCTTTCTTCCGATCCGATCCCTTTGTTAATCACTCCATGGATAGAATTTCCAAAATAAACATATTATAGTGAATACCACAAATAAGGTAAAGTTTAAATTTAAATCCCCAGAAATTCTTATGCTTGTCTAATAAATCAATCACAAAGTCTAGTTAGGTTATAGATTGTAGTACGATTTTACACTTTAAAATAAGAAATATTAATTTTAATATTTGTCCTTGCATTTGAATTGTTCCAAATATCAGACGGGCTTATCATATCTGATTTTTAAAGACACATATTATCTTTGTCTGCATTTGAAATAATGATTTGTGAACAAGCATCTTCAATAAGAGAAGACGAGCTGTAATACCTGCTTAGGACTCGTCTACATGTTCTAGGTTTATTCAAATAATGTAAGTAAAGTAATTTATTTGAGTTTTCTTACGCTTAAAACAGATCTTTAGGTTAAAAGATATAACGCATTATCATACTATTTCTTTGCATTTTATAAAACAGTAAACTATACTAAGAATTCGTCTTTTATCGCAGCTATGCAAGGAATGTAGAATTAAAGTACGCGTCGTCTTGTCTTGAATTCCACGTAAGAATGCAATAAAATAGTCTGTCTAAAAATAAATGTAGATATTCGATTAAACAAGTTGCATTATTTATAGTTAGTATAAAATTAAAACATAGGAATGTCATAACATTTAACTTTATTATTTATTAACATTATTTAAAGATAAATAAAGATTTAAAAATGATAAAGATAAGTCATAAAATACGAATCCTTATCTTTAGCGTTATTTGTTTGGTAACAATAACAATTTCTGGTGTTGGTTGTTGGTATTATTAAGCAAAACTACATAACGCTAAACCTGAAATAAGTTATGAAATTCTTTAACTCTTAATAAATTAATTGGATTGGAAATTGGAATTGTGGTTAATCCATAACATTTAATAAATCCTACATTAATACACATGAAAGATTATAAGGGTCAATGCCTGACAAGCGTTATTAAGAACACTGATTACAACAACACTCACCGAAGGCTAATTAAAAAGTGAATCTAGGAAATCCTTCCTATAAAAATAATTAGAAAAGTAATGAGATCGGATTCGAAATTCAAAATATGTAAATAAGCAAATAGTCTTGATACACACTCAGAACGTCAAACTCAATGTGGGTAGATTGAAAATAATTACAAACGAAAATAATACATTTAGTAGTATATGAGTTAAATTACGTAGGTTTTATCATATCTGAGGCCGACACAGTTTATGTTAACATGACTCGGGCAAAAAGCAATATAAAAAATAATTCTTTAAAATGTATCTCAACTACTATTTTATTTTATTAAACAAGATGGCAGTCACAATAAATACTTTTACAGATATATTTATTGGTATCATATTCGTGGATTGGTGTAACGTTGAAGGAGCTGTTTAAAGCTATATTACCACATATAACATTTGTGACTACGTTATTCAACAATATATCGTATTTGTAATTTAAATAAGTATTTCAGAACTATTGTGTCTTACATAATGATAACACAATTTTATAATGGTGGTTGTATAGTGTAATATCTTATTCTAGTATTAGTCTCTGTATATCGTGAAATTGACTGTTCATTTTACGGAACATCAAACAAACACCGGACAGAACCATTATTAACTAAATATTTCCAATGTCCAACTCAGTTACATTCGAGTTCATTATGGTGCGGTATTTTATGCACATAATGTTCAACCGATATGGATTACTGGTTGTATTCATTAATGTACTGGTAATTTATTGTAACATACGAGTATTATTTAATATGGATTGTAGTTCTTGCATTATTATTTAATTATTCCAAGATTTTTATATTTCAAAACATTCCTATGTTTTTAAATACACAAAAATTTTAATCCACTAAGTAATTAGGTATAGTGCAGTATATAAAATAAAATTTCTTAAAAAACAGCTATATCTGGAACCGAATCATACCAAGTCTTAAAAAACATACATAGATGAGAAAGTATTTAAGCGGTCGTCCTCAGTATTTTTTGCCCTGACATTTTTTAGATACAGGATTAGATATTATACCTATCATTCACACTTCTTGGGTATTTTTTTTAACGATTAACGAATTGATCGATTTTGCATTAATGAAGATCAAGCAACTCAATTTTTATTCATATATATAACAAGATCATAATTATTATATGCGTAACAAAGTCTTCGATATCTTATTCTTTAAACATAAAAGTAACAATACAATAAAAATCAAATATTAATGTAATATATATAGACTTATATAAATATTAATAGATATCAGAAAATATGAGATGATATTATCAAAATCGCATTACCGTCGCTAGATTATGGTATAAATTTTCAATCTGTCTACAATCGACCTTCTTTCGTACTTTTATTAAATTTATTCAACACGAAATTTGTGTTCGTAACATAAATTTAGTAATATGGATATTTAAGTTTTATGACTACTAAACATACTAATATATATTCTTACAAACTACCCTCTCTTCTCAACCTGGGCCGAGCTGAAGTTTATAAAAAGACAAGGCGCAGTACGGAGCTCACATTTTCTCGGTCGATTTTTGAACAAGTCGGACGTGCGGTCGTAATTCGTTTCAAAGTTGTTAAAAGTGCTGTATATAAATAGTTTAGTGCCACATAATTGAAAATAGATAGATGTATTCATTATTAGGTTAAATTGTGTTAAATAAAGCGTTGTATGTGTCTTATTGTTTTGTGTTTTATTTTCTACCCACATTTTTAATTAATTAAACTGATAATGTCTCATCGATCGTCTCGAGTTAGGGATCGTAATAATATTCGAGAATATACTAGGTTTAGGTCTCGCGATAGACATAGCGTATCGAGTGGTCGTAAAACACCTCCGTTGTCGCGTCGACATCGAGAACGTTCGATTAATATGGGTCGTTATCGTGATAGTTCTAGGAGTAGACAAGTTTCTCGCCACCGCCAGGACCGCTCTCGTGAGCACGAAAGTGTTTTGGACCGAATACTCTCACGGTTAGATACTATTGAAGGTCGAATTCAAACGTCCAAACCGTCGGATAGTGCCATTCCATCCCGTCCGATGGTTAACGTCCGTCAACGTCCGTCGACGTTTCTATGCGTGCAGACGATGATTCCATTAGTAAAACTGCGTTTATCACACCGGAGGGTCATTTTGAATATCTAAAAATGCCCTACGGTTTGGCTAATGCACCAATAGTCTACCAGAGGATTATAACTAAAACACTTAAACCCCTGATAGATTCTGGAAGGGTCCTGACTTATATCGATGACGTGCTTATATTGTCCAACACAATTGATGAGGGTTTACAGTACTTACGGGAGGTTTTAGCAATCCTCAAAAGTTCCGGGTTTTCAATTAACCTCAAAAAGTGCACCTTTCTAGACACGGAGGTAGAATATTTGCGTCAATAATTTGACAGGGCCAGGTAAGACCGAGACCTAGTAAAATTAAAGCTCTAATTCGAGCACCAAAACCAACCAACGTAAGGCAGGTTCGCCAATTCCTTGGTCTAGCAGGTTATTTTCGGCGTTATATTGCGTCATATTCTACGAAATCTGCTAGTACATATTGCTAAATTGCTGAGGAAAGGTGAAACTTTCTTGTGGGGTCGTGAACAGGACACAGCCCGGGACTACATCGTTAATTGTCTAACTAATGAGCCAGTCTTAGCGATTTTTGACCCAAAATTACCAACGGAGCTCCACACAGACGCCAGTGCTATCGGATTGGGAGCAATACTGTTGCGGGAGCATGAAGGCAAGAAAAAGAGAGTTGTGGCTTATTTCAGCAGATCTACCCAAGGCGCAGAATCCCGTTATCATAGCTATGAGCTTGACACTCTCGCAATCGTACGAGCACTTCAGCATTTCCGCCACTATTTAATAGGCATCGACTTTAAAATAGTGACGGATTGCAACTCTCTGAAACTTACAGAACGGAAGAAAGATCTTTTACCCAGGGTGGGTTTATCTGCAAGATTTCAAATTCACGTTAGAATATAGGAAAGGCTGTTTAATGCAACACTCCGATTTTTTGAGCCGACATCCTCCTGCGGAAGTATCCCACATCCGAAATGCAAACAACTGGGCAAAAGTCGCTCAGACAACTGATGCGGAAACGCAAGACTTGATGGCTAGAGTAAAAGATGGACAACTAGATGCTTCTAGGTGAGTTGGGCTCTTCTATACATTACATCACGCCGGGTATGCACCGCGAAAACGGACAAGTTGAAAGGTATTGTCGTACTGTTTTAAACATGCTTCGCGTCGATGTGGAAACCAAAGGTGCAGAGTGGTCCGACGTGTTATGGAAAGTGCAACTAACCCTTAACATCACCAGACAAACAACCACACAGACTTCGCCGCTACAGCTACTTGTCGGTGTGGATGCCGCCACTCCGGTCATCAGGTCACTCATACGGGATGTAGCACTGGAGACCTCAAAACCGTCCAATAGAGAAGCTCAGCTCATCCTCGATAGACAGCGGGCATCTGAACTGCTTGGCGCTAACCAACGTAACCAACACGCCTACGTCAACAAGAATCGCCGGCAGCCGCGTACCTTTGCAGTAGGAGACTTTGTCTTTGTGATAAAGCCCATGCAGAGTACTGGAAAACTAGACTCTGGCATGCGCGGCCCTTACAAGGTGCTAAGCGTACTGCCACATAACCGCCATGAGTTAGAACTAGTAGCTGTCTCTTACGGCAAGAAAACACAAGCCGCCTCTGAACACATGGTTCAGTGGCGCGGTGAGTGGACGCCAGACACATGTGCGGTATTCTTTGATACTGGTCAGTGTACACTGACATGGTAGTGCATGGGTATGCAAACGTGGGGCCTATGCCAAATCATGCCTGCCATACGAACCTATGACATTTCTCAATGTTGTACATTCGTTATCTAATAGGCAAATATTACTCACTACATTGACGGGTGCTATCCTACATGTAGTTTTATTTTCATATCACGATGTTTCGATTGGTCAGAGTCCGGAATCTTGCCAATCGTATGCATCCACTAAAAATTACATCTTATCTCTTGAAATTAATGGTTTATTCCTTTTTGTTACAAATCGTCGCTTAAGGACGCTTGAGTGCACGCTTGGGATGAGAGCGATGATATTTCTTCATTTAAATAAAAAAAAAGAAAAAGAACAATTCAATTCACATCTTAAATTTATACTTTTATGTTTTAGAGAGCTTACAAGGCGATAATCAGGATGGGCGAGACAAACTGAATGATGATGATGACGAGTCGGTCGAGGACAACCTTCTATCAGGAACGGCCGTCTTACAAACTACCCTCTCTTCTCAACCTGGGCCGAGCTGAAGTTTATAAAAAGACAAGGCGCAGTACGGAGCTCACATTTTCTCGGTCGATTTTTGAACAAGTCGGACGTGCGGTCGTAATTCGTTTCAAAGTTGTTAAAAGTGCTGTATATAAATAGTTTAGTGCCACATAATTGAAAATAGATAGATGTATTCATTATTAGGGTAAATTGTGTTAAATAAAGCGTTGTATGTGTCTTATGTTTATATCTGCGTGTTCTTTTTTTTTATATAACGTTTCAATAAGTTTTTGACAATATAATATACAACAAGCAAAAGATACCGATATAAAGCGCCAGAATGTAAGAAATTTTGCAAATATGGACCCTCTCGTAAACTGGTTTCTTTGTAATCTCCCAAAAACATAACAGCGTTCCGAAATTTTAGTGTCCATATATTTTTCCAATACATGTAAGGATGAATGACTATTATCTTGTAGAATATAATATAAGTGAAGATAATTTCAAAGATACTTTCATTTCACTACCTTCCTCTTGTTCGACTCGTTTTTGTTTTACTTTTATATTATTTTTTTTTTATATAAAACAGAATTAAGATTTATTATCCTTTATTGTGTTTTGAATACATAAATATGATTCAATAAAATTAACTGTAGTTACAGTTTAAAGTTCAACAGATGTATCCGTAAATCATGAAGAATATTCGTGTTAATATTTTTGAAATTATATTCATAGATTTGGCACAACTTAATAAAACTCTCCTTGATTTCACATTACACGGAAACTCAACCTCCTTTACAAAATTGCTATAAATAAAGTTTTAACACCTACAGATGTCACATTGTACAATGTCGTGACCTCGTTAATGACATATTGTAATATTAAAGCTTTAATAAAAATTTCACAATATATCTATCATAATATAATAATAGGTATACGTTTCATAATACTAATTGAATTTCTTCTATTTATATGTTATATTTAAAAGGTTTCACTATAACTATGTACAACAGTAGAAACTAATGATTCTGGTATTAGCTAATTATGTAAGTTATTTCATAAATTGTTTAGAAGAAAGATATCTTAGTGAAAATTAAAATTTATATAACTTCTAAATATGATATGAAAGATTTTAGGAAAATAACCGGAAAGGGTTCTGAAGAGCTACATTGCGAGTTTAAATTGATATATTTCATTATTAATTTCAAATAGTCGTTAAAAAGGAAATACAGCATATAACAATCATATTATGAACCGATAGAAATATTGAGGCTTGGTAATATACAGGGAAATAGCTTTTTCGATAGATTGCTTTTTCTGCCATACAAGGCCAACACCTACTTCAAAGTGCTCGATTTTTCAAATACCCGAGAGGATTATGTAATCGATAAAATGTCCTCACTATATGGTATGGTGAAGTGTTGATTTTTTTTTGTCTGTTTCTGTGTAAGATATCTTTACACAGATCGTCTTTGAAACTGACCCATAATTTTAATGATTCTGATGTTTGACAAAATAAAAGTATGACAACAAACAGCTTTCTCAGTTGTAATGGGCATTGCGAAAGCTATGCTTGTCCCGCACCGCAGCGATACTTAGAACAAAGTCGTTAGAACGTCGAGAGAGACATCACAGCGAAGATAGACAGCAGCTAGTTGATGAATTAACAAAGATAGAAAAAGTTAAAAATGTTGCTTATTTACATACTTTGCTCTGTTGTCAATCATTTCCACAGCGTACGCGGTATAAGGATTTTTTTAGTACTTTTTTCACACGTTGGGTTACATTGTTGAAATTTTCACGTGGATCCCTATTTTTTCTCGTATTAAATATAGCCTATGTCCATCAGAGATAATGTAGGATTGTAATGGTAAAAGAATTTTTTAAATCGGTCCATTAGTTTTGGAGCCTATTCGATTCAAACAAACAATAAAATCTTTCCTCTTTATAATATTAGTATAGATATATATACCATGTATGCAAGGTACAAGGTAAGAAATACTATTTTCACATGCGTAATAGTCTTTTTTCTTTTAAAGAGTGCCTTAATTAGTTTAGAATGAATTTATTTTAAAGTGTTTCTTGTTAGCAAAAGTCAAGTCACAAAGTATAACTACAAATCGTTTTGTTTGTACTTCAATATTGTTTGCGGTATTGTTTTACTCCGTATTGCTTTAAGGCTTAAAATATGCGTCTGTTTGTGACAATACAGTTAATGAGATCAACACAGTATGACACATTACATGTCAGATATATGACTATTATTTATTCAATAAACTATTAATTGTGAAAAATATACAATATTCTCATGTCATATACTTATAACGTTATATTTTTTATAATAGAATATCTATAGCGTAAAGAAAAATACTATATAGAAATATATTGTATATACTATAATAAATAAGGAAGGATATACGAGTAGATGTCATCTGAAACAAACAGATACATACATACATACATACATAAGAATATCGTTTATATTGTTTCAAGACACGGATGTGATCTACGACCCACGTGTCCTCATTCTCAAAGGAAGGATCAAATAAAGTGCATTCTATTTTCGCAACTACATTCCCGCTACATGCAGTATCCGTCTTTGTCTTGATATATCTTATCTTTTGTTTCACTATTGTAATATTTTTTAATTCTCCTTATTCATCTTCTTATTAGAATATTACAGTTACAAAAATACAAGTATAATTATTTAAATAATGGCATCTAAATAAATTATTAAAATAAACAATTAAGATATTGTTTCGATGAGGATTATTTTCTTTAAGTTGTTAGTCCGGTGTAATTAATATTTCTCATTCGTGCTTAAACAAGTTACAATAACTTGTTATCGTTGAGATAATCACGTCTGAGAGCGATTCATAACTTTTATATTAACTTTATTATTGTATTGAGGTTATCTAAGAATAGCCTTCGACTTATATATATAATTTATCTAATATTTTAATGTTAGAAATGAATTTAAGTGTCTAAAGTACATAACGACAAATGTTTATTTACCAATAATTAAAACTAAAAGTGGAATTTAAAATTGATATTAAGATATAAACCAGATTTATATTTTTTAAATACAATAATCATTAAATTATATACATCTTAAATATAAATACAACTGCAAAAGTTAATTTTGAGAAAGCGAAAGAAACTATTTTAGATACATTTAAAGCATTCAAAGTGAATATTAAAAGTTATAAATTGCTAGTTCACTAAAGGTCGGCAAGTAACAATTATATAAGAAGAATGATATCACTTGATAGGAGATGTTCTCGTAATATTCTACTACGCTATCGTCATTATTTTTACCTACTACGAACGAACTTTTGAATAAAAATATGTAATATTTAATAATATTAATATAATATTAAATTATAACAATACTTGAATGTAAGCAAGCTTTCACTTAGACATAACAATACTATTGATATAATGTTCTGTACTGGTTGGTAAATTCTTTTTTTTAAATTCCAAATGTAATAATTTACTGAGTAAACACCACTAGCTATATTTGTGTTTTGTACTATTGAATTTATTACGAATATATAAAAATAATAAACATATTGTCTTTAGATAAAATATGTCTTATAATTATCAGACACTGAAGGTGTAACAAACGTTTGCGTTTATAAGATTGATAAAGTCTTTGACATTTTTGAAATTATTTAAAAATTTTTTGTATAACTTTATTATTAATTTATTTAACACAGTACTTACTGTGTTAATAAATAATAAGGTTTAATATTTATTAAGTTAGATCATAAATTAATACAACAATATAATCTAAATATATATTTATATGTAATACTATTTTACGTCGGACAACGAATAAAGCTGGCTGGCTGGCTGGTTATTGCAAATCGAAAGAAACATTCCTTTAACAGAAAAATGTTACAAATATCATCTGAATGAAATAGTTAAAACAAATGAAAGAAATATAAAAAACAAATAAATGGCATGCTTTCTTCATTCAGAATTAACTTACAGATACACAACGATTATAATGCACGTCTTGTGCTAATGTATATTACTATGTATACAACTTATTTCAATAGCTTTTGTATCGACTTTGATACATATACAAATATTAGTGTCCTTCAGACTATAAAATCGATAGACTTGTAAACAAAGTTTGATCCCTTTTTTAATCACTCCATGGAAAGTGTAAACCGGTCGGTTTATTTGTTAAATATATTTTATTATTACTATTAGAGCGTCACCATCTTAAATATTACATAAGGTTATTGAAGAGCTCTTGATATAATAAAATAATAACAAAAATAACAACTTCTTAAACGAATATTCTGTTTGTTGTCTATCTATTGAATTTTAAATTACTATAATTCATGTTATTAAATCATAGGTAGATATTCAAAAACAAAATGTAACAAAAGTATTAGATATATTATTAGACTTTTTCAATTTTAAACAAGAGGTTAAATAAAAGCAGTTAAATAATACTATTTGTCATGGTATCTTCGTTCTAAACAGGAAATAGCTGTGCATCCTTGCATGTATCGGAAGATATAGAGACAAAAATTTCCTAACGCTCTTATGTGTTTGTGAGATTATAAAGGAAACAGTTTGCGAGAGGGTCGACGTAACATATATAAAACTCCTCACACACCGCCGTCTGATATTGGACTCTTTATATTTGGTATTCATAAAAATGTTATAGGCACCTTGTTTACTGACTGATATTAAGAATACCAGTTTAGTGTTGAAAAAATTTAATACAAGATATTCTTAAAATATTAATATTAAAGCTCATAATAAAAATTATCATAATTGGCTTGTCCAGGGTTAAAGTAGTTAGGTAGTAGTAGTTAATAAAAGTACGAAGGGTTGATAGTCGGTTAATCAAAGGTAGCTAATGTGATATTGTATACCATTATCTAGTGACAATAACGCGATTTGGATGATATCACCTTAACTTTTCTGATATCTATTAATATTTATATACGTTTTTTATTATTTATTTTTTATTTATTTATTTATTATTAGTATTAATATTTTCTTGTAACTGTATCGTTACTTTTATGTTTAAGTAATCATTAAGACATTGAAACTAAAGACTTTGTTAGACATGTCATTATAACTATGGTGTTATGAATATAAATAAAATTTTAATTTTAACGTTAAATAGGCAACAGTTTAAAGTTTAAATTATATATTTAGTTATTTTTTATTCTAACTTAATTATCGTTTTTAAACATTAAATATTTTTATTGTTCACGCTTCACACTATATACTAAATATTTTTTTTGTAATTTTTATCGCTCTTTATTCTGAAGCTATCAATATATCTTAAACACAAAATCCTAAAGCTTATAACGAGCCTAGAATTTACTATGGAGCTTTGTTTTTCAAACGAGACTGGCCGGGAAGCTGACAGGGATTATACTTGTACATTCCATGGAAATCTCAAATTTATTTGTATTTGTTTGTTTATTTATAACTCACAATTGGTATATAAGATTTTATTATTTTAAAATTTTAATATCTGAAATGGGAATGCCGAATTTAAGTCCAGGAGCGCCCAGGAAATTCGTTCTACTAAATATTATCTAATATAATTTACATATGGAACTCTATCATTCATAATGCGATACAAGTATAATAAAAAAATAAAAATAAAAGTAGGTAATGCACCACGGAAACAATTTAAATGAAAAGAACAGAACTTATTTTGCCTGTGACCCTTGTGATAGACCTTTACAGAGAAAACAAAATAGTTAAGTTGAAGAATGCATATCAATTTTTTAATTTTTATTTTCTTGACAATTAATTTCAAATCTTTTAATTTTAAATTATAAAATAATAAATAAAAAAAGAATAAAAGGTTAATTTTACATAATTTTGCTGGTTATAATTAGTTTAATATTTTTTTAACTAATCGTTTTTACATATATAAATTCAGGAAATAAATCATTTTAGAAGAACTGTATTACGAGAACAAATTACCCTCACGGAGACGTTGAAAAACACTAAATCATTTAATGACAATCTTATAATATTTAATTCAAATAAGAATATAATTTTCTTTCACTTCCAGCAAACAAATGTTAAAATTATATTTTATAATATAAAATAATGTTGTAAAAAAATAGTACTTCTATTTTTTTACAACAATTTATTTTACTTAAAACTTTGATAATTTATGAAATTATATTTTATATAGAATGTAACTAAAGATTGACGACAAAGGCGGGGATTGTATTTGAAAGTACATCGCATAATTTCTCCGTATTTCACTTAATGTACTACTTAACTGTTAACTGGAAAAAATAAGCTTAGAAAAAATACACAACCTATATTTATACCAATGAGACAGTAGTAATGAATTAAGAAATAGCCCAAGTTATAAAATAAGGTGAAAAAATGTTATTACATTACTTTTAAAAAATACGTACGAACTAGAAAATACCAAAACAAGTCCCTGCTGCAGACAGCCTGAAGTGTTTTGAATAAATTAAAGAAAGACTTCCGGTACTTGTAACAAGGAATAAGATTGCTATATAAATAAAAATAATTGTAACTAAATAAAAAAAAACTAACATAAAAAATACAAGTCTTGCAACGCATCACTTCTGGCTGTAAAAAGTTATGAAATCCAATCTAAGCCAAGTCAGTATGATTATCTATAGAAGCAGTTATCCAACCACTTTGTCATAATTCATTTACTTTAATAACAACATTTTATTGTAACAGATTAGGTATTTAAAAAAGGTTATGCTTTTAGGAAATTGAAGTGTTCGACTGCAACAAACAAAATTTAGCATGTTTTTCAAACATCGCAGTAGTTCAAAGCCAAAATTAAAAAACAAATATTCTCTATAATCAAAGTATCAAAACTGTTGCAGTTATCTGTTGCATCTATTGTACGAAATATTAATTTTCAAAGTTCGGTTTCAGTATTTTCGTTGTTAATCTCATTTTCATTTTGTATTATGAAGATGCTATCTATTATCATAGTTAGTTGTCACAACAAGAAGACTGGCGACGCTTAGCGCTACCCGGATACTTGAGACACTGGCTGACGTCCAACCTCTTTTATCTTAATTCACTCGCCCGTACTCCTCCTCCGCCCTCACTTCAACCATTACTCATCTCTCAACTCCACAATAGTTTAATTTATATGACGCAACATTAAAGTAAAATTTGATTCCATTTAACACGTTAAACGCCGTCTTAATTTTTAAGTCTTAACATTTGGGCCGTGGGGGGCACCATGTAGTCGACATACAATAGTTCCGTTGGGGCCGCGGGGGACACCGTATGACCGCAAGCTATAGGTGAATTGAAGCTTAGCTATAGAGCCGTGGGGCACGTATTTAAAGCTAATATGTATTGTTTGTGACCCCCACGGCCCTGTAGACAAATTTACTGTACTTGGTTTTTAGTAAGAAATATAACTTTGAAAAATAGGTTTGATAATGTTGGGACAATATTTTCACTGCAAGATTCAGGTATAGTATAGTTACATATTTATTATCTTATTTCCTACAAAATTAATTTTTATTGTGTCTTTAAGTAGTTATTTTGTACAGAACGAGTACATAATATTACTATTCAAATATTTAATTAAAATCTAAGGTTTCACAATGTATAATGTAAGAACAAATAAGTTTTCGGGGATAGGTTTTAACGAAACAATATATTTGTAAGTAAAACGAATAATTTATTACATGAAATAATTGAAAAGAAAGCAAAATAAAATGAGAATTCTAAATTAAGATCGATCGAATTATATATATATCTAATTAATGAATTGTATGAAAACAGTCGAAACATAAACATGGGAAGGTTTCGCAAAAAGTCACAACTTTTTTTGTTTTATTTTTGGCCTATAATCGCCCTATCACTTGAGTATTTTCTTTGTATCACTGCTGACAAGTTCTTCGATTGTTTTTACTTGTAACATCTTTTCTTGTAAGTTTGTGTCTAATTTTTTAGGCCTAGTGACATTTGTATGAGGTTTCTTCATCTTTCACCAACAAACCTTTCAACAGTTGTTTTCTAAATTCAACTATTTGAATTTTATTTCCGGTTAATATCTGATATAATATTAATGCATTGACAACCACAGTATTTAACAGCAGATTTATTCCAACTTTCTTATACCACATAACAAATTTCCACAGTGGCGAGGAGTACGCTGCCATTTGATCTGACAAATCGACTGCTCCTTTCGCTCTTTTATAATCGAGAACAATTTTCAGCTTCAAAACTGCTTTTCCTTTTTGTGTTTCGTCGAAAGAACAAGCACGTCTCTTTTGTCTTTCCATTTCAAGACTCTTATACCATCATTGCTCTCTCTTGTTATATGCTGGCCTTTCTTCCATTTAGCAGTAGTAAATTCTTTTGGTAAATTCCTTTTGTTTTTTCTAATGGTACCAACTAGATGCGTTTAAATTTTTCAGTTTAGGTAGTCCCACCAATCCCATGAACATAATTAATGCCAATAAAGCTTTTATCTCATGCACATTAGTTGGTGATCAGTTACGAATTCGTGCTGTTCTTGAAACATTGCGCAGTGTGATGGTGTCAATAGCAAATTAATTGGTATCTTCTACTATCTGCCCGAAAATGTTAACAAAACGTTCGCAACACAATTGGCAGCGAGGATGACCGACACCTTGACCCCCGCGGCCTCCGCAAACGAACACACGAGTTTTTGACCGCTGAGGCCATGGGGGACAACTTATGAGTGACAGTAGTATTTTGACAAAATAAAATATTTAATTACTTTTCTTTAGTATGTTTCAGGTGATTTATTACATTTTATCGCGTCTTAATTAATAAAAAGTCATATTGAAAATTATGTGAACAACGATTTTTAATCTGGCTTCTTTCATTAAATAAGTGTGGCTCATATGTAGTCCCCCATGGCGTTTAACGTGTTAAGACTTTTCGCGATTTCAATAAAACAATATAGATTATTTTAAATATTGCCCACTATATGAGATACTGTGATATGGAAAATAAACTGTAAATTTTTATATAAGCACGGACTTTTTTTTATGTTTAAAGTTATGGGGTTTCCATAAAAATTTAATTAAAAAGTAACAAGAAAAAAGACAAAAATAATCTAAACAAAACTAAATATACTTATTTTATTATTATTGTAAGATATAGTTTGTGTGGACAGTAACCAAAATTTCTTTTTTTTGTTGTTATGTTAAACAAAAACTATATTCTTGGGCAGCTAAATGTGGATACCAGGTATAACATTTGAAAATAGATCTAATATGCAGATAGGATCATGTTGTAATATATTCGGAGGGAAATTGGGTAACATTTATGTATATCTCAGATGAAAGTGCATCCTATAGGAGGAATGGAATCACGTTTCATTACACGGCGGATATAAAACCCCGTGTTACTGGTCTATTTGACTGTTCCATGATGTTCCGTTGACGGCTACGATTTCCGTCGTGTATGTTTCTGTAGTTTATTTTGTGATTGCTCCAAACATAAAAGCTATCTGGTTAAAAGCAAAATACCCTTTCCTATTTTTGGTTTTCGTATAATAACTTTTGGACTTTTGCTTTTTTTAGAAGAATATATTTGAATTGAATTTAATAATTACAAAATTTATGTTTGTATTATGCAATAAGATTAATCATCAAATAATCATAATAATATTATTACTAGTTTATTATAAAATAAAATATTTGAAGATTTACAATTGTTCATATCCAACAGGTTGAAGTCAAGTCTATAAAGCCTTCTTAGTAAATACGTATTTACGTAAAGTAAACACTACGCTTGGCGCGTTAATGTTTAAAAGCCTCCGCAATCCGACGAGGAACTTGAGAAGTATACATACGGATTTTTTTTTGTATGTTTATCTTTAATGTTAAGTTGAATTATTATGAATTAATAATTAGTATTGATAGTAGTAATAAGGTACTTTATGAGCATATTATATATGTTTTGGTGAAAGATAAATATATTTTTATTTTTAGCTGTATGTGATATGATAGAAATCAATAATTTATTCAATATTATAGTTATCGTTAATGCGAATTAATCGTGGAGATTTCAATTCCGTTTTACTTAGTTACCTTGTATATTTACTATTCTGTTGTTTTAAAAAGTTAGATGTAGTATTTTGTAATTCTCACCGGTGCAGGACTTAGCAACTTAAATATGCCCTTCATTCTTTATTATATTATTAGGCGAGAATTATTGACAGTTTTCTAAATTAAATAACTTTTAATTATTTTTTAATTTTTTGTGTCTAAGAGTGAGTCAGTAAATTATATATTAAATATCACAAACGAATTTTTGGTGTAAAAACCTACAGTTAGTATTAAGTTATGAAATTGAATATTAACTTCTGAAATGAATTATAATAACTTCTAATTATAATTTAACTTAAACTATGTTTCAAATAGTAAAGTTATGCAGGAATACAACTTTAAGGTTCCTCTATGTATATTCTTTAATATATTATAACTTTGCATCATATTCGTTTATGAATGTAAATTCCACAGTGTGTAGAATTAAAAAAAAACAAAAATGTTAGCAGCATAATCGCTAAATTTTATTTCAGAATTTACATCTTCATACTATTAATTAGCATATAAACCCTTTAGTTTCCAAATAACTTTATGAATTAAGAAAAGATTAATTTTTATTATTACTTTATATAAAAAGAGTGAAAAAAACTGATCTGAAAAATATATTATTCAAAATGTCAAGTAAGTGATTATCTTTTTAACTTAGGTACATAACCTACATTAACAATTAAAATTTGAGACAGATCATTATTATAATTAATCATTCACACTGTCGTTAATTTAGTATCAATTAATTTATTTAGTGAATTCGTAGTCTGGTAGTCACCGGCTGTCTCCGCTGTACTTCTGCCGTAGTAATTTATATCTTTGGGCGTATTTATTTAGAAAATAACTTAATTTTTTATGTTGTTTTCTGTTTTTAACAATCACTTTCTTAGTATCTTTTTTTTTTTTTTTTTTTTTTTTTTATGGTAGAGGAGGGCAAACGAGCTGGCGGGTCACAGATGACTTGTGATCACCGCCGCCCATGAACTCTTGCAACATCCGAGGATTTACAAGAGTGTTGCCGGCCTTGTAGGTAGAAGTAGACGCCTTTTTTGAAGGTACCCATGTCGTACCGATCTGGAAATACCGCCGAAGGGAGTTCGTTCCACAAGCGAGTGGAACGTGGAAAAAAAGTCCTTGAGAACCGCACAGTGGAAGATCGCCACGCATCCAGGTGGTAGGGATGGTAAAGAAGTCGATGGCGCGCTGTGCGGTGATGAAATTCGGCGGCAGGCATCAGATCGAATAGTTCTTCGGAACACTCCCCGTTGTAAATGCGGTAGAAGACGCACAAAGAAGCCACGTCTCTACGCAATGCCAAAGAGTCCAGCCGTTCGCAGAGCACTGGGTCCCCGACAATCCGAACGGCTCTCCGTTGTACGCGGTCAAATGGTAGAAGCTGATATTGGGGTGATCCGGACCAGAGATGAGAACAGTACTCCATGAGTGGCCGGACCTGCGCCTTATAGAGCGCAAGTCTTTGGCCAGGTTTGAAATACTGCCTCGCTCTATTAATCACTCCCAATTTCTTCGAGGCCAACTTGGCCTTGCTCTCCAGATGACCACGAAACTGACAATTGCTCGAAATGTCGAGACCCAGTATTCTGATACTTGGCGAGGCAATGAGGGGGGTGCTCTCGAAGAGCGGTGATACGACAAATGGGGTTTTCTTAGTGGTAAACGCGCAAACTTGTGTCTTTAGGGGATTGAACTGAACGTGGTTCAGTTCACCCCACTCAGAGACCATCCCCAAGGAAGTCTCTATAGAAGACACAAGTTTCTTTCGGCACTCGTCGACGTTTTCCCGAGAGAGACCTGCACGGCCGGAATACACCGCATCCCCACTGCTGTCATCCGCATAACAATGTATGTTGGAGATATCCAACATATCATTGATGTGCAGGAGGAACAGAGTTGGGGATAGCACGCAGCCTTGGGGTACACCAGCGTTCACGGGCTTGGGGTCCGAGCAAAAACCGTCGAGAACGACCTGTATGCTCCGATTGTATCTAAGATTTTATAAGTTGATAATTATTTAAAATATTTATATAAATTTAAGTAAGAGTAAAATTATAATTAAGTATTCATATTTGAAAAAGAAAACTAAAAAGGTAGCTAAATTATAGCATTTGTGTCAGCAAGTGCTATAAAAACACCTTTTAAACTAATAATATTAAGTCAAATAAACATTTTTTTTTTATACATGTACATATTTGTGGAAGCAAAATTCAAGTACATATTAATATTTTGTAATCTGTTGTGAAATGATATCGCGACAGACAGTCACTTTTATGAAATCACCACTGTCTAGGAGTCATTAAAGAATAAAATATAACGCAAACATAGCTTCTATGATGTTTAGAGTAATAAAGTATATTCTTAATTTATTAAAAACTAGCTGATTCCCGCCCGCTTTGCTGGGCAAATAATAACAAGGAATCGCAAACTATACGTGGGTTAATTGAAAATAATCACAAATTGTTTCACAAATCACAATTGAAAATAATTACAAATAATCACATACTGTATGTAGGTAAATAGAAAATAATCACAAATAATCACAAACTGTATGTGAGTTACGGAACGAATACGTCCTACGAATAAACATAGTGAGAGGCCAAATAATTTTAATTTCTACTGCAATGGAATGGGAGAAGGGGGGGGTAAACTTTGCAGTTTTTTAGTTGTAACTTTGGAACGGTTTGGACCTTTGCAAAATCCTTTCTTATTGCACCTATTCAATATGTCAGGAGTGTGAATTTGTGTCCAAATTTCAGCTTTCTAGGTATAACGGTTTGGGCAGTAGAGCGATGAATGAGTCAGTGAGTGAGTGTCTTTGTGCTTTATATATTAAGATTATTACTTAAATGAATAAAATAAAAATGATGCTTGTTTGTTACTTTGTACGCTTTTATATATATGAGACCTTTTTATGTGATGAAGTAACGGTAGGTAGGTACATAATTCTCAGGTTCTCACAGTTGTCATAATTAGTGAGTTTGCACTTGTCTTTATTTCTTAAATTAATATGACCTATTTTTATGAATGGGTTGTGTATTTTTTTGCATTATTGGTAGTATTGCGGTATAAAATGCAACTTGGCACAGTAATGAAATTGACGGTTGATTCAAATACAATCGAGAGACAAGTGTCTCATTGTGCGCAACGACTTGCTCTGTGCAAAGATCTCTGTGCATTTTACCCGTTCAATTTACTTATTTAAAACTAGTTCTCTTTATAATTTAGAAGCTCATGGTTTTTCCGGGATAATGTTTAGCAATTTCATACTTACGAGTATATCCCCATAGACTGTAGCCGAGGAACAAAAGGCTTGTTAAATCTAAAATATTTAATCCGTAATTGTTAAAGTCTACATAGAATTAAGTAAAAAGTACAGCCTAGTTTCTGAAAAGTTTCACTTGTTCTCCAAAGAAGCCGAGGTGTAATTTTAATAAATAGTTGGGGTGAAATGCCGGTCGAGGTGGTTAAGTAGAGACATTATTTCCCTTTGAACAAGTTTTTATTTATTGTTGTGTTTTTATTTATTATTTGTATTAAACTAATATAAATGGTAATTCCGACTTAATCCGAATAAACTTCTTCCTTACCTGATGGAATGACTTGGAAAACTTTTATCGTTAACATTTGGCCTGTGATATATTTGTTGGTATTGATTTCTTTATTTCTTGGCTAATATTATTTATTTGACCTAGTTGTTCTTTATGATTTTCTTCTTGGCTATAACACACAAGACTTTTTCAGCGAATAGTTTAGGCGGAAGATAAAATCATTCATCATCATCTTCCTGTCCTCATCCCAATTTTGGGGTCAGCGCAGTTTGTTTTTTCCTTCCACATTCTCCTATTACTCGTCATCTCTGTACACACTCCCTTCTTCTCCATATCGTCTTTCAAGCAATCCATCCATCTTTTCATCATATTCATATTCATATTTGGAAAGATTTTTGGTTTACAAAGTTCTTTACTTTCTTTCCAAAAACATTAATTTGCCGGTTAGGGCATCCCAAATCAATTGTCAGAAATTGAATTTATAAATCTCTTCATTAATAAGCATTCTCTGATAACACGTTATTAACAATATTAAATTAAATATTCAAATCATTATAATTAAACTAAAACGACAAAAAATTAAAAATAAATAAAAAATTACCAGAATCATAATAATAAATTTAAAATACGTGTGTATTACTTACTTACTTACTTGTATGCCAATACGACCGCCCTCTACCTGCCCATCCCTCCACTATTATTATTATTATATTATTATCTTGGTTTGTATCTTAGATAACAATAATTTACCCGATCTCTTAAGGATACTTAGGTTCTTAACTGACAGTCAACTAAAAATCGATCAACACCAAATACTGTTCCTAAAAATCAGATATTTAGGTTAGGAACAATACTAATTACTATGACGATAATGTAATGTCTTTGTAGTAAAAACAAACCCTAAAAACCAGTTTTCTGAAAAGACTAGTCATTAACTGATGCTGAATACGAGTAGATCAGTTAGAGGCAAAGTTGGGGGCGGCTTATCTTAATATATAGAAATTTCGTGTCACGTTGTTTGTCCCTGATGGACTCCTAAACTACGTCACCGATTAAAATAAAGTTTACACACCACGTGCAGTTTGACCTAACTTAAAAGATGGGATAGTTTTCATTTCAGTTCATAGTTGCAATATTATTTTATTTCAAATTATTTGGTTATTATTTGGCAGTTACAATTTTCAATTAGCTCCAAAGGATTCTAAAAGATGGCGGTATCTGTTGACTGGATTGTGTCACTATTTGTGGTTTAGAATTGGAAAACCCATGATTTTTCTAATGGGCAACTACTCGTATGTCTTGCATGTTCATGTGTCGGAAAACCGTCGAATCTATTTGTGTTCGCTAAAGACAGGTTAACCAAAAATATTGCTTACCGAATAGTGCTAAATTAAATTTAAATTATAAATATTTTAAATTAAAAATAAATATTATTGTTAAAAATTTTAAACTATCTGCCCTACCTACCTCATTTGTAAATTTAAATGATCCACGTTATTTACTAAATCTTTTTAATATACTTATTTTACACATTACATTTTACATTACATTTACATTACATTTTTATACAAGCTTAAGTATCGACGGTAAGAAAACATGGATGTTCTCATGATAGATGTTCTCTTACCGTTACCCCTTAAATAGTTTACTACAATGTAATATATATATATATATATATATATATATATATATATATATATATATATATATATATATATATATATATATCATGTATGTATTTTTTTTTACTTTTGACATAATTTGCGCTCTACAAAGCGCAGGTCCGGCCACACATGGAGTACTGTTCTCATCTCTAGTCCGGATCACCCCAATATCAGCTTCCACCATTTGACCGCGTACAACGGGGAGCTATTCGGATTGTCGGGGGCCCGGTGCTCTACGAACGGCTGGACTCTTTGGCATTGCGTAGAGACGTTGCTTCTCTGTGCGTCTTCTACCGCATTTACCACGGGGAGTGTTCCGAAGAGCTATTCGACCTGATGCCTACCGCCGAATTTCATCACCGCACAGCGCGCCATCGACTACATTACCATCCCTACCACCTGGATGCATTGCGATCCTTGACTGTACGGTTCTCAAGGACCTTCTTTCCACGTTCCACTCGCTTGTAGAACGAACTTCCTTCCGCGGTATTTCGAGATTGGTACCACATGGGTACCTTCAAAAAAGGCGTTTACTCCTATCTTCAAGGCCGGCAATCCTCCTGTGAATCCTTGGATGTTGCAGCAGTTCATGGAAGGCGGTGATCACGTACCATCTGTGACTCGCCAGCTTGTTTGCCCTCCTCTTACATAAAAAAATCTCTTACATAAGAATTAGCAAAAAGCACATTTAATTCAATTAAATATTTTAAAACGTTCCTTTTAACCGATAATGCAAGAGACAATGTCTATACTAAATACACTATAAAATGTAACAATATCTCACTATGAGGCAGTACACTATTAATAAATAGAGTCAGTAATCCATATCGGTTGAACATTATGTGCATAAAATACCGCACCATAATGAACTCGAATGTAACTGAGTTGGACATTGGAAATATTTGTTTAATAATGGTTCTGTTCAGTTTGTTTGATGTTTAACAAAATGAACATTCAATTTTACAATTCAGTGAGATTGATAGCAGAATAAGTTATTGCAGTCTATAACCACCATTATGCCAATTGAGGTATCATTGTTCTTATAAATACTTAATTAAATATATTATTATTAACACGTAAAGTGTGTAAAGTGTAGGCATTGCTCGAGATATTTTCGTATAACATCATAACAAGTAAATCCAATCCTTTTATATAAAAACTACTAGATATGTGAAGTGTATTATAATAATGTATTATATCTAATTTGTAACTAATTACACGTTATATTTAAGAACAATACTACTACTACATACTAATTAAACAAGAAAAACTCGAAACTAAAAAACAAATTGTTACAAGTTGTTAGTTAAAAAAAAAAAAAAAAGTTATATGAGCAATATTTTGAGAAGCTTAGGGGTAATTTTATTAAAGTGGACTGAGTAGCTTAATTAATTTAACAGCTTTGTTCTTTATAGATTTCAGACAAATTTTGACGTTTGATGTAAATCTCTTCAAATAAAAATCAATCATATTAATTCTTTAAAAAAAGTGGTTAAAAATGTTTGTTAAATAACTTTATAACAAAGCAGTATATGAAGTGTATGTTATTCTGACTGATTTAACCGCAAAGAATGCTTCCTAATGATGCCATGTCGAAATAAAAATTGACAGAAATGTCGAAAAAGCTCTCTAATTATGAACATTTCACATATTTTTTGTTCAAACAAGGAAATGTTAATTACGGTAACATTATGTTCAAGATGTATAATAAAATAATTTTTGTCAGCGGCTTTGCCCGCCCAGTACTGAATAAAGTCTATAGTTATTATATAGACCACACTCATATTTTCGGAATTACGTGTTCTTACCATACAAGTTTAATTCCAGATTAGTTGAGCTGTAACAGGCAGTGAAAATGGTAAGTAAATAATACTGTAAGTAATTAGTAAGTATAAGTTTCACAGGAAGCTAATATTTCCTAAAATTTTTACCAAAAAATAAATATAAGGACAGAACATCTTTATATAGTAGTAGAGATTGCAGCATAACTAAACAAAGGAATTTGATGACTGCTTTACAGTGTCCAAATCACAGTTGGCATGTCTCCAGGCAAGATTCGGTCAACCGATTTGATAGTGGCCTAATTACTTAAATGGCATGAAAATCTAATTTAATAACATGTTAACTAACTTAAAATTATAATATTTTACATGTGTATTGTACATTCTCTGTATCAAAATATAGTCTTTGTACATTAGTTACAATTCCAGTTCACACCAAAGAATTTTTTTCCTATATTTCTTAGTATTAAGTTTATTTTGCTAAGTGATAAGTGCTTTTACAACATAAAATTAAAAGTAAAGATATATAAGAAAAATTATAGTATATTAATCCACGCCATATAAATTAAGTGACAAGTAGATCTAAATGTTTCCTCAGTCCAGTTAGGCCAATGTTAATTCGATAAGCTAATGATCAATACAGTCAGTCATAGACCATTTGAATCTTATCATAGCTCAGTTATTATCCTGCGCTGTTTTGGCAATCTTCCAAACCGATTTAATGTGTCCATGCTTTACAATGGTCACAATATGTAAGTAAGCCTACATAAAATATAAATTTATGATCATTACGTAATGTATTTTATTTAATTTAATAATATTTATATAAATATGAAATTAACTATTTTACTCGTCTATATGAAGAGAATACTATCAGACAGCTGTGTTTTGTAGTGAAAAATAAACGAAGAAAAAAAACAAGAGAGTTTAAATTTTAAAATAATAAAAATCAGTTAATATACATTTCTTTGCAAACATTGAGGTATCTAAAATTTGAGACTATAAGCCTCTGTAAAACTGTTCGCCTAAACATATTTTTATAATTACAAAAGGTCATTCCCATTTTTAATCAAGGTCGATTTTCTCAAACATTACATTGATTCAACGACAATTCCTGTAACTAGGACTTTATTCTTACTTAAAAATGACTACCCTTTTTTTTTAAGTAAATTTAATTAGTTTAGTTTATTATGAGAGTTGATTATGTAGCGGACTTAATAAACCTTCTATAGACATTTTTTTTTTAATTTTATTTGTTTAACTATCTATCTACTTTTTTTCTACAAATATCTTAGTCTTACACGGCACAATTAACAATATTACACCTTGATGTAGTATATTTGAAAGATTAAATAGCTTTCAAATATTCAATTGAACTTGGAATTGTGAAGTTAAAAGTTGAATTGTCCTACTGAATTTCCTCTTTCGGTTAAAATTCCCTTCGGCTAAATGTTATTGAATCATACAGTCGAAAAATATTTGTAGGAACCGTTTATTTTACTATTACTTCTTAGAAAATATCGTTCTGTATTTACTTTAAAAAATGTTAGCAACTTAACTTACATGAGTAGCGTGAATTTGACGTAGCATAATCTCTTATCTCTTGACAAAAATATGTGAAGCTTTTTGTAGCTACGACCACGTCGTGGTGCTGAAGTAAAACTACATATTGTGGCTTTTATCTTAAAAAAATGACATTGATGGATGATAGCTGCTGACAAAATTCACTTATCTCGATTAACGGTTTTTTTGATAACCCTGCTCGCCTATAAACCGAGTTGCGTCAATTACATGGTTTTAGAAATATGTATGCATAACTGAAAGTTTTTTTCTTTAAACATAAAGATTTTAAAAGTTATGAAGTCCTTGCCTCAAAAAGGTGGCAAGAAACTGAATGTACATATATAGAAATATATTAAGTATTAACATTACAAATGAAAACCACAACTAATGAATAATAATATCAAAAGTTTTATTTCTATCAGTCTCTAAAGTTTGGATCACTTAAGGTTTAGTAAAATTTGCAGTACACTAGATACAAAAAAAAAGAAAAGTTCTTTATTTTAAAATTTATTCAATAATAAATCTAAAAAAAAAGTAAAAAGGAATGTTTTGTTATATTAACTTGTTAAGCATAAAATATTTTTCAGCCGGATGCTTAATATATAATATTCAGTACACGTATATTATTAAGATGTCCTTGAATTACCTTGTTTATTTAGAACCGAAGTATATTGAAAACGATTATTTTATTTATTTTAAATTATCAGTAAAAGTTAAACTAATAAAATAATTTAATTTGTTGATCTTCCCAATTAGTAGTATTTACAATAAAATGAGAGAAAATATGAGAACCAATACAATTTATTAAGATATTGTTTTAAATCTCGAGCTGTATATCAACTGGACGCTTTGGAAAAAACTAATCTGCTGCCATTTCGACATTATGCGACACTCATTAATATTATCAAAAAGTGACCAAGTGCGCTTCCCACGCGCATAGTTGGGTTCCGTAGTTGCCCATCTTGATAGATAGATATACTTTCCAATACTCTTTGTAGAACTTTTTAAGATATACATTTCTTTAGTAAGGTTTAAGATTTAATTAACATAACATATATTTTACAGACCTATCTAACGAAAACCAAAGCATACTTGAGAAAAAAAGACAACTCCACTTTACGTGTAGTAGTACTAAAAAAATATTTCCAATATTTTTTCTACAACTTGAACGCGTTGGCTAATATGTTCGTGTCGAATTATACTGAGTAGCAATGTTACTTACTAATGCACAAAATTATTATTCGATCTGACATTCAATATTCAAGTCGGTCTTAGTTGGCTTCCTCAAACTCTATCCGAAGTCGTTTATTGGCAATGATAACTCAAGAAAGGGAATTCTATCTTTAGTAACAGAAATGAAATTAAGATCAATAATTTATATTAAAAGGTTGCATACGAGTATATTTAAATTGATGTGCATCTTATATCACCCTTATATAGTTCTAATTTCAACAAACCAAATAATATAACATCAGGATTGATTATTAATTTCGGTCGTAATTCTGTTTTTAATGTGATACAGATTGTTTTCCTATTGATGGTAAGAGGTGTCATCAGCCATGGGTATTTGAGAAAATAAGTTGGAAATAGTACAGGATAAAGAAATACAGAAAAGAAAAGAGGTCTGGGTATTAAGAAAAATACATCTTAATATATATAAATGACGTGTCACGTTGTTTGTCTTCGATGGGCTCCTAAACTACTTAACCGATTTTGATAAAATTTACACACCACGTGCAGTTTGACCTAACTTAAAAGATGGAATAATTTTAACTCAATTCCTTATCGCAATATTATTATATTGCAAATTTTTTCTTAACTATTTTGCAGTCACAATTTTCAGTTAGCTCCTAACGATTCTAATAGATGGCGGTATCTGTTGACTGGATTGAGTGAAGTTTAGTGTTCCAAGTTATTCACTAGAACTTTGTAATATATAAATCGTGTTATAAACTTGGATAAAATAAAAAAAATAATTATAATTATTTTGCTTTGATTTTTGCTTAATATCGACTGTTAGAAAACATTATGGTTTTTATGACAGATGTACTCTGAACGTTACACTTTAAATAGTTTACTACAATGTAATATATCAAAAACAGTAGTCATAGCAACTCGTGACCGCGTCTGCTAGAATAAATATACTTTAAACTGTTCCTTGTTCCTTTGGTACTGTTTCGGTGATTACATGCATGCGTGTTATTTATTCACTTTGTTTTTAAATATTTATCAATATGATTTAAGACATAATTTTATTTATCTTTATTATCTTATTAGATTTTTAGTTTTTCACATCATATCCTTTTCAAATATTATTTCTGGATAGTTTAAATTTTAAAAACTAATATCAGTTATTAAGAAAAATATCTTAATGGAAAGGCACAGATTGAAGCATAAATGAGCTCATGTCATTATGAGCGGCGAGTATAATCTGTCTGGTTTAGCTTAAAGAATTTAGAAGCATTAAAAGAAAAAAATATAATATGATCTGAAAAAATGTAAGTAATAGTAATTGATAACAAATAATAAAAGACTCCAAGATCTTGAAGCGGTTAGTTATAGTGTACTTGACAATAGATAGTATGACTACATGATGAAGCATTTATTAAACAGAGGATTAGTTGTAGCGCCTTTGTATAGAAGAGGCGTTGGATATTTATCTCCGAATGGTTTTGTTTCACTCTGATAAATGTGGACCAACGTTTTTATTTGCAGTCAAAGAATTTTACCTACAATGCATTCTTACTTTAAATTGTTATTCTATAAATAATGAACAGAGATAGTACTCAACAATTTATAAGTTGAATAAAATAGGATGTAAAAATACTGTGAGCTTGTTGATCATTTTTTATATTTGATACAAACATTTTGAGATAAATCTTTACAATTTTTTTTAGGACAATTATATTATTTTTTTGAACTTTTAAAGTTCAGCTTGAATAAATCATATCTTATTAGAAGCATATTCCATTACAATTTAAACAAAATAAATACCTTATTATTACATCAGTAACGAGATTATATACACATTTTGATTAATAGTATCATTACGGTACATATAAATTGTTTCAACATTTAAACGTGTTTACATTATTTGACTACCAAGTAATGGCATGTTATAACTAATATACATTCATTAGTTTTTGGATTCTTTTATAAGTTATTTTTTAATACTTGGTACTATAGTTAATAAGATTGTAATGCTCATTTTTATTACCAGACACGGACAAGGACTAAGGAGTCCGCTCTGATGATTTTGTAAACTTGAAACTTTGTTGGCACTTGCTTTACATCATTTAAAGTTGATAAATATTAACAAAAACATATAAATTTGAATAATGATTCAAGTAAATCAAAAAACAATAAATCCGTATAACATATTGATGTTTCGATGTTTGAAGCGATGTTTATTTTAATAATTAATATATTGATTATGTTATACAAAATGTAATATATAAATAAGAGAGTTTTGCTAATAATTATCTTATGATTTTGTAACTAAAAGACGAAGTAATTTGGCCTTGGCTGTCATATAAACCTCTATAATTGACCGAAGCACGAATGCTAAGCGAAGCGAAGCGTTTATCCGAAGGATTACGTTTCCACTACATAGGCCCATTCTGCTATTTTTCCGTATGTACTTTATCATGTTTGTTCCGGCGTAGCCGGAATCGAAATATCGTCACCGAATCATCGTCGTCATCGTCGTCGTGATTTAAGTTTTTATTTTGGCGGAGCAGACGTATTTTTATGCAATCGTCACAAAATTGGTACTTGTGTTCTTTGAATTATTTAAATTTTTATGTCGAGCCGTTTTGTGCTTGGGTGAAAAATTTCAAAATGGCGGATTTCTGATCCGTAAGGTAAGGAAATCTAAGGTGTTTTTTGTTATTTCAAAATATAAAATGGCGGCTTTCAATTCAAAGTCTAAAATTTAAGATTAATAACAAATTAACATTCAAAAATAAATTAAAGTAGGTGGCGCCACTGTTGTATAATATCTTGAAATTGAAGTACCTATTCATATAAATTCTTTCTTGTTTGATATTTAATAACTCTAAACAAATATTTCTAACTGTACATTAAGTTTCTTGACACCTTTTCCTTATAGACTTTGAATACAAGGACTTCGTAACTTTTAAAATATTTATGTTTATAGAAAAACTATTTAGTTTTGCATACATATTTCTGAAACGATGTAAGTGACGCATTAAACTCGCTTTATAGGTTAGCAAAGAAATCTTTAATCGAAGGTTAGTGACTTCATCCATCATTGTCATTATTTCGAAATAAAAGCCACTAAGAAAAGACGTTAAATTAAATTTTTATGTTCCAAATAGTTTTATTAGTTAACGAGTGATATTTAATAATTTATCGCAAACCCTAATACTCTCCACAAACACAACAGTTCGTTATTTTATTTATTGTTGTCTGTTTATTTTTATAATATATTTAATAGGCCTGCTTATACTTAGATATTTGTCGTATATTTGTTTTCACTTTATTACAACACAATAAAGTAAGTTTCAAGTAACTACTAAGAGCAATGGAGTAGAGCAGAACACAGAAACTTGGTGGATGATATTCCGTAAATTGAGTCTGATATTAAGTAACTTTACACGTACCGCTGTGGTCTTGTGAGGTTTTCCTTAGGATGTGTTCAATATGGTACTAATATATATTTAGCTTATGTTTATTTATTACTAATATAAATAATAGACTTTACACAATTCAGCGATTTTACAAAATTACTTTTACTTATATATTTATACCTAAAAGTTTAGATTATGGAAATGTTCTAAAAGTAAGTTATCCCAATTTAACAATGTGATGTAAATGGAAAATATTTAAAGGGTGTAGATCTTGTAGTTATTGAAATGTCTGTTTGTTTTCGCCACATATGTTTGTTAACAAAATATATGATATTCTTTTAAAAAAGATAGCTACAACTATCCTATTGTTAAACACAAAATTATTATTTATATTAAATTGAATTGTAATCTGTACTAGTTATCCTGCTAAAACGTAAATTTTGTATAATATCTGGGAACATATTTGTCTATTTCCCCAAGATTTGCTTCTAAATTATTGATTATAAATTTAATTAATGATGAGGCAATTTAGAAAGTAGGATACAAGACTTTTTGAATAATTTACCTTGCAAATCTAACCAAAATCCTTGGGTAATTTATCATTAAAAGTATAAATTCAAGGTATTATTATTAATTACTCATAATCTTAATATATAAAACACAAAGACACTCACTGACTCATTCATCGCTGTACAGCCCAAACCGTAATACCTAGAAAGCTGAAATTTGGACACAAGACTCCTGACATATTGAATAGGTGCAATAAGAAAGGATTTTGCAAAGGTTCAAACCGCTCCAAAGTTACAGCTAAGAAACTGCAAAGTTTACCCCCGGTCCCTCTCTTCTTCCATTGCACTGCATTAGACATTAAAATTATTTGGCCTCTCACTATGTTTATTCGTAGGATTAGGGTTCCGTAACTTACATACAATTTGTGATTATTTGTGATTATTTTCTATTTACCTACATACAGTATGTGATTATTTGTGATTATTTTCAATTTACCCACATACAGTTTGTGATTATATGTGATTATTTTCAATGTACCCACATATAGTTTAAGATTATTTGTGATTATTTTCAATTAACCCACATACAGTTTGCGATTATTTGTGATTATTTTCAATTTACCTACATACAGTATGTGATTATTTGTGATTATTTTCATTTTACCCACATACAATTTGTAATTCCTTGTTATTATTTGCCCAGCAAAGCGGACGAGAATCAGCTAGTCACAACATATAATAAGTAAGCTTGTGTTCATCATGTACCTTACATTGTAAATATTGATAAAACTTTGAAATTTTATGGAAAGTTTTGCAGATTATCTCCTATATGCAAACTTAGAAACTTTTCCTCTTTATAGAAGAAGAAAATATTATCGTTACATTTTAGACAGCAAAAGACATGTTTGAGAAGTAAGGTTATAAATTTATTTATTTAAAAAAATATTCAATTTAGTAGATCTTTAACAATAATAGATAAATGATCTCTCATGCTGTTCAGATAATGAAACTTTTTTGGTACAAATATTAACATGATCTTTCAAAAAATTTCAACCGATAGGAGAATCAAACCAAGGCCGCGATCTGCCACGAAGTGGTACCACACACCTTGGTACAAATAGTTCCATGCTCTGTAATATCAGTCAGCTATAGCCGCAGCGCAGTCACTGGGGTCTTTGGAAGGGAAACAAATCGCCCCTCATGGGTAGGATGCAAAAAAAGACCGCGTTCCATCCCAGTTTGCTGACTTGACCAGACAAAGATCAGAGAATTCTAGGGGCTTCGATAGTGACTTGGTACTTATCTGGATGTGTAATCAGCAGAAGGTCCAACAAAGAGTACATATGGATGTCCTCGTTCGGTAGAAAAGTGTGCGTCTTAATCAGCTGAGACAGGCCATTAGCTACAGCAAAGTTAGTCGGTGGCATGTGACGTTAGAAAATCGGTATTCCTCCACGTTAAGCATTATTATTAAAAAAAAACACTTTTTAAAAATATTCAGTGCTATCAGAGACTTCATTTTTATTAGTATTATAATAAAATATTGCCCATTGTTTCTGGTTGTTGTCTCTATTTTGTCCCTGTCCCTGTTGTGACTTGTGAATTGGTTTATTCGGAGAATATTTATTTTGAACGTTTAATCTAGTCTAGTTAAATGTATAAACATGTTACACATAATGTTTAATTTAATTAAAATAAGTGTATCTGTTTAAGAAAATATAAAATTAAAATCTGAAATACTAGTTCAGTTATCTTGCTTAATAATTCCATTTGCATCTACAACTTTGTTGATGAAACGAATTACCTTCCTTGAGAGCGAGTGGTTAGCATCTACGTGAGCGTATTTTCTCTTTAACTTCATCATGTACACACTTAATATTATATTTTTCTTATTTATTTTATTAACAGATGAGTACTTAAATTTCTGATAAATAAAAGAAGCTATAGGAAACAAAAATAGCTAGCAAAACAAAGTTTGTTAGAAAAATAATAACAATAAAATAATTAAGTACATTAAATTTTATATTTGGTTTGGTTTGGTCGAACTTTAAAAATAGGATAAATTTTATCTCGTTTGATAATCTTATTTTTTAATTCGGTATAAATAATAAAAATATAAAATGTGTACATAAATTTAGGTATTTATAAAAAATACCTAATTTTTTTATAAATAAAGCGTTTAATTCCCTTTAAGTTTATATAGGTTTCTGATAGATGGCAGTCTTGCTAGTTTGACAGAATGTAGGAATGTCGGCACAGGGGACTATTTCCCACATCACAGGATGTTACTTAAACATAAAAGTGACATAAGTTAACAGAAGAGTCTTTAATATATATGTATAAGTTTAAAAATTATTTACTTAGATGTAGCGTTAAGTAGAAACAGTTGATGGTATGAGAATACATAATTTAATATAAGACTCCTATTTCTATTTGTATTTTGAGTTGATGTTTAAGCAGTTACCGAACAATAATTTAAAATTATCAATTTAAGTTCTATCTTAAAAATGTATTCATAAATTGTTAAAATCAACTGTAAAATAGCATTTTTTATCATTGTAACTGTAGTAGTTATGCATAGCTGACTGAGTGTCTCAGACAATGTAAAGTACTGTATATGGGTTTCTTTAGAACTAGTATAGGGGTAAAATACATTTATATATCAGTTATTCGCAATACTAATATAAAAACTAGTTTATATTGAATTTTATTTCAAGCTACGTATTAATATTGTGGACATATTTGAACTACTTATACAGGGTGGAGGAACTTTTTGAATGTAAAAAAAAGAAAAAATTGTAAATAACACATAAATCCTATTTTCTTATTTATTATTTTTGTAAAGATCTATCGTTATACGTAGTTCGGATTCATTTTGGTAAACTGAAAATGCAGTTATTTATTGTATAAAGTTATATAATATAAATATTACTTATAAGTAAGCATCTATTACAGTCTAAAAATAGTTATAATAGCACAGGGCGGCATCAATCTCTCAGTGTTGATATCAACATAGATACGAGTATATACTCGTATCTGATACCAAAGGTTTGAAAGGCATTTGTACCTTTTGTTATCTTTTGTTTGAAGTTTTTAAATTTTAATAATACTTATGCAGTTTCTTTTCATATAATACATTAAACTATAATATTACAAAAGTTATTAACTGTGTTAAAGATGTTACGACACCTTCTAGTTAATTGTATGTTACAGCTCTCGTAATAAAATGTATGATTAAAAATTATGTAAAATCGCACAATAACAAAATACATAAAGTTGATAGTCGTAGAGAGGGGGGTCGAAATTTAAAATCGAAACTATTAATTCATTTTTTATGTATTCGATAAAACATTTATAATAAATAAATGCCACCCCTATTTTGGTGATATGACTCAGCACTAATAAAAACCCCAATTTTCCAACTCGCACGAATAAACAGTAGACGTAGCAACTTCAGGGTAATAAAAATGATTTAAGAAAGCATTTAAATGAATTCTTGTTGATTTTATATTTTTATTGTAATATTTTTTATTACATTGTATAAGTATCATTCTTAAATAGTAAATGATAACTTTTATTAAATAGCACAACATTTTATCATTAATCTCACAGGTTTAGGTTACTTCTGGACGGTAATTTTAAATTAATATTTGAATAATTTTATGTAATTATTTATTACTGTTTAATTATCTTATAAATGTAAGATAAACTAGTAAATAAAAAGTATTAGAACTGTACAAGACACTGTAATACAAAACTTTAAATGAAACACATTGATGTGTCATTGTATATGTATAACTTTATTTTGAAAATGACGAGGTCATTTTCAAAATATAGTTATACATAAATTATATTAAAATTAAATAAACTGCATTAAAACAGTAATAAAGTTAAGATAAAAGTTATGATCTCTCTCAGACGTGATTATCTCAGTCATATCATATTATTATTATTTGAGTAGTACGATTATTATCCTTGACTATGCGACTTACAACGGCAAAAAAAGTAATTGTTATAGAAACAAAATTCAATATCGTATTTCTTTTGCTAGATTACTTATGTTAGGCGTCTGTGCATATTATTATGGGTATTAGAGAATTAAGAGAACTGTGTTAATTATAATAATAAAATAAAACTTTTTGAGTGATATTAAATTTACGTGTTAACTTTTCTACAAGAAGGCGTGAAAGTTTCAGTTTCGTAGTTTTACGATTCTCAGAACCAATCTTTACAGCATGTAAGAACTTATTACACTTATAGATAACATTATTTGATCTTAACAACTGCAACAACTATTACAATATGAAGAAGTCGGTTTTAGTGTCAAAGACACTGTACATACATTACATGGGATTTATAATGTAGCAGAAATACAGTTGTACTTTTTACATTTTGAATTCCATACATTCCTCGTACACATATGGAGCAAAAAATATTTAACATAATAATTAATTAATTGACAAAACTATGTTACATAATAATTAAATAATTATATTAACAATATAGAAATGGGTAATGAAGTAATTATCTTATAATTGTCCTTGAATCTATACTCAATATGTAAAACACTCTCAAAGGCACTATTATACATTTAACGCATACAATATAGTTTTAAATATGTTCTTTCTAGGAATATACACAATATTATATAAAAGAAAATATTCACTATTTATACAGAACACTAAACTAACAAAAAAGTGTTTATAAAGGATATCTTAGAAGATCATTGAATATAACCTTTTACATCGTCTTTCGTTCTGTTTTTAACATTTTATGAAGTGTTACTTATATATATATTTACATTAAATATCTTTGGGACACCTAATAGAGTAGTGACGGGTATTCAATGATTACCTATAAATATGAACTATCAAAAACTTGTGTTTAAAAATTACTGAAACGAAAAGTAAACACTTACACTTGTGATTTGAGACTAAGTTACGATACTTCAGTTATTGTCAAATTACAGCTCTAAAACTTTAATAAGATTCAAAATGTCAATTGACGAAAAATATGTAAAACATACCTAACTTTACGAATTAATAAAATAATTTACTTTAAAATAAATGAAGAAAATTGCTAATTTAATGTAATAGTTTCAGGGATGGCAAATTTTGAATTCAAATTTTCTATAACGCATCAAATTATAGCCACAGTAATAAATGTTTACTCATCACACAGACCTTGAATGAGCCAGAAAGTCGGGCTATATTATTTTCTTATCACACATTCACTACGAACAATATCTCATTGACAATGACATCGTAATTTGGACGAAACGCGTTTCAGGACAATACGTCAAGTAACTTATTATTGTGGAAAACTGCTTCGAGCAGAAAAATTGTGCCCATGACTTAACGAGGGAATAACTTTGTACGTAATTGATGTCTGTATAGAGAAGATATTTACGAAAATCATTACTAGGGTTCTTAGTAACGAATAGAACCTGTCTATCTTTTTTTATCTGTGTGTTTGTGAGCGTCAACCTCTAGAATGGCCTAATAGCGCTAATCTTTCTAAATAATGAAACCTTAAAAAATGCCCCGTACTGCCTTTTTTCAATTCAGTTCAATAAAACTATTATTAAGAAACTTTGGTTGAATTGCTTAAAATTTTAGCAATTCTTTGGCCTCCTAAAAAAACAAATTCCACGCGAACGATGTTGTGGGGACTATTCTATAGTAATTATAAATCTGATCTAGAACAAAAACTGTACATTTGAGTGAAATACAAAAACAATAGCCATAGAAAAAGCTGAATCTAGAATATAATTGTAAAAACGTTGTGTAGATAGACAGGTACGGAAGTCTATCCGTGTGATCGCGTATCACTTAAATACTAATGAACCTTTTAAGTCAGATTTTGTATTGTAAGAAGGGTTGAAGTTTAAAGTAGGTTATATACTATATATAATATATAACTATTTATATTGTACATTTAAATTCAAAGACTCAGTCCAAAGTTAAGCAGTTCTCAGAAAACTATTTCCATTAAGGCACGTTGGCATTAAATTCGCATTAAAGAGTACCGTTACCGAGGAGGTCATTCATGTACTTGATATGAATTGAATTGAACGTGTGAAACAAAACAGTATCTTATTGTCCCCAATTTATTCATTTACAGGCTAATAAAATATACTATGTTATAATTAATTTCGACGTTAAAATTAATATTAAGAATTAACTTTTAATGATCATTAACTTAGTCTTTTTTTGTATATTAGTACTATATTAATATACAAAAAAATACTACTATTAGTTATTTAGTACATTTTAGTAGTAATTATGTATTAAGGTATTACTACACTTAAATAAATTTTCATTGACTTTCCAAAGACCGATCAATATTACAATTATTGTTTGTATAGCTGGGCCAAAGTTATTGTTAAATAATAAATGGTATTAATTATTTAAATTTCATAAATTTAGGTATAGAAACTTACAATATGATAATCTTTATTATCTTTATTGAGTAATGTCTTTACCTAAATATAATATAACTATATATCACAGACAATCATCACGAATTAGATATTATAGCTGTGTCTCGTGATGAATAATGAAGCGGGTATAGAGACAATAAGAAATAATATCCTGTCCTCACGTTTTCCTGATTATTTTTAACTGTCCTAATTTCTTAACAGTGACAATACATTTATTTATATTTTTTGCTAATATTCATGGGCGAGGCACTTACCGACCGATAGATAGGTTTTCTATATGTTCATTTGAAAGCCTGTATTGCTTGTAAATACAACGTGGTGTTTAATCCTGATATGTTGTATAATATTTGTTAAAAAATGTACATATCCGTATTAATACAGTATCATTTGAAATATTTGTACTTATGTAACGCAGGTAGGATATTAACAAAGTTATATATAATCACATGAATTTCACACAACGACTGCGGAAAGCTCGTGTTACTCCACACTAAGCTCCTAATTGGCCGATTAGTGCGATTTATGTTTCAATAAGATTCGCGAAACTATGGTAAGATTGTTCTTTTTTAGGACAAACTGTAAAAAAAGCACGTTAATTTACTTTGATGTTGTTATTTGAAGTTATATATTGTAGATAACCGAGTTTAATAGATTTCAAAACATATCTAGTAAAGTTAAGTACGAAATGTCTTAACATTACAATATGTACGAAATACCCGAATGTACATATATAATAAAAAAATTCCAAATACTGCGTACTTATACTGTTTCGGGTTCACCGAAGTTCAGTTCATTAATTTAAATTGTAAATGTATTAAGTAGTTCACTCCGTGGTACCGCCGCGCACCGAGCTCATGAATAAGGACTCGGAGTGGGTACGAAACTAATCGATTAAATTCCGATATAATCAACCTGAGCCTGTTGTATGGAGTTTGTTAAATATATTTAATAGTATAATACATGATTTAGTTCTCTATTATAGTTTTTTTCGAAAAATTACACATATTTGTAAATAATGTAGTGTATGAAAATTATACGTACATTTAATATTAAAATTCAGACACAAGGAAATATAAAAAAGCCGCCTACTTTTAACAAGCATAAAAAAGATTGACAAGAAATAAATTGATCCGTATCCTACTTTCAAATCCCATTCAATAAAGTAATCAAATTAACTTAATTCTCAATCTAGTCATCTTCACATAAAACTTCAATACAAGAACAAGAACTGTAAATTTCTTTAAACCGTATTTTTCACTTGCTCGCTTTAGAATTCACTTTTTTTTTAATGTTCATTGTTCTTAAATTCTATATCATTATATTAATAACATTAGTATATATAATAAATTTATGTCATATAAAAGTAATGAAGCGATTTTAATTTTTATTTCCAGTAGTCTTGGATTCAAGCAGTCTTATAAAAGAAACTACCAAAAAGTTGGTTTCACCACATATCTGGATAGTCAGTGACTAGTTTGAGTGCCGTGTATTAATCCTAACAATGTTACAAAAAAGAGTAATGACTACTTAGTACAGTGTTTTAGTTTAAATTGTATGCCCTAAAGAATATAAAAATACATTATTACACAAGAATACATTATTTTAAACAATCACTATTTTATAATGTTGTTGCAATACATAATATCATCTTTGTGTATGGTTTGGCGCTTTATTTATGCTCTAATTCCGTTTTATACGATAAACATTTTATTTATGATCAAACGATAAGCGATTTCAAAGAAAAATATGATATCATATTAAATAAAGTAAATGAGTTCTAAAAAACTTAATTTAATTATCATTTTTATTTAATTAAGGAAGAAGTTCCCTTATCTACCTACCACCGGTTATATGCTTTCCGCTCATACACTTACCGCTTATATATTTTCTGCCTATATACCTGACGGTTATATACTTAGAGCTTACATACTTATAAAGTTTTCGCTTATGCAGTAAGAATTAAGCGGTGAAAATACTATACTAGTAAAGAAAAATGTTTATAAATATATTAGCAGAATCTTAAAGTTAGAGATTGACAAAAAAATAAATTAAACTGATACAAGAAAAACAAAAATATAAGAATATGTTAGAAAATCAAAGCATTTTTTATATTTATTGTTTAATATTATAATAACATTTACCTCATTATATTTAAGTGATTTAATTATTGCATGTAAGTACTTGATTAAAAAAAATACAATTTATGTATAAAGTGTTCAAAGCATCCAATAAGAAACTGGAAGCGTGGAAAGTATTGAAAAGTTTTCAGTATAAGTTTCGGTGTTGCAAAGTTTTGTATGAAGATGGCTTGATTAAGAATTAAGTTACATTCATTTTTATTTTAAATAAGAAGCAGGTACAAGGTAGGATTCCTCATTTCTTTTGGTGTAAATAATTTTTTTAATAGATGTTTTAGTTAGCCCTAGTCTTTGATTTTCCATTTCGAATTTATATGAATATATTAAAAGTTTTATCTTTTTGAAATAGTAATAATAATTTTCTTCCGAGGACTGATATGCTTCCTCGTTATGTGTATTCTAAACACTTTAATATTATGGTTATGATGTTATTGTAATCAGTATTTGACAACTATTACAAAACTATTTTATAAATATAATTATTTTTCATATTTCAATACCGAAACAATTGATTTTAATTGATTCATAAACTGTCATCTTTAATAAGTCAATTATTAAATACGTTAGTACGTTATTAATCTTGCTTAATTTTATTTATAATAAGTTAAAATATATAAAAAGATACAGTTACATACTCAAGTATTAATTTATTTATCTTATTTAAGTATTCTATCCGCAACTTGAACAGTGTTGCAGAAACGAATTACCTTCGTCGAGAGCGAGTGGTTTGCATCTACGAGTAGGTGAACTGAACGTCTACATTCTCTTTACCTTCATCATGCATAGACGTGTTATATCCTGTTTTTATTTATTTGTCAATATATTTATTCTAGATGAATTCTTTTAGCCAATTAAATAATATTAAGAAAATAAAAAAGATAAACTTACATTAAAAAATAAATTCCATTCGCTATGAAAAGCTTACAATCGGAAGATACGTACATAATACACACATACAAGCACACTTGGAACTAAAAGAAACTAGAACCGCAATTAGAAAATAATAAAGACATAGTCTCAGTTAATTTCATTTTCCCTAATCATTTATCTGAGCCTCCAATCACGCAATTAATTTGTCCTCTTTTTGCTATTAATTAGATAAAGTGATATAAGGGGACTTTGCTCATTACGAGAAAAGCCGTCACACGTTTCAGTGCTTTATGAAAAAAATATACACAGAAAATGTGCGTCTAAATACTTATAAGATACTTTCTTTTAAACAAATAATATTTTTTAAATAGTAATGATAAAAGTAAATCGACATATGCTTGCTTATCCTTTCTTGTATTTAATAGGAAAATATAACAGATTATAGGCACATCTTTTTATAAAATAAAACTTAAAAATCCAAATAAATACAACATATTTAGGACATATGACTGAGTGCTACTTACAGTGAGCATAAGTATAGTGGCCGTAATAGCAAATTGTGGAAAATAGTACTGCCATGGTCGAACTAGCCCTACAACCTTCCAATATTTATAAAAAAATGTCAGAGACTAATGCCTGTATGACAGAGTATATTAAAACATAAAATAACGGAAATGGTTTATATCTATGTGATATTAAAATGTTAGTAGATTATTTGGTGGCGTTAAGTAAAACTGTTTTATGCTGATACTGGTTATGCTCACGACTCTGTTCTGGCAGAGTGACTTTCAATCATCATAAGTTTTCAAGTCGCAATTATACAGTTTCTTAAAGATTTAGACTAACCAATAAAATACAAACACTATATTACTTAATTTTTTATGAACGTAAAATAAGAACGTGATATATGCCGATGCTATGGTTTTAATGGACACAACTGCTTTATTTATGTATCGATTCATATTAATCAATAAAATTAATGTAAAAGTAATAGACACATAGACACAGAAAAAGAAGACGGGTAAGACAGCAGCCAGTTTCTTCGGGGAAAGGTACAGAATAAAAGTATGAAAGTGGAAGATGGAATTGGCCCTATCAGTATACCAGCTGAAGTATAAAACTTACTAAATGCTGATCGGTTGAAGTGTTTAATTTTTTTCTACAACAAGTTATTTCATTGGTACGTAGAGTGTGATGTAAGTATATGACTAACTTAATATTAATACTATGTCTTTAATACCAGTGAGTCGAATATCCATAGGGCTATTGTTTCCATCATTGTAATATGAGGGTGCGAATATTGCTAGAGGCCGACTCAGCGGTCGTTAGTGCTTTAACTGTTTGGATCGATGAAACTAGTTGCTATAAATAAGCATCTTTATTTATAAAAATAAAGATGCAAAGATTTAAAAAAAAAATAATTATAAAGATTAAGAAGAATGAGAGAGGAGTATAAATGTATCGATAACTAATTCGGTTTCATGCCGGAATAAATTAAAGCAGTCATGAAGATGAATGTAAACAAATAAAGACTAGAAGGAGGTCCAAACAGTACTGGATAGATTGTGCCATATGACGATGAAAATAATTAGGGACTGGCTAAAGGGTGATAGTGGAATAAAAAAGTCTTTGCGTTGGTCCCTGAATCTGAAAGTTAATTCTAAATTAATAAAGTATGTCATTTATTTGTTATTATATGTTTTATTATTTTTAATTACTTCATGCGGATGATATTTTAAACATTTTTTTGTTAAAGGAATCTAACTTAATAAATATTAAGCCTTATTAAAAACCTATTGAGTTAAATAATTTAATAATAAAGTAATACTAGAAATTTTTTAAACATTTCAAATATGTCAAAGACATTATCAATCTTATAAACGCTAACGTCTGTTACCCCTTCAGTGTATGATAATTATAAGTCATATTTTATTTAATAACAATATTATTATTATTTTTATATCATAAATTCAATAGAGCAAAACACTAATATATCTAGTGAACACCACTACTCAGTAAATGATTACATTTGGAAATTAAAGAAGAATTATTTAATAAAAGAAAGGTTTAATTATTGGTAAATCAACATTTGTCATTATGTATTTTAGACACTTCAATTCATTTGTAACATTAAATAATAGATAAATTATATCTAAATTAAATCGAAGGCTATTCTTAGATAACTTCAATCAATAATAAAGTTAATATAAAAGTTACGAATCTCTGTCAGACGTGATTGTTTCAACGATAACAAGTTATTGTAACTTGTTTAAGCACGGATGAGAAATAATAATTACGCCGGACTAACTAATAGACTTATAGAAAATCCTCATCGAAACAAAATCTTAATTGTTTATTTCAATTGGTATATAGATGCCGTTATTTAAATATACTTTTATTTTTTATATATTATTATTATGTTCTAAGAAACTATATTTATTTAGAAAACAATACAAGTTATAGTTCTAACTATTGTAAATATACTCTATTTCTTAAATATACCTGTGGTTATATTTTCTACATGTCTTATTTGTTACTTTTATTGTAGAACAAATACCAAAGGTGAAAATGATCAGCTTACAGAATTCTTTTTAAACAATCGCACTCTATATAGACACGTCAGAACGAACTTAGGTGGAGAATTGTCATAGTCTTTTATCAAGGGGAATATCTATTCCAATTTTGAATACTCGTATTATCCAAGGTTGTAAAGAATAATTATTATTTTAAGCATATGGCTTGAATCTGTTTTTTATATAAAGTTGAAATAGTTATATAAGTATAATTAGGTAATATCATATAACAAAATAATTAGGTATTAATTTATACTAATTATTTTGTGCATTTTGTAGGTGTTGTTTTAAGTCTTATATTTATGAAGCAAATTAGTTTAATGTCGAATGCACAAAATGTATATTTAACTGTAAGGAAATATTTTACATGCATCCAAAATTCATAACATTCACATCAATACGTTAACATTAAATCTAAGACATAAATGTCTTTTGTTAATAGATATTTATGAATTACTGTTAGAGTCATTAACTGTGTAACTGTAACATTCTAATAAGATGATATGGAAAATTAAAATGAATATTACAATAGTGAAGCAAGAGATGTATCAAGACAAAGACGGAAACTGCATATAGCGGTAATGCAGTTCCGAGAACATAATGCACTTTATTTGATCCTTCCTTAGAGGATGAAGGCACATGGGTCGTAGATCACATTCGTGTCTTGAAACAATATAAACGATATTCTTATGTATGTATGCATGTATGTATGTTGTTTCTGATGACATCTACTCGTATACCCATCCTTATATATTTCAATATATTTTTATAGAGCATTTTTCTTTATGTTATAGATCATTATATTATAAAAAATATAACGTTTTAAATATATGACATGAGAATATTGAAATAAAAATTGTATATTTTCGCAATTAATAGTTTATTGAATAAATAATAGTCATATATCTGACACGTAATGTATCATACTGTGTTGATCTCATTAACTGTCGCAAACATACTCATATTTTAAGCCTTAAAGTAATACGGAATAAAACAATACCGCAGACAATATTGAAGAACAATCAAAACGATTTGTAGTTATTCTTTGTGACTTCAACCCTAGAGCTTAAGGTATTGTGGTATTGAGATTTCTACCAAGAAAGATTCAATTTATTTCATCCACAAAGCGAGAGCAGGGTAAGCCACAGTTTGTAGATAAAAAACGATTAGTGTTCGACTTATTTTAATAAAAAAATTGTGTTTTAAAAAATAAAAGGTAAATAACTTATGTTTAAAATATGAATTGCTACATTTATTATATTCATTTTGTTTAAAATATCATTTACATTTTGCGGGTAGATTATACCAAGTCAAGTACTGTTAATTGAATTTTATAAATGTACAAGATTTACAATTATTTAAAACACAGATAAATTATATTATTGATAAAGTCACTTATTTGTTTATGATACGACGATGTAGTTGTGAACCCGCGAAGAATTGAATGAATTGTGTTATTGTAATAAGTGAGTTATTTTTAGGTGTATTTGTTAGTTATGATAATCTTTACAAGAAAAATACTATTAAGGATGTGAAAATAGTCTTTCATGCCTCGTACTTTGTAAACATTATATATATAAAAAATATACTATGAATATTTAACGGAACACTTTTGCGCTGTTTGGAGTAAAAGTTTCAACATTGGAATATTTATTAACTTAGTTTGAATGACAAGACAAGTTAGATAGATAGATAGATAGATAGGCACACAAAAAAATTGTAGAAAAATAAAAGGAGTATATACAAACAAAATATGCAAAGACGGTGTTATTGCTAAAAGCAATCTTTGACAGTTAACCTACAGGTGAAAGTATTTCAGTAAGAAGAAGGGAATAGTACGTAGTGTTCATTAATTTATAAACTGAACATTATCTATACTACATATACATCAGCTTAAGTTTTGATTTCCAGTATGTATACAGAAATATACTTTGAAGAGAACAAAAGACAAAAAAAAATCGCTTTCGCTACAAAATGTAGTCAATAAGCTTGTCCGATGTAGTAAAGTAAACATGCCGGCTTTAAGCGTTGAAGGAGCAATGAAAGACAGCACAGAGGCTTACATGTTTAATATCTTAGGTCAAAGTGTTCCACTAAAATGAAACAGGATTTCTACATGATTTAGAAATATCAGTGTTTGCTTTGTTCAATTTATAGAAATATTATTAGTATAACGAAAACACCTTTTTTTCTTTGTCTGTAATCATAAAGGAATATGCAGTATAAAACTGTAACTATAACTTGGAATATTTATGTTAAGAACAATTTAAGTCTAAAATGAAATGCACACTACCAGTGTACATTTAAAATATTTTAAATTAACATAAAAGGTTATTACTTTCCAGCATAATAAATGTTTCTCCATATAATGTAAAATGCATTTGCGTCTGACAATTACATAAGATACATGGAGTGTCTGCATTATAAATACAAGAGTAACATTTGCTTCGCTATTTCTTGAAACTGGTAGTGTAATTTTACAATCTTTTATATTTAAGTCCAACTTAGTAAATTGAACGTCTTTGAACTTGATCACTGACACTTAACTTTATGATATTTATTAATATTTCTGCATTTTATATATTTATGAGAGAATAAGTAATTTTTAATTAAATTTAAAACATAATCATATTTTATTAAAATCAAAATTATATATTTTAATAATCAACATGAAAAAATGCAATTTTATTTGAGAAGACGAAGAAAAATTATGTAATAATGTTTTTAAAAACAAAAAAAATATAATATGAGTTGTAAATTTAGACAACACTTCAGAACTTTTGAAAAAGCGAGGCTTCTTATTATTTCAATTATACCTTAATGTTTCGCTTCAAAATGAGTTTTGAAATGAAAACGAAAAAACATTACAATAAAAAGTATAAGTAAGGATTTTCAAGATATTTTTTTTACTTTCAATATTAGCAATATAGCCTTACTGGCAGTTATTGAATACCAATTTATAGCTTTAGGTAAAGAAAAGTATCTTAATTATCATTTATAATGATTTCAATTAAAATTACATTTTAAAATGCAAGACAAACTTTTTATTCATTTAAGATGTTATTTTATGTTTCTACGTGTAAACTAAACAGTTAGTACCAGTTATGCAGGAAAAGGATGTTAGAGTACGTAGCTCATAAATTGACGTGTTAAGTTTTTAACCAAGCAGGCTTACGATTTTAAGTTTTATGACACTCGGAACCAAAGTCTACGACATTTTTTTAGGTATTAAATTATATATATCCCATATATGGTACACTAATCAATCACACATGCAGTATCAACTGTTTTACATATTAATTAATTAATTAATTAAAAATAGAGGTGGTATTTGTATTAATTTAAATTAATTACTATATTTATTAATACCAATATAATGTAATGTTTACGTATTTGATTGTATATATCTATTGCTTAAGGATTTAATGGTTTTTGATTATGTTCTTGACTATAATCAAAAACCATTAAATCCTTAAGCAATAGATATATACAATCAAATACTTCCCTTTCTTGACATATACACAATGTTATATGAAAGTGAATCTACGTTGCTTACACAGGACTCCGAACTAACAATGAGGTGTTTGTTTGCAAAGGATACCTCAGAAGATGTTTCCATTGTAGACAACTATATACGACGTCTTTAGTTTCGTTTCTTAGATATTTTGGGAAGTATACATTTATTAATATAGAAAATATTTTAGACTTTTGTGGTGGCTTTAACGTATTCTCTTTGTATAAATGTTAACTATCAAACTTAGTATCGTTGTCGTTATTTGAATGCAATTAAAAATAAAAATAGGTAAGTACCTATTTTAAACTAAGTAGTTTTGTTGGTGCTAGAAAATATTCATAAATAATAACTTAACTTTCCAAAACTTTATATAAAGTTTTCGTAAAAAATATCTTAGTTTTTGGAATTATTATACCAAAATACTTCAAAGATTTAATCTTTTAGATAGTTCACCTTTATAGAAAATAAACATTCAAATCTGTCTTAACAACACGATAATGAAAAAATATGTCTCCTATGCAGGTTCTATTGCTTTCCTTTCCAATCCGTTCCTTGCTACTATAATATTTAAACACGTAGAATAATTTATTACTACACAGTTACAATACTGTTAATTATTTATATTATTATTATATGTACGTATAATAATAATATAAAAAAAATACGTCTCATCTAATGTAAAATAAAATATAAAATGAAACATGTTTGGAAGCTATTGTAATTTATAAACAAAGCTGTGGAACGAACAGAAAACAATAACTTTTGTTTTATTAGCACTGTATGGCAAAGTCGGAATGTATGTATTGTTTAGAAATTATTAAACATTGAAATGAACGCCACTTTGAAATGTTATACTTATTCATTGTAAATATTTTCATCATGATGTATGTAATATTTGTTGTCAAATCAAAATTATTATAAGATATTATTAAAAATGGTTGGACATAACTTGGTTGTCGTAAGAGGAATATTTCGATTAAAATAATTATCGTAATTAGGATACGTGGAACCTAATTATTTATTATATTGCTATATATATATAGTAATATTAGTAGTAGTAGTATTATATAGACATTTATTGTACTGTCAGTTTATATGAATTACATAAAGCGAGTGTCTACAAAATTCCCACATACTGTACCTACTCTTGTAATTAACACAGGAATAATTGGGTTGACGTTAATACCGCAAATATGCTGCTAAATTCCGTTCAGTAAATATTATTCATCCGCTCTCTGACACTAAATTTATAAGGTTGCTTTCAAAGATTCAGATTAAATATTTCATGACAATGAGTTTAATAAATACTCATTGTATCTGTTGGGGAGTTGTTTTTTGTTAAGATTTTTTGTTAACTTTAATAATTAATAATATTTACATATTGCCAACCTGGTGCTTAGTTTTGCTTGACGATGACTTCGTGCTTATAGAAATTATAGAAACCTCAAAAACAAAACAGTTATAGTCGGCATAGCTTCTACTCAAATCAGCGTCTTAAAGAACAAACCAAGCTTAAATGTAAAAGAGATTGCATTTTGCGTTTTATTTTTATTTTGAATGAATATCAAAGTAAATCGCCGAATATTAATATCATATATATATTATTACAAATGTATTAAAAATAAATGCTTTTATATAATGTACAATAACAAACAAAAAATTTAAGGTACTACTACTACTACTTAAGGTACTCGACAGTGCTAAAGTGTTCCTTATGACTTAGAAAACGATCCAATAATTAAATTATAACAAATTGAAGCGCTGCGGCTTTAATAAAACTGCTAACGTGATTGATGGCGATTGACAAAAAGTTCTACATTTTTTTTACTATCTAATATAAATTATAAATAAGTGAGTAAGTTTTAAAAATTTTCACTTTACAATTAGTATGAATATAGAAAATTATTTTATAGTTTGCCTATTTCCGAAATAATAATATATTTTGCATAGTAATTTTCTATTAACCGTGAAATTGTATGTAGTCAGAATTATTTACTTATTTTACAGACCCTGACGGAGACAGTAGTACGGATGGTTTTATACGCTCACTCAGATATTCTCTGCGAACAATGACTCATTGACAATGATTTCGTAATTTGGACGAAACATGCTGAGAGACAATACGTCAAGTGACTTATTATTGTGAAAACTGCTCAGGCAGAAAAATAGTTCCCATGACCTGACGAGGTGATACTAACAAAGAGCGAGTTAATGAAGTTGACACTTTCATTCGATTATTTTTCTTTCATGTAAGTGACAATATCTTAACAAAGATAAAAAACGTTTAGAATTTATTTTAAATTAGCATAAGTAGAAAATGTTGAGAATTACTGAATTTAAAATAAATTTTATTACTATTACTAATTTTATTACTATTAATTATGATTAGAAACTAACATGGTCATGTGTGTATTTATGTATAATATGCAATGAAAGAGAAAAACTTTAATATCTTTGTTATTAGTTTGCTATAAATTGATGGAACGTCAAATATTCAATTCAAAGAGAAACAAACATGTGTGATAGTATTAATCGAAAAATAACTTGGAAATAAATATCAAGCTTTAATTTTAAATGAACCTTGAATTTGAATTATCTTAGTGATAAATAACTCTTAACTGTAATGCTATTCTATATGTGGTAATTAAGGTCTTTGAGTTTGTGCTATTATCATAAGCGAAGTTAATCCCACTTGACACTAAAATGTGTAGTTATATTTGTTTAATATTACTATTTGTGGAGGTAAACTTCGAGAAGAAACATACTCGTATATGCAAATAACACCTACTATGACTACTTAATAAATATAACACATGTTTATTTAAATAATTTAAACTACTTTGTTTCCAATTTCTCTTAATATTAAAACATATGCTATATTATATTACATAAAATATAACATGCTTAAGGTATATAATATTTTATCTGTATTTTAAAGATTACAAAAATATTTCAATACTAAGAATTTGTCTTGACACTCTTTTTATTGCAACTGTAGGGAATGTAGACGTTGAAGCACGGATCGTTTTATCTTGAATTCCACCTCAAGAATGAAACAAAATATTATCTTTAAAAATACATGTAGATATTCCATTAAACAAGTTGCAGTAATCAAAGTCAATGTATAAAATTAAAATATAGGAACGACTCTGTGAAATGTCCATATGTCTACATGTATAGAACATAGAGTTTAAAATAACAGTATGTAGTTTGTATGTTGGTAAGATCAAGCAAAGTTAAATAACGTAACACCAGAAATTTAAAACAGAATAAATTATCATTAGTTTAATTAATGAGGAAGTCAAATGTAATTAATTTATATATAAGTTAAGATCCTTTATGTAATATGAGATAAATATTTTTCGAGCTGTAATTTCGGTGAATTAATTTGTAGATACTGAAATATTTAATCTGACACAAAAAAAAAATTATCAGATTATGTAAATTTATTTTATAGAATTATTTGGTATTAAAGAATAAAAAAAACAAATATATTAAGATTTTTATATGTCTAAATTTTTTCCAAACATATTACAAAATCCTCTCAGATATCTGAAAAATCGACAACATTCATGTAGGTGTTGGAATGTGTATGACAGAAAAAGCAGTCTATCAATCTTAAAACCTATTTCCCTGTATATTCCCAAGCCTCGATATTCCTATGGGGTCTGAATATGATTGTTATATATTGGATTTCTTTTTCAACGACTATTGGAAATTAATAATGAAATATAACCATTAAAACTCCCAATGTAGCTTTTCAGAACATTTTCAGATTATGTTCGTAAAATATTCATATCATATTTAGAAGTTACATATATTTTAATTTTCACTAAGATACCTTTCTTTTAGACAATTTATGAAATAACTTACAAACACTTGGCTAAGCCCAGAAGTATTAGTTTCTACTCTTGTGTATAGTTATAATAAAACTTTAAAAATATGACGTATAAATAGAAGAAATTAAATTACTCTTATGAAGCGTATACTTATCATTACTCAGGTCACGAAATTGTACAATGTGACATCTGTAGGTATTAAAACTTTATCTATAGCAACCTTGTAAAAGAGGTTGAGTTTCCCTGTAATGTGAAAACAAGGAAAGTTTTATTAGGTAGTTCCAACCCTATGAATATAATTTCAAAAATATTAACACGAATATTGTTCATGACGGATACATCTGTTGAACTTTGAACTATAACTACAGTTAGTTTAATTAAATCATTTTTATGTATTCAAAACACAATAAAGGGTAATAAATCTTACTTCTATTTTATATAAAAACATAATAATAAAAAAGTAATACAAAATCGATTCAAACAAAAGGAAAGTAGTTAAATGAAATTATTTGTTACATTATCTTCACTTATATTATAGTCTACAAGGAAATAGTCGTTCATTCTTGCATATATCTGAAAAGTATATGGACACTAAAATTCCGGAACGCCGTTATGTTTTTGGGAGATTACAAAGAAAACAGTTTACGAGAGGGTCCATGTTTGCTAAATTTCTCACATTTTGGCGCTTTATATCGGACTCTTTTACTTGTTGTATATTATACATTATATATATTAGTATGTTTAGTATTAATAAAACTAATATATCCATTCTACTAACTTTATGTTACGAACACAAATTTCGTGCTGAATAAATTTAATATAAGATAATAGTTTGTCATATTTTCATCATATTAATATTAAAACTTATGTAACAAAGGAAATATTTTGTATTGTTATTAGTTTGTTTTGAGTTAAAAGTGGAATAGTTAATAAAAGTGTGAAGGATGGTCGAAGACAGAAAATTTATATCATTATCTCGTGACAGTATTGCGATTTAGGTAATATCATCTTATCTTTTTCTGATATCTAGGAACATTTATGTAAGTCTATTTATATTAGCATAACATTAATATTTGATTGTTATTGTTTTGTTATTCTTATGTTTAAAGAATAAGATATCGAAGACTTTCTCAAGTATATAATTATAATTATCGTATTATAAATATGAATGAAAATTGCGTTGAAACATTAAAGCAAAATCGATGAACTGGTTAACCTGCAAAGAATGCTATAAGGACGACCTCGTAAATATTGTCTCATCTATATATGTCTATTAAGATTTGACATGATTCGGTTCCAGATATAGCTGGTTTATTTAAGAAATGTAATAATTTTATATATTTAGCATCATTGTAGTTCAGTCTAGACTTTTTTAAAAGAAGCTCTTAATTTTACTGTACCAAATTATTTAATGATTTTTTTTTTGTATATTTGTTTGTTGTTGTTTGAATGTTTTGAAATATAAAAATTAACTAATAATGCAAGACATAAAATCTTTATTAAATAATACTCGTATGTGGCAATAAATTACCAGTACATTACTAATTATCCATATCAGTAGAAAATTATGTGCATAAAATACCGCATAATGGATTCGAATCTAACTGAATTGAACATTGGAAATATTGGCTTAATAATGGTTCTGTCCGGTGTTTGTTTGATGTTCCGTAAAATGAACAGTCAATTTCATGATATATAGAGACTAATACTAAAATAAGATATTACAGTATACAACCAACATTATAAAATTGTATGATCATTATCTATTACTAGGCTGCAGACAGACAGACTGACAGACGGACGTGACAAAACTATAAAATGCCATGAAAGTTTTAAAAGGGCAATGAGGTCGCAATATTTTATGAGATTATCTGTAGTCAAAGTAATCTTGGTATGTAATTGTGAGATGTAATACAATGCTCAGTGTTTCCTTCATCTGCTGACATTTTTATTGTATCGAAATGATAGTTATCTTTTATTTTCAATTTCATTGACTTCAATATTCCGTGGTAATGCGAAGCACTTTTCATTTATGGTTCCGGTCCATAAGATGGTTATATTATTAAGTGTGTCAGTCCGTACATAAGCTTTATTATTATTAGCATTAATTGAACCTTTGGCATAGTTATTATGCATTTTTAAAGTAACTGTTAGAATATTCACGGATCACCGTGATCACCACCAGGAAATGGACCAGTTCTGTACATGGCTAGCTTTTTATATCTGTGAAAGACTTCAATTTTACAGATTTTACTTCAGACTGACTCGATATTAATTTGATAACTGAAAACTAAACGACCACCCAATACAATATCTAAGCATTGAAATCATTCTCAGGTTATTCAGCAATAATATCAGTCTAATCTGACGTTACTGCCGAGTCAGCTGTCTAGACTGGTAACTAAATATACCGGTTACACCCCGCAAATTTACTCTAAAGTTACTTGTTAATAATATTATATTATTATGATATAATTATCTTCTTCTGCTGCTGAAAAACTATATTATAATACTATTTTTAACTGCAAGTTAGGACTATATATCATTTATTTCAAAGTATTATATAATATGTGTATAAAATTAGTAAAATAGAAAAGAGTTTAGATTTCCAAGATTTAGTTGACTAAATCTAAACGAAATGTTAGTATATTTTTCTACTCCTTTTCAGAGGCAGGTGGAAATCTGCCTCATTTTAAAACACCGATTTGACCTAAGATATTGAACTTTTAAGTCGCATTGTTTCGTCCTTTATTGCAACTTCAACTGTCGATGTCTGTATGCTTCCTTTGTTGCAGAAAAGTCAACCGATATTATTAACTAGATAAGTTTTGTAAGTCTAGTTAAATATATTCAAATATACAAACCATTATTTGAAGAGCTAGTTATATATAAGTAATGCAAACTATTACCAAGCAATAAAGTGAATATTTTATTTTCATTCGAACCATTAATATACTTAATTGTGAAAGTTCATTTTTTATATGTGAGAGGAGTACAAACGAGCGTGTTGGTCAAAGATGATACGTGATAACCGAAGGCCATGAATTTTTACCTTGTAGATGGGATTATACGTCTTTAGTTTGTTTTGAGCTATTACCTTTTTCAGTGATCGAATGGACACTTCGACAGACGGCAAAACGTCAGCATAGCTGCACGTTTGGCTGTATACAATGCAGTTTTGCTACCGACGCTGTTATACGGCAGCCAAACGTGGGTAACACAGAAGAAGAATGTAAGAAAGATGAATGCTGTTGAGATGCGATCTCTTCGTCGAATATGCGGAGTCAGTTTAGCTGACCGAATCCGCAATGAAGAGATCCACAGAATGGCAGGTGCTAGCGAAGATGTTACGGTGAGAATGAAAAGGAACTTGCTCAGGTGGTTTGGGCACGTCGAACGAATGAGTAATGAAAGAATGGTAAAAAAGATTTACAAAGGAAAAGTGCGCGGTAAAAGAGACAGGGTGAGGCCTCGAGTGACCTTCGAAAACACAGTATCTACGATACTGGAGGAAGGTCACGTAAAAAGCATGAGAACCCCCCGGAGGGCATGAAGAGGTTAATGTCTGTGGTCGAGGCGAAAGAGGTATGTAGAGGCCGTAACGTTTGGCGCTCCGTCGTCTCTGGCTACCCCGAAAGGGATATGGCGTGAAGATAAGTAAGTAAGTAAGTATAAAAAAAATAACGATGATTTCTGTCTCTCTCACTGTCCACGTCCATATTCCTATTACTGTTTGTTGCTATTCTTTTTCTTTTTTATAATTTAATCTAGAAATTTATTCAACGACCTTTCATCTTGACCGTTTGATTGTTAAATGCAAAAACATGTTAAATATAATGTTTAATTATATAAACAGATATAGAATTAAAACCTCAAATATTAGTCTATTTACCTTCTTTAAGAATTTCATTTGCAACTACAACTACGTTGCTAAATTGAATTACCTTCCTAGAGAGCGAGTGGTTTGCATCTACATGAGCTGAAAGCGTACTTTCTCTTTAACTTCATCATGCGCACTCTTAATACTATTTTCTCCTTATTTATTTAATGAACAAAAAAGGCATTTAAGCTTGATTTCATTACTGGATATTACTATATCTATCTGTATTTTATTTTAGACGCAAAAATTTAAGTGCACATTTAAATGAATGCGACTTAATAAATACTGAATATAATTCATTGAATTTTTCATCGCAGTGTTTATAATATTAGAAAAGGTAATAACATTAATTTCCCTGCTTTATTATTATATAAGACCACAGATTGTAATGGAGCCATAATCTGTGAATAACTCTTTGTAGGCATATCTTATGACTCTATATGTCCAGACATAGTCTAAATCAATTATAAATAGGTCATTGATAACAAGTCTAAAGACTACTTTCATACTAAACTAAAAATTTATTAAAAGATTTCGAGACTAAAAACTATTATAACCCTTTAGTTCTATAATGAACAAGAGTTCCAATTCCAAGGAGTTTGTTACGGCGTAGTGAAGCTGTATGCTGTATATAATTAAAGTCTTCTAGATTTCATTGTCTTTTCATAAGTCAGTTATTGTTCTGCCACTTTAGTATTGTTGGCGTATTTTATTTACATTTTAATTAAAAATTTCTATACTAATTAGTTTCTTTACGCTATTTGCTCAAGGAATTGTTCATATTGCTAATATCATCTGCAGTATTTTTATATTTATTAAGTAGGTTAGATCACAGCCTAAATAAAACATTGTACTTGAAAATCAAAATTAAGCTTGGAATATATACAGATAATAATTTCGTCAGTATGAAATGTAATTAAGCGTCGAATATTTTTGTACTAAGAGTTATATATAATAATAACTAATAATAACTAACATTTATTTACATTTAATACAGGATAGGCTCTCAATAATCACGGAGCTTCATGGTCAACTTTGAAATTGATTCCTTGATGTTTCAATAATGCGATGAGTGTTATCATTGGTTTTTAGTTAGCAGCGTTAAAAACTGCAGAGATAAAATATTTCTCAATCAAAACAAATGAAAGGCTCTTAATACATATCAGTTAATTACAAAAAGTATATTCAAAGCAAACTTAAATTATATTTGAATTCAATTATAGATCATATCGTCAAAAGAATGTTTCTAGTAATTACTTCACTTCGTGGACGCTCTTACAACGTCTGCTCATTGTTACGCATTATAATAATATTGTTCAAATTACGCGTGTTTTTCAAATATTGTGGTTGATGTGAATTTTAAAACGATCATTCATAATTTAAGTTCTAAGCATAACAAAGTTGTTATAAAATAAATTTTTAATGTTAACTTTTCAAAAGTTTACATGATTAACAAAGTTTAATATAAAACCTATATTTGTTTTATGCGAAAGTAAAATATTACCAATATAGTTGACAAAGATATATTTTAAAAATATTAGTTTGTAACTACAAACTAATATTTTTTAACTACAAATCTCTAACAAATCTTTTGTGTACTGTGTACAAATCATGATTTGTCCAATTACTACTTTGAAGTCGATATTCGCTTACGAAAATACAAAATAACCACAACAATTTCCAACTCTACAATATTTTCTCAAATAAAAAATATACCGACGTAAAGAGATAACTTCGATAAAAATGTTTTATTTCTTGAAGCTTCAATTACTTTCATTTTATTGAAACATTTCTCAGAACCTAAACGTACGTGACAGAATAAATAAAAATACGAGTTTGATATGTATTTATGTCTAAAAAATAGCTTTTGTAGTTCTAAAATCAATTTTTAGGACCTGAATAGATGTTATGTTTAATTTAATTCTAATCTCATAATCTTGCAGAATAATAACAGCTAATTGTACTCGCATTATAACGATTGTGTTTGGAGAAATCAATGTTTTAATATTTTAACTAATCTAACCAGCTTACGGTATCATCGTATAATGTAAAAAAAAATAATTTAGAAATATTATTTTTAAAAACATTTTTTTCCCACTTGACTTCCATGATATAAATAATACATAAAAATATTCTTTTCAAGAAATATTCACAATATTATAAAAAAGTAAATTTACACTGTTTACGTAGCACACTTAACTTACAAAAATGTATGTATAAAGGATACTAAGAAGATCATTCCATTGAATGTAACCTTTTATAAGGTTTTTAATTTTGTTTTTTAAAAATTTACCGAACTATCAGACTGAATTTAAAAATAACTATAACGAAAAGTATATTCCGGCTAAAACAATATTCGAATAATAATATAAAGGAGAGCATATAAAAGAGTATTTATAAAAATCCGCTAAAGCATCCCTTGTGATTTGAATTTAGTTATTACCTGGCCTGCATCAAATTATATTCATCTCATAATATCTCATAATATTGTTGAACATAACAAACAATAAAAATAATAAAAAGAGCTTCCTAAACAATCAATAGGTCTCTTAATATTTATTTGAAATAGATCATATCAGAAATAAAAAACTGCGCTCAAAATTGTACAAACAAGAAAGACGACACAATTAAATGAAGCATTTTAAAACTTTAATATATGGAAGAAATAATTGAAACATTGTCTTTGTTCTTTCTCATCAAGAAATTATAGTAATTAGTAATTATACTTTTCAGTTTTACTTTACTGTTTTTTATTGGCATTATTTTGTTATGAGAAAAATAATATCTTTCTAATAACGTTTACAAGTAATATCGATCCGATTGCTAAACCATATTGTATACAGTTATTTATTTTTTATTAAAGATCTATTTAACGATATAATACATGGGATACTAGGGAAAAAAATAAAACCCTACTAAATGTGTAGAGTTAGGTAGAGATACCCTAAAAATATGTATTTAGTTTTCTACCATTTTATAGGCCTATACCTAATATATATATGTTCATGCCGAATTATAGTTTTTGAATGCTAAAAACAACTAAATTGGACTGTAGATACACAGACGGTTGAACATGACGCAAATATAAGGGTTTCTAGTGGATTGCAGAACCCTAAGAAGGTAAATATATGAAAGGGAAATCATATAATCATTAATAAAGGTAATTACAAAGTCTAAACTCTCTATAGAAAAAGTGCCTCTAAATACGTAAAGAAAGCAATAACTGTAAAATCGAGTTTCGTCCAATGTTATTGGTTACTTTCAATTCTAATATTAAATTTAAGGAGAAACATAAAAAGTTGTCTGCAAAGAATTGTCTAGTTTTAATTTTAAATATATTTTAAAATTAAACTATCCCATTTAAAAATAAACATTGTCTTAATGACAATGTTTATTTTTATTGATTGGATTCGATTGATGGATTGAACAATTTATTAAATTTTTTGGATTGGATGGATTGGATGGATTGAACAATTTATTAAAACAGTAATCCACAGAAGTACAATCTATCGTCATATTTCAGTTAAGTAAAATATTACATGAGATACCGCTGATTAAAAAACTAAGCAAAACTATATAATTAATTTTTACATTGTACATTAACCATATTGGTATACAGTATGTCTGCATAAAGAAGTATTACATAGCTACTGACACATACGAGATAAAGACCTGGTTATATATAAATACACAACTATATTTATTAATTACATTAAAATTTATTATGTTTTAATTATAAAAAAGATATAACTAAGTTCCCCATGATTATGTATCTTCTGTAATTTCATCAAAACAAGTCAAATTATATATTTATTCGAATAAGGGCCTTATTATATTAGTTAATTTCATTTTCATTTTTCATTTGGCATTTGCCAATTATCTTTATAGAATTCCTCTCATATTATTTATTATGTCATTATTGTTTAAGATTTCGTTGTATAGAGAACAAAAGTAATATAGCGTCTATTTTAAATTGCTGTATCTAAGGTTTCGATAACAGGCGAGCATTCGATAACATTTTTACTGAAGACTGATAACCTGAATATTTTTATACTTCTATTGATTATAATATTAATTAAATGTTATTACTTAGTGTGTAATTAAATATATTGTGTAACTAGTAATTGAGTAAAGAATTGTCTATTTTATAATTTTTAACTATGCGTATAATTTATACTATTAAATATGTTATTTGGTATAGATTTCTTTTCTCATAAATAAGTCCCAACCTTGATACTTTTGTATATTTTTTATTTATTAAGCTTTATAAATAGGTAATAAAATGTGTATTTTTTTTTATTTATTATGGAAGTGTTTGGTTTTTTTTGTTACTCGATTTTTTGAATTTAATACATGAATCATTTAATAATGATCATTCTTAGATTATTAACTAAAATGTATATTTATTTCTATTAATTATTTATTTATTTTATATTTTATTTTATTACGGAAAAGACTTTTGAATTTTTTAAAGTTATATTTGTTTATGGGTATATATTGTATTTAATTTCATGTACCTTAAACATACTCGTAAGACATTTCTGATTTAGCTTTTGATATATTTATTTAAAAGTTATTAAACTAAATAATATAACTTCAAAAATCAGCATTTAAATGAATAAAATGATATTTTTACAATTTGTTTACAAAAAAAAGACCTACCTCTTATTTCCGGCAAATAATTACGCGGTCAAATGTAAATCCCAATTATCATAACATTAGAAGCTTAATGTCGAGTAAAATGAGCACTCAATGTGAACATTCCTAAATGTATTTTAACAAATATTATTAGCAGGTGTTGCAAAACATTGCAGGTCTAGATAAAACAATGAACTTTTTGTGTAGATACGTGGCGACAATGAACTGACGAACGGCCATTCTTACTGTCTGTCGATGTAAACTGGCTTTGGCTTAAATCTACAACCCCTAGTTTATTTAATTACAGCATTTTATATCACGATTTTTGTAGAATACGTTCTCCAATACTGATTATAAATATATTTTTACAATCATATCATAATTATACATATAGTAGTGTCCTTACATTTATAATATTACGATAGATAAACTTTACGTTGTACATATCAAGGACGACAACAGTTACTTTAAAAACATTTCTAAAAGACTTCAAAATCCGATGAAAACTGATTTAATTGTCACAAGGGATAGCAACTTCTCATATATTTTCTTATATAGTTTGAGATGGATGAGGTTTATTGTAGTGCAGGTTATTTATTCCGTTAATGTAAACTTAAAATAAGTATTTACTAATATAATAATGTTAGTGTAAAATAAACTAAATCTGAATCAAGTATCGTATACTCTAATTTTACAAAGTTTAACCTAAATATTAAATATTTTTATTCTACTAGTTTCAAGAAATGGCGATTCATAATACATTACATCTATAACTCAGGCACGCCATGCATCTTACATAATTCTCAGATGCAAATTTTTTCCCGCTTTACCTGCGAAGTCATTTATTGTACTGGAAGGTAATAAACTTTTATGTAAGATTTGAATACCATTAATGTATACCGGTAATGTGGAGTGCATTTTATTTTAAAGTTAAATTTTCTTAGAATAATATACTCCAAGTTGGGGTTACATTTTAAAAATATATACTTTTTATGGTTTATGTAAAGACATTGCTTATATGTTTCAAATCTATTTTTTGTAGGAAGATAAATTTATGTTCTCATCAATAATTCTAACATATTAAAATAAATCTATATAACTTTGTTCTAGATTATTGAATAAATGTCTTTTATTGAATAAATAAATGAACCATTATGAATTATCATAAGACAAGATAACAAAAAATTTTTTGTTTTCAACTGTACTAATAAAGTGATTAGAACCATTCAGATACTTTTATACTATATGATATTTTATATCTTGTGATACTTTTACTTTGAAAGTTAAGATAAATAAAAATCTTTTAATAATAAAAAATAATACTAACTTGTAATAATTTATAACGGTATGATTGGAAATATGCTTCAAATCAGTATATACAAACACATGATTCAAAAAATCCTTACTCATAAATATACGAAGTCTGATAACTTCCATAATATTAAAACTTATAACTGCTTACGTTGTATTCTTTTAATTTCTGATTTAATGTTATCTTCTAATATTTTAATTGTATGAAGTGATAACATTATATTAAATATTAACTACAGCATTAATCTAAAGTTATTTTCAGTGAAACTCACTGAATGAAAAATGGTTTTATAGTTATTGTAATATTACGATCTTGTTTCATATATTACATGACTTTATTATATAAGAAAATATTAAATACTTTATTAGTTTTACCGATATTACAATAAAAATGAAACAAAGTTGTGAAAGTTTTCCTTATAAACATACGAAAGTATTAACTATACAATTGCTATTTTCATTGTAAAATATGATCAAAATAAGCTACAACGCAATTTAATATATCTTTTCCATTGCAAAATCATAAATTTATCTCATTTTAGTAGATAACTGTGACCTAAGATATTGAACTTTTAAGCTGCAATGTCTTTTATTACTACTTGAAAGCATTGAAACCGCATGTTTGCTTTGATGCAGGAAACACAGGACAAATTTATAGTCAAAGTTTTTGTGACAAAGCTACTCGTTTGCTTTGTATTCCTTCAGTCTATAGTAGAATGAAAATCTAAGCTATTCTAAATCAAAATATACAAAGATGCGTTGTAATTTCTTATTTATTATATTTATCTATAGTTAACATTATTCATAAAAATACGTTGGCTAGTCATTGCGATTAAAGGTATATTAAGAGAAAAAAAAGAAGAATCTGTTTTTACTTTAAGTAACACTTTATAACATAAAGAAAGTTAGCCTCAATCCAGGTGTCCACAGTAACAAAAACAGGAGAGACTTCTTGAGTTGAGCTTAACTAGATTGCTCACTACAACTTCGCATCCACACCTCATTAGTACGCGGCTGCAGATACGTCATGACACAATAAGTTTAGAATAGCAATTCCAAAGATTATGTGTACTTTAAACAAAGTTTTAACATGAAATGTTTTGTAAGTTTTATATTCTATTGCAATGAAAAAAACAGTAGTAATTAATATCTATTTATTCTTTAACTTTGGTAAAAAATAAACACTAATTAAAAAGAATGCAATAAAAAAATTATATTGTATTTTTCAGAATTAAGTATGTTAAAATGATCTTTCTTACGTGTAACTTTGCAAAAATTAAATAAATAAAATTAAAGTACTTTTTTGGTTCAAATAATAAAGAAAAAAAAATTAATAGTCAAACTGCTTCGTTTATATACTCGTATATACATATACGTATAACGTTACTCCCGTCGTCTCTTTTATTTCGTAACACCAGTAAACTATTTTCGATTGCAATTTATTTTTCTATATTATTAATAGACTTTTAATATCAAATCTTATAATTTATTAGAATCCTACTTGGTGCCTATATGATCTGGCTATTACAATGCGTTTTTCAAGAATAATTCATTATAACGATGAAATTCATTTATTTAGATTATTACTAAGATGGAATGAAGATAATAATTATATTTTTAAAGTATGATAACTTGTAAACATTTTGAACTACATGTAAGATCCATATCGAGGTATAAATTTAAGAATACCTTAATAATTTCTTTATATCTAAATTAATATCGCCAAATAGACCCGACATATCATTCAAAATTAAGACAAGATGAAAAAAATTGGCTTATTTTTTTATACTCTTTAGTGCATACCGCATATCAAATAATAAAGCATTACAATAACCATCTAAAAATAATTTTACTGTACAAAAGCGGTCTTGTGGCGATCTCTTCCAAACAACAGGGTTAGTAAATCTTCAATTACTCGGGTAATGGGTGTTATTATTTATTATAATGTAATTAGTAATGGGTTTATACCCATTTACTAATAATTACAGATAAATACATTCTGACAATACATAATATATTTGTGCAGGCGAAATATAAACTTAAAGCTTCCTTGTTTAAATCAGCGTTATATAGCGATGGCATAATCAGAAATGGAAAGAAATAGAGAATATGCTAACATAATTTTGGTAGAAGTTGGAAAAAAAGTCGTTGAAGTGACCGGATAGCAGCCAATGTTTTGTAGTGATTTTTTTTATTTGAACAGACCACGACAATGTCTTATCTAAACAAATACCCACGTCTTGAGCAGATGAACAGTACAGTATAATAATACCATTAAATATTATAGGTAGTAAGTTACGCCACTCTAACCTCGTTATCATACCGGGACTGCCAATAACCATAACTTGGTAAGCTAAGCTGGATTTATTTTAAGACCAAATAGATTACTCCAAATACTTATTGACCTGAAGTCATTGTAAATGACTGTACTGAATGTAAAATAAAACGGAAACAGAAAAATAAAGATTTTCAAGACGTGAATGGTTATATTTGAATATCTTCTGCATACATGATATTGTGAGATATATATTGAGTGATGGAGTTATTGAAAATTGCAAATTATAAGGGAAATAACAAGATAATACAAATTTGAGAGGAATACATTATTTTATTTAAATTAATTTATCCTTTTATCAAAGTAAAACATAAGCACTACCCTACGAGTTAATTTTATTACAAGTAACAGATTCTATAGATAAAATGGTTGTATTTTGGTTCCATCCTATTAGTAAAGTGATGATGTCCCGTGATAATATAACTACAACTGGTACCATTTCAAACTAATCCGATAGGACAATTGAAAATGAATTTTCTACAAATTGACAATAATTTGACGCTTTCCTGAGAAATAACTTTTTGACGGAAAAGTATATTCGTATTTATAATAGTTTGATCTGTCTGAAAATTTTATCTTCATTACTTTACTATATTTTAAATTATATCCTAAATAAAAGTTTAAAAGGAAGTCTAAAAGAGAGTCACAACTTTTATACTTAACTTTACTATTATTTTTGTTTAGTTTATCTGAGGATCACCATACATTATTCATCCATATCCATCCATACATTCTATCATTAATCTTAATTTTAAAAATGATTTCGTTATTGACGTGTAAGATTTATTTTTGTGAGATAAAATTGATTTTATCTATCATAAAGAATAAATGTTCCTCTATGTTATTAGGTAATACTAACTGGACACTTCACACAACGCAAGATATTACACATTGGAAGGAGAATAGCTGTAAGAGAAATAATGAATTTCATCTTAACAAAAAGATAAAATATAATAAAAATATACATAAACTTATGAATTATATGAAATAAAAAGTGTTTACAAAGAAAATATAAAATGAAGACTTTATAGAACTTTTCACGAGGCTTTAACTTCATACTCTGCATGTAGTACTTTGATTTACGGCAATTATTTCTAATTATTTAAACGGATTATTCTGCAAATAGCAGTGATGGCAATCAAAACTTCGTTTAAATATTTTTAAGTAACAAATTAACGAACATAAAGTATAATCTCGCAATAACAATCTGTGGGTTACACTGGGAATTGTATCACGTTTAAATTGAACTCACGACTTTCGAAGTCCAAAACTAAAGCCTTCACAGACCTTCAATGTTTAAGATAATATCTATTGAATACTCTTTAAACCCTAAACATACGAGATTAAAGATATATATAATTAAGGGTATAATATATTAAGTAAATACGTTTTAAAACCAAATCTTTATTAAATTAAATGTAAAGAAATATGTTTTTACTTAGATGGTGTATAATAGAACAGCTTGGGAGATATTATCGTAATTGCCGGTCTCAAACAGTTACATATATTATAATAATATTTGTGTTATAATAATAATATTTGTGTACCAATGATTAGAACTTATTATTTACGAAGCTTTAAAAAGCAAGATCATTTAAAGGGAAATATGATAATAATAAATATTTTGTAAGCGATGAATAATTTAATCGTTGTCTTAAATCATTTTTATAAGCTGGAAGTTTTTATGAATGCTTTTTGTAAATTGTGGCGCTTTTCAGATTTGGGAGCTTTTTAAATTGTTGCTGCGTTATGTAAGCACAGAATATATGACAATAAATTATCTCAAATATTCAGTCTGTATTTGACATTGTGTTTCTTTTTTATCTTTTTTGTTTTCTTTGATAATGTATTTGTCGGGTTTTGCTCAGACATCAGGAATAAAATTCAAATATAATAACAAAATTTATTTACAGTTAACACACACACAGAACAAAAATTATTAGTAAGATTAAACATAAAATACTAATAATAATCTGATCAATTGTTACAACAGTTACTAACTAACGCGTAACAGAATTACGATAATTAAAAATCTGTAAGGTTATGTAGGGCGGTCACATAGGGCCTACTAACCCACCGCAATACGAGCACTATTTATTGTCAAAGACAATATTCGCCGCTCAATCCCTATGTGGTGTATTCGAGACAGTGATCGTTATAGCCGAATCTCAAGGAAAGAGAAATTTTATTTTCTCGGAGTACCCGCAATTTGCGTTCGGTGTACGTTCCACTAGCGCCTATTGGACGCCGTTTCTTGAAGCCGCACATAAATAGCGTGGCTGCCGACATATTTGTATATTTTCTATGTTGATTTGTGAAATTTCAAATATGTTAAATAAAATATAAAAATATGACAGAGTAACAAGGAACAAATTATACCTAGTATATAAGTTGTGACATCGTCTTATATATGTAGTTTTGAGAATCTAAAATATTTTTGCATACACTGTACTTTTTTCAATTGTCAAGGGAATAATAGGGTGAAGTTAATGCTATAAATATGTGATTCAAAAAGCCGTTAATTATCTGATTATTTGTTTAACAATTACAATATTTTTAAAAGGCATTGTTATTAAAGATTAAAATAAAATGTTACATCGTAGTTTTAAATTTGCAAAACACCCAGGAATATGATACAGGTATAATTTTTTCAACTCATATTTTTAGCTCTTATTGTTTAATAAAAACTAGAATGTTTGGATCTAATCATACATTTTAAATGAATTTTGTTCGATTTGAAGTATCTTATATATAAGATATATCTTACTATACTAATTGGAGTTGACAAGTTTTGAGTTCAAGTGCTATTAAGATTTTTAGAATTACTATATTTCTTCTTAATATTGAATAATTCTAATGTGATTCTATTGTTTTCATTGTGGTGAAATAAAATGTTAATTCTAAGATTACATTAATAAAGTTTATTTATCAATAATGAATTATATCAATCAAGATGAATTATATAATCCTTATATAATCAAGATAAATTATATAATCAAGATGAATTATATAATCCTTCTGTATATATATATTAGTAGATGTATATTATCTTATATAAAATATCACTCGGTTTAAGATCTTCTTGTCTTTCGTCACTTACAAATTACATTTTTAAATTACATTGTTAGACGGGTTTATAAAAATATAAATAATCGTTGAAATTCAAAAAAAAATTTGACATTGTAAATTTTAATAATTTCAAAGCACAAAATGGTGCATGGTAATGCGTGCATTTATACATAAAAAAGTACATATACGATTCATACGAAACTTTTGACATCTTTATTTGTAATATTTTTTGTTACGTGAACTATTTATAACACATGAATAACTGCAGGGAGCGATAACAGCGTTAACGCAATACATTATTTTTGTAGATTTAAAATTTAATAAATATTGCTTGAAAGTTTCGACATTGTACTTGTATTTAAGCATAATATTATTATTCTTTTATGAACGAAAACTGATCATTTGATTTTATTGTAATTTACAACATAATATATAGATAGAATGTGGGAATTGTGCATATTTATTAAATCTTCGTATATTCAATACAGGTAATCTAACTTGTTATATCTTTATGAAACAAATTAAATTAACTGTGAAACATCTGTTACATCTTTTAAGATCTTTTTCTAAGAATTACTTTAGCTTTAAGTATAATTTTCTTTAAGTATAAGTTAAATTTGTTTGACAAGACAAGGACAAATTTGTTTTATAATATTGACTAAACTTAAAAAAAATAACAAATAGAAAATGGAAAAATGTTATATAAAAAATTTTGAAAATGTTTATTTATTTCTTTTTTATCAATAAAAATATTACGTAATACACTTAATTGTTTTTGAATTTTCATGTCATATATTCGTATTAACAAGTATAATAAAAAAATACAAAATTGATTTCGAAGCGAAATATTAATATTAAACTCATATACTCAATATATATAAAATAGAGTTCTAAAGTCTTGTCTAATTTTATAACATATATTTAAAAAGTTTGGTTTTAGAACTTCGTACATTATTTTTCTTGGGATTACTCTTATCTAATTACTAAAATATTATCGTCTATTTTCATATTACTTATTGTTAAAAAACATAATTTAAATATTAATGTGGCATGTTTGTAATTTAATTAAAAGTCACTAATTTTTCATTTAAAAACATAAAATAAACGTAATAGTGTTACTGTTACAAATTCATTGAATAAAAATTTGACTTAAATGTTAAGTATTTTTTAAATTTCATTACTACTTTCAAGAAATGTTACTCTTACATTTGCAATGTAGGCACACTATTAGACTTATATAATTGTCAGATGTAAATGCATTTCACTTTACTTGCAAACATTTATTATGTTGGAAAGTAATAAACTTTTTTGTTCATTTTAAATAAATTAAATATTTTTTGGTAGTGTGCATTTTAATTTATATTTAAATAGTTTAAACTAATTCATGATTTAAGTTTTTATAAAATGTGAAGAAATTTCTTTCGTATAAATATATATCAAACTTTGTGAATATGAAAGAAAAACAGCTATTTTCGTTATACAAACAACATTTCTACAAATTGCACGAAACAAACATCTAACACTGATATTTTCAATTCATGTGGCTATCTTGTCTCATTTCAGTGAATCCCTTTGACCTAAGATATTAAACGTTCAAACTGCAATGCTTAGTTGTTTATTCCTTCCTCAAAGCTTTAAACTCACTTGTTTATATTACTACAAAGAAACACTGCTTATTGTCTAAATCTTTTTGCTAAAGCCTTTTATTTTCTTCTTATTTTCTTATCTTATTTTTGTCTTTAATGGTTGGACTCTTTAGCAATGCGTTATTACAGACCTATCGCCATTACCTCTCTGCTCTCCAAAGTAATGGAGAGCATTATCAATAAACAGCTCCTAACCTACCTCGAGGATCAGCAGTTGGTGAATGACCGGCAATATGGCTTTCGCCATGGTCGATCGGCTGGTGATCTTCTGTTGTATCTCACACACCGTTGGGCAGCTGTTATTGAAAGCAAGGGAGAGGGTCTGGCAGTTAGTTTGGATATGGCGAAAGCCTTCGATCGTGTATGGCACAAGGGGCTTCTTTCGAAGCTACCTTCCTATGGGCTTCCCGAGAGTTTATGCAAGTGGATCACCAGCTCCCTCACTGGGCGGAACATACAGGTCGTTCTCGACGGTTTTTGCTCGGACCCCAAGCCCGTGAACGCTGGTGTACCCCAAGGCTGCGTGCTATCCCCAACTCTGTTCCTCCTGCACATCAATGATATGTTGGAGATATCCAACATATCATTGTTATGCGGATGACAGCACTGTGGATGCGGTGTATTCCGGCCGTGCAGGTCTCTCTCGGGAAAACGTCGACGAGTGCCGAAAGAAACTTGTGTCTTCTATAGAGACTTCCTTGGGGATGGTCTCTGAGTGGGGTGAACTGAACCACGTTCAGTTCAATCCCCTAAAGACACAAGTTTGCGCGTTTACCACTAAGAAAACCCCATTTGTCGTATCACCGCTCTTCGAGAGCACCCCCCTCATTGCCTCGCCAAGTATCACAATACTGGGTCTCGACATTTCGAGCGATTGTCAGTTTCGTGGTCATCTGGAGAGCAAGGCCAAGTTGGCCTCGAAGAAATTGGGAGTGATTAATAGAGCGAGGCAGTATTTCAAACCTGGCCAAAGACTTGCGCTCTATAAGGCGCAGGTCCGGCCACACATGGAGTACTGTTCTCATCTCTGGTCCGGATCACCCCAATATCAGCTTCTACCATTTGACCGCGTACAACGGAGAGCCGCTCGGATTGTCGGGGACCCGGTGCTCTGCGAACGGCTGGACTCTTTGGCATTGCGTAGAGACGTGGCTTCTTTGTGCGTCTTCTACCGCATTTACAACGGGGAGTGTTCCGAAGAACTATTCGATCTGATGCCTGCCGCCGAATTTCATCACCGCACAGCGCGCCATCGACTTCTTTACCATACGTACCACCTGGATGCGTGGCGATCTTCCACTGTGCGGTTCTCAAGGACTTTTTTTCCACGTTCCACTCGCTTGTGGAACGAACTCCCTTCGGCGGTATTTCCAGATCGGTACGACATGGGTACCTTCAAAAAAGGCGTCTACTTCTACCTACAAGGCCGGCAACACTCTTGTAAATCCTCGGATGTTGCAAGAGTTCATGGGCGGCGGTGATCACAAGTCATCTGTGACCCGCCAGCTCGTTTGCCCTCCTCTTCCATAAAAAAAAAAAAAAAAAAAAAAAAAATGCGTAGAGACGTTGTTTCTCTGTAAGTCTTTTACCGCATTTATAGCGTGGAGTGTTCTGATGAGCTATTCGAACTGATGACTTTCGCCGAATTTCATCACCGCATACTACTCACTACCGCATACTCGTAGAGCCTGGGCCTACAATACCATCCATACCACCTGAATGCGTGGCGATCTTACACTGTACAATTTTTAAGGACCTTACTTCCTAGCTACCACTCGAATGTGGAACAACAACTGCCTTCGACGATATTTCCGGATCGGTATGAAGACCTTCAAAAAAGGCCTCCAAGGCTGGCAGAGCTCTTGTGAATCCTCGAATGTGGCAAGAGTTCATGGGTGGTGATGATCATATATCATTAGTGAACCGCAAGGTCGTTTACCCTCCTCTTATATTAAAAAGAATCCAACCCAGCAGATCACCATGAATACTTAATTCTACAAGTTGGTTGGTAAATAATGAATAAACTTAATTAAATCAGTTTAAGTGCTGTTTTTATTTACAAAACAATGATGCTGTTCAATAATTGTAGGTCTAAAAATTTAAACGTTTGGCGTAGCGTTTGGCACTACGTTAACTCTGGCTACCCCACAAGGGATATGGCGTGAAGTTAAATAAATAAAATTGAAAAGAGAATCAAGAATAAACAAGCTTTTAGTAATAGTTTAGCTACGAAACTCAATTTGGAGATAGGTCTGTAGTTCTCTGCGTTATGTTTATTTTAAGACTTGAAAACAGAAGTATATATGAACGCGAGGCTTTATGCCAGTTGTAAGGGATGTACTAAATAATAAGAAAATTGGTATAAAATTTTTTCTACTACACCTTTTCAGGCTCAAATCCTTTATTGTTTATAAATTAAATATAATGATAAATTAAAGCATAAAGATATTTTTTTTTATCGTGAGTACGATAGTCAAATCTTTTTTCATATTCTATTGTAATATTATACATTATTTTTTCTAAACAAAAATATAAAATCAGTTAAATCCAAATATTAGGAGATAAAAAGAATCTTTTGTTTTTGATTTCAATACCCAACATCTTGTCTCTTACTTATTACCTTATCAAACTAAATCCAACTGCCCTCAGTAACGATATCATGAGATTTGTGCCTGGAGTTGAACTAACTACTAACTGACTAACTTACAACAACAACTTGGAATTCACACCTCATTAATACAGGGCTGCAAACACCTAGTTAAAAGTATATAGTGTATCCAGTATAGCAATTCTTGAGTAATTTCATTTGTTCTGTTGAGATAGGTTTACTGTGAAATAATTAACAAGTTTTGTATTCGATTTTATTAAAAAAAGTACTAGTATAAATAATATCTTTACGTAAATAAAGAATAGTATTTTATGTGTATCTCTCTCGATAATTTTAATATTCAAAACTAAATATGAAAAAAACTATTTCTAATATAAAATTTTACGCCATTTTATAGAAAATACAAGCTTCGTAAATTGTAGAAAATATTGAAAAGGTTTTTAAAAACATTATATTATATAATTTTAGTAAAATTTAACCAAATTGTGACATCACAATTATGGGACAGCGAGTACATACTCGCTGTCCCATTAAGAATGTTAATGTTGTAATAGAACAAATTACTGGTACAAAGTGCATTACAACTACGTGGATAATTTACATAAATATCTACATTTAATATCTCTGCATTTTAAAATTAGCTATTATCAAATTTTTTATTAAACTCGTAGTTTTTTTTTTCAATTTATATTTTTAATAAAATAACAAATATTTGTTACATTATTAGTAAAAATATTTAGAATTTGTCAGTAATTTCACGATTAATTGATATTTTTTAATTATAACAAGTCATGTCTCAAGTTAATCAATCTAACTATTTAACTGTTTATTCTAAAGAAAATATCTTTTATATTTTATGTACATTTTACCAATTCTTTTAGTCTCATTATTTATAAAACTGTAATAAAAATGCTATCCAGCGTTTGTTCACAGAATACACTTTATTTTACATTTCCTTTAAGAATGAGGATACACGGATTCGCAAAGAGAAGCAAAAGGAACAAATATATTATATCAAAATGTTTAAAATAAGTTTTTCAAATAATTCATTGTAATTACAAATTATTGCATTGTTTTATGTACCTAGCATATATGGTAAATAGGAATTTAGGTAGTTTAATTAAAGTCGATTAGCCTAGATTCAGATCCGAGACCCTGATTTGCTGTAGTTTTGTTCGTTAAGTGCCATTTCTGTATCCTAGGTGTATTTTTAAGTGTGGAACAAGGTAATCCCTAAGCGGCATTCGTTATTGAAACCTCTGCGCTTAACAAAATGACGAATGATAAATTAAGGACAATTCAAATTTTTATAAATAAATTTCTTAATTCTATTAAGATCATATTCGTATTACATTCGAATATTAAAGTATAAATTAAATCTTAAAAAATATAAATTTACAAATACTTAATCTCATCAAAATCAATCAAAGACAATGACGATATGTCATTACAGTGAATTACTTTCGAAAAGTAAAATATTGTAAATATATTAAGATAGCAAATCATAATATTATATAGTTTTTGAGTGCGTGCTACGTGCGAGATAAAAGAGACGATGGGCGTTACGTCAAAGCAATCACGACACATAAGAATTTCAGTAATTACTTAATGGAAGGATAGTGAACGAGTGACATCGCTCTTGTAAGATATTATGATTATGATGAAATGAAAGCTTCCATACAAACATTTTTTTATTATATATTTTTTTGCTATATGCATTAGATATTGATTGTGGACAATGGAATATTTTTTATATTGTGTAAATAATATTTGTGTATTATTTAATATTCATGTATTATCAATGATATCAAGTATAATACATTAGTAACGTTATACATGACCTTGACGTTTCTTTTCATTAAAGTAATTGAAGTTATTCTTAAAGATATTCATTATTTTCATCTTTCTTATAAACTGGTGCAATTTTTTTTTCGCTTTCAAACAAAGCCCCCAACTTTTACTGTAAATTGCTTAAAAGTCTCCCGTGCTAGCTCCCTTCGACATTCTTATTGGATGCTCCAAAACTCAGAACTATTCTTGCACCTTACCACTAATTAAATTCTTTGTATGAAATGGTTTCTACATATATATGTACAGAAAAATACACGATTTCATATATATGAAATAGTGTATTTTTCTGTTTATATCTTATTATATTATTGTAATCCAAATAGTATTTATTTTGTATATATTGTTTGAAGTCATCACCATAAGGATTAGATGAAAATTAAACTTATTCTTTACAACACAACATTCAACCATTCAACTTTAACGATTTCACAATCGCGTCGTCGTGTAGATAAACAAATTAGTGGTTCTATCATATACGTACTATATCCGGCTTCTTTATAATTAGATATAATTACATACACAATGACAACAACTTTATACCCTTAATCTTAAAAAGTACTACAGACAGGCCAACTCTTAACAACAAAGAGCATTTACAGCACGTACAAGATTAGTGGAAAAGCAAAACACTACATGGTCGGCCCTCCATGACTTGGAACATTTGCCGATAGACATAGAAGCATTCATTATAGGCAGACTCACGATTTCCTGAAACAGAAAATTTTATTTTGGCTATGCAAGATTAAATTATAAACACCAAAAATTTAGAAAGTTTATTATAAAAGATTCAACAGTCAGAAACAACAAATGCCGGAAATGCCCACATTCACTAAGAGACCAACATATCACAAGAGTTTGCCCTCACCTTACAAAATCTAATTACACGCACAGACATAATCAGATTACAAATATTTTTCATCACTATCTTGCAATCAATTACTTATCGACGACTCACATAAATATAACTCGAGCAATATATTAGAAAATTCAACCCAAAAGCTATATTATGATCGCGTTATGTTGACTGACAAATTTATACACTATAACAGATAAGGCATAACCTTACTAAATAAATAAATAAAATAATTTACTCAATTGACGTTGCCATTATATATAACCAATATAACCAAAACAATGATAAAAAAATCACCAATATAAGATCTAAAAGAAAAGTTGGAAAGAATATAAAAAGTCTCCATAGTATCAATAGCCTTAGCCACTACTGGCGTGACTCCGTAAAACCTCCACCATAGCTTAAAAGTTTCAAATACAGAAGACAAAATTAACATTAAACTACTGACACTTGTAGCTAGATAATTTAGGCAAATTAAAGAATGATAACATATAACCACAGTACTTACCTTCCTAAAAGTACTGTCACCACATTTAATTTTTTTATTTACTTTATTTCTTTAATGGTAGGTATTTACTTAGCGAAGCCCGTAAATATTATTGTTACTAGCTAAAGAAGTTGCAAAAACTTAAATATATATAATAATAATTTAAAAACTGGTTTAGTTTCTAATTTATAAGCAAGTTACATGCCTGTAAATATAAAACTACGCTCTTACCTGTACTCTTATTTTTGGATGAAATAAGTTGAACTTTTTTAGGTAGAATTCATAATACAACACGGGGCTTGCGTCACAAAATAACTTGCGAAACATTTTACTTTGCTTTCCACATTATAACAAAAACTCCGCGGTTTTACTCCTTTTGTTATAAAGTTCATAACAGGTGAGTCTATTTGTGACAATATTTTTAATGAGATAATTACAATATTTGGAGTATGAGTATGAGTATGATGTACATGTAAGTATCAAATTAAAATAGAGAAATGATTGCTTACCCAGCCAGATAATTTTTTTTATTGCAATATAAGTACATACGAGGGTCAAACTGAAAGTTCTTAGAAAATCAAAAATTAAGCATTCTAGCAAGTTATTAGTTTTATTGTAACTTTTCAAAATAGCGTCCATTTACATCAATACATCGCTGCATTCGATGGAACCATTGAGAAAAGCACCTTGCCCACTCGGCATTAGGGGTCTCTTCGACGGCGTTTTGAAACGCAGCCACTGCTTCTTCGGCGTCTATAAAACGTTCTCCTCGAAGTTTTTCTTTTATTTTTGGAAATAAATAAAAATCGCAGTGTGCGAGGTCGGGGCTATACGGCGGGTGACCGAGTAATTCCACGTCTGAGGTCACCAAATAGTCGATCGTTTGCCTGGCGGTGTGCGACGAGGCATTGTCGTGATGAAGGAGGATCCTGCTGCGAGGTCGTTTCTCTCGAACTTTTTCCAAGACAAGTGGCAAACAATTGTTAGTATACCACTCTGCATTAACCGTTTTCTGATCCTCTAAGACTACTGTCGCGTAATGACCTGTCTTTCCGAAGAACGAGGCCACCATCTTTTTTCCAACACTTCGACCTCTCTTCACTTTAGTTGGCAACTCTTCGGAAGGAAACACCCACTGATCAGACTGTCTTTTGGTTTCCGGATCATAACAGTAAATCCAGCTTTCGTCACCCGTTAGTATGTCTAATACAGCATTTGAGTCACCTCCGTTAAATTTTTGGATCATTTCTCGGTACCAATCAACACGGCGGAGTTTTTGAGCCTCGGTCAAATTATGCGGTATCCAGCGGGCACAAAGCTTCCTGACCGCTAAATGTTCATGGAGGATTTTGTGCACTTGACTCATACCTATGCCTAGACTTGTCCGAATCTGCTGATAGGTCACTCTTTTGTCAGTCTCTATCATACGCCGCACAACACTGATGTTATCTTCAGTCGTCGCTGTAGAAGGCCGTCCCTCACGCAAATCATCGGTGAGATTAGTTCGACCACGTTTGAATTCATTAAACCAGTTGTAAACTGTAGCACGAGATGGGGCTTCATCGTGAAAAGCCAATCGAAGTCTATCATAACTTTCTTGTTGACTTAAATGACATTGAAAGTCATAAAAAGTCATTGCACGAAAATTTTCTCGGCTTAAATTCATTCTGACGTGCACAGACAATTTTCAATTTGCCGCCAAATCGTAAAACAAATGACAAATGGATGAAACGTACACTCAATAATATTGGTGAAGAGTTCTATTTTCAAAATTTAAACTATTTTTTTTAATATAATGCTTTTAAGTTGCCAGTTCTAAAAACTTTCAGTTTGGCCCTCGTAGCATTAATAAAAATGTACCATAAGTTTTATTGCGTTACATTTTATATAATGGGAATGTTTAGTAATATACTTATTGTGTGGATATACACATAACATTATAATTTCTTTATTGTGTGCATATTTTTATAAAATAAACATTGAATATTTAACTATAATAACATTATAAAATACATCCCCTCTAACAAGATCAATCCATTCGAAAGTAATTAATCTTGTTACTGAGTCACACTGTTCTCGTTGGCAAAGGAAAGATCTTATAAAGTGCATTCTGTGTACATAGTAAATATAAAGAATAAAATAGTATATTGTTTAATATTAAAAAATAAAATTAAAATGTAAAGCTGTCAAGATCTAACTTCTAAAATTAATATTATAGACTAGATAGTTCTCTTTATATGGCTGTCAGCAGATAATTAAAAAACCTAAAAGTTTCAGATTAGATAATTAACAAACCATATAGAGGTGTCAAAAATATTAAATTATTAAAGAAATTAAATTTCTAACAGTATTGTCTCACCGATAATTTTATCGTTCAGTTTTTAACTGACTAACTAACTAATGATATCTTGAATTTTAGTCTAATAAGATATCGTGTCTTACCATATAGTAAGAAAGTATTAAAAAGTATCTAGAAATCTTCATTAATGAATGACTAATAATTCTTCATAATCATCATAAATGTAAACGAGAAGTCATTTAAATGCTATCTTAAAATCTTAAATCATTTTAATTTGCTTGAATTTGTTACGACTGTTTTTTGTAATTTGCTGCGTTTTCAAGAATTGGGTGTTTTTTTTTGTTAATAATTCGTCATGCAAAAACAAATCCTTTTAAGTGTTGTATAAAGTGATATCAAACATATTTTATAAAAAATATCACCAACGGAATGAATGCCAACAATTATGAAATTTATTTGGCTCTTACAGTATAACTTCTAATTAAGCTAATTGATTTATACGGGTTACGTTGCGAGTGATTTTTCCTAAATGTCTAAGAGCTCTAGGTAGGTAGGTAGGTAGGTAGGTAGGTAATGAGGACAACTGATATGTTTTAGATACGGATATGGGCAAGTCTTGCTCCCCACACCCACTAGTTTCATATAATCGCAACCGCTTTCCCCTGTTCTACGGGAAAGCTATAAAAGATTCCAAAATTATAAGTTGGTTAAGATTGTTTTTTAACATTTTAAATTAATTTTATTTCCTATAATATTTGAGTATTATTTATATTTCATGTTTGTGGTATTTGTCTTTTAATGAAGTGAGCGTCTACCATATTCTTTATATTTTTTATAATTAGCTCTATACTTTTTGAATTTAACACACGAATAGTTGGGATGACGTTATTATCCCAACCATTCAAAATTACGCTTAGTCAATATTATTTATTAGATTATTTTACAAATTTCATTAATTATTGCCTGATGTTATCAAAATATAAATTCTAATGTCTTAATAAGTAATACATTTAGTATATTTGTAGCACTTAAACCGGCATTTGTCTGAATACAAATAAGTTTAAGGCGTTAAACATTTATGACATTTATGACAGGTCGGTCACAAAGTGTTAATAATTATTAATGTTTATTATTTGGCGGAAACTCGGTGTAAGACCCGTATATTATTGTCATAGATATCATAGCGGCAACGGAACTTCGTAAAGCCTTTAGTCTGTCTACGATAGATTAAATTAGGCGATTTATGTCTGTGAAATTCAATTAACTTTATACATAAATACCATTCCGTGTATGATTGTATCTATGTAACATAAAATTCTAATAAAACTGTTGTCCTTAACTTCAATTCTGTTAAGTAATAAAATTCTAAATTTTGACCGATTGTTCGTAACAAAGTCTTTCCGGCTCGAAGGGACTGCAAATGGAATTCGAATTAACATTTTGAATTCAAATGTGATATGATTTTAGATTCTTGTCCGTTGTAGTCTCAACCATGGCAATACCATCTTCTTACAAAAGATCAGCGAAAATAAACTACTGTACCAACCTTTTTTATGTTAAGTGCAAAAACTAGACAAACTACTCCCTTTTTCTTCAGGTGTTCTTGATCACCTTGTATGTCAAGAGTCCTATCATATGAGTAACACAAAGTCAAAAGTCAGATTCTAGTTGCACGATTTTAAGAGTAGATCCATGAAAAAAATCTAGAGAATACATTTTCTTGACTGACACATGTGGTCTTACTAAAGCTGTTATTTACGGGATATTTACCGTGTTCTTTTTGTAATTTGCTTTTAAAAGTTGTAATTGTTATATCCTTTAATTAAAGAAAAAATATTACTACCTCAAAAAAAAGACATCAAGGGACATATAATTTTAAACAAAAGTATTTTGAAGCAATTTAGCTGTGCTGTGTTACATGGTCATTAGAGTAATGAAACGTGTTAAGATCTTTCTTTTATTGAGAAAAATCCTCTTTTACAACCTTATTCTCTTATATTAGCAAAAACGATGACCAAATTAATTACGTGCTTTCAGGTTTTAATAAACGTTTCAAGAAAGTAAAAGTAACTGAGGCTTATATATTGTGTCTGTTATGTATGTTTGTAAAACGTCCCTGCGGCAAATGAATTATTTTTCTTATATAGGAGTTGTTATAAATTGTTATAAATATGAAATGTTAACACCATTAATTGGAAAAATTACTTAATAAATACTGTATCTCTTATATTGTGACTGTGACTATAACTGTGACTCAATCTCATTGTTTTTCCACTTTGTGCTAAATCTTAAAGAAATTACTAATTATGTACATTTTTAGTAGAAGTAAATAAATATATTCTTCATAGAAGCATATGAGCTAGACTGTGCCTCTGTGCTATATGTACGTATGGGTTTTTAACTCTTCGTAGCAAATTGAAAACGTGCTTCTAAATACGCTGAAAGAGGAAAAACTTTAAAACTCAATGCCCTAAACTTCGTCTTGCTGTAATTGCGTGTAAGTTTAAAAAGTAATGTGAAATCTTAAATGAAACATAAAAGTTTATTTATATATGATATTAATAAGTGAATTCATTAATATTATCAAAAGACTTCTCATTATCGTCCTGAACCTACATGAAAAACGAAAACAAGGAAATAGAAATGAATTTATTATATGTATGCGTATATATAGTACTCTGCTCTGTGTTTTGACTATCCGCATAAATATTATTAGTGTATAAAATAAAGAGTATTAGTAGTTGAATAACCTTTCATGACAAGATAAACTAATATATCATAGATCCAGTTACAGTTACTAGATATCCTGATACCGGATGCCTTAAGTGGGACTGTCTGTTGTATTTAATAATATAACAGTTTATATTTTAGTTTATTATTTTAATGCTTTTATTAAATACAAGTCAATGAACGTCATAATATCAAAACGTATATTTATTGTAGACAGCATTATAAACCTTTATTTTAATTCAAATGCATAAAGATCTTAAATAGGGCTACAATTTAAGGACTTTATAGTTTTGTTATGAGGGTATTGTCAAGAAGGAAAATGTTTTGGTAATTTTTTATATTAATAAGCCAGTATCGAAATAGAGAAGTTATTAGACAAAAGTGGGACAAAAAATTCTTATTGTAGATTGAACAATTTGTATAAATATAGTTAAAGTTGTTCCTGCAATGACTTTATGACTTGTTGTTGCATACTATTTCTTAGAAATTTAATTTCTGATTTTTATCAATAATCGCCTTGTGTGAAGACATTAGGTTGATTAATTAACTGTTGACATGTAATTTGAAATATCTGACTAATAAATTTTTTGTATTATTTTATAAATTAGATAAGTAACTCGAAATTTTAAAGAAAATATATACTTTATTATTATTTAGATTCAGTGTTATTCTTAAGCCATAAATGATATAAATTTATAGCATACTGCTAAATATTATTTCAAAATAGCTGTCATTCTAGATGTTCAGGAGTTACTAACTAGCTACCTACCTACGTTATTTTATTGATATATTATATTTTAAGTATTATATTTAAATGTTATCAATTAATAAGGCTTATTTGTTTCCAAAGATGTTGAGCTATTTAGTATTAAAAAAAAATGTGATTTTATTAAAAATTTTCTCACTTTGGTTTGACGCTCTGTTCGTTTGTAGCAACACTTTTCGCTTATTTGTAAATTTTGAAGTTTGAATTTGTTATAACCTTTCTAAATAGTTCTTTTTATCAGAAGGATTTCCTGGATTTAATTTTTAATTAGTTTCCGGTGAGTATTATTGTAATTATTGTTCTTATAAGCTGTTGGATCTTATAATTATCCATGTGTGTTATTGCCGAGTTGATTAAATAATATGGTTTAACTATAATTCGTATTGCCTGCACTTATATTAAAATATTTGAAGGATCTAAGTTATTTGAATTTTTACTATAAATTATGAAGTGTTCTTTACCTTTTATTTCGTTAGTTATTTTATAGGTTAATCTGTACATATTAATAATATACAGATTAATTTATTGAACTGTAATGAATTGGTGTTTTTAGTAGGGTGGATATATTTCAACCGAATTAATTTTTATCGCGAGTATACGTGAAATTTCCAGCCAGCAGTAGCTGAACGTGAAGCCTGCCCTAAATGGCTGCTCCTCGACAAAATATTAAGAAGTTATCTGGCTATATACAACCTTATATTTATATACCTTGTTCAACTTATATTATTATTTGAAGAATAAGTATTTGACTGCAGTCTTCTTGTACTATGAACAAAGGCGGCTGCATGTATGTCTTTGATTGTCCATTATCAGTGGCGCCTATGATTTTAATTTAAGGGACTATCATATTAAGTAAGGTTTAACCGAGGCGAAAGAGGTATGCAGGGACCGTAGCGTTTGGCGCTCCGTCGTCTCTGGCTACCCCACAAGGGATCTAATTTAATAAAAGTATTTGAGTTGTTTACCTCAAGTAACCAAACGCCGAGTGTAACCTGCATATTTTCTATTCTATTTTTCTCAAGTCGTATCAATAAATTAGTCTAATAGCCCGTTCTACAAACGGGCAAGATCTAGATACGTTTTAGAGCTTCGCCAACGGTAGTTGTATTTTTAATTAAACACTGAAAAAATCCAAAAGATGTTATTGTTACTACATTGTATTTACTAAAGTAATGTTTGTATAAAAATGTATATAATGTATTAACCATTCCTGTTTGGATCTGTATACTATCCTACTGTAGCGATAGGAGCGTACCCATATAACCAAATAACAAATACGTAGAGAAGTATTATAGTATAGATAGATAGGCTTCTTAATATTAAATTTGTAATGACTGTCAATCGGAAGTAAGATTGTAATAATTAAATTAAAACATGCCTGGCATATTAATTTTTCGTTGACTCGTATATTGGACTATATTATTCAATGTTTATTATTAGAAAATCCTATTAAGAGGCCTAAGTTTCATATTGTTATACTAAATTACGTAGTTAAGGCCTATAAAAATATCAATTGCTTGAATTAGCAGAAATTAATATCCTAATGAGATGTTGTGAAAGCAATTTCGGAGTGAAATAATTACTCTTAACTTTCTTTTGTTCACATAATTTGTAATGGATCTTAATTTATTTTTTAATTAATATAATTTCTTTGGCCTATATATATTTTGTGTTAAACATATTTTGTTTGCATTTGACTTTAATTCTAAATTTGTTACTAAGAAAGGTAAAAATATATACAGTTTTCAATGGGCAATCAAAGACAAAGGCTAACTAACTACAAACAGTTCTTAAGAAAGACTTTCCTTGTATCACTTAAATATCATATTGTTTAAAAATAATATAATATAAAAATAGTAATAAAAATATATTAATATTGTTTGTGTTAGATGGTTAAGAGCATTTTTAAAAAAGAATATATATTCACTACTTTACTACACTTGTATTTATCTCAAAATTATGACAACAATTACTGCTAAATCAGTCTTATCCAAGAATTTTACATTTACATAAAAAGGATTAAATGTTACATGTTCATAACACCGAAGTATTATAATTAATGTCTGATACTTTCAAATAATTTAAGCAGGTTACTATTCTTAAGGTTTTCAAAACTTATTTCAACTGGCAGTTGTGTTTCTGATAGTTTTCAGAGTATAAATGTCACGGTTTCAATTTATTGCAGAGCTCTGAAATAAATAAAAATATATAAAATATTTGATGTTCCAAAACATTTCAATAAATATTTTATAGATTGATATCAAAGCGCATAATAATAAAAATCTGTGATGAAAAATTTTATTATTTTTTTTGTTCTAAATATTAGATATTTGTGACGAGAACGACATACTTTTTTAAAAAATGAGTAAGTGTTTGCTTTCATAATATTATATTTAATATAAGATATTTTCATTTTATTAGTAATACAAATATTTAAGTATAAATAACAACAGATCCTTGCACCATCTTAATATTATTTTTGTAATAAGTCACTTTAAATTTAATTTAAAGTTTCAAACTGTATTACCTAATCATAACATAAACTTTATACAAAAGCGGAAGAAATTTTAAAATGTTTTTATTTTCTTTAATAAGATCTTATAGTTCTTAAGAGGAGGATGATCAAAACTCGCCTCTTTTTGTCTAATCTTTTGCGATTTACTAATATTGTATATGTGTCGCGGTGATAAATTGTTCGGAATTCGTTAGTGTGAGTAAACAAGTGTCTTCTGTCTTCATGTGATTGTAGTAACTGGACGATGAATCACTAATGATGACTTCGTCACAATTGTCTTTTCTTATATTCACATACATATATTCCTTTTAGCTAATGTAGTAATGCCTGGAATCTAAAATGTTATGTTTTTTATTATATTATTCTAAAATTATAGCATTTACTGCTAGTTTGCGAGTTTATAAATTTGCATGAAGGAGAAAACCTTACAATCAATTTTAAAAGCTTTTTTTACCAATATTAAGAATGGACTTTAATGGTGATCATACATTTTTTATATATTACATATACGATTCAAATTAAAGTGCTTTATGTGGCGATGAAATTTACAACATTTCTTGAGTACGCAGTCCACTTTAGAATACGCGGACAAAATCGTGGACAAAAACTAGTACAAATATTATAGCTTTCGTCTGTTCTAACATATAATCACAATTTATCAGTCTATCATCTCACGTGTGTAATGTAAGGGTTATCAGCATTGCCGCTCATAAATATAACAAGTCTCATTAATCTTTTTGCGAGGAATTTACACTAGAACTGTGAACGTTCACTAACATAATAAAACATAAACATTATGACAAGTATCACCTTTTGTTATTACAGTTATAATTTAATAACAAGGAATATAAAGGTTTGTTATAAGATCACAAAATCATAGATATTAAAATACAAACATATTTATTAACTCTGTTCATCAAAATTCCTTGCTTATTCTAGTATACATAAGTATACATTTAAGAAAACAATTTATTATAATTTTTAGTTTCTCACAACAAATACCTAATAGTCGACTCGTAATGAACCAAATATATAGGTATATATCGATTGTGAATGGAGTCTTATCTGTTGTTTTGGCAAGAAATATAAATTATTAGGATGTTCATTTCAGATTTTAGAATCTATTTCCGTTAAATCCTGGGTTCTATTATTAAATATACACATATTAGTACACAACTAGCACAAAACAAAGCAAAATTGTAGTAACCATACAGTAAGTATGCAGTAAACGTGATCTGAGTAATCTGAGTAATTGAGCTTGCAACCAGTGCGTATCAAAAATGCAACAAATGCAGTGGGTTTGTAAAATTGATTACATAGTAAATCACTATATAAATATTTTTATATTTCTCAATGAAACATATTTTAATTGTATTCTGTTTTAGGACTTTAAATGTTAACTGTTTCTATAGATTTATGAGATTTTAAAAATCGATTTATACAATGATTTGCTTAAGCAAAGTACCATGAGCATCAGAAATAAACTGTTTGTATCGTTTCTTAGCAAGCCATAAACATACAAACAAATTTACAAATTGACTACTGTAATCCCTGGGACTACTGCCGAATACTGTGGTATATATATACTCCAGTAATTGTAATGGAATGCATATACAATAAAAACATTATTTCGAGTCGTTACTAACAATATTCAAATTATATTCTTTTTAATTATAGTTTAACTTCTCTTGTTATTTATTCACTATCGAAATTATTTTAAGTACTTGTAATATTAAACCATTTTTAAATTATCAAAATAGTGTTTTTGGTGTATTTTGAATTTAAATTTAAACAAGACTCACTTGACTCTCAAATGCATGCAACGAGCGGTCCACTTGATACATTCTGGCAATCCCCATTGAGACTGCAACAAATGAACAAGTCCAATTGGATTCAGTGCATTGGCACCTCTTTATTTAATGTTATATATTTTATAATATTTGCACTGTAATGAAAATATTGTTTTCTTATATTTATGTAATATTTTGAATTCACTTTGAACTGATATTATTAACAAATTAACATATATTATAAATTATTATTTATTACTATTCATTTCCTCCTAGAAATATCATGGCAAATATGGCTTGTAGTAATTTAAAGCTTAAAAGTCTGATATCAATATTAAAAAACACAAATCATCTTTGTTTTAACAGAACATAAACAGTAGATTAAGGACATTTTTTTAATATGTTATGTCATTATTCATTTATATGAGATATGTGTCCATTTAGTTGTAAACAATGATTAAATTATTATCACAGTTTAGAGATTATAAGTCTGACAAAACAAGATTCATCATATTGTATTGGTGTGCAAAAATACTTTAGCTCTTTAAGTGCTACTCATATTCAGGATCTGCATGCTTAAGACATAGATAAAATATAAGGCCTTAGCTACACAGACGAAAAATATATACACATAATATGAAAAAGATTTAACTATATTAAACATGTTTAATTACCCAATCTTGTTAAGTGTATTAATATTATGTAAGTAAAAGATTGTCGCTTTTACTTACTTCATTAATAAGATTTAAGAGTCTACGTAATAGGAAAGTTTATTATGTTTACTATATTTTATATTACTATAGTTTACTATATTTTAAATGCTAGTAACTTCGGCGTCTTTATGGACAGTTAGTAGCATGGTGCAGTTAGTAGCATGGTGCAGTTAGTAGCATGGTGGTCGCTCATAAGACTATATCATTAGTCGTAGCATTTCATACCCATTATTTAATTAATATTTTAACCATTTTATTAATATATTAATGTAAAATTTAAAACAATCATGTATATACGAGCTGTCTTTATTGAATTATACCGCCCTTATAAAAGAAATCGGCGTAAAGCAAAGAAAATGTCCAAACTCTCTCTCTCTTTTCTCCGTTTTACTCTATTTACAAAACTTCATTTTCGTAGATGTTGATAGGCAACGCTACCACTTATCATCAGTTGAACCGTCTGTTTGTTGGCATCTAATCATGTAAAAAACAACCTTTAATATAGTATTGTTATATTTGGTTTACAATACTTAGCGACACTTTTTATTAAAAGTTGAAAACTCTAAATAAAGTTACGATTGAAATTAATAACCAACCCTAATCTCATCCGATCTCATTAGTTGGAATTAAAACTCTAAAAGGATGAAATGGGGTCTTTTTACATTGTTGTACTTTAATGTACTTACATTTTAAAACTTATACTAAATTATTTATTATCAACTATCAATTTGTATAACATTTTTGAATTGATTCTTGAGATATCGTTGCCAATAAGTGACTTATTAGCTTGAGTTTGTAGGAAGCTAAATGATTTTGATTTCAATAGTTTAGATTGAATAATAATTTACTCCGTTAGTGAGTATTAATGTCATTCAATATTATTCAGGCGGCTATCGACGTCTGTCTACAACAAAGCTATTAGCAATCAAGTAGACATTTAAGTAAAATAGTCTTTGAAAATGTTGTTTATTATTTGCTTAAATATGATTAGTTATAATCTTACGTAAAGGAACACAAGTTGTTGATAAAAAAATATTATAAAATACCTGCAAAATGTGTTTAAGAGCTTAGTATTTTTAAAATGATATCGATTATTTATTTGAGGTTGTGTGATATTATGTTTATAATTTTATCTTACAATCTTTATGAAGTGTTTACATAAATTTCTATTATAAGTAATAAGTAGCCGAAGTTGTTTACTCTCCCGTCCCGAAAACTCTTATTCCAAAAAAAATTAATGTCAAAATGAATTTTAAATGCCTATGTACTTATATAATACATTTGAAAAAAGTTTTAAATAGAAAGCACTTAGCGTTTTTTGGAAGTAAGAGAAAATAATATAATCACTAATTACTTCTAATGGAGTCCATTGCAGTGACGTTGAAGTTTGTAAGATATACCTTGTTCGATATTTTATAATAATAAACTTAACCTTTAGGATTTACTTAAACATCTTAATTCTTCGTATTTTGTCGACATTCCAATAGACTTACTTTTAGCCTTTTAAAAATTATATATCCTAATATGTACATAATTTCCTTTTATACCTTGCATGACAACTGTTTGTGACTCAATATTTGAAAGAGATATGTGTCTAAAAAAAAATATAAGTAAAAGGATTTCTATTCGATTCAATTCAGCTCAATTGAGTTTATAATTAGCATTTTTAGATATATTTGAAGTCGGTTCTTTATGTACTTTAATAAAATTCAATAGGAAAAATTGCTCTGTTTTAAAAGTAATAAATGGGATAAGTAGCCGTTTTTAAATAAAAGACGATACAATCTAAAATGTATAACTGTAATAGTTATTTAATTTAGTTCAATCGAATATTGTACTTTTCAAGTATTGAAACACGACGATCAAATTTTTTTGCAATTTGTGTATTAATTATTAATTGTGTCTGTCTGTCTGTCTGTATAACAATTATTGAAATAACCGTGCATAGATTGGTATTCAATTATTATTTTTCAAGCGTTTACAAAGTAATAAAAATACTAGTCAAGAACCTCTCGACCCTTCACAAACCTAATATAATTATTTTGCGTCAAATATTAATAAATGTAACATTAATATAAAAAAAAATCACGAAGCAATCTCCTACTCGGCCATCTCCTAGCTACCTTCTAATGACTTAAAACTTAGGTAAGTTAAGAACTTAATATTAAGTTATTTAAGTACTATTTCTATCGTTTCTATTTAAACATAATATAGCACATTATGATTATTTAGCTTTAATTATATATCCTGATACAGTACAGACTCAGACTAAGTAATAAGAGATAGAGCTAACAGTGTGCGCAAGCATAGCCGAGAATAAAAAATGGTTTATAATACGAGCTTACAAAGCACATCGTGGCCTCAAATATTAATAATAACTTCTTGAAAGAATCACCTGAATAGACAAGAATCAAAGAGTATTTTAAAAATGTTTTTATTGACATATGAAGTTCATACTTTTCAAAACAATTTGAATTTTATCGAAACAGATGTTTTAAAAATTCACTTATCCAATTTGAATTTGACATAACATGTTATTTAAACAGTTACTAACAAGATAATTTAATGTATAATTCTAAATATGTTATGCAAAAAATATACTATCATAATAAGACTCTGTGAAAAATAATAGACCTGGTATCTTCATGGTAAGCTTTGTAAAGCTTTCTTGTTCGTGTCAGAAAAACAGGAATGAAAAAAAATAAAAACAAATATTTGCTTACTTCAAATCATTGCAGAATGTAATAAATTTTTAAGAAAAACAATTAAAAATAATTTAAACATAAGAGATATTTGACTTTGTTATAAAATTGACCAAATTGTTTTTAATTTAAATCTTTAGTATGAAAATAAATACGTTAATATTTGTCATGCCTTGTTAGTTTCTTTTGAGGTGTCTGTAAATTTGAATAATATTGTACGAAGGATTTAAAAGTTGTCAGCAACACCTTAACAATTTCACAAAGTTTTGTAAATGACTGGACTTCAAACTTTTTTTTGATTTTATAAAAATTCAAGCTATACTTAACTTTATATCCTTATATTTATGTTTATATTTATGTATATAATTTACAAATTTAAAATACTTTGAATTTAATACTATATCGACTGTAAAAAAGTGAACGTATTGGAAACGGTTGTAACATGCTCCATACGAGGCAACAGAATAACGGCAAAAGGATAGAATAAAATATAATTTTTATGAAAGCCAGCATTTAGTATTCTGTTCATTGGTTAGTCAATCCTGTATAGAAATGTACAAGCTACTAACCAAATCTTTTTTCATACAAGTTCAAAGTTTTCTCGGTCTTTGTTTAGCCCAGGTATTGAAATTTAATAACGACGACAAACATTGCTTAAAACAAAATCAAGTCAAAATATTAGCTGTATAATGAAAGCCGGTACTTAGTTACAAAGATACTATATAAATTTTTCTGTCCTCTACTCATTCTATCTTATACATAACATATTTATCTCTTTACTAATTTTCCATGAGAAGTTATTCATTAGAATAATTTCAGTTTCTTTCTTTATCAGATTTGGTTATGTAACGAAATTGTTTATTAAACAGTGAACTTGAAAGATATGTTAAGATTTTCTTAATTATTAGATATAAAATAATTTAATTGAATACCCATCACTTTTTTGACTTATCGTTACTTGATGTGTTTTACTTTAATTGTCTTCAGAACTTTTTCCAAGACTCGTCTGCCGGGAAACAAACTCAGAAAAGCCGTCACCATTATTTCCCCTTCCTTTAACGCACTAATGTCAGACCCTATTTTGAGGAATAGCCTTCACAGGAGTATATAATATATATATAAATTCTTAGAGACATAAATTATTGAAGGCTGCATTTAAATAAGATAGAATGCACCTGTCTGAAAGCTTAAAGTATTGATTTGAAAATTTGAATTGATTGATTTGAAACGAGTGAAAAATTATTTATTAAATTATTAGTAACGTCAAAATATTATCACAATGTTGGTGAATAATTAACAAAGTGACTTCACAATGCAACAATAAACGCAGCCGAAGATCAAGTTACACAGATAAAAATTTTTGTTTGGTTTTCCATGTGTCTTGTTATTGTGCAAGTGTTCGTAAAATTCCTCTCATTGCGCGACAAAAAGTTTGTAGTTTACATAAAATCAACGTCTATTTTAAATAATTTCATAAAACCTTACATTACATTGTACAAAGTGATATATATTAAATAAAATTACAACTAAATAATTGTCAATCGGGTGTTAAGCAAGGTTGCGCTATGTCAGCTTGGTTGTTCAATTTGTATTTGGATAGTTGTCTCCAAGGAGTGAAAGATAGTGACATGGGAGTGAAAGTAGGTGACCTTAAGGTCAATTGCTTGCTATATGCAGATGATGCAGTGCTTATTGCATCATCAGAATGCAATTTGCAGGCATTGGTCACCACTCTGAAAGATGGGTGTGAAATTAATGGTCTTAACTTGAATGTAGATAAGTCGAAGGTTCTGATATTTGAAAGAAGTGATGAAAGAACAGAATGTAAGCTCAACGTGAATGATAAGATAATAGAACAAGTGAATGAAGTGGTATATTTGGGAAGTATGTTTAGCAGAGACGGAAGATACGAAATGGATGTGGAAAGGCGTATTGCTGCCGGTAACAGAGTCAATGGTGCTTTGACTGCATTGTTGAGACGGCAAAACGTCAGTATAGCTGCACGTTTGGCTGTACACAATGCAGTTTTGCTACCGACGCTGTTATACGGCAGCCAAACGTGGGTAACACAGAAGAAGAATGTAAGAAAGATGAATGCTGTAGAGATGCGATCTCTTCGCAGAATATGCGGAGTCAGTTTGGCTGATCGAATCCGCAATGAAGAGATCCACAGAATGGCAGGTACTAGCGAAGATGTCACGGTGAGAATGAAGAAGAACGTGCTCAGGTGGTTTGGGCATGTTGAACGAATGAGTGATGAAAGAATGGTAAAAAAGATTTATATGGGAAAAGTGAGCGGTAAGAGAGACAGGGGGAGGCCTCGAGTGACCTTCGAAAACACAGTAGCTACGATACTAGAGGAAGGTCACGTAAAAACCATGAGGACCCCCCGGAGGGCATGTCTGAAGAGGTTGATGTCTGTGGCCGAGGCGAAAGAGGTATGCAGAGACCGTAGCGTTTGGCGCTCCGTCGTCTCTGGCTACCCCGCAAGGGATATGGCGTGAAGGTAAATAAATAAATAAATAAATAAATAATGTAATTATTTCTTTTTTTCAATACTTCATTAATTTATGCAATTGAACTTTAATTCAATGTATTTGTTACTGCTTGTATTTTGTCGTATACTATGCTCAAAATTAATACTGAAATAGAGAAATTGCTTCAATTGAATCATTTAAATAAAGATGAATGATGTTACATACATGAGTAACAAATAGTATAAAAAGGTACAGAAATATTTATGAAAATAAAGAAAAAAAAATTGTGAGCTCTCCGTAATAAGGCAATAAGAGTTAAATCTTCCGTTATGAGTATGACATAACATTATAACGCTCAAGAGAGAGTTCACTTTACCATGAAATTGTGCCATTGAATACTCAAATACATGAGATAATTTAACGAGTTTACCACAATTTGAGCAAATACTTCGATAAAGATAATTAGAATTAAATAAACATTACAACTACTAAATTACATTATACTACATTTATCTATTTATATTACACTATATAATTAATTTGTAACCATTTAAGTATTTATTATAGCATTAAAATGTGGCATTTACGTTAAATTATCGTACATACAAATGTATTAAATACACACACAACCATAAAATAAAACAAAACTAGATTAATCAATTATGTACATAATACAACTTCAGTAGGTACAAATCTCAAGTGGTCTCGTTGCTATCATCATTAATGTGGAATCTGTTTTCCATATATATGAATGTTGAATATGTTTTTATTTTATGTCCCTGTGGTATAAGAAATGGACTTTTAAAATTAAAAATTATGTAGAAACCCGACAAAAAGCAATAAGTACTAATGATAACCTGAAAAATAAAATGACACCCTGAATTTAAGGCAAGTAAAAAAATTAGTGATACACAGGGACAAGGAAATTCTACGAAGATGGAAATTCTCACTGTAGTTATTAGTTAAAATAAAACTGTAGATATGAAGGCTACTAAAGTAGCCTTAATTTTGTTGCAAATTGGCAAATTTGGTGTGAAACAGTTGTTCTAACTAAACACTTAGACCGGTTGTATTACAACTGCAATTCTATGTTTCTATTATCAGTTCTAATACAATTATATTATTACTTTATTTTTATTTAACAAAACTTAATTACTTATCCTTTTTTCGACGAAAAAAGCTTCGATAGTGTATTCTAAAATAATATCTTTAATAAATTAAATGTTAGCTAGAGAATAAGTTTTTGGTACACAGACGACCGAAACTATAAAAGAAATAAAATCTGCATTACCACTAAATATTAAAGTCGTTCAAACTGAAAATAAAAGGTAATTAACATTTTTGTACAATAAAAATGTCAGCAGATGAAGCGAACACTGAGCGTTGTATTACATGCCACAATTATATACCAAGTGTATTTTCAATATATTCTTACATTTCATACTAGTAATGATATTGCAGTCAAATATGTTAATCCATTCAGACGATTCGCAAGTGTAGATACATTCGAAACTATATTCTTCCTATATTGTAAAAAAAACTTCTCATAAAGAAAATCAACTTAATGGATTGTTTAATTCTTTTGAACTTTCATCATGTAAATCTAAATAAGCAAGAGATACCCGAGATAACAGATATAAATTTTGCAAAAAGGGAAAAAATATGAAAATATCTAATTATGTAATATATATACTGCATTATTTGTTGAATATTGTGATCTTTAAACGATTTTTACCTTCTCATTCATTGTGTTGAACATTATATGTTTCTTTTTGAAGAGGCTTTTAGGATAAATTATTATTATTACTCAAACTATAATCACTAATAAGTTTAAATTACTTATATATATATTTAGAAATAATAAAGGGGCCTGTAGAATTTCAAGCACCACTTTAACCAAATCAATGTTAATTTACAAACTTTATAATTTTGTTCATGTAAAGAACAATAAGGAAGACTTTAAGGGTTTAAAAAATAACCTATATTATTAATTCGAGACGCATTTGCACGTAATTTTCCTTGCCTTTCCCAAAATGAAGCAATCCTTATTCATGGCAAGTGATTTTTGAGGTAATTGCTTGGAAAGTAAATATCTTAGTAATGAACATTAATTGGGAAATTTATACTGTAATACATATTTTCGTTAGAGTGAAGTCGTGGGCTTAGGTTTAGCAATTTATGTTTAACAGTCAATAATTGAAAATCATACAATTTTATAATAAGAGTATAGCGTGGCTACTATAAACCACATGTCTTCCAACTAACGTGCAATCAATATGCTGTGTGGTAAATTTGTCAACTAAAAGAAACCTTAACAATAATATTATTCAAGTAATTTAAATATTAAAACTTATTTATTTTTGCCAGAGGAATATTTTTATTGAAATACATCCTATCGCTCTTACATTATCTCCGCATTACAAATGGTAATAAGCCTCAAGTACCTCATACTCGAGGGACTGGTAAAATTTAGATATACATTAGATTATAGCAAAATAAGTTATTATAAAGAAATAACATTCCATGCTAACTTCAAGTCAGTTATTTAAATTATATTGACGATACTATATATTTAAGCAAACGTAATGTAAAAAAAGTTTGGGACTACCAGACTCAATAACATTTAATCAAAGATAAACCTACCGAGGATTATGTGAGATGATTAAGCTTTTAACTATGCAATTCCGATTTAATTGAAGATTTCTAAACGAAGATATAAATTTTGTGACATTAGAGAAATTATAGAGGGTATTAAAAAAACAATCACACTACAAATTTATGTAATTTCTTGAATTTTTCTGGGTTTTATAGCCTTGTTTTTAAATAGTAAATATATCTATCTGTCGAAGGTCCTGTTCTGCTGATACTCGTAATAATGAAACAAACGTAACTTGACTAACATGTTCATTAATAATATCAACTTTCCTTAATTTTAGAATAGAGTTAAAACACGGAAACTGACTCTTTACAATAACACAAATAATTTTGTATCTTTATGTAACAAAAGAGAAAATACAGCTCAAATTCAACTTCAACATTTTTATGATAAAAGTATTGTGGACGTGATAAAAATCAGTCATTGAAATATTCAGCGATATTAGAGCTCAGTAAATCAACTCTTTTGTTGTCGATCAACCGTATTACTTTCCAACACTGCATGGAACAATCAAACCTACCCTTTGTGAGCGTAAATATTGACTGCGTACAGGATTTTATTTCAAACCTTACTAGAGTTCAAGTTATAAATAAATATTCAACATATGTTTTAATACTCGTAAATTATTTCAAGTATGCATTTATAAAATAATTTATTTTGATGGTTAATATCTTTAACAGAAATATGCTTAATTCTTCTAAGGCCAAGGGGTACAGGTTTTTTATTCTAAAAAAAAACATTTTGTGATATATCAGTATTTTGATCTATAGAATAATTAATTTAATCCAATGCTATCTTTTATTGTATAACAAGATAATAATGTTTATAAAAAATATATTTTTGCGGACTCTAATTGTAATATATATCAAAGTTATAAACATATGTCATGTTTTAAAAGCTTTCTATCTTATAATCCATGTCAGTCAATTAAAAAATACTGGGGCGAATTCTAAAAGCAATTTAGCAGTTTTGACAAAGTGATATTAGTCCGACAGGAGAGAAAAATTGCCAAAGCCCTTGTCAAAATCTTGCCCATGTTATTCAATTTTTATTATTTTTAAATTTGGTTTGTGTTACTGACAACTTAAATCGTATTCCGTTTTGCAAATGTAGTTTCAGTTTTAAAACCAGTTAAATATCCAAATCAAAAAATTGTTTTTTCAAAATGTTATGTATAGGAAAATTAAAATCATATATTCATTTTATAAGGTATATTAGACAATAGTAAATATTCGCTGCTAACATTTGTGTTAGATAAGATTTAAATTAAACTTGTTTTAATTGCCACAATAGATCATTAGTTTGATATTTTATATAAATTTTATGACTACATATAATTAATCGGATTTGAGCTTTTGAAATGAGACAATATTTATATGTAATATATAATTACTAACTATGGGCTATGTACTCAGTTAACAGTGAGATAGCGCTTATACTAATAATCCAAGAGAGTTTTTGTATAATATAATATAGGTAAATAATATTCACAAATAATGTTCAAATACAATAACGTCGGGGAATGTATTTGAGAGTAAATTGCATAGTTTCTCTCTAATATACTTAATGTAACGTATTGATATGAATATTGGGTGTTGTTTAAAAACTATTTTTTCGTAAATATTGTATTCTCATCGGTCATTTCTTATCATTCTTTCTTAATATAATTTTTAGAGAAGGTCGCAGCTTATTAATTAATATATTACTTTAAATATTTTAAATGTATAACAGTCGGAGAACCGGGAAGTATGTTAACACTTTCACTGCCAGCTCCGTAGCGTGTACGGAGACGCAAGTTTCACCCCGTGTTTCACCCCAGGGCCGTAGCAGGTACTAAGCAATTAAAAGTCAATTTTTTATAGTATTTAAATGGCTCAACATTTTTTTTACTATTTTTCCGTTTATTTAAATGCCTTTATGCAAACGTTTATATGAAAGATTGAAATAGCACACAGGGCTCAATTTCTGAAAATCTGGTGGAAGTGTTAAACTGTTGAAAATTTTTAATATAGACAGTTTTTTATATTTTTAAATTTTTATAATTAGACAAATGTGACAAGAAGATATGGATCAAGGAATAATTCAAAATATAAAAAGAAATTAACTTTTTTCTATTAAAAGTAAAAATACTTTATAATATTCTAGAAGAGCCTAAAAGAAATTCTGAGTGTAGATTGTTTGAAGTACTTTTTGTTAAATAAAGGAATTATACCGGTACAGTAATAATAGTTCTTACTTTCTCTTACTGTGTAATGCATGTTATGAACTAAATGATAATAATTTAATTCAGTTTAGTGGACCGTTTTCAGGGTCTGTATTATATAATTTGCTCAGATAGCTATTATTTTATACTTTGTGTATTTAAATATTTTTATAAGAAAACCAAAAATAATTTAAAAATTCAGTGACAACATTTTATGTCATTATTTCTCCCTGAGAGAAATAAGATACATTGAGAAAGAAAGAGAGACTAAAAGAGGGAGAGTTTAAATTTCTCATTATTTAGAAATAGCGATTAAGTTTCAATCTCAAGGAAAATTACATATTTATATTTAAGATTATCAAGAATAATATACGTGCGTGATTATTATTATTTTTCTTAAAAAAAATGAAGCAAATGTGCATTTTAAGTGAAAATGATTCAAAAAATAATCTTGTACAATTATTGTAGTGGAAGAAATAACCTTGAAACCACCACAATATAACTGCGCTTTGTATTAAATTATATTATATTAACCTACTGTATTACCTAAGAGAGTAATATGCTAACGTTATAAGTACGTTCATCGTTTTTTATCAATAATATAAATATCTTTTTGTTAAGTTCTACAAACATTTGTACGAATCAGAACGTATTATATTTCTTTAAAATGTGTCTGCTATTTTCTTGAGGTTCTTCATAAAGGTATCTTATAAAGAAAAGAAGTACAAATAAAAATGTATTCAGTTTATTCTATTTCAGGTAAATATGCCAAATATTCAGAATGCGATATACGCAGATATTACAAATAAGATAGCGTTTCTAACGAGGTCTTATCTATTTAGGTGTCAATAGATAAATAGTGGAAAACCTTGTGCAATTATTAATATTTCTGTGACGCTTGCAGAAATATAACATCTGTCATTTATTACTTTATTATTAACTAGCGAATGCCCGCGACGTCCGCTAGGATTTTACAAATTAGGTTCTGAATTAGGTTTAGAATTCTTGATCCACCATAAAAAATAAATAGCATTATAATAAATGTGTTATTGAAAAAACAGCCCTGTAATAATTATTAAGGTTTGAGTGTTTTTACAACAGGGGTTTAGTGAAAATTAATAAATTATCAGTCTGTAATCAAACTCTTTGTGTCTTGAAATACAAGCACTGAACAGAACCATCATTAAGTAAATATTTGCCATATTCAATTCAGCTACATTTGAGGTCATCTGTAATAGTTCTTTATTATATACACATGTTGCACAACCGATATGGATTACTGAGTGTATTTATAAACAGTCTCCCTCATTATCATTTATGTAATTACTTGATAATAAAGGTCTGATTAAATATATTAATACTATCTATCTTTAGCGAAAACTGAATCGCTTTGTTCTAATCCGACGATCGATGTGACGTCATAATCTGACTTCAATCATTCGGTCAAGCGCTATCACTCACTGTCAGATAATCACTCTACGGAGCTATGCTTTTCAATAGTTTTAACAATTAGTTAATAGAAAAATATTTTTTTCCGGAGAATTAATATTACATATTCGTAACTGTTAAGTATGTATATCTTATCCGATATAAATATCGATATGGGATCCACAGTGATATTTAATTATTTTTATCAAAAAATTAAAGCTTAGAGTGATTTAAACATTATTTAAAACTATAAATATATATATATATATATATATATATATATATATATATATATATATATATATAGGTTTAAATAAAGTTATATATATATATATATATATATATATATATATATATATATATATATATAATTATTTCTTTGCTACAAATTCCTTAGAAACAATGAATTATTTTGAATTTAATTAACTACAATACAATTAATTAAAATATGTTTAAATACAGGGTCAGAATTTGAAGTATAAATTATATATTTAATTGTATTTTATTATTAAATAATATGTTTATACATTTAATATTAAAAGAACAGGAATTGCCCACGCTTCTATACTATTTTTTCTATAAGAAATTCTTGTCATTTTTATTCGTACTCTAAGGCTATCAATATAGCTTAAATGCTTACGAAATCCTAAACCTTATAACGACCCTGGAATTTACTGTGGAGCTGTGGTTTTAACACGAGACTCGTTAAAAAACCAGACAGGGATTCTACAAACATACGAGTACATTGTCATGGTAATCTCAAGTTTTCTTTTTTATTATATATATATATAATACTTGCAAAAGAATATATCTGTTGTTATTTATAGATATATAAAATATTTATAAACGACATTAAAATATATCAAGTAGGTAGTTGAAGAATCGCTTTTGAAGTCATAAATAAATGTATTATTTAAATAAATAACTAATAATGATCATATATTTTACAATTATGTATATAATAGCGATATTATTTAAATATTTTGTCTGAAATTTGAATTAATTATTTGATTTCATAGATTTGATAGAGTTTTTACCTGTTCAAATAATAGTAGATTTGCAGCAATATTTTAAATTTTCAACCCATTTCTCATAATTATAAATTTAACGGGAATAATATTAACTGCTTAAAACTATTATAATGACACATGTCCTGTATAAAAACACAAACATTTCTTAAATTAGAAAACATCATAAGAAATGCGAATCCAACAAACCATAAAACGTAAATTATAATTACTTTGCAAATAACATATATTTATTTATTAATATAACAATTTATTTATATTAAACAGAATAATATACAGCCATTGTTTTTCCCGGTTAGGTTAATTATAAACATGGATAACGAGGATTAATTTTGTATTATCTTTTATTAAAATTTTCCCACAGTTTATTAATACGTATTAACTCCGATGTAGTGCCCCCGACATTATAACGGTGTCGGAAAAACGGAACCGCATTTATCCTGCGCGGACATATTTAACAACAAGTATAATTAAGCTTTATAACTGTTAGAATTGATTAATGTAAATAAAATATATTAATGAATAACAAAGACAAAATTATAAATTATGGTAATGTAGTTTTAAGACAGCGTTCCTTTTTTCAATGTCACACCAATTCACGATGATACAAATAAATATAATAATTCTTTAAAACAATTTGTCATAACTGCCACATTGCTTAAGGAAATAAAAGAGTAGTTGAAATAAATTTTATAGAGCAAATATGAGTGAAGATTAATGATGAGTGTGCGAAGTGCACGTTACACCAGTAAGTGCAATAGGGGTAAGTAGGGTGGGAGGTTGAATAGGGCATCTGAAATGTCAACGATGATTTCAGTGGTTTTATTCTCATCTCTTTATCAAATAATGTATTATATGTCGGTCTTTATATAAAACATTATTCGATACTCTGTTTCGGTTATTATTAACATAATACTTTTTATCATTATTTCTATAGAATACGTGCCAGAATATAAAGTTTTATGATATTAATTACGAATCTTACCTTTGTTCTTTTCTTTAAACTGTTATATTTCTTTAGGCTAATTAATAATTTGGTTTGTGTATACGACATCTGAGAACGTAAATAAATTAATGTGATACGTAATCAATTTTTTACGTGAATTGTAGAATATTATCAATTAAGAAATTAGCAAAACGGTACAAGAAAATTTCTGAGACGTGAAGCTTCCAATAAGAAACTCAAAGTGATTAGGTCGAGACACTTCCAAACAGTTTTTGCTGAAAGTTCCATCACTGTGAAGCTTGATTTGATCGAGAACAAAGTTCAATTTAGAATGCAAGAATTCACAAGTTAAAAATAGTAATAAAAGTTTCCAATGTAGATTTTTTTTTATAATATCTGTTACTTATAAATGAAATGATTAAAATAATTCAATTCAATAAGAATATTCTATGTAATAAGTGCTACAGGTGTTATTATAAAGTCTTGTAAATTAATGCATAAATGTAAATACGAGTAAATTATACTATCAATATCTAATTAAATTAGTGTTATGTACTCAGGTTGAAAGTTACATAAACAAGTTTAGAGTAATATTTTTTAAATATTTTATATATTATAAATATGAAATCGTGAATTATTATAAATACCAGCCTTTTAATAAAGGAACGATATGCCAAATGTAATAGGTCTGTTGGACTCAAACCTGCTACATTTGGGATGACGTCGAGATAAAGAAAGTTATATTTCTATTCTTACGTAAAATTTAAATATACATACATTCTCATTTTATATATAGTGTTCAATATAATATACAGCTTTCCATAAAATATAATTCGTAACATATTGTAGCTAAGTTGTGTTGGTGTTGGTGGGAATGAAAAATACTGTGGTTCAATTATAAAGATGTGAGTCATTCAACATTTATACAGATTTTAAAGTTATAGTAATTGTAATTCATGTACATAATAAATCAAACCAGTTAAGAGAATAATTTACACATAGGTATATTATAAAAATTACCGTTAAGAAAAATGTATAAAACCGAGGTCATACTTCTATATAAAAAATAAGTTCCAATGCATTATTCCAATAGTCTATTGCGAATGCAACGACATATTTTGTTCGCATTCAGATCGAGCAACTCAATTTTTGTCTATATTCATAATAGGATAATTATAATGATTGATTGATTTAGTAGATGTTGCACAAGTTGTAAGCTGCGATATTTCATATCTTTCCAATTATACGTCAGTGAAAAATAATGACTTAACAATTATATGCCAGAATATTAGAAGCATCTATTCCAATTTTGATAGCCTCTTAGTATCTCTTTCTGAACTTAATTTTGCATTTGATGTATTAGTTCTTACCGAATGTTGGCTCAATTGCAATAAACCTATCCCGCAACTAAAGAATTATAATTCCTTTAAAACTATGTTCCATATGAACCAAAATGATGGTATAGTTATTTATGTTAAGAATACGTATAATCCTGCCATTAAAGAAGTGAAACTGAATCAGGCCTCCTGTTTACAAGTTTATCTTGAGAACAGCATTATATTTGCTATATATCGTTCACCGTCCTTTAGCAATGCTGAGGACTTCATAAACTCATTAAATAATCAACTAGAAATTTTAAAAACTAAAAAAAACATAATTTTAACGGGCGATTTGAACATTAACATAATTCCAAAGACTAATGCACATGCACAAGAACGCGATAATAGACTGAATTATCTGAATATGTTAAGCCTTCATGGCCTATTCCCTGGTCATCTGTTGCCAACTAGAGAATATAGCTGTTTAGACCATTTTATACTTGGAATACAGAACGTTAACAACAAAGCCTTTATTGCAGTACTTAACACCACTGTGACGGATCATGTCATGATATTTTTAAATGTGAGTAATGTGATTAATAAGAATCTCGTAAATTTTAACAATAAAACCAAAATAGACTATCATTCAGCTCTTAATACACTTGGTGAAAAAAATATATCGTCTCTCCTCCATTGTAATGATCCTGAAATAGTAGTTAATAAATTGATAGATGTAATAAGACAAACTGTATCTGAAAACAGCAAGACAATACACATACCTAAGAGCAAACGTATAATTAAACCATGGATTACAGCTGGAATTTTGCGTTGCATAAGAAATAGAAATAAAATGCAAAAACGGCTTCGACGAGACCCTGAAAATGAAGTACTGCTTATAACTTATAAAAATTATCGCAATTTCTGCAACAACCTCATAAAGAAACTCAAACGCAAATATCAAAAGGATCAATTGGCCGAATCAACAAAAAATTCGAAAGCCCTATGGAATAACATAAAAAATATCACTTACCTGAAACATTCAAATTTAAAAAATTCTGAACTAATTAATCTCAAACGTACTCCAAAGGATTCAGTTGATCATATTAATGAATATTTTGCGAATATTGGAAAAAATATAGCTGGCAACATTACTTTTAGCAAATCTTATCTTCCTTCTTTTCCACCTGAACCAATAACTACTTCATCTTTTGTACTTTTAAATACTGATGAAGAAGAAATTAAAATTATCATAATGAATCTAAAGTCGGACAGCTCTCCTGGGTGGGATAATATTCCAACAAAATTTTTAAAAATAGCTTGTCACGTACTATCACCTATTCTCTGTCACTTGGTAAATCTTTGTTTCAGTAAAGGAGTATTTCCAAATTATTTAAAAAAATCTGTCGTTATACCTGTGTATAAGTCTGGGAATAGAGATGATATTAGCAATTACAGGCCAATCTCACTTCTTCCTAGTATCTCTAAGATTCTAGAAAAAATAATAAATGTAAGACTACTAAGTTACTTAAACAAATTTAATATTCTTTCTAGTCATCAATATGGTTTTAGACACGGAAAGTCCACAGAGGACGCAGTCTCAGATTTAACTTCCTTAGTAGTAAATGAGGTAGACAATAAACGAAAATGCATGACGATATTTCTGGATCTCAGAAAGGCTTTTGATACCGTCTCTGTTCCCATCCTTATACAAAAACTAGAGGCAATTGGCATTAGAAATCAGTATTTGTCTCTTTTTATTAGTTATTTAACCGACCGTAAGCAAAACGTAAGAGTTGAAGGTTATACAAGTGATGAAGCCGACGTTACATTTGGTATACCCCAGGGAAGTGTCCTAGGTCCGACTTTATTTTTAATCTATATCAATCAACTTTGTAATCTGCAATTGACTAATGGACAAATATTTTCATTCGCTGATGATACTGCCGTGGTATTTACTGGAATCTCGTGGGAGGACGTTCGTTTCCACGCAGAAATTGGATTGGCTCGTATAGCTGAATGGCTGAATATCAATCTCCTCTCTATTAACACCCTTAAAACAAAGTATATTTGTTTTACTATGTCTGAACGATCACAACCAGTAGATAATTTTGTATTAAAAATGCATAATAATTGCTCCCAAATACAAGGGATTTGTTGTTGTCCTATACTTACTAAAGTAGCTTCAATTAAATATCTTGGAGTGATTTTGGACCAACGTTTATCTTGGCATCCGCATATTGAATTGGTCGCAAATAGAGTAAGGAAGCTTGTTTATATTTTTAAGATCTTAAGACACGTAGCCTCTAACACTATTTTGAAAACGATTTACCTAGCTCTGATTCAATCAATCTTGACTTACTGTATATCAGTCTGGGGTGGTGCCACTAAGACAAGATTTATTGAATTGGAAAGAGCTCAGCGGACAATATTAAAGGTTATATATTTTAAACCCTACAGATTTCCAACCGATCAACTATATATCACGAGCAATGTGCTTTCCGTTAGAAAATTGTATATTATTAATGTTATTTTAAGGAAACATCGAGCACTTCCGTATGATAATAATAAACAAATTATGAAACGAAGAAAAGATTTTGCTGCTCCTACTAGTATCACTAGAACATCTTTTGCCGGTCATCAGTTTATTAAGCTATCTAGCCATCTTTACAATATTGTTAATCGCAAGTTGCAGATCTATCCAATGACAACATACCTTTGTAAAAAAACAGTAGCAGAATGGCTTCTTTCTTTAAAATATGAAGAAGTGGAGTTACTTTTACGTTTTATGAGTTGATTTTTACACCCACACACACATATGCACAGACGTACATACACACTTACACATACACATACACACACTCACATTCAAAAACACAAACACACACTCACACATACATTGCACCTTATAGACTATTGTAATGTTTAATTAATAATTTTGTTTTTTGTAATATTTAATTAATAATTTAGTTTGCTATAATTATGTTGTTATGGAAGAGCAGAGTCTTCTGGCACAGGGATAAATTAACTATCCTTAAAAGAAGATTCTACTTTATTTGTGTATTTATGATTTTTTGAAGTGAAATAAATTATTATTATTATTATTAAAAAATGATATGCGTTACACTTTCTTCAACTTCAATGTCGTTTTCCTATTGATTTTTGGAACTTAAAATTTTTAATAATGTTATAAGCATATATTAATGTAATAATAATATAAAGACCCACATTACTGATAATAGATATTACGAAAAGATGATACCAGCAAAATCACGTTACCGTCGGAGAGAATCAAGATCGTTAGAAATAATGATATAAATTTTCACATTTGCTAGATTTGATTAACCGTCTATCGACTATCGTTCGTACTTTTATTAACTATTACACTTTAACCCAAAAACAAGCTAATTATAAACTTTAATCTGTTATATGGTATGGTAGTAATATGGTAACATATCACAAACAAGTTGTACTACTTCTACGTCTTTTCATGTTGTATTAAATTTATTCAATACAAAATTTATATTCGTAATATAAAGTCAGTGAACAAGGTGCCTATTACACTTTTATGAATACATAATAAAAAAAGAGTTCAATATCAGAAGCCCGTAAGTAACAACTTTTATAAACATCGACCCTCTCGTAAACTATTTTTTTTTTAATCTCTCAAAGACAAGAATTTTAGTATCCATATATTTTTTCCGATACATGCAAGGATGTATGGCTATTTCTTTGTGTAGAAGATAATATGATAAATAGTTTGATAACTACTCTCCTTTTTTTTTTAAAGTTTGCTTATTAAATTTATATTATTAAGATAAAAAAGCCTTGTGAAATGAAAACAGATGTGAGATAAAAATTGTATGGCATTTTTTTTTATTTTAAAATTCATCAGTCGTATGAATAAATCATAAAACGTGACGAATAATTGTTTAAAAAGATTTCATGACGATGAATTTATGTTGGGTAGACCTCGAAGAATTCGGTCTGCCCATTCATTTGTCCCCTACTTTCGAATTTTGGAAAAATTTCTTCACAGGAGGTCTTCTTATGACCGCCTGAGTTCGAAATGACCATTGGTCAAAAAGTTTATATATATATATATATGCGTGCGTGCGTCCAGATTCGACTTTTGTCAGCACGATAGCGGCCGCAGTTTCGCTCGGATCGCTTTCAAACTTTGCACAAAAATCAACCATCCAAAAATGAAGGTCAAGTTCGTTAACCAGAGAAATCCGGTCACAGGGGGCGCTAGGGCCTCACTTTTTCTGATTTCAGTTTTTCGACCATAACTTTGTCCCTATACAAAGGAGATCAATCGCGTTCATATTATATGATGTCTTTGATAAATACCTATAACTAATGTAGATAAACCGAAAACCTAACTTCAATAACTTAGGGGTGGGGGTAAAAAAACCGAAAATTTTTGGAAAAAGAATCATAACTTTTTTCTGGTAAACATTCTTGCATCACAAGTATTTTTAATAGAAAGGTTATTTTCTTACTCTAAATTTAGGTATCAAAAGTTTTTCCGTAAAAGGTACTGTTTCCGAGAAAAAAAATTAAAACCACTTTTAGCTTGTAAATTTTAGGTAGGTAAAACCACGGCAACTTTTTTCTGGTAAACATTCCCTCCTCGCAAATATTTTTAATAGAAAGGTTATTTTTTACTCTAAATTTAAGTATGAAAAGTATTTCCAAAAAAGATACCTTTTCCGAGAAAAAAAATTTAAACCGCTTTTTGCTTGAAAATTTTTGATGTAAACAACGGCATCATGTATTATTCTTAGGTAGTGAGTTATATTTTAAATGAGTTACACACGAGGTCTACCCACGCGTGTCCCCCTGCGGGCACGGATTTTTTTTTAATATATCTCAATTTTGGAAGTTCTCATTTTCAGGAAAACTATTCCGGTTTCCATATTACAAGAAAACTTAACCTTTCGAAAGTGGTGATAAACAAAGGTTTAAGGACCTGCAGACAACGGAAGTTGCGATGTATAGTATCGCGAGTTTTGCAACGACCTTTCAATATATTTAATACGCTATAATAATAACTACATAATCTACAATATACTACTATGCAACATAATATGCCGATCACTATATAATATAAAATGCCGTGTAAGTATACACTTCATAATACTGATTTAGTTTACTTCTATTTATCTATTATATTTTGAATGGTTAATTGTACGTATACAAAATTTAAAACTTGATTCAGAACTTATCCATTTGTGTATAACTTATTGTATTAATGAATAATAATAAAGCAGAAATAAAGAACTTTAATGAAAATTCATAAATATTTATCTCATAAATTAAATATCCCAGATTTAAGAACACAACCAGGACGGGCTCTAAGAGTTATATTGTAAATGTCTATATTTCTTAATTAATTTGCGATAGTCGTTTAAAAGAAAATCCACACATAGCAATCATATTTGGAGGCAATAGGAATATCGAGATTCGGAAATATACAGATAAATAAGTTTTCAGATTGATAGACAGCTTTTTCTGTCATACAAAGCCAACACTTTTTCGAACCTGCAGAACTACGATCGACTTTTCAAATACCTGAGAGTATTTTGTGATGTGGATATTTACCACATAATACACATTAGCGATATCCGCCAACGATATGTAAAAATAAAACTTCACTACATTTCGTTTATCACGATTTTAAGCAAAAAATTAAATTTGAAAAAAAAAAACAAATACATATTTAATACTATATAATTTTATGTAATAAGTTTAACATTATCTAATAATGGTTTTCTATATTTCTCCAATTAAATATTTGAACATCTATAAATTAGTGACCAGAATATTTAATTCGAATGAATTAATGGAAGAAATATAATAACATGTCAACAGTATAATAATCTTTTTCTCATATTACATAAAAAATCTTACCTTATTTATCAATTAATTTCATTAAACGTATTATTTTATGAATGCAATAAATTATGAATGTTGATTATTGTAGAAATCTAATCCACCATTTCTTTTGATCTCCACGTTCAAGATACACATACACATTAAAACAATCATTATATTTTAAAAACAATTAAGACGATTTTAATTTTGACATAAGCATAATGACGAAATATCAAAGTAAAGTTTCTGTGTTCATTTAGAAATCATTATACAAATAAAATAATGTATTAATGCTGTATGTTGGATACGAGTCAAAAGGCCGCGAGGCAGCAACGTGTCGTTGCCAAGGTTTAACTCTCATAGTACAGAGGTTGATTAGTCATAATTTATTTGGAAACCATTTCCTCCAAATATAACTTTTTGGAACTGAACCTAATGGTAACCTTATTATGAGTTATTGCCAGCAACTCCATCCATTTGGACTACAAAAGAAAGGTGTAAAAATGCATTCGCTCTACCATTTCTTTGTCCACTAGTATGTTCGTTTATTCATGTTCACTAAAGGTTAATAATAAACATTGTTGAAATTTTTTCTATTGGAATGATAGTTTAAAATTTCTTATGCAAAAACAATACAAATAATACAAATATTTTACATAATGTCTGTAATTATTTTCCATGTACGTCATATTCTAAACTTGAAGTACATATCAGAGCGTCTGAAAAAGTTAAGTGTAATAGATCACACAGTAACTAATTTTTGTATTTACTTTTTCAACAATACCTATTGAAAGATCCTCTCACTTCTTACATAAATAAAATATGTTAAGAAATCATAGATTATTGTCATTAATTTTATTGATATTTATATTAAAGTTTTAATTTTCTTAGATCTGATTTTACTATTGAAACAATCATGGTTACTACCTATAAACATAGCAAGCGAGCGAGCCTGTACAAAAGCCGAATGACTACAGTGTATTCCATTCGGTTAACCATGTTAAAATGATTTAGCTTAAACTTAATTGGAAGAAATATTTTTGAATATAGTACCTAGACTAAAGTGTGTATGTAAATATAAGGCAATAGAAGTATAGGTTATAATTTCAAAAGTCCAAATAGTTATTATGTATTTGAAATAAAACGCAATAAGCACAATTATCCATTGAAATACCTGTAAAATGCCTTATCTTTTATTAATTATTTAGGAATTATTATAATTCTGTGTAATGAACCTTATAACAAATATGAATTTAATAAATTACGTTCCTTCCTTCCCTTATTCACATAGTAGTGTCGACAACAAGTAATTAATCATAAGCGTGTCCAATTATTTCGTCAGACTCACTAACGACCGGCAAAAGATAACCAAAACAATTTCCCACTCGACAATTTTCTTTGAAATCAAAACCTCGAATCGTATCTTCGATACCAAAATTTCTCAATTTGATGATTACAAATCTTCAATCTTAGGTTTCTCTCCAATACATTTCTACAGGGTGGGCCAAAAATTTTTGCAAATAGCAACACTTGATTTCTCCAAAATCGTGAGAGCAAGGGGCGCGCGGGTGGCGGGGAATTGTGCGTCGTTTAATGCAATTTTAGTCACGATGGAGCGCTTCACGGGACAACAGCGTGCTTTTTGCGTAAAACAATTTTACAAAAACAACGATTCCTACGTTACTGTACGACGCCTCTTTTGAGTTGAATACGGATTACAACGTGTAAGTGAGTGTCCAAGTGTTAATTTAATTAAAGCTTGGGTTAAAAAGTTTGAGCAAACGGGATCAGCTACGAATATTAAACAAACTGGGCGACCACGTTCAAGAAGAAGCGAAGAGAACATTCGGGAAGTTAAAATTTCTGTAAGGGACGATCCAGAATCATCTACGCGTAAGCGGTCGGCGGCTCTTGCTATACCAAGAACTAGTCTGCGGCGAATCTTGCATTTGGACCTTAAACTGCACCCATATAAGCTTCAAATTGTACAGGAGATGAAACCAAACGATTACATTCAACGCAAGTTATTTGCTGACACTATACTGGAGCGATTCTCTAGCCTTGAGAATGTATTATTTATGGACGAGGCCCATTTTCACATTAATGGTTACGTAAATAAACATAATTGTCGATATTGGAGCACAGAAAACCCTCACTATAAACACCAAAAGCCTCTTCATTCACCAAAAACGACAGTGTGGGCTGCCATATCCGCAAAGGGCATAATCGGTCCATACTTCTTTGAAAATAATCAAGGAAATAACGTAACTGTGAACTCAGTGGAATACGTGAAAATGTTGCGAGAGTTTTTGACACCACAGTTGCATGAATTTGAAGGATACAATAGCCGGACTTGGATGCAACAAGATGGAGCAACATGCCATACATCAAACGTGACTTTACCGGTGGTCAAAGAAATGTTTCCTAACAAATTGGTTTCTCGCAGAGGCGATATCCCATGGCCTCCCAGAAGCCCGGACCTTACACCTTGCGATTTTTTCTTGTGGGGATATCTGAAAAGTCGAATATACCTTAATAAACCGACGACCATATCCCAATTAAAAGAAAACATCCACGAGGAGATAGCCGCGATTCCTCGCAGCATGTGTCAACGAGTTATCCAAAGTTTACGTAGTCGATTGCAGGAGTGCCAACGAGGAGACGGAGCACATCTCGACGATGTCATTTTTAAAAAATAAATTTTAATAAATGATAATTACGTTAAATAAATCATAAACATAATAACATTTGTACTTTTATTTCTAGACATGTTTCAAAAGTGCAAAAATTTTTGGCCCACCCTGTATTTAAATGGTTTCTTAGAATTAAAGTTCCAAGTGTTTAATAATATATGTACGTCAAAATATGCTTCAGCAGCGTCTCATAACTCCTCTTATATATTTGCTTTTATAGATTAAAATAGTTTTAAAATATTTCTAATTTGTTGCAGGATAGAATATATATTCTTTTATAAAAAAGCTTTATATTACGATGTGTATATATATATGTATATCATCATTATATACGTCATCATTAATACGTGAAGCTAAAACTTTGTAATCACTTTCTAGAAAAATTTCGGGTTATGATTTCGTTGGATTGGGATATATGTACCAAATTATAACTTGATGTTCATTAAACCGTAATATATTAGTTTTTTTGTATTGATTTATCATTCTAGTTACGAACCAAAATTCTTAAGAGTCATAAAATAAAAATGATAACGACCTGGTAAAATACTTTGTAATATGCAAGTTCACCGAAACTTGGTGTTGGTTTGGTTTTAATTTGGTGGTTTTGGTTTGGTTGTAATTAGCTTAAAATAATATAGTATTATTACAAATATTTTTTTGTAATCGTTTAATACCGTCACAACTGTATGAGGTGTCTAAAAGATATTCAAAGTAAATAAGTGTAAGTGACATTCCAGAAATGCCTAAAAATGAAATGAAAGACGTAAAAAGTTATCAGTAATGGAAACATCTTCCAAGGTATCCTTTGTAAACACTTTTTTGTAATATTTGTGTACTATTTAAATAGTGTTAATTCACTTTTATATAATATTGTATTTATTTCTATAAAGAAAAATGTTTGAAGTTATATTGTATACGTCGAATGTTTAATACTACCTGAGTTTTGAGAATGTTTTATTTATTGAATCAAGAACAATTATGTAACAATTGCTGTATTAATAAATAAAAACGTAATCACTACTGTCATTAATTAATTATTATGTAAAACAACCGTTGCTGTATGATGAATAAGTGTATGTCGGGGGGTGAAAAAAAATTATGTTTATGAGCGTGGAATGTATATAGTGATTTTAAAGTATTACTTATATAATTGAAGCTTTTTAGTTTCAATTTATATTGTTATTTCGTTCTTTAAATTTTAATGTGGTATTGTTTAATTTGTTAATAAAAAAATATATAGGTTAAAGATAAACGATACAATTTTTTTTTCTAAACTATTTTAAATATAAGGTATATTTACCTGTTAAAATTTAAAATATATTAGTTAATTTCCCCAAACAAAAACTTCGGGGTGTGAGTAGAATTAGCTGTGATTAATTCACTTACTTACTTAGCTTCACGCCATATCCCTGGCGGGGTAGCTAGAGACGACGGAGCGCCAAACGCTACGGTCCCTACATACCTCTTTCGCCTCGGCCACAGACATCAACCTCTTCACACATGCCCTCCGGGGGGTCCTCATGCTTTTTACGTGACCTTCCTCCAGTATCGTAGAAACAGTGTTTTCGAAGGTCACTCGAGGCCTCCCCTGTTGTCTCTTACCGCTCACTTTGCCTCTATAAATCTTTTTTACCATTCTTTCATCACTCATTCGTTTGACGTGCCCAAACCACCTGAGCACGTTTTTCTTTATTTTCACCGTGACATCTTCGCTAGTACCTGCCATTCTGTGGATCTCTTCATCGTGGATTCGGTCAGCTAGACTGACTCCGTATATTCTGTGAAGAGATCGCATCTCCACAGCATTCATCTTTATTACATTCTTCTTCTGTGTTACCCACGTTTGGGTGCCGTTAAACAGCGTCTGTAGCAAAACCGCATTGTGTACAGCCAAACTTGCAGCGATGCTGACGTTTCGCCATCTCAAAAATGCAGCCAAAGCACTGTTACCTCTGTTACCGGCAGCAATACGCCTTTCTACGCTACGCTGTTAAAAAATAAAATCCCTAACTGACGAGACTACTGCTAAGTTAGTGTATTATAGTTATTTTCATAGCATAATGTCTTATGGTATCCTACTGTGGGGTAGTGCTACTGATATAAATACCATTTTCGTTATACAAAAAAGAGCTGTCCGTGCAATTTACAACCTGGGCCCTAGAGATTCTTTAAGAGATAAGTTTAAGCAAATTAATGTACTTACGGTCGCCAGTCAGTATATTTTTTAAAATCTTAAATATGTACATAAAAATACTTCGACTTAAAAAAGTGAGTAAATCTTTCATGGGGCAATGTACTCGTATACAGTTTTACAACAAAGTCCCAGCAAACGTTCAAGTATTACCATTTAAAAAATTTAAGAGAATAACTAAGGAACGTTTGTGTGCAAAAGGATACTACAATGTATCTGAATACTTAGAGGATAATGCACCGTGGGTATGAAACGATCGCTGCCAGGCTGCTCCAAGATTATTTACTTAGTATCGTGTAATGTACTTATGTAATTTAGAATTTAAGAACTAATTAAAAAAAAAAAACATATCATGACAATCCCGCTGAGTTTCTGTCGCCAGCTCTTCTCAGGTCTGTGGAAATAGTTTTCCGAGCTGGTGGTAGCTTTGACAATGAAAAAATGTTTTGTATGAAACTTATTTTCAATAAAAATTTTTGATTTTGTTTTTTTTTGATATCCACATCCATTTCGTATCTTCCGTCTCGGCTAAATATACTTCCCAAATATACCACTTCATTCACTTGTTCTATTATCTTAGCATTCACGCTGATCTTACATTCTGTTCTTCCTTCATTTCTTACAAATATCAGAACCTTCGTCTTATCTGCATTCAGGTTTAGACCATTATTTTCACACTCATCTTTCAGAGTGGTGACCAATGCCTGCAAATCGCATTCTGATGTTGCAATGAGCACTGCACCATCAGCATAAAGCAAGCAATTGACCTTAAGGTCACCTACTTTCACTCCCATGTCACTGTCTTTCACGCCTTGGAGACAACTATCCAAATACAAATAGAACAACCAAGCTGACATAGCGCAAACTTGCTTAACACCCGATTGAATGTCAAACCAGGGCGACATGTCAGCTCCTACTCGCACACAGGCTGAGTGATCTCTGTAAAGAGACTTTACAGCCTGTAGCAAGGATCCGCTCACATTGTATCGGGGCAGTATGTCTCATGATTTCTTCCTCACAACCTTGTCAAACGCCTTTTCCAAGTCCACAAAAGTACAGAAAACCTTTTGGTTTAGGGCCAAAAACTTTTCCGTGATCATGCGGAGGGAAAAGATCTGATCTATACACCCTTCATAACTTCATCTGCTCCCGCAGCCTTACCACATTTCAGACTTCGAATCGCGTTCTACACTTCTTCCAAACTGATTTCACCATCGGCTACATCCGGACTCAGCATTTCACTAGTACTCAAGGCCGAGGCGTCCCCATGTTCATACATCTCAGTTATGAAAACTAAAGAACACCTCTTAATTTATAGTGAAAATTCAAATAACTTACCATGTCTCAAATGAACTTTTAAACTGACTGAGAAATGCCAGCAATACGAATTATGGTTATTCAATAATATTTAAACAACCCTGCAATAATACACAAGTATAATTAAAAGGATTAACGCCTTATAAGCATTTTTAAGAACACTAATTTCAACCACCTTCACGGAGGCTAATTAAAAAAGAAATAGTGATATTATATTCTGCACGAAAAAGTGCTTATAACCTAAATAATGAAATATTGTTTTAAAAATTTACTTCAACCATCGCTTTTTAAAAAACATAACTTAAACTATATTATTATATATCTATTATAAATATTTCATTATATAATATTAAGGAGGTAACAGATTATTCCTATAATATCAGGAAAAAAGCGTATAAAGGCATCAATAGAATGAATTAGCAAATATTAATATAATAATAAGGAGACATTGTACGAGTATTTGTGGAGTGATTTAATTATTAGCCATGTCGCGAATAATCAATCTTGGTAACATTTTCTGTAATTACATTGAAATAATATTTAATTTAACTTCGAACATATTTATTTTTTGTGTATAACTGATGTGTATTGAGAGCCCCACTCTGTTTAATCCCTTAAAATGCAGACAAAATATACTAACAATACTAAAGTTCCAGAACAATAACCGATTTATGAAAAGACAATAACGGCTATAATTAATTAGTATACAGCTTCATTAAGCCGGTATAAACTCTTTTGGATTAGAACTCTTATTCATTATTGAAGCAAAAGGACTAAAAACCTTAAATAAAGTTTAAGTACTAGGGGCGCCAACAGACCTTCAATTTCGAGTCGCTGCACTCGTGAAATCTCGGGTGCCTTTTGCATATTGAGCGAAGCGAGCCCAATGTTATGACTCAACGTTGTGGAAAAATTTCATAATTTTCTTAATAAATAAGTCTGTGATACTCTACGAAATAGTACAGTTTTTATGTGCAGCTGCTATGTGAAAATAAATATGCTGTTAACCATATTAAATCAATAAAACAATAAAAAGTTTCATAATCACTGACAAAAACGCATTAAAAAAATTTAAATACTTTATAGCATCATAAATAATTAAATATAGTAAAAATATAAAGGAACAGTTAGAAAACAGGTGCAAATTTTTTCACACTTACTTCCAAAATAAATATTATAGCACTGAAGATAATATTATCACTTTTCCTTATAAAATAAAAGCTATATTGAAATTCATTGTACTTTTGAAGCTACTAATATGTCACTTTTTTTTTGTATATTATTATTTTCTTCACCAGAATTCGAAATGCTCATCTGTTCATTAAATAAATAATGAGAAGATAATATTAAGTGTATGCATGATGAAGGTAAAGAGAAAGTACACTTTCAGCGCACGTAAATGCTAACCGCTCGTTCTCAAGGAAGGTAATTCGTTTTAATCACATAGATTTACTATTAATAATATTTTTTTCAACAATACTAGTTCATAAAAGTTACAATAGGTTTATTTTCTGATCTACTTCTCGTAATTTTTGTAGACGTGTGACTGTGCATTAAGCTCAGAACTTGCACTGCATTAAAAAAACTGACAAAGTAAGACTCTGAAAGAGTTTTTGTTACTGTAGAATAGTACGGTTACATACAAGTTAATGCTTGTATAAATTTACTATTATTATTTAAAAGAGTAATAAGCTATAGCGTATTACGCTTTTAAATACTAGCACCTAAAGCTTTGGAGTTACTTAAAATATTGAGGGATTAAAAGGAATATAATATCAACTCCTAGTATACATATTATATGTTAATACTTCAATAATTCACTATCAGTATATCATATCATGACAACCTCCTAATAAATAGATCATCTAACTTTTACTCACCTCACAGCCGTTTGGCGGCCCTCCAGTGCGCAACATATAATATCCTGCCAATAATTACTTTATTGAAGTTTGAAAACTTATGTCTTAGTTTGAAAATTTGTTTTTAATCAACGACAACGTATTATTTTTAGATTTTTACCTCATACAGAGTGTTCTATATTATATGAAATATTTAATTATATTTACTCGCCCCTTGAACATTATTTGTGGAGAGAGGGAGAGAAGTTTTCCATTAGAAGCAGTATTCTGCAATAATGAGTCCATAGATGTGTTATGTCACAGACTATATTCAGCATTCTATTCAAATAGCGAAACGATTGTCACTGAGATATCGCTCTCAGGTAATATGTAATTTATGTTTTGTATAATAAGTAGAGATAACAACTTCTTTTGAACCTATTCTGCTTTCAAACATTTAATTATTTTAATATATTATATTTTTTTGAATTATTGGAACTACACCGTGCAATTTAAATGTCATGTACAAAACACGACGTAATATATTTAAACGTAGTTTAATAAATTTCACCACGCGTTAGCCTTAAGACTTGCAAAGCGCTTTCAGAAAGCAATCACGACGCTTAAGAGCTTCACTAATTATACTTAATGTAGTCCACCACTGTGACGTCGCACTTTGTAAGTTATATCTTGATATATATTACGTAATAATAAGCTTAAATTTTTAAGATTTTTACAACCACATACTACATTTAGCTTTCCTAAAGTTATTTAAAAAACTTTTTGTTATAAAGTGCATATAACATTATTATCAATATATAAACTACTACCTCTCATTGTTCACAGCTACGCGTTAGATAAGGATGTAGATTTTCCGGCTGCAGCAATTTTACTCCTCAACGATAAGTTAGTGGAGATGTGGAGGAGGTCACAGTGCATTTAGTACAAATTATGCTAATTTTTTTTAGATTTGCTGGATTTTGATCTAGCTTAGGCTTTTTAGTTAAGATTTATAGAAATAATTGAAATTGTTATTATAGTACTAGCAGACCCGGTCACGCGTTGCTGTGACTATTATTTTTGATATATTACATTGTACTAAACTATTTAAGGGGTAACGTTCAGAGTACATCTGTCATGAAAACCATAATGTTTTCTTATAGTCGATATTAAGCAAAAATCAAAACAAAATAATTATAATTATTTTTTTAATTTTATCCAAGTTTATAACACTATTTGTATATTACAAAGTTTTTAGTAAATAACTTGGAACACTAAACTTACGAATGAGGTAGGTAGGGTAGATATCTCATTCGTAATTACTCAATCCAGTCAATAGATACCGCCAACTTTTAGAATTGTTAAGAGCTAACTGCAAAATGATAAACTAATAATTTGCAATAAAATAATACTGCGACTATGAATTGAGTTGAAAATTATTATATCTTTTAAGTTATGTCAAACTGTACGTGGTGTGTAAATTTATTTAAATCAGTTAAGTAGTTTAGGAGTCCATCGCGGACAAATAACGCGACACGTGATTTATATATATTAAGAATTCTGGTGGATTTTTTTTATCATTTAATATTTTAAATAATATAATAAATAAATCGTAAAATTTTCCTTTTTTTTAATATGTTACTTTATCATTTTATTAAGACGTTCATAATTAAAAGTATTTGGTGGTTTTTACTAATACATACAATGAAAGTTAAACTCAAAACATTTAAATTTTAAAAGATTTTTTTTTTTAATAAATACAATTTTTATACAACTCGGCAGAATTCGTTCTGTCAAATAGATTTGGAATGTGGCAGTTTATATTTCGACCTTTAGACGTTTTTACTCTGCTGATCCTCACACATCGCCCTATCATCATGGTGACGGTTCTGTTCAGGAGAATTAAAGAAAAAGGTCAGCTCGGGTGACTTAAGTATCTTAGCTTCCACGAACTTTGGTCACCCTTTTGAGACCCACTAAAAACCCCGATTGGGATGTCTGCCAGAGGGCTTCAAACCAAGAGGGGAACTTAAGGTTCAAACCTGATTGAAAAATAATCTAAAGGGATAGTGGGAACCTAAAGGTGACAAATATTTATAAAGTGGGTGCTTCAATTACAAAGTATAGAGATAATTAATTATTTATTACTATTATTATTAACATAGGGTTCATAACCGATGAAATAAAAAATAATGAAATAAAACGTACATAAGTATTTTCAGTAATCGCGTTATTGTAAATCCAGTGAATCATAATTATTAACAAAAATCTGTTTTATTTTTATTTTAGTGCTTTATGATACACAATGTTTTTGTTTGATTACCTGGTGAATATATAAATAAATCTGATGGTTTTCCAACACGGGAACAGGCAACATACAATTGACCATGTGAGAAACATGGGTTTTCTAGATTAATACCACAAACACCTAATGATTGCCCCTGGGACTTATTTATGGTCATAGCAAAAGCAAGCCGCACTGGAAATTGTAGTCGTTTAAATTCAAATGGTACATCAGTCGGAATCATTGGGATGCGTGGTATCAAAACGTCTTCTCCTTTATACTTTCCTTTCAGTATAGTTGCTTCTATCACGTTGTTCAATAATTTTTTTATCGCTAACCGTGTGCCGTTGCAAAGACGCGGTTGGTTGATATTTCTCAACATTATTACTACCGAACCAACCTTTAATTGATGATTGTGAGGTGGCAATCCTGGTAAATCCAGCGAGTTTAAAAATTCAGGCGGATAGTTAACGACATCATCTTGGTTAGTAGCCGAATCAACTGATTTATAAATCCTCAATTCGCCTGTAATTTGTTCTTGAATTTTGAAATTTAATTCACTTACATCTATGTTTTTTGCAGCCAATATAGCCCGTTCGCTCAACCAATCATGGTTTCTATAATTTTGAGCAACATCTGGAAACACCTTTTGAATAAGTTCATCTTTTGATCTAGTTAACTGACAAAAACCTTGAGGAAAGTTAATGCAACCAGTCAAGGTGTCTATAGGAAATTTGCCATTACCAATGTCAATGAGTTGTTTAGAGAATATGTCTCCAGATTTGTCATTTTGCAACTTGATACGCATATTCTTGCTTAAGTGTAATACCTTCACATGTTTCCACAAATTGGAGGACTTTAAACAGGCATTAAGTTCATCAGCTGGCGTTGATCGTGGAATCACTGGCAATGTTTGACGAAAATCTCCTGCTAATAAAATCATTGCACCACCAAATGGGTTATTATTGCTCCGGAGATCTTGTAAGGTTCTATCTAAAACCTCCAAAGATTTTTTATGTGCCATCGTGCATTCATCCCAAACAATCAATCCACATTGCTGCAAAACCTTTGTCATTGCAGAGTTCTTCGAAATGTTGCAGGTTGGAGTTTCGTTGCTTTGCATGTTTAATGGTAATTTTAGTGCTGAATGAGCTGTTCTACCACCTTCAAGCAAAGTTGCTGCGATTCCCGACGAAGCGAGTGCAAGTGCAATTTTATTTTGTGAGCGAATTGTTGCTAATATCAATGAAATCAAAAAAGTTTTTCCTGTACCACCAGGTGCATCTAAGAAGTAAATCCCTCCTCTTTTATCATTTATTACTTTCAAAAGTGTATCAAATACATACTTCTGTTGTTCATTCAATAGTGGAAGATTCGTTTGAATTAATTCTTTCAAAGTGTTGAGATCATACAGTTTTTCTCGGTGCAACTCTTGGTTAAAAGCATCATGCATTGGACGATTGGGTGCGGCCAGGCCTAATTGAAATAATAGTTTGTTTGACATCATCAAGCACATGTCCTCAATTGAAATCAATACTTCATTGTAAATTTCTTCGCTTATTTGTATATTTGGATTTCCCCTTCTAATCCGTATTTGATACAAAATATCATCACACATATTATCTTTGTACTTGATCCACAAATCCTTTGGGTTTGATGGGAAGCAGGTAGATATGATTATAGAAAACAATGTTCGTATTTGATGAGCTTGTGATGATATTACAGCATCATTGAGAGTTTGATCCCAATGAGCATCATTGTCTAGCAATCGCAAACGTTGGCAAGCTTCTCTATATGATCCACACAAATCACCATTAACAGTTCGTACATGTTGGAACGATGTTGGGCCACGTACATTGACTAATAGCAGTCGTAAATAAAAACATTCATCATTGCTTGGATGTACTGAATAAATTCGACCAATCGCATCGGTAGAAAATATATCTGGGTATCCTGTAACTGGTTTTCCTTGTTTCCGTCGTATAAATCTTCTTGAGGATTGATTCCAAGTATAATATTTTGGCATTTCAGAATATAACAATGTTTGAGCAAAATCATCGTTTTGACATATCTCAAAAAATCTGGTTAATGTATTAGATGGTGGCTGTAAAGCTCTTTCTACTGCGTTCTGTGCTGTAAAATATACTCTTTGTCCATTTTCTAAATGCACTGCTAAATGAACAACAGTAGGGTGTCTTTCATGAATAGGAAAAGAAAATATTCGCCAAACTGCTTCATTACTACTAACATAGCGACCCATTTGGTATTGGGTAACTTCATCATTGGAATTCTCTGCATTAATACCAATCACAGCCATATCACTCCCTTTGGTTACATATTTGCAAATGTATTTAATAGATTTTACTGAATGGCAAGATTCAACGTTGATGTGCGCTTTGAAGGTCTTTGATAAAATGGGTGAATATGGAACAATCCAGCGATTATCTATTTCAATATCTTGTTGATTTAATTTGACAATTGTTGATCTTCAATTGTCTGCTGTCGATCGGCGACGATACAAAGGATAACCGTCATTACCAGTGATTGTTTCAGATATTAATGTCCGTGGATATTGCTTTGAACATTTACCATCCACCATACACGGTGAATTTTGATTAAGAGTTCCACAGGGACCATGTATCATGTTTTTAATAACTACCTCATGCAATCCAGGATCTACTTCTACATTAGGAATTTCAGCTGATATTACTGCATCAACTTCATTTGGCCTTATCTTTTCAACTAACCAAATCAAAATGTGTGCATGTGGCAATCCCCGTTTCTGCCACTCCACAGAATACATCCAGCAGCGTGTCTCTCCAAACACATAATGTTTCACAATGAAATCCATCAAAGATTTCAACTTTTGTCTAAAGACTCTGGCTGTAATATCATGACGATCAATAGGTGATTGCCCAGGGAATAACTCCTGCTTGATTTCTATCCAGTGTGGATTGCATGTAAATATGATGAACAAATCTGCTGTACCATAATGACGAACATATGACATGGCATCTTGAGCATATTCATGCATATGTCGAGGGCTTCCGATGTATGTTGCTGGAAGAATAGTCATCCGACCAACATTCTGTGCATTTCCATCAGTATTAATCGCATCTCGAAGGTGAATATACTCTTCAGATCTGAGTTTGGTCTGATTCAACCTGATGAATGTTAATCTCTCCGTTTCAATTTTAACATACATGTCTACAACATACTTGTGATATAATCGCCGACATTTGAGTATGTGATTGTCTTCATTTTCACGAATCATTAGGCGGTAGGAATAATAGTTCATTGAACTGACTTTTTTGTTGGTTTCGGAACCTGAAAATAGATTTTTGTTTTCATAATATTGAAAATTTAAAAAATAATAATATAGTGACTGATAATATAGCTCCATAGCTAAACTAATATTTTTTATTACCTGTAATGGGATTTATCATCTTGTTTGAAAAATCATAGCCATCTTCACCTTGCCAAAATATAATGGGATATTGCAGTGCGTCATATGAGCGGTGTGTTTCCTTTATACGTTGTAATTGATCATTCCGACGATGTAAAACAATATCACGGGATTCCAAGTTTTCTCCAACTACAACGATGGCAACTTCATCAATAGTTGGTGCATTAAAACGTCTTGCATGTTGGCCAACAGGTGTTTTATCAGCTCTGATTACAATTTTGTGATTATCAGATGGCATCCGATCCAGTGCAGTTTTAAACAACATAACCAATTGATTGTACTCATGAAATAAAGTTTGTAATTGTTCTACAATAGACCTCTTTAGTGAATTGTTATGTGAACAACGCATATCAATTTCTCGTGGTGAATTGCCCATGAAATAAATTTGCAGAAATTTGTAATTGCTATCTGACACTGTTAACAGTGAACCTGCTCTATGATATATTTGGCCTTGTATCTGTAAATTAAAAAAAAATATTTTTGCCAAATAGAAATAATATTTGTTCCTAAAAAGTATATCTGTCTCTTAATTTGAATCACCAAATAATAATTGATATGCTTAGGTATGTCAATATGTAATAATTAGTTGTAACTAATATCCATCGTCAAATAATTATATTGTGTTTCAAAATAATAAAAGTGTTGCTAATACTGAATCACCAAATAATATAATGACTAAGTAATATATGTTTTGGGGTTTAGGAAACTGAAGGTTAATGACACATATTTACTTAGTTAACAGGAAATTTTGTTCATTAAAATAATAATGATTAACTGCTATAATACATACCTTAAAAGTTGGCATGAAATTTTCCCGAACTACGTTTGTTGCCCCAAATGATGTCATTTGAAAGCAATTGTTATATTGTTGAATATTTGACAAAAAGTGTATGGAATCTGGTTCTATTCCTGAAACCAATGAGTACAATGGCTCTGGTGGTGGATCGAATGGTATCAATTTCACTTTCCCATTTGCGCAACACAATCCATTTGCTTCATTTTTGTATTTCAATGCCTTACAATAAGAGCAAACCAAGTTCATAAATCCAATAGCAACACATTGGTGGTTACTGTAGTCAATTGACAAATCGTAATTGAAAGCAGCTCGATTCAAACTTTCGCGATTATTAGTTGAATCTCTCGCTCTCGCTTCCCGCGTTCGTGATATACGAATTCTTTCGCGTTCATTTCGGTCGTCACGTTCATGTGCAGTATGATAAGATCGGTAATTCATTTGGTTTGTAGCATTTCGGGTTCTTCTACTTAAATTACTTCGTCTTATAGGAGGCATATCGTATATAATTACCTAAATTTATTCACATGAAATAATTATTAATCACAGGTATTTATACAATCAAAATTAATTATTAAATATTATAAACGCTTTTTAACGCAGTTTGTTTGACAGATGCAATGACGTGAAAACTGATGACAATTTATGTCGCATTCCGAAACTAAAACAAAAGAAAGAATATTCCAAGGCCAATCAAATCTTACATTTATGTTTTTTGACTTTTCAATTTGGTCGGGTGTACACATTCATTTGATTAAATTTGAACGTTGTGCAGCGACAATAAAGCGCGAATTGACTCTTTGACGTTAGCAAGACACCTACATTGTTTAGACAACAATGAGTGCTTGTAATTTAATATCAACTTTATTGAATAGCAATACAGTTCAAATTGACTCTACATTTAGTTATTTATTCTACATTTAAAATATTTGTATAGGAAAAAGAAAAGGGCTTTTTTAGGGTTTCCCTGGAAATTATTCAAATTTTTCTCGCCGTTAGAGCCATCCTTGGACTTCAAGGAACATTTAAAAAAAAGAATTGTTAAGATTGGTCCATGCGTTGTTGAGTTATGCGCTTACCAACACATTTTGCGATTCATTTTTATATAATAGATAGTAAAGTAAGTATAGTAAATATAAATTAAAATTAAGCTATATTATTCTAAGTACAAAAAAAATTAATAACTTAATTTTATTATCTACAAAGTTGGTAGAAGTAGTAATAATGTTTGTACTTGCAGAAATAAAATATGAAATTCAAATTATGTTTGGAATAAATACGTAACAAAGGTCAATCAAAGCCTCAATTAAAATAAAATTTTATTTTTAAACTGCTGATCCGTTGAACTTTATCTCCTATACTTACATTAAGTTCAAATTGAGAAAAATTAATTAAAAATGGATTTAAATATAAAATTTATATAATAATATATTTAAGCTCTGTTATGTTTTAAATAAAAAGGAAAAGAAAATATGTTTCTCTAAAAATACTATAGACTATTTTGAAATCTAAGAGAACAGCAATAATAAAGCTTATTTACTTTAATGTAGTTTTATTGTTCAGTCAATGTTTAAACCACGAGCCAATTCTTGCTTAATCTTAATTGAGCTGGGTGTCAGGAACTAAGTAGATATGTTGATACAAATGTTCCACGTTGTACAGATGCATCCTTGTTATCTTAATAAACATATTCAATTTAGTAATCTATGTATAAGCTATTCTCAGAAAAACTCCCTGCAGTTTCAAATCAAGTACGTTTCAACCTTTTACAAATATAATATCATTATTTACGTCCAACGTTTATTAATAAAACATTAACGTTAATAATATATAATAAAACACCAAGCAATATTTTAACCTGGCTTCGTCAACTTTACGTTGCGAATTACATTTCGTAGTTCACGGTTTAAAGGCGAAATTAATACAAAATTGTCAGTGTGAAAATATATAATGAGAGCATTTTCCCAATTAATTAACACACACAGTATTTTTCTATATATATATCTATTTCTTTTAGCACCAGAATTTACAATAACATTCATAAAATCTAAAAACATTTTTAAACAATACGTAGAATTGCTAACCACTAATACTTCGTAAGGGTCTATAATTTTCTGAAAGATCTAACTACATGATAATATAGTAATAGGTATTATTACGGTATTTAATTATATAAATAAACCACAGTTTTTAATTTAATCCAGCTTCAGTTTATGCAAATTTAATAAAATACATTCTCTATTAAAAATAAGTCGAAGAAAAGAATTAAAATCTTATTTTTATTATAATCTGTTTAATTTTTATACAAAATTAAGTTTGAAATTAAGGACATGGCATTTATGTGACTCATTTAGTTTAAAATACTAATATAATATACATAAATTTATAATTATATATAAAATATATCTAGTGTTATTAGGTAAACCATAATAATTAATATACGAGTATGTTGAGTTATATTTGAGATGCTATCGTGTGTTAAATATGTTCATTATAATTATTGCAATTTGCATCTATATTCTGTACGATAATTAAAATAATGGGAATATTATTCATTCGCACTTTATTAATATATCTTATTGAAGTTTAATTCAATATTTTTGCTGGTTCTTGTTATTTATTTGATATTGTAGTAAATTAACATTAAGATATATACATATGGAATAGGCACACAATACAATGGTCTAAATAAATTAATTAATCGTTTCATTGTAACAAATTGGAAAAAGTATAGAATTATGTTATTACAAAAATGATAAAGAATGTAAGATCATCTTGTAAACATCAATAAGAGCTAAATATTCCGTTATGAATATATATAATATTATAACATTCAAGAAAGGGTTCACTAATCTTTTAAACATTTTAGTATTCATTAAAACTTTTAAATGTGACATTTGCTATTCGTATGTCTTTAATCATTAGATTAAAGTTAAATTTGAAATTAATCTGCTACCTCCATTATAGATCTTTAGTATTCTAGTTGCTCTCGTTATTAAGAATGAGTCGGATTTCAATATGGAGGTACATTCCGGAGTCTCGGTGTCTATTTTTTAATATTATTTTTTGAGTACTATTAATTAATGACAGATAAACTTAAGCCAGTATAAAAAACGATTATGAAACCTGGTACATTATATTTTAAAGTTACTTTTAATCATTATATATTTTTTTATTTTACTGTACAAACTACATTTATATTAAAATTTATTTAAAGTAATTCTAGATCTTTTATTACAATTTGTAAATCAATACTAGGATCAAAACTAATCCTATTAAAATGTTATAAAAATTACTAATTATAATTTGAAGTCATAGCTTGAACATTCACAATTTAAAATAATAATTGTTCAGAAGGAAATAAGGTACATATTTATTTTATTGAGAGTATTATACATTTTATCACATTTTTAGAAAATTCTATTACTGGTACTATTAGTTGTTTAAAAAATTCAATTAGATCTTTTCTTTCAGAAAACATGCATCTTGAACCTTATTATAAGAATGTGTTTCGCAATATCATAACTTCAACTAATTGTAACACGTTTACTTTTGGGCAATGTTTTTAAAATCACTTAACTTGTAAGCATAATAAAATGAAACTGTGTAAGTAGATTTAAAAACTTAGTATTGAAACATGTTTTGTTCCATTGTTTTTGTCAACTTATCCTAAATAGGCAAGAGCTAAGCATATCTGATGTACTCATTTTCTTCCTATAATAAACAATAATTTTAAAATAAGTAAAATTTCTAGTAACAATAATAGAAAGAATATAACAATAAATAACTAATATCTACAACGAATATATAAACAAATCTGTATTTAAAATTTTAAGTCAAAATTTATGTATGTACGTAGTATGAATATCCAATGCGTTCTAACTTAAAACTGTTGTTTTGTGGTTATTTATATGCTCCACATGACATCTTGGCTAATTCATTAAATTAAATGATGTACCTCTTTATATATTGTGACTTTAAATTTTAAATAAACAATTGAATGTAAATTTCATCAACATGACAATATCTCGAACCTGCAACCTGAACGAAATTGTTCTATCAGTCTGCCATTTGAGGTACCCTGTCACTACAAGCCTAGATGAAAGTAGTAATAATTCTACATATATAAAAATATATGCTTGTATTTATTAGGACGGATGATACTCGTCGACAGACATTTATGTATACTTGAAATTATCTTTAAGCATGTTTATAAACTTAAATAAACTAAAAAAATATATAGAATAAAAGAAATAGATTAAAGTTATTTGCACAGCTACCTCTTCATACCAAATTCATTTGGTGTGGAGTTACTGCAAATTGAATGGCTTAAACTGAATTTAGTATAATTCCTAAAAGCGCAAGTTTGTAAAGTGATAGAATATTATTTTAAGCTACTGTTCACATAGATAATTCAATTTAAACATAATAACACTATAATTTAAATACTTTATTGGGCAAGGCGATTATTAAACTCATTATAATAACAATTTATGATAGAAGTATTAATTCTGTGACTTAATGAGTCTTCGAGACTAATGTGTTCGGGATGTTTGAATTAAATAACATATATATATATATATATATATATATATATATAGTTTTTAAATATATGTATATCATTTTAATAACCCAATATCAAAATTACTAAGTAAAAGTTACAGTGTGCTTTGAAATAATCTTTATATAACTGTAGAATGGCTAAAGGCTATAAATTGGAGAGGAGCCAAAGTGCCGCGAGGTAACAACGTGGTATTGCCATGGGTTGACTTATCTATGTGACGGTTACTAGTCATTATTTATTACTCTACCATTTTACCCGAATATTACATTTTTGTATTGACTATGATGAAATAAATTAAAAGACATTAGCTGATGTTGGTGACCCTGTTTGTTTGGAGTGTAGATGACTGGTTTTGTTAAAATACATTCACTCTGTTCTTCAATCAACTTACTCAGAAACTGTAATATATATATAACTGTATGCAATTATTATTAAACTAAATTGTTCACAAAAAATAACTCCACATACAATCTTTATTTATCAAACTGACTCTCAGAAGTATTCAATCTAAATCTTTGAAAACTACTTCATAAATAATAAATATTTACTGAAAGGAATTTTGTGACATATTTGTTGTATAAACGCCAACTTAGTTTTTTCTATTTTAATTGCAAACAGTAAAACACTCATTTTATTTATTTTAATATATATTTTTTTTAATTTATCCAAGTTTATAACACTATTTGTATATTACAGAGTTTTTAGTAAATAACTTGGAACACTAAACTCAATCCAGTCAACAGATACCACCATCTGTTAGAATCGTTAGGAGCTAACTGAAAATAGTAACTGCAAAATAGTAAGTAAATAATTTGCAATAAAATAATATTGGCGACTATGAATTGAGTTGAAAATTATTCAATCTTTTAAGTTAGGTCAAACTGCAAGTGGTGTGTAAATTTTATTTAAATTGGTTAAGTAGTTTAGGAGTCTATCGCGGACAAACAACGTGATACGTAATTTATATGTATATTAAGATATATAGCAACATACTATTCTGAAGACTTCTACCGAATTGAAAATGATTACTAGCTTGTATATTTAAGTTCCACATATGCTAGTCACGATCATTATTTTAAACGAAATGTTCCTTTTATGATAACCAAGTTACGTCTAAACAGCCTTGAATAATATTTTATAAAAATTTTGAATTAACAAAAAAATATTAAGATATATGCAATATAGTAAACAAATAGTAGATGAAAATATAATTTATTCTTTACAACACCACATTCAACTTTAAACAGATTCACAACTGCGTCGTCGTAAAAATAAACTATTTAATAGGTTTCTCATAAACCTATTGTATCTGGTTTCTATTTCATTTAATATAATAATAATCATAGTTTAATAATTTGTTTACAATTTCTAATTAGATGTAATTTGTCTGCAAATATAAAAACAATGCTCTTAGCCCGGGTGCTGTTGTTGGATAAAATAAGTTTAACCTTCTGAGATAGAATTTAATATAAAACAATAATTGAAGCCAGGATTCAAATCACAAAGAATAAAACTTGCAAAACGTTAATTGAATAAATACAGTTTGTGGAGTTTAACATGTAGGGATATCAATTTAACAAATAACTGCGTACCCAGATAGAGTTTATGAAATAAGCTTTATTGCGTTATATTATATAAATGAGTGCTTAATAAGTCTGTAAGATATGAAGATAACAAAAATATAAATACAGCATATCTTAATAAAAAAAATATGAACACCTAATGTGGAGACAGGTCTTCAGATTAGGCTATTAACAAACATTACAATGTGATTATAAATATATAAATTACTACAGAAATTAAATTTCTACGCAACAGTATTTTCTAGCCTAAAATCCTATTAATTTTAGAGTTAACACTTTATACCTATAGACTAAAGTTTTAACTGAAAAGTAATATATAATAGAATATATTATATTTAAATTTTTAGTCCAATAATTTGTCTTACCATGAAATAAAAAAATATATAAAGTGAAATAAAGTTTCTGCAAGTAACAATTATATAAAAAGCATGTCATGACTTCATTAGAGATATTCTCGTAACACTCCGCTACGCTATTGCTATTCTTGAAAGTAGTAATGAGCTCTCGTTAGAAATATATTATAATTAGTACACGATATGCAAATTAAAAGCAATGTGATACTTGAATGTCAGAAAGCTTTATATTTGAAAGACTAATAACAATACCATTTACATAGAGTACCTACTCCTCGGTAAATATTATTATTTCTCTATTTTCTAAATGTAGGGATTTGGAGTACTGAATTAGTATTTTCGGTTCAAAGGATCTTATAGATGGATTTTTAGTGGACTTAAAAGGTCTGATTAGATTAATACACAGTTAGTTAACTGGGATAGTAACAAGCGGATGATAACAATACGTGAATGCCGTTGTTTAATTTACCTTTACTTTATTAAAATTAGTAACTAAGTATACATGCTAACTACGTTTAATACGCAAGATATGATAAAAACATTATTATATAAATGTAAGCAAGAAATGTTTTATAAGTGGTCTTAAATAATTTTTATTTGCTTGGAAATTGTTACGACTGCTATTTTTAATTCGCTGCGTTTTCGTAAATTGGGTGCTTTATAAATTAGTGCTGCGTTATACAAGTATTATATTGTATTTATTATTATTTACATATTAAATATTCATGATTTTATAATAGGGGACTTTATTACTCTTTATATAACTATTTACTTCTAGTAAAAGTACGTAATTAAAATGTGTTAAAGTCTATTATTATTGTATTAATTAGATTTAAGAATTTACAATTACTGAGAACAGTTTTTAATACCGAACATATTATATTAAAGTGGTAAAAAGTTATGGATTTAATAAATTATCAGAAGCCCTATTAAGTCCTATATATTCAATTATTATGTTTTATAGATAAATATGTTAAAGACAAATGTGTAAGTTATGGTTAACAAATATGATACATTTAGGTAATCGTCCCGAATAACTTTCTTGTTAGCACTAATCTTAATAAATGAAGAAAAGTCATTAACGATTCCCGGCGCCCCTGTAACGGGTAAATTAGTATAAATACGGCTATTTGTTCCTATTTAATTTTTTATATGAGAAGACTTTTCCCATTAACGCCTTTACGCGTGTTATAAGAAAAAAAAACACAGAAAATGTGAGTCAAAATACTTATAAGTTTGTTAAATCTTATTGATGTTTTTTTCTTTTAAACAAATAATGATTTTCAAGTAGTAAAGATAAATTTTGTTTCTAATAAGACGAAATAACAATTCCAATTATAAATATATCTTTCTATGACTATATTTAGGACATATAGCTGAAGCTAATAGGGTTAAGGACTGACTTTTATCATAATCTAGTTTACACTTACCGTAATTAAAGTGGTCATAATTTCTCACAATCAGACATTTGTCAAATTGCATTGAACGTATGCGGAAGAATAACACTATCATCTTCAAGTCAGCCTTATAACCTACCAATATTAATATACATCCTTAAAAAGAATATTAGGGACTTTATTGCAGAGTATTATAAAAACATAAAAAATAGACAGAAACAGAAATACCATATTTTTATGTGATAGTTTACACGTCAGTAATTTATTTGCTGGTGTTAAGTATAACTAGTTATGCCCACGTTCTGGAGGCTGACTTTCAATCCTCACAATTTTACATACCGCATTTATAAAGTTACATAGACTTTTAGGTAATTCTACAAAATATTTTCTTAACAATATTTTATCGAACGTAAAATAAAGATATGACGACGAATTATATTTAATTTTGGAAAAACCAAATTTCAATTTTATAAATGCAAACGGTTAATTCTTTACTAAAATCTACGTTTAAACGTATAATCTACGTTTTAGGTATTGTCTTATTTAGTGATATAATTTCTATATAATACATTCAATACTGCAAAAACACAAATATAGCATATTTTCTAACTGTGTCTTACTAAGACCGCGGTGTTTACTCAAAAAATCATTTTAACCTAACTAACCTAACTTAAATAAAGTCCGTATTCTCAATCATTACATTTGTGAGTTCGAGAAATGTTCATCAAAAAGTAGAGACCTTATATTAATAGTATTGTTATAAGTTTTATAAATTTAAAGCTTTTTCAAAATTTTTAAGTGTTAATTTAATGTATAAATTTAATATTAAATATTATATATTTATATTCAAACGGTCGTCTCTAGTAGACATAATAATGAAAATAGCGGAGCAGAATGTTACGAGAATGTCTCTAACGAAGTTATATCATGCTTCCTATGTAATTGTTACTTGCAGACTTTTATTGCTCTGGAAAGTTTAACTTTAACTTTAAGCGTTTGTTTTGAATGCTTTAAATGTAAACCAGCGACCCGAAATGCATTTCATAAAATAAACTTTGGCCGTTGGAATTATAGTTAAGATGTGTATAAATGTAAAATTTAACACATTTATAAAATATAAATCTGGTTCATAACTTCTTATAAATTTTAGATTCAAAGTTAAATTATAATACTTGACGGAATTTTTTAATTCACGTTTTAAATGTAAACATATAGATTAAAATATGATTATCATTTATTACTTTCTTATTAAATATAAATGTTATATTATATTGGTAAATTAATATTTATTATAATCTGTTTTATACAATATTACAACACAAAATAAAATAGAACACTTCAATACAGAGGTTATTTATAGCATTAAAACTATAGATAAATCGAAGGTAATATTTTTTAGATAACCTCATTAAAACAATAATAAAGTTAAGATAACGTTGGCCTCACTATTTTATAGAAAGTAATTCTTATGGAAACGAAATATATTGTCCTATTTCTTTAAATAACATAAATATGCTATTTATTAAATAATTTATTTTAAATACGTAAAATACTATATCCATTTGAAAATAATTCAAGATACAGTTTTAAGTAAATTAACATAAAAATTTTGAAGATTTAAAATCATTATAAATACATTTCTTAAATACGAGTGTGGTTTTATTTTGTCGGAAATCATGTATTTATTACATTTAATGAAGAACAAATGGTATTAGAAATTATTTCACATTCGCTGAAATTATCCATAGTATTTTCATCGACACGCTAGTATTAAATGATCTCGTATTTAATATAATAATATAATAAATATATTTTGTTAATATGTCTATTAAAAGCAGGCATACAGATTGTAACAGTGACATTCTCATAAGAAGACGATAAAGGAGAATTAAAATAATATAATTCATGTGAAACAAAAGATGAATCAAGACAATGACGGAAACTACAGAAACATAGTGAGAATGTGTGAGAGGAAAAGATAAATTATGCACACAGAATGTACTTTATTTGATCCCTCCTTTGAGAAAGAGGACACGTGTAACGTAGATCACACATCCGTGTCTTGAGGAACAATATAACCAGTACTCTTATTTATATGCTTCAGATAATATCTGTATCCATCCTAATATGTTTCAAAATATATATTTTTGAACGAACGAGTCTTATAACTGTACATGTGAAATATTGTTGCAGCTATAAAGCTTTTTATTACATAAAGTATTACGATTTATAAATAAATTATAAAAGAATATTAAAATAAGCACTGTGTATGGTTTTATAATTAAAAGTTTATTAAATAAATAACTGACATATATTTGACAAGTGAAATTTGTCGTAATGTGTTAATTTCATAAACGGTATTGTCATATAGACTCCTATTTAAAGCCTTAGGTTTTTTGACTTACTAGTGTTATAAAAAAATGAAAAAAAACGAAAAAAAAAGCCCTAAATCATTAGTTTCTATTCTTGTTTATAGGTATAATAAAACATTTAAAATATAATACATAAATAGAAAACTATTTGTCTTATGAAATATATACCTATCGGTATATTATGTTACATATATTGTGTAGTTTTTATTAGAGCGTTATTGAAAAGCTCGTAACATTATACAATACGACATCCGTCGTGTCTATAGGTGTTGAAACTTTATTTATAGTAAGCTCGGAAAGGAGAGGTAGTTGGCCTTTGTTATAATGTGAAAACAAGGAGAGTTTTATTAGGTGTATCCTAACAACCATAACTGCCAACTACATCTATATAATTTCAAAAATATTAACGCGTATTTATTGTGATTTACGGATACATCTGTTGAATCTACGATTCATTTCACTGAGTTGTAGGTATGTATTTGAAAATACAATAAAAGCAAAATAACATCTTACTTCTGTCTTCATTTTACTAGGATCTTTCATCTGACTAGTATAATTAATATAATTGTAACAAAAACTATTCAAACAAGAGGAGAGTCGTTAAATGAATGTATCTGTCAAATAATCTTCAGTCATATTATATTCTACAAAGAAATAGTAAAATATATGGATACTAAAATTTACAAGCGCTATTGTTTTTGGGAGATTACAAACAAAATAGTTCAGGAGACGGTCGATGTTTCTAAAAGTCCTAACATACAGGCGCCTAATATCGGACTTTTCTAGTTCATGTTTGGTATTCATAAAACTAAAATATGAACAATGTTACTAACTTTATGTTATGAACACAAATTGCATATTGAATAAATTTAATATAAGAACTAGTTCCAGTTTGTGATATTTTTAATATTAATAATAGTGTTCGTAAGGAGGATATCTGCTACCGTCGCCTTCAGTTTTTTGAAGGTCGGGACTTGTCCGTGGTCTGGCACATGGACGGTCACGTCAGAGTCTACGCGTGCCGCTACAGGTACCATAGTGGTAATACAGAAACAGATCAACTGTTGGGGCACGTTCAAGCGAAGATTAACGACCTGCTTTTACAGACTCCCTCCGCCGAAGTCGTAGTCCTCGGGGACTTCAACGCGCAGACTACCGAATGGTTAGGGAGGGTCACGTGCAACCGACTATTCGGGGAGATCTGTTTTTTACTTTGCTCTAGCAAATGGTCTGTCCCAGCTGGTAAAGACACACACCGTCTACCGGACGTGGACAGCCCTCTTTGTTGGATCTTCTGCTGACTACACATCCAGAAAAGTTCCAGGTCACTGTCGAGATTCCCTTAGGGTCCTCTGATCACTGTCTGGTACGGAGTGTAGTGCCCACTCAACGTCCGGATCGCACAAGACCTGCGACTTGACGCGGTTGGCACTACAGATCAGCGGATCGGGATAGAATGCGGTCCTTTTTTGCATCCTACCCATGGGGGCCGATTTGTTTCCCTTATAATGATCTTAATGACTGCGCTGCGGCTGTAGCTGATGTGATACTACAGGGCATGGAACTATTTGTACCAAGCTCTGTGGTACCACTTGGTGGCAGATCGCGGCCTTGATTTAATGCGTCTGTCAGGGCTGCGGCAGCTGGCAAAGTACCCGCCTAGCACTCGTAAATTCTGGGCTCTTTCAAAGGCCACTCTGGGCAACTTTAGCCAGCCGTCCCTACCGCCGTTGCATATGGGGTATGACTCTCTGGCCCACACAGCAAAAGAGAAAGCCGATCTCTTGGGCACTCTTTTCTCCTCCAACTCGACTTTGGACGGCCAAGGGAAAATACCGCCTATCATCCCGCGGTATCAGAGCTCAATGCCGGAAATAGTTTTTCGGTAGAAAACTAACAGGCAGTCTCTATTTTTCTTGGACGTTCATAAGTCGAGTGGGCCGGATGGCATTTCTCCATTGGTGCTACGAACGTGTGCCCCTGAGTTGACTCCAGTGCCAACGCGTCTTTTTCGGCACTCCTACATTACAGGCGTAGTCACGGCCTCATAAAAGTGTGCCCTTGTCCATCCGATCTCTAAAAAAAGTGTTGAGATTATTATCAACCGACAGGTTAACTACCTAACCTAACGTACCTCGAGGATCACCAGTTGATCAATGACCGTCAGTATGGCTTTCGCCATGGTCGATCAGCTGGTGATCTTCTTTTTTACCTTACGCACGATATGGCAAAGCCTTAGATCGTTTATGGCACAAGGGGCTTCTTTCGAAACTTTCTTTCTATGAGCTTCCCGAGAGTTTATGCAAGTGGATTACAAGTTTTCTCACTGGGCGGAGCATACAGGTCGTTCTCGACGGTTTTTGCTCGGACCCCAAGCCCGTGTAGCCCAAGGCTGCGTGCTATCCCCAACTCTGTTCCTCCTGCATATCAATGATATGTTGGATATTCACAACATACATTGTTATGCGGACGATAGCACTGGGGATGCGGTATATTCCGGTCGTGCAGGTCTCTCTCGGGAAAATGTCGATGAGTGCCGAAAGAAACTTGTGTCTTCAATAGAGACCTCCCTGGGGATGGTCTCTGAGTAGGGTGAATTGAACCACGTTCAGTTCAATCCTTAAAGACACAGGTTTGCGCGTTTACCACTAAGAAAACCCCGTTTTTTTGTATCATCGCTGTTCAGAAGCACTCCTCTTATTACCTCGCCAAGTATCAGAATACTGGGTCTCGACATTTCGAGCGATTGCCAGTTTCGTGGTCATCTCGAAAGCAAGGCCAAGTTGGCCTCGATGAAATTGGGAGTGATCAATAGAGCGATGCAGTATTTCAAACCTGGTCAAAGACTTGCGCTCTATAAGGCGCAGGTCCGGCCACACATGTAGTACTGTTCGCATCTCTGGTCCGGGTCACCCCAATATCAGCTTCTACCATTTGACCGCGTACAACGGAGAATCGTTCGGATTGTCAGAGACCCGGTGCTCTGCGAACGGCTTGACTCTTTGGCATTGCGTAGATACGTGGCTTCTTTGTGCATCTTCTACCGTATTTACAACGGGAAGTCTTCCGAAGAACCTTTCGATCTGATGCCTACCGCCGAATTTCACAACCGCACAGCTCGCCATCGCCTGCTTTACCATCCATACCACCTGGATGCGTGGCGATCTTTCATTGTGTGGTTTTAAAAGACTTTTTTCCCGTTCCACTTGAATGCGGAACGAACTTCCTTACTCCTTATTTCCAGATTGATACAACTTTCAAAAAGGGCATATATTCCTATTTCCAAGGCCGGCAAAGCTCTTGTAAATCCTCGGATGTTGCAAGAGTTCATGGGCAGCGGTGATCACATATCAACGGGGACCCGCAAGCTTGTTTACCCTCTTATAAAATAAAAAAAAAAATTACATGCAATTTCAATAAAGTACGTTAGACGTATATTTCTATAATCCCTGTTTGCTTTTATGTAGAGTCTCATTTTATAAACAAAGCTTTGTAACAAATTTTAAACTAGTTATAAGTTTTAAGCTTTTGTATCTTTTAAGCTTTTGTAAGCGTTTTAGGTATATACATATCTGCAAAGTCTAAAAAAAAAAGAAACGGAAATGACTAACAAAATTACAACATAAATATATTCTATATATATTATACAACGTGAACTATCTATCACTTCTTTTACCTTTAATATAATTTAAAATTTTAAAAGATGCGAAAATAATGGTAAGTTTAAATTAATTACAGACATACATTACGTTTTAATTCATTGAAATAATTTTAGTTATTCGAAATATAAAATAATGAAAGGATGCAATATGACCTCTTTTTATCGTTTGTTTTTTTAATTTATTGATTTCTTGCTTTTATAAATTATATTGAAACCCCTTAAATAAAACGCAACGTTAAATGCAACGTATACAATACTTTAGAAAGAAATATGTATACCATTGGGACAAGTAAATATTTGTTTTTATTTCAATAAACACCTAAAACAGTTTAACATTACAAGTACTTACAGTGATTAGGTGTTAGTAAATGATAGAGCTCGTGACCTCGATAGAGTAGCGACGCCACTCCGACATGCCCTCCCTAGGGGATTAGATCATAGCGATTCATTTATCATTAAGGTTGCACATAACTAATATCTTTCAATATATTCCTATTTATTAATGAAATACATTAAATACACTCTAACACGTTACATGGCAGTGAACTATTAATAAATACTCTCATTATTACATATCAGTTGAACAGAAATAATATAATAAAATACCTCACAATAATGAATAGGCTCAAACTTAATCGAATTGAACATTGGAATTATTTGTTTAATGGTGGTTCTGTCCGATGTTTGTTTAATGTTCCGTAAAATAAACAGTCAATTTCATGATTCAGAGAGATTGACAGGAGAATAAGTTATTGCAGTACATATTGAAATCAAATGGCCCTCTCTCATAACTCAACAAAATAATATCAAGCTTTTTATATTCCCGATACTGGCGTAGTCTCTCTTCAGTCTTCAGTATTTTATCTTAAAGTAACCGTACTGTTGGATGATGATACTGACATAATTCATTTGTCTCGATTGACAGTGTCTTGTGAATATATATTTGTTTTTTATGTACTGTATATTTGAGCATTCAGAAAATATATAATACTCTAGTGTGAAGATGGCACATAGTCAATATCAATATATTAAAACGAAATCTAGCTAAATTACAAAATAAGAAATGAAACGATATCTCTTTTAAGCTCATATTGAATATATATATTATAACATATACCCCAGCACTTTATTTTTAATATATACTTCTATGTTATTCGGAACAGTTAGTATATTTAGCATAAATAAATAAGACATTGCTAAACGAGCTAGGTTACTTGTTGTTATTTTTGTCCTTTGTGTCTCACATTATTAATTGTAGAGCATTTAAAGTTAGATCGCCTTCAATCAATTTTTCAGCTGAACTCCAAAAAAATTAATATAAAACTTTTATTTCAATATTACTTCCTAAAAAGTGTGGTTCTATTTTTACTTCATTAAATCTCTATCTCTTTACATGAGCGGCGTGAAATTGTTTTTTATAATTTTCACGAACGAACTTTGTTCGTTATGTATTGTTTTCACTTTTCTCGGATGGATGGATGTATGGATGTCTGTGGACAGGGATAAATTTTCATTACTGTCGAGAGATGGCGCTGTTTATAATTTACTGATTTTGATTATTTTCATATTTAATTATATTACTATTTTGTATTGTTATTATTAACACTTTTTTCATTATTCAAATTTTTTAATAATTATACATAAACGTGTATTTATAAATTTTTTTTTCTTCAATAAATAATAAGCATTTTAATTAAAATTCAATTGTGTTTTTATTAACATTTATAATTTTGTCAAAGTTCGTTGGGGAAATACTCTGGGTATTTGCATCTTCACTAGTTTCTTCTTATATTACTCACCCTGTTATACCTACTTGAGAAAAACATGTCAAGCGTTTTTAAGTTGGTGCTGAAATGAAGCTGCATATTGTAGCTGTTATCTTAAAATAATGACAGTGACGGATAATAACTGCTGACAAAAGTCACTTATTTTCCATTAAGGATTTTTTTTAACAGCTGCCTCTTTTTATGAACAAAGAATTATAACATATCAAATGATATATAAAAAAAGTTATATTATAATTTCAAAGGATTCGTTTTAGTCTCTAAAGTTTTAATCTACTTAAAGTTTGGCTATTTGTTTTATATCTAGAACTACAAATCATCTGAAAATTTGAAAAAAAAAACATTACCTACTGCAATTTCGCTATGTTACGCTCATTGCCATTATAAAAATAACAGCTCACGATGGATAGATATAAAGATAGACATATATACTCGCGTACAAGTTTTAGAACCTTTTAAGGTATACAATTCTATAGTAAGATCTTCAAAGATTCAGCCAGCTTTTGCAAAATAAGTGCATAAAAATATATATTTTAAGTTAAACGACTGTTATTCGTAAACTCGTAAATCCTAATTAGCTTTGATAGTTTTCCCCTTAAATTCGTTAAATGTACTAGTATGGTATTTTTTCACATCTCAAAAATTTACCATTTAGCATTTTTATATATAAAAAAAATATTCTATCAATTTGTCGACGTGGATTACATGTTATATTTTATTTCATGCCCATTTACAGCTTTTTAGTATTAAGAGACTCTGAGTTAGGCTGTGGACGGACATAACGAAACTATAAGGAATCGACTCAACGCAAACGACTGAACGGTCTAAACTGCCTTTACTGGCGACTCTGCGCAGCTGTTTGGATCCACGTAACTAAATATACAATGGATTGTTTATAAACAATATTATTTATTAATATAATATTTTATATGTTTATATATATATATATTTAATCTTCATATATAAAACACAAAGACACTCACTCAGTGACTGACTCACTGACTCATTTATCGCTCTACAGCCTAATCCGTAATACCTAGAAAGCTGAAATTCGGACACAAGACTCCTGACATATTGAATAGATGCAATGAGAAAGGATTTTGCAAAGGTCTAAACCGTTCCAAAGTTACTGCAAAACTGCAAATTTTACCCCCCCGGTCCCTCTCTTCTCCCATTACATTGAAGTAGAAATTAACATTATTTGGCCAGTCACTACGTTTATTCTCAACATGCTGCGATGTGAGAAACAATAGTTCCTAGGTGGTGTGGAAATTCAAACAAAATTTTTGATCACTTTCGCCGTCCGTCGCTAAGCACGGGTAACCTGCTAGTGACACATAAACTATTATATTTTATTTGAGAATGTTATAGTAAAATGTTATTATTTTTACGAGTAATATATTTATTTCACAGTCAAACAAAACACAAAGCGCATCACAAATAAGCTACTTGAATCCCCTCTCATACAAATGCTCCGAGATTATCTCTTTGACAGACGCTGAATACATCCAGGTAACCAAGTATTTGAAAGGATTATTCGAGTACTAGACGTATACATTTGATATATGTGCGTGGATACATAACATTATTTAAAGTGCTAGTTGTATGAAACGAATACAAATTACTTTAAACTACTATTATAAAGCAATTAAAAATATATCTATTTTATTTCATTCGAACAATTAATATACTAAATTATGAAAGTTCGTGTTATGGCTTTAAATTATAATTTGTAATAATATTTTAATACTACTTAGTATAATATTTTAATATGACTTAGTTTTGAAATAAGTATTACAAATATAATTAAAGGTCGAAAGCCAGTTAAAATATATTTTATTATCAATATAGTTTCAATAAAATAGTATAAAAGTTTGTTTATTAAAAATAAGTATAAAAAAGGATATAATGGGTTTTATGAACCTTTTTTACAATGGCTTAAGTTTTCTTATTATTTCAAAAAAAGACGGCAAACAATAATAAAGAAGTAGAGTTGGAAATGTATACTCTGAAATCTATGTCCAAAACTGTAATCAGACTATATATTAGATATATTTATTCAAAATAATTGAAGTATACGATGTAATTATTAAGATCTTGTTAAATTATTTTATGCTACCATATACCTGGCTGTAGTAAATTTGACAAAACAAGAGAGCATTTCAATATTATAAGGTAATATGTATTATAATAATAATAACAATTACTGCATTTATCATGTAAATTTCATTATAAGAAAGATCTCTTTTGAACATTAGATGCTTAGATCAACACAAATAATTATATTTCAATAAAAGCTTATTTATATATAATTTGAACTTTGTTGTTATCAAAGTAACGAGATTCTCTATACACTCTGATCAATAATCTCATTACAGTACATGTAAATTGTACCAATATCGAAACCTGATTACATTATTTGACTACCAAATTACTGCATGTTATAATTAATACACATTATTAGTATTTGAATACTTTTATATATTTTAATATTAATGGGACTTGAGTTTTGTAAACTGATCAATCTATTATGTTATTTCAAGTGCGGATTAACCCATCAAATACATGTATGGAAAAACTTGGTTTTTAAAACATTATAGTCAATAATGTTTTTAAGCCTCATTTTTTTCTCCGGCACGTCCGTGTTTTGATATCTTTTTAAGCAGTTTATAAGTTTAAATAATATTAAAAATAAACGAACACAGATCTAAAAAAAAAAATTGAATTTCCAAAAATATATATTATTCATAAGTTTTGCCAAGACATTAATATTTAAGCGTATTTGAGTAGACAAGTGTAATAACATAGTATTGTTACCATTAATAAAATAATACGTAAATATTCTCGATATAGTTATTATAAGTAACTTATAAGTATTATAAGTAACTTATAAGTAACTGTTGCTTTATAATATTTTATATAAATAAAATACGCTAACGTAAACATACTTTGAAGACAAAACACAAAATTGGCAGAGTGCCTTTTGATCTTTCACCTCTAAGGAACTATAACATATTATAGAATAAAATAAAAACATTCTAGAACTTTTTTCATAACATTTCTGGTATAAATAAAAAATATATCTTGTAAATTTTAATATTACTTTATAATCACATTTTACAAAAAAACAATTGCCAATGAGAAGTAATTAGATATAAATTAAATGTCATATTTGAAGGGATATCGATGTTTAGATACAAAATTAAATATTGGGAAAAGTCTAGTCATACATTACTACTTAATCATGTCATAAACATTGTTACAAAAAAAAAAAATAGTGTACGTAACATTTATACTTTTATAGTGTGATAGTTTATGACATTAATACAAATCCATTATAAAATTCTAATACGCAGTGGTCTCTATCGGCTGCACTACAGACTTTTAAACTTTGAGGCCAATTATCAATAGCAGCAAGCACTCTTTCTATAGAAATTTTCTTCACTGCCATTCGTTTAGATTGTTTTAGGGATTCCAAATTTTAGCAAGTATTACACTCTAAAATTGACATAATGTCATAAACCAGTAAATTTAGATCAGGACTAGACGGCCAGTCTTCAAATTTGATGCCGTCCGGAACGTTAATTTCTAACCAAGATCCGGTGGATCAAGCTTTTTGACCAGGGGCTAAGTTTTGATGAAAGGACCATAATTGGTTATTTTAAATAGTGTTTTTAAGGAGTTTAACTACCTTCACTAGAATGGATCTTGATAAACTGGAGCCGATATTTTGCTACCTTTTTCATAAATATTTACCCACGTTATACTCCATTGACCAATTGGGAAGCTTCTTTAGAACTTTCAGCATAAATACGGTTATCTTGTTTCTCGAAATATTGCTCAATTGTAAAAAGAGTTTCATAAGTAAATAACGTCTGTGACCTTCCTTTGCGTATCGCTTAAGCAGTTGTATTGATTCAAACCTATTCTGTTTTAAATTATCTCTCTCTTACTTCTTTCTGCAAGTCCAGAGACATCTTTACGCAACATTTCTACGGTTCTAGGTACTATCTCCAACTCCTAAATTCTCAAAGTAAAATTCTAGTTCCAATTTATTGTAAGAATATTTTAAATGATAAAAAATCAGTTCTTTTAAATAATTTTACAACTTAATATTTATAAAATAGTAAACTATATAAAATAACATTTGAGAAATAGACAAATAAATTGCTCTTGAATAATAGTTGCAGTCTCAGTGGAGATCTCTCTAATATATCAAGTGGGTCGTTGGTTGGATATGCATTTGAGAGTCAAGTTAGTCTTGTTTTAGTTTGATGCAAAGCAAGTACCTGAAGCCACTATTTTGACACGACTATACAGCGATAATAAAGTAGATAAATGATTAATCATCCTAGTTTAAGAGCAATTAGAAATGATATTTAATGTTATGAATCAGTGTTGATGTCTGTATCAATTAGTTGTGTTTCAACTAGTAACTATAAAAATGAAATAAAATATTTGTGTGTGAATTTAATGAAAATTGAAGGAGTGAAAAAAGTCGGCTTCAGCGAATATTATGAAAACTTGACTAAGAGAATTATTTAAGTAAACTGAACACAATACACAACCGAACGGAAGAAGTTTACATATATTAAAAAAAATCAATATTTAAGAAAAAACTAGATTGTCTATAGTTATTTCTTACTCGATAAATACCAAACATAAATTACGTATTATTTTACTCGTATGATACAAAATATAATTCCTGTGGAACGATATCTTATTAATCATTTGTGACAATCGTTTCGTAATTTGGATGGAATAGGTATTACAGATAGTATTGGAGGCGATAACGTGCTGTGCGGTGCTGAAATTAGGAAGAAGGCATCAGATCGAATAGCTTCGGATCACTCCCCGTTGTAAATGCGACAGAAGACGCACTAAGAAGCTTCGTCTCTCTATCCCCAGGAATATCTTCATACTCGTAGAAGACATAAGTTTTTTTCGGCACTCAATGACGTTTTCTCGAGAGAGCACTTCGTGGCTTGTATATTTCAATTACTGGCATCCCCAGTGCTGCCATTCGCATAACAATGTATTTTGGAAATATCCAAAATATCATTGATGTGGAGGAGGAACGGAATGGGGTAGCACGCAGCCTTAAACTATATGGTAGCGCATAGGAAGGAAGTTTCAAAAAAAGTCCCTTATGCCATACCCGATCGAACGCTTTTGCTATATACAGAATAACTGCCAGACCCCTTCCCTTGCTTTCCTTGACCAACGCTGACAACGACATAAGCAACATTGACGGTCATTCATCAACTGACGATCCTCGAGGTACGTTAGGAACTGTCGGTTAATGATGTTCTCTATTATTTTGGAGAGAAGGAAAGTGATGTTGATAGGTCTATGTTTAGCTCAGTCCAAGCTGTCACCTTTTTAGGGATCCTATGGACTATGCATTTAAAGAGGGAGTATCGAAATAGATGCGTTAATACTGGACAACTCAGGGGCACGTGGTCGCAGCCCCAAGGTTTTTACCTTGGGGCTGCGAACTACCATCCAGCCCATTCGACTTATGAATGATCAAGGAAAATAGACACTGTAGAATAGTTTTTTGTTGAGATTGGCGTATTCAAACAAATAAATTCATAAGTTTATGTAGCTTGAATAAAAACTTATTTTCACACTTAATAATCGATATTTTAACAGTTCAGTGAAGTAATTATTGGCAGGATATTTTTTATTGTGCACTGGAGGGTCGCCAAATTGCTGTGAGGTAAAAACAATGGGCAGCCAAAAATTAGTTGATCTATGAGGCGGTTGTCAATATAGGTTATGCTGATAGTCAATTATAGAAGTATTAACTTATACTCGTAATATGTATAAAAGGAGTGAATATTATATTCCTTTTAATGAAATCTTATTCTTATTTGTCTTCAGGGAGTGATCTGTTTTTTTATTATTTAAAAGCATAATCAGGTATAAAATTCTATAGTAACAAGAGCACGTTCAGAGTCTTACTTATCAGTTATTTTAAGTGCCGCGGACGTTCTGAGCGCAACGTATGTCTATAAAAGTTACAATCTATAGAGGTGTGGATCAGGAACTAAATCTATTACATTTTTTATACATGATTGTGAACTAGTATTGTTGAAAAAATAATTTGAACACATTTTAAAAATAGTCAATTATACATTATATAAAAATCATAAACACTAATTTAAAACATAAGCTAATTAAAACAAATATGTCAATTCGTTTGTATTCTGCTTGATACTCTCATGTACAGACATAGACACACGTATAACTTTTTTAAGTGTCAATTTCTATGAAATCACTCTCAGCGAACTTCATGTTAAGAAACTTCGTTACAATAATAAATTTTTCAATTGAAATTTTTAATGGTGCTATTAGATTTTGGTTTTTAATAGTATTATAAAAAATAAACCAATTATTTCTGATTGCTGTCTTTATCCTTGTCCCTGTCTATGTCCCTGTTGTTATTCTGTGTCCTTTTTTCTATAATTTAATACACTATCTAGAAATTGTGAAATGGTTTATTCAAAGACCATTCATCTTGAATGATTTATAAGCACAAATGTATTAAATTTAATGTTTAATTCAATTTAAAGTGATTTTAATTATATAAAAATATATAGTTCAATTACCTCGTTTAAGAATTTCATTTGCAGCTTTAACTATGTTTCTAAACCGAATTACCTTCCTTGAAAGAAAGCGACTGGTTTGCATCTACGTGAGCTGAAAGCGTACTTTCTCTTTAACCCACATCTTAATTTTTCAACCAAAACAAAAGAAAAGTCATTTACAAAAAAAGTAATATTGTCAAAGTAAATTTAAATTTAAATTTTGTTCCAAATTAATTACAGATTGTATTAGCAAAAGAATGTCTTTAGTAATTATTTCACTCCGAGGAAGCTCTTATAACGTCTCCTCTTTCATTATTATATTAATATTTGCTAATCTACTCTATTTATACTTGATTTGCTTTTAACTTGATAATTCAATATTGTAAGATTAAACTGATGCTTCTTTATAATAAGAATAAAATATTATTGTTAAATTCAACTCATTTTTTACTAACTATTGTTGATGTGAATTTTTAAAACAGTTTTTTGTTATAGAATATTTATAAACTCCTTCAGAAATGTACATAATTAACAAACTTTAATTAAAACCTTACATTTGTTTTATGTGAAAGTTAGATATAAATATAAAAAGATAAACCATTAAAATAAATTAGTTATTTTTCTTACTTATCTTTAAAGATTTAATTTAACAAATATTTTGTTTAAATTATAGTAGCTTGTTCCCTATCTAAGAATCTCTAAAGAATGTATTTTTTATGTTACAAATCGGAAAATATAGCTTTAACAGTAGAGACTTTGTAGTTCTAATGTCACAGGGCCGCACCAATCTCTTATGACGGAGGAAGTGTTGTTATATCTGTCAGTTGAGATATTTTCATATATTAAATAAAATGAAATTCGTATAAAAATAAGAAACAGTTATTCAGTTATTTGTATGTTATAAATAGCTCACGTAACATAATGTATTATAGATTGTGTATTGTGTGTAAGAATGTGTGTGGTTAATACATCCAATAACACAAGTTATACACCTTTAAGTGTCTTAAAACAATAAACTTTATTAAAGAGATTTAGTAGCCATTTAGTGCAAGTAAATTATCAAAAAAAGAGATAAAATACATTATTTTAATATATATTAACAATTGTGTATGTAGTAAAAACAAAAGTAATGATTTCAATTTAGGGTCAAAAGTCAAGAGGCGAACTTCAAAGCAATTATTTACATTTTATATAATATTATACGATGATTTATAAAAATACTATATTGTAAACATCCTTTTATAACAACTTTTTTTATTATTTATTTAATATATATGTCGCGTCGGAGGTGGCCGGGCGCGACATCGTATGATCTTCTTTATTATTCATAATTATTATTTTTCTTAGTTCGTGGGTAGAAAATAATACACTTTCGCAATATGAATATGGTTACAGACAAGTCCTCGATGAACGTCCGATCACTACCAAACTCAGTAATTTACTGATCATCCTCGTTACCAACTCCATCGAGGAAATGTGTAATGAATTTTTATTTAAAGAGTCAAATCACAAAACAATTGGTCAAATAAAATACTAATTAGGTATTAACAGTCAAATGACATACCAACTAGACAATAAAATAAACAATTATTGAACTGGATTCAAATAATAACTATTCGAATCATTATAAATAAAGTAAATTGAAATAAATAAAAAAAAAGTAACAATAATCGAAATAACAATTAGAATAAATGACGACATTCATCATTGAATTCACCACAGCAGCGCCATGTATTTCCGACACGGCCATTCTGATGTTCAGCCGTCCTCGGGTGTGGGATCTATTAAATAAAGAAAAGAAAAAAAAAAGGATAAGTTAACGATTTTGCACTCCGGCCTAGCGAATTCAAAGACGAATGCCTTTAAATAAACTCTTAACAATAATTTTAATGGACATAATATTAAAAAGAACAATCTTCAAGTACCTAGAGATTACATTAATTTAATTAAATTATTTACAGAATATTATCACATAGCCACGACAACCAAGACTTAAATCAAAGATCATAGCTGTTCAGTCCATCGAACAGAGTATCTAGTCCATCAGATACTATACGGCACAGTCCATCGGCCATTGACCACTATCACAACGTATCTAGTCCATCAGATACTACATGGCACAGTCCATCGGCCATCAGTGCAACTCGGTCCATCGGAAGCACTTTTAAAAGTCATGGTTGGTGTTGGCGTCACTATCATCATTATCATCATCGGATTGCAAACTTTTTAGGTCTAACTCTTTGGGAACTTGATGATTGGGTACACTTCTTAGACGATCGTGAGGGTACTTGTAAGTTCTATTCGAATTCAAAGCCTTTAAGAGATACCTATCACCCTCTAAGACTTCCATTACTTTAAAAGGACCTCGAAATTTAGCATCTAATTTAGTTTGATTTCGTTCTTCATTTTCAATTAATACAAAGTCTCCTTTAATGAATTTTTTAATTTTAGCCTTTTTAGAGTCGAAGCGTTTCTTATCATAAACTGCGTTTGCCTCAATTCCACGGGTCGCCTGCTCTCGCACAAAAGATAGATCAATTTCTGCCTCTTCATTAACTGCCATTAAGCCATAGGGACGCGCTACTCGACCAATCATTAGTTCCAAAGGACTAGCCTTTGTCACACGATTTAAAGTCGAATTCATGGCCAACTGAATATCTGAGAGTGCGTCTTGCCAGGAACGATTTTTACTTACTTCAACAGAAGTGAGCATAGACTTAATTGTGCTCATGACTCGCTCAACCTGCCCGTTGGCTCGACATCCACCCGTAGCAATCAAGTGTAACTTTATGTTTTGGCTAGTACAAAAATTTGAAAAATCCTTACTTGCAAAACAGCGCCCTTGATCTGCAATGATGCGAACCGGATTTCCGAACAAGGATATACTATGCTTAAGAGCTCGTATACTGCTGTTACTGTCAATGTTTTTGGAGTGTACCAGTAAGATGTATTTAGTAAAAGAGTCTATTAAAACGTACACATATTCTTTCATATCGTTCTTGCCACTTAACTTACCCGAGGCATCGATGTGGATGGTATGCCATGGGATTGCGCTTTTTGGAATAGGATGAAGTTCTGCTTGAATACGACCCGTACTCGGCTTAGCGATCTTACATGTGATACAATTGTCAATGAATTTTCTTACATACTTGACCATGTTTGGAAACCAGTAGTATTCGTAGACTTTCCCCAATGTCTTCTCCCAACCTAGATGCATGACAGACTCATGAATGTTATTGATTACTGACCATATTATAGCTCGCGGAACTATGGGCAACGACTCGTACGTCCATTTCGCTGAATCACGCGATGTAACACGTCCTTGCGGATTTCATTGGTCTTTCTAAGATCTTCGATCATTACCTCATTACGGAAATCAGACACGATCTTGGAAATCTCTTCGTCCTTTTCTTGTTCAGCTTTCAGCCAACCATCAGAGAGCTCAGCAATGTCTACTCGCTTTTCTACGATTTGAGCTATGTTAATATTAGAATTACCTGATACAGGATTTCTCGATAAGAAGTCCACATGATTCATACGCGCACCCGGTCGGTGAATAATGTCAAAATCAAATGACTGTAAATAAGCCCACCATCTATGCACTCGTGGTGATAAGTCAGGTTTGTCTTTTGAAGCCTTGACCGCTGCACAATAGTAGTAGTAGGGTTGAAAATCATTAGTACTGGTTCGCTCGTCAACTTCAGTATGATGTTACGTCGAATTGTTTCGTGCTCTGGTTGCCAATCAAGGTACTTACCTTTACTGGATGTAAGTCTAAAGAGTGGAGTCATTATTTTGGAGAACTGGGGAACAAACTGCCGGAAGTAGGATGCTAATCCAATAAATTGCCTAAGTTGAGTAATTGTCTGTGGTGGAGGTAGTTTTGTAAGAGATTCTATCTTACCTGGATTAGGCTGGATCTGACTATTTTCCACCATGAATCCAAGAAACTCGATGCGGTTCATGAGAAATGAACATTTAGATAAATTCAGGGAAAATCCTGCACGAGTCAATACGTCGAGAACATGACGTAACCTCTCTAGACCCTGCTCAACCGTGGAAGAGAGTACCAGGAGGTCATCGACATAGCATACGACATAATCATGCGCCAACTCACCAAGAGCCTTAATAATAGCTCGCTGGTACACGGAACTTGCATTTTTAAGGCCGAATGGCATCGTGAGATATTCCCACTGCCCATCGGGTGTAACAAACGATGTCTTCTCAATGGAGTCCTCCTGAACAGGGATTTGGTGATAGCCACTTAACATATCTAAACATGTGAACCATTTGGCGCCTCCAAGTCGGTCAATTTGATCTGAAATCAATGGAAGGGGATACCTGTCTGCTATGGTGTTATCATTCAGCTCTCTGAAGTCCACGCACATTCGGTCCGAACCATCCTTCTTCTTTACCAAAAGCACTGGACTTGAGAATGGAGAACAACTCGGCCGAACCACGCCTGCACTTTCTAGTTCTCTTACCTTCCGTCTTATGATCTCCCTTTCTTCTGCACTCATCCTGTAGGGGCGGCGTTGAACCCTCCGATTTGGATTCACCAGACGTATTTCAAGCTGACCCGTTGATACCCTTGACTTAGATATGTTTTTAGGAAAAGAACTTGAAAACTCACTCAAGATTTCAATCAACCTTGTAAGAAATTCATTCGGAATGTTAGTTTTAATGTCGCTAAAATCGTTAAATTCTTTGCAACCATGGTCGACGTCGCATACATCAACCTCATGTTTACGAGAGATTATTATTTCCGAAGCAGACATGGTCACAGTTAGGTTATACCGTAAAACTTCCCTACCGATCATGATATTATGTTGCAACTGATTGTTTTGAATAACATGAAAAAGGACTTCCAAAGGTAAATTATTAATTGTTACTTTAGATAAAATTTGCTTTATACTATAGACTGATCCCGAACCTATACCAGTTAAAGCAACTGTATTGCTGTACACTTTTCCCGAAAACTTAGAGGCAAGATCTTCCTTCATGAGAGAACATTCGGCTCCGGAATCGTAACAAAAAGGAAACGACTCACCATCATGCAACAGTTTTCCTTGAGGATTGCCAACAAAGCAAACATTGACTCGCTTCTCACTTGCTGCTGTACCAACAGCCGTTGATGTTGCAGCTCCGCTGCCGGAAACACTTCGCTCGTTGCTGGTTGCCGCGTTGCGTGGACACCTTACAGCGTAGTGACCTTTGACCCCGCACTTGAAGCAAGTCACGTCGATGTTCCTTTCTCGTACAGATTCAGTAGCGGTAGTTGGTTTCGGAAAGTTCCTCGATGTCCAATTCAGTTCATGACGCTTGCGACAGTTGGCGGTTTGATGTCCAATCCTTCCGCAGTTCTGGCAACGGATCGAATAATATGGCACATGTGGCTTGAGTCGCTTGCTGTCACTTGGTTCAACAAAAGCCGGAGTATTCACCTTCCTCTTCAAATATGAGAATGCTTGCAGTTCGCGTTGCATTTGGTCACGCGTCGAGATGTCCGTCGTAAAAGCCAGGCGTTGCAGTCTACTATCGAACTGTGCCATGTGAGAAAGCACCATAGCTATGGCAATCTGTTCCATAGTCAATCCTTGCCAGCGCGAGGTTAGCATAGTCATCAAGCGAGACGCATAAGCCGCTAAACATTCGCCTTCCTTTGGTCGGCCATTGCAAAAATTAAGCAACGTAGCTGCCGGAGTTTCCACACAATCAAATCGTGCTTTAAAGAGAAGCTTGAGTTCTTGCCACGTAATACCTCCATACGATATTTGCGATAGCCAACGCGACGCACTCCCTTTCAATGCTTCACTGATTACCATTATTAATCTACTGCCGCTGAGGTTACGTTCCGATAGGCAAAGGTCAACCGTATCACACCAAGCACGTGGATCACTATCAGACTTGTCTGGATTAAATTCAGGAAGAGAGATCTTCTCATTACTAGTCGGTATCTTCAATGCATCGATCAAGCACGCAAAATTACGATTTTGCGATTCCAACAAAGCATGGAGAAATGTTTCATCTAACCTTGATTGTTCCTGGGGCGTATCACAAGGTAATCCCACTTCTGATGTCGCGTCGGAGGTGGCCGGGCGCGACATCGTATGATCTTCTTTATTATTCATAATTTATTTATTTATTTATTTACCCTTTATTGAATATTACAAAAGGCGAACTTAATGCCTGTTGGCATTCTCTACCAGCTAACCTTTGTGGATGGTGAGAAATTGCGGTAGGCGTAACAAAAGTAAAATTCAAAATAAAACTAGTACTAAGTGAAATAAAAAAATAAATATATATATAAAAAAATAAATATATAATATGTAATAATAATAAAAATAAAAATAATAATAATAATAAAATAATAATAAATAAACTATAATATATATATAAATTATATATATATATATATAATTATTATTTTTCTTAGTTCGTGGGTAGAAAATAATACACTTTCGCAATATGAATATGGTTACAGACAAGTCCTCGATGAACGTCCGATCACTACCAAACTCAGTAATTTCCTGATCATCCTCGTTACCAACTCCATCGAGGAAATGTGTAATGAATTTTTATTTAAAGAGTCAAATCACAAAACAATTGGTCAAATAAAATACTAATTAGGTATTAACAGTCAAATGACATACCAACTAGACAATAAAATAAACAATCATTGAATTGGATTCAAATAATAACTATTCGAATCATTATAAATAAAGTAAATTGAAATAAATAAAAAAAAGTAACAGTAATCGAAATAACAATTAGAATAAATGACGATATTCATCATTGAATTCACCACAGCAGCGCCATCTATTTCCGACATATATATATTTTTTTGTAATATTTCTGACGATGAAAAATATACAAAGTACCGTCTGAATAGAACTATTTCAAAATATATTGGAATATTATAGACACTCGCTTTATTTAAAACAAAAAGTTACATATGTATTTTGTTCAAATTATTGTCAGCTATAATTTTTACATTTTATAAAACATATTGTTCATATTATATTTTTATAGTCTTCTAATATTACCTTAAAGTTAAAAACTCTGTAATATGAATTAATTATAGGTTAATGATAACTTTCTCAAACTAATAACTAATAAGTATATAATTCTTTTTTTAATTTACGTCATTAAATATAAACCATTTCTTTATGTTTGTTCTTACCATTTATACGTTATATCTTTTAAAATTATATAATTATACTAGTAAATAAACAATTATCATAAACTGTTCCAGACACTGAAACATCAAATCCGACACTTCAATAACGAAGATCATGGGCATAATCAAAATAATAAACCTACGACACTAAACTTACAAAATAGTATTTACAAAGGATAGCTCAAAAGATGTTTCCATTTAACAAACCCATTCCAGGGATAGCACATCTGGATTCTCATTTTCTATAACGTATGAAATTATATGCACCGTAATAAATGTTTACTCATCACACAGACCCTAATGGAAACGGAAAGACGGCCAGTATTATTTCCTTTTCACATATTCTCTGCGAACAATAGCTCATTGACAATAGCTTCGTAATTTTGACGAAACTCACTTCGGAACAATACGTCAAGTGACTTATTATTGTGGATAACTGCTTAGAGCAGAAAAATCGTTCCCATGACCTGACGAGGGGACACTAACAAAGAGCGAATAAATCAGGTTGACACTTTGTATTCAAACGATATTTCTGTTCACGTCAGTGGTATTGTCTTACGATATATTAAAATAAAACAACGTTTCTTTCAATGGTGACTTAAAGAATGACTTTTATTTTATGTCATGTAATACACACATCCATCATAGATGGCAGCACTAGTTACATATTTTAGATATCATTACAACACCCTCACTATATCTAATAATACAAATACCCTTAAACATTAAACAATTTGTACACCCAATCTTTCTAAAAATTTATAATGTTTAATGGAACATAAACTTTTAGTGAGTAAATCTGCAGGCATTTCAGCAGTTGGCAAATACTTGACATTCACAATATTGTTTGCTACACATTCTCTACAAAAATGATATTTAATATCAATGTGTTTGGTTCTCTTGTGGAAAATTGGATTTACAGTTAACTTTAGGGCACTTTGATTATCATTGAAGAGATCAATAGTGTACAATTTCTGTGTTATCTCATATTGTAAATTTCGCAGATATACTGCTTCTTTACAGGCTACAGTAATGGCCATATATTCGGCTTCACTACTGGATAAGGCGACAGTCTTCTGTTTTTTTGTCTCCCATGATATAACACAGCCAGATAAAGAAAAACAAACTCCAGTGTATGACCTCAATAATGTTATCACCCCAATCAGCATCAACAAACCCTTCTATTACTGAGCTTCCATCAGCGGAATACTTTAAACCATAGTCTCTGTTATATTTTAAATATCTCAATAACCGCTTTACAAATGCACATTGTTCATAGGAATAACAATTATTAAATTGGCTTAGATATCCAACTGCATATGCAATATCCGGCCTGGTTAAAACTACTAGATACATGAGACATCCAATTATTTGTTGATATGGAAAACTACTTATACAATGTTCATTTTTGGATACATTTAACTTAGTTTCCATTGGAGTCTGAATAGGTTTACATTGTGTCATATTAAATTTATGCAACAACTGATCAATATAATCTCTCTGACTTAATATTATTGTTTTCTTATATTTATCCACAGTAACATTGACACCAAGACTCCTTTTTATTTCACCTAAGTCTTTAATCTTAAAATAACTAGCAAGGACCTGCTTTAGATGCTTAGTCTCATTAGCATTATTAGAAAAAATAAAAAAATCATTTACAAACAATGTTACAATAGTTTTCAACTGACCTTGCATTTTTGTATACATACATGGTTCTATTTTAGATCTAATATACCCCATGCTTAATAAACATTCGTCTACCTTCCTGTACCACACTCTTGAGGACTGTTTGAGCCCATAAATGGCTTTCTTTAATTTAAGTACTTGACCTTTTTCTGTTCTTTCAGTAAAACCTTTAGGTATTTGCATATAAATAGTTTCCTCAAGAGAACCATTCAGGAAAGCAGTTGTTACATCAAGATGCGTTGTATCCAAACCTAGTTGTACTGACAATGCAAAAAGTAGCCTTAGAGTAGTATGTCTAACAACAGGAGAGAAAAAATCGGTATAGTCCACACCTTCTACTTGTGTAAAGCCTTTTGCAACTAGACGTGCACGGTATCTAACTTTATTTTCACTGTCATACTTTTTTCGAAGCACCCACTTGCACTGCACAACCCTACCATCTTTTGGAGCATCACTTAACTCCCATGCATCATTGTCTTTAAAACACTGTAACTCTTCTTTTACAGCCGACTTCCACTGCTCCTTTTCTGATCCATTTAAAGCGTCTTGAAGAGACAAACCTGCCCCATCATCATGTAATTCACTGTATACACACAGGTTTGATAGCCCATATCTCTGTGGAACCTTCTTTATGCGTTGGGGCCGGTCTTGCACTCTTTTTTCTTCATCATAGTTCTGTGAGCCATCTGCGTCTTTATAGTCGCTTGGCATGTATGACTCATCATCATAATCATCTTGAAAACTTTCTGATAAAGTTCCAGAGGTGTTTTCACTTGGCAATGGATCACTTTCTTGTGGCTGTGTATCATCAGTGCTATCCCCCACTGAATCAATATTCTGACTATGCACTTCAATGAGATTTTCAGATTTTGATTCTTTCTCAACGATGATCACATCTCTACTAGTCGTTACACTCCTAGTTTCTGGATTGTAGACTCTATATCCTTTTATATTTTCTGGAAATCCTATGAGGATACATTGATCTGCCTTTTTGTCCCATTTCTTGCGCTTTTCTTTTGCAACATGGACCATCACAGGACTCCCAAATATTCTGATATGACTAATATCTGGCTTGGAGCCAGTCCACAACTCATATGGAGTTTTATTATTCAATGCCGTTATTACAATTCTATTTTACAGGTACACTGCAGTATTGGTGGCCTCACTCCAGAATTCTTTTCCTAAATTTGCATCAAAAAGTAAGCATCTTGCTTTTTCTACTATTGTACGATAAAATCTTTCACACAATCCATTCTGCTGTGGGGTGTATGGATTGCTCTTTTGATGAATTACACCAGCACTGTTTAGGTAATCTTCAAATTCTTTGCTACAATACTCTAGATCATTATCACTTCTTAATACTTTGATTGTTTTCTTTGTTTGATTTTCTACTTGAGATTTAAAATTTTTGAAACATTTCAAAGTCTTATTCTTGTGTTTCAGAAAATAAACAAATGTCATACGACTGTAATCGTCAACAAACAACAAGAAGTATCTTGAGCCTCCTATCGATACATTTTCCATAGGCCCACAGATGTCCGTATACACAATGTCTAGTAGATTACTGCTTCGATGGCCTGTGCTTTTAAATGGTAACCGGCACTGTTTCCCTTCACAACATGTTCTGCATGAAGATTTGCTTATGTCAACTTTTTCATCAAGTGACAAACCTTGCACCGCATTCTTCATCTGATTCAAATAATCTTTGTTTACATGTCCTAATCTGCGATGCCATGTTATTCCTGACACAACCGATGCTGCCAAACATTCTTGTTTTAACAGATTGACTTTGTACACTCCGTTTATTAACACTGCCGTAGCAACCAGCACATTCTTCTGATTATATACTGAACAACCATCTTCTGTGAAAGATACACTGTTGCCTTTCGTAATCAGTTGGCTTACAGATAACAGATTCGTGGTCAGACTTGGTGCACAGAATACGTTTTCCACTACGATGTCGTATTCACAGCTGTTGTTCGTTACTGTCGTTATTTTCACATCGCCAGTACACGACACTGAAACCTTTTCACTGTTTGCAACAACAATTTCTTTGCTTTGTTCATACTGTGCATTTATAACCCAACTTTCATTTGCTGTAAGATGCACACTCGCGCCCGAGTCGATATACCATTCATCTTTGTAGAAATTTCCACTCAGAAACACTGCACTAAAAGCATTAGACTGCATTCTTTCCTTATTTTTCTGATTTGACGAGTTATTTTCATTATTTGTACATTGGTTTTTGTAATGGCCGCTTTACGCTTTACATCGATAGCACTTTATCAGCTTTATATTTGACTTCAGTAAAGCAGTGTTGCCAACATTATTTTTTCTAGCCATAGACAAATTCGAATTTTGTTTTCCTTTGTACTTAGAATGAATTGCAAAAGCACCATTAATTTCACTTTCATCATGACTTGCCAAATCCATGTCCAACAATTTTGTTTTGATGCAATCTGCTGTTATAGGAATTCCGGAGTGCTTTATTGCCATGATCATAGGGGAAAAACGATCAGGCAATTCCGCCAACAGCAATGATCCTGTCCACTGGTCATTTATTTCAAATCCTGTTCCACTGAGCTTCTGTGCGGTATCAATAATCTGCGTCACGTAAGACGTCATCGAATTGCAACTCTCTCGGCGAATTTAAATTAAATTCCTTAGTAGACTTATTCTACGTGAAAATCCGTTATCATCGAATAGTTGTTTCAGCTTGTCCCATAATTCTTTCGAAGTTTTAACATTTTTCACATGTACGTACAAAGACGGGTCAATGGTCATTATTAATTTTGCTTTGGTTTTTTCGTCATCTGCAGATTTTATTTCTTTTCCAACTTCTGTCTTCACGTAGTGCTTCATGCCTTCTAGGATTAAGAAATTTTCTGCCGCAAAACACCATTCGCTGTAATTATCACGCCCCGTTAGCTTGGGTACATTGACCAGATAATTTGTCGCCATTGTTAAACTCCGATGGTTGAGTACACTGTTATAATCAGACAATCCGTCACAATACAGTTAAATCGTCTTGTAATTGTCTTTTAACACTTGCGAACACTGCAAAATTCTTGTTAAAATTACAAAATCGCGAAAATTATGAGCGCGGGCCCATAACCTAAAATAAAACAACGTTTCTTTCAATGGTGACTTAAAGAATGACTTTTATTTTATGTCATGTAATACACACATCCGTCATAGATAGCAGCACTAGTTACATATTTTAGATATCATTACAACATATATTATGTCGTTTTTATCACTATTTTAATGATTGTATCTTATTAAAACTGATATTATTATTATTAAATTTTAAGTAAAATTAAAAGTCTAACAGATCCGTAGAAAACGAAACCAATAAAAAATAAAATACTTCTTTATTTATTGAAATAAAAGTATGGTAGTATTATATTGTTTTACAATTGCAAAAATATGATTTAAATATATTTAGCGTCTTTAAGAAAAAAAAAAAACCTTATATGTTCCCAATAAAAAGATTATGAGAACTCATATTTAGTCAACATCAGAGGGAGAATAATCCTCGCCCATTGATGTATATATAAGCAAGAACAATGACAAAATGTAATGACTAAATAAACTTTGATATAATATTCAAATAAAATGGTAATAACTGAACCGTTGTTTCTCCTTGAGAAATTATAATAATTACTATCATTACCTAAATTATTATATTCTTTAGTTTTACTTTACAGTTTTGTATTAGAATATATTTATTTTATTATGAGAAAAATAATATTTTCTTTTTAATAAATATTGTTTACAAATTTTGTCTATTGTATTTTTAATTTTCTTGTCTTTCTGACTTAAGCAAAAAATATATAATAAACATTACAAATACATACAATAAAATTTGCAAACAACGTATAAATGTCAATATTTAAATAATAATTTATTAAACAGCCAAGTGCTTGTCGAACAACGCGTAATGTAGGATTGCAGTGTGGATACATAGGTAGAGATGTACTCGTATACTCGTTGACTTTTTAAGATATAAAATTCTATAGTATATTATTTTGATCTAATTTCTAAGATTTAGCAAGCTTTTGCAATATAAGTGTATAAAAATATATAACGAAGACCGAAAGCAGATTCGTCGTCACGATGATCCACGATGGCGTAGTATTCAAAATAATACCTTGATCTTACGGACAAACATTTGTATTGTTAAATACTAAATCACTTTATAAAATCATTGTTCCTTAATAAAATGTACACGGATAATAATTATAGCTAACTTTATTAGCCATTTAAAACTAGCTTTTTAAAGTAGCCAGCATGTATATAACGATCCAACAAGCGCCATCGCTCGATGTATTTGTTTTAAGTTAACTAACTTCTTTTTTAAATTCAGCTGGTGCGGACGACGACGTAACAAAAATTTGTACATTAGAGTTTAATATAACACAAACGAATCACTTAATCGCAAAATGGTTTTCGCATATATACCATATTTTTAAAGACCTATGTGACAATACCCCACATCACGGAATACTCGAGAAATAAAAAATCCATTATACGTGTAGAAGTAACAATATATTCAAAATTTTATTTTATCATATTGTTGGTAATGCTATAATAATATATATGTTTATGCCATATTATCACTTTCTAGTAGATGGACATGACGAAATTAGGTTCCTCATGAACCATGGTAAAAATCTTGGAGTTTGGTCCGATGCTATTCGTAATCCCTTCTTTCACTTATAATATTAAATTTACAGATAAAAATAAAAATAATTATCTAGTTTTAATTTTAAATGTTTATTGATTTGCGTTATCCATTTTAAAATTAAATATTGTTATTAAGATTCAAAGAATTTACTATCATGCATTATATTATAGAAATAAAATTGTTAATCATGTTTAAATCGATTCAAATGTTATAAAAGATTCTGTTGAGATAGTTCCAAAAACAAGCAAAAACGATACTTTTGGAATGATCATTTGTGGTAATTCAATAAATAAATAAGAAATTATAAGATTTTAATAATACCTATTTTTTGATCTGAATATTGAACTTAAGGAAATTGCAAAAAATATATAATAAAGTATCACATCAACGAATTCCAAAAAAAAAATGTATTATATTATAGATAGCCAAGCTCATCAGAAACACGTTAGCGGACTCTCTATCAGGTTTCGGCAAAAGATCATAGCTATTGGAGCTGACGTTAACGAAATCGCTATTTTTCTTGTCTTATATTTTTAGAACGCAAAAACAAATATTTCCCTAAACATAAAATTATTGCTTACACTCTATATTCATAGCATGGCTATAAAATATGTTTATATAAATATTATATATCTACTGACAAGTGTGAGATAAATTAATGAGCTTATATATACATAACTATTTTTAACAATTACATATAAAATTACACTTATTGTAGTTATGTAGATATATTATATACTCGTATATAATTGTTAGATACAAGTGTATAAAATACATAGCCCTAATTTTCACCAGTATCTATTTTCTGACATTTCATCAGAAAAGTCCGATCATATATTTATTCGAATAAGGAGTTGTTAAATTAGCTAAATTTGATTTGGAAATTTGCTTAAAGGCATTTAACAATTTTCTTTGAAGAATTTCTCTCGTATAAATAATATAATATCGATGAATGTTATTAATTTTTACGAAAGTATTATTGTAATCTTCATTTAGCATATCATTATAAATAAAAAAGAGACCAGATATGTACGACAAATATAGAGAAATAAAAACATGCAAACAATATATATAAATAGTATATATTATATAATAATAATAATGAATAAAAAATTCTTAAAGAGCCATTGTCGAGTTGCTGGCAGGCTTTTATCAGCAGAGCAGCATTCCGAGCCGGTGGTAGCATACTCACGGGCAGACTAAATTCAACGGTGCGTGTAAATACCTACTCGAATAAAGATATTTTGAATTGAACTTCATAATGCCATCTTTCCATTGCCATTCATGACTTAGAAGTAAACGATTTACCAAAATATCCAAGAAACTAGAAGGAGTTTGTATGAGCTTTTTGCAATTATTTTAATGCATTGATTCTAATATTTGCAATTTTGTAGCCTTTAAAAGAAAACAATTCGGAGTCGTGGGTACAGCTACTCTATAATAATATTAAAGTTGATATGAAAAAACAAATGTATATTTGAACATTTGTACATTTGAACTGTACATTTAAATACAAAAATAATAGTATACATTAGATCTTAATCCAAAGAGTCAGTCCACAGTTAAGCAATTCTCAGAAAACTATTTCCATCAAGGCACGTTGGCTTTATAAAAGCGTAACGGTTACCGAAAAGTGTATTCATGTAATTGAAAGCAAAACGAAAATAAATTACAACTTACGCGAATTGAAAGTTAAAACAAATAAGTCTAATGTTGTCCCTGATTTAATATTTTTTACTAAGCTAATAAAATATATCAACTTTTAATTAACTTTGACGTTAACGTTCACGTTAAGAATTGATATTTAATTAAGGTTTACATAAAAATTGTTATTTTAGTAGTTTTCATGCATTTTTTTAGATTATAAAAAATTTAAACGTTCACAATATAATGCCTTTAACTAATTATATTACATAATACCTATTCTTTCGTTTATTTTTTTCAGTTACAGATACAGACAATGTTGCCGCCCTTTTGGAGAAACATAAACAATATTCTATTACGCTCTCACTGGAGACCATCATGAAGAATCTATAATAGTTACGTATCATAATGAATAAAGACGAATAAGTGATAATAACCATTCCCTTATTTTTCTGATTACCTTTATATCTCAACATATCTTAAGGGTGACAATACATTTACTTCTATATTTTGCAAATAGCCATGGATGACGTCATTATAAAAACTATGATAAAAAAAATTCAACACAGTATCTTAGCCTACACTGTAATACAATACTAAATAATGTTTGTTGTTAGTTGTACTAAAAACGTATTAGTGCAGTGTCGCTTACTTACAAGTAAAGGTACTGACCTGAATACCGTATAACGAGTGCGGAGAGCACGTTTTATTCGACATTATACTTCTAATTGTACGATGAAACAACGCTAAAACTGTTTTTTTGAGGATAAATTGTAAACATAAAACTTAAAATTATTTTTTCGTTGGTTTTTGAATATATCTTTGTAGATAATTGCGTTTAATAAATTTAAAAACATAGCTGACAAAAGTTAAGTCAGAAATGTCTTATTAATATATGTTTAAGATACTTTAATTACTCTACAGATATAATATAAATTCGCCATAATAAAATTTTATAAAAATTAAAACACTGTACATATTGAGACAGTAGTTAAGCTACGCACCAAACTCATGATTAAGGACTCGTAATGGGTTTAACACTAGTCGGGTAAATTCCGATATTATAAACGTGAGTAAAGCCGCTTACATACAAGACAAAATAAAATATAAACAATCACTTAATTGTCTCGTATAGTTCTTATCGATTAAATACACATTTTAGTAAATAACATAGTGAAAACAAATTATTCATACATGTAGTATTAAAGTCGAAAAGTAAAAAAAAATACTTTTGACAAGCTTACAGATTGATAAGAATTGAATTAATTCATATCATACTTTTAATTCCCACAAAAAAAATACTAGTAACTTCGTTATCTAGTCGTCTTTACATAAAACTTCAAAACAAGAATAAGTGTTACAAACTTCTTTAAACTGTCTTGCTTTTACCTCCTCGCTATAACATTCCTCTCTCCTTAAATGTTTCATACTTATTAAATTCTATGTTATTATATTAATAACATGGGTATGTTTAATAAATATGTGTTACTAACTGATGAAGCGATTTCAACTTCAAGTTGTTATAGTTAGATTCATGCGATGTTATAAAATATATATTAAAAAAATCGGTTAGGTTAGTATTGAAAAATTAGTGACTAGATTTAGTAGTTTTTAAGATGTTTTTCTTTTACTCAATAAACTGTCAAAGTAAGCGGAGACTAGTTTAACATGATCGACATTTTATTTTCATAATATACAACGAAATAGCCGTACATCCTCACATCCATCGTAAAATATCGTCTATAACACTAAAACACCCTACCGCTGTTATATTTTTGGGAGATTACAAAGAGAATAGTTTACGAGAGGGTAGATTTTTATACAAGTACTCACTTACTGATATCAGATATTACACTCTTTTCCCTTATATTTTGTGTTCATAAAAGTGTTAAATAGATATTGTTTACTAACTTAATATTAAGAATAGAAATTTTGTGTTTACTAAATTTAATATAAAAATAAAAACAGTTTTTGATATTCTTAAAGCTTAATAACACAATTTAACGAAGAAAAAGGTTACGCGTTACAATTACCTTATTAGACACCCAGAATTCATTTTCAAGTGAAATAGTTACCAAAGGTATGGATAGTCAAGTCAAGTCAAAATAGACGGTTAATCAAAGCTTGAAATGTGAAATTTTATACAATTATCTCTAACGATCTGATTCTCTCAGACGGTAATGCGATTTTGATGATAACATCCTACATTTTTCTGATACCTATAAGAATGATATATGCCTATTTCTCTTATTTTGATAATAACTTTGTTTTGTTATAGTATTCATATTTATAACTAAAAATATAAAGATTAATAGGCTGAATTTTATGACTTTGTTAAGCATGTCTTTATAACTAATATTTTATTATGTATCGTAAATAATACGAGCTTAAAAATTGTTTGCAGGCTCTTCGCTAACAATCTGTAATCATCTCTGTGATACAAATAATAATAAGTATCTTATTTACATATCTATATTAATAATCTAAAAAATAAACACAACTTTTATAATTTTTTTGTTTATTTCTATTTAAGAAAGCGTTTTTTACGTTACGTTTAAGTCAATTAAAAAGGTCAACTGATTGAACGGAAAGCCCTCGCCTGGAAACATGCCAACTGAACTTTGGAAACTGTGTAGCAGTGATGCATAATAGAAGAGTAGCAATTTTTAAACATTAGAATTAAGATAATTTATACTTTATATTAGTACACAAAAATCAGTCATTCAAAAATATGTTCCAACGAAAAAGCGTAAAAGTGAACGATATCCTCCGTGTATACTAAATCGCTTATGAAAATAACTAACGAGAAGTTAAAATTTCATAAAAAATGGAAAATATATGGGAGAGAAAGTGATTACAACACTTTTAAACCTTTTACGCTATCGCTAAAAACGTGTCAAGTCAGATTGTTATGATAAATATATTGAAAGGGCTGAAAGTGGTATCAAGCGTAGCATCAATTTATTTTGGTATTTTTTTAAGTCCAAAAAAGCCTCATTCGATATTCCCGACATAATGTTTTCTGACGGAATTCAATCATCTAATGGTAGCGAAATCTGTCAGCATTTTAATTCTCATTGTCAATCTGCCTTTGCATCTGACTCACCTTGTTAAAGTGACAGAGATACTTTGCGGGTAAACAACAGCCGTGACACTCAAACAGTATCTATTAGTTCAGTTGATCTCTCCAGTAAATTAGTCAGGAAATACTTGAAATGTTTGAATATTGGGAAAGGGAGTGGTCCTGATGGTGTCCCTCCCTTTTTTCTTAAATCTTGCAACAATAATTTGGATGTTCCTCTATCTATATTATTTAATATTTCTCTGTGTACAGGTAAAATGCCTAAAATATGGAAACAATCTTTCGTAGTACCTGTATACAAAGCCGGAGATAGACAGAATATACAGAATTATAGACCTATATCTAAACTAAGCACTATTGCAAAATTATTTGAAAAGATTATTTATGATCAGTTATATCCTGTCGTAAGACCATTGATCATTGATCAGCATCATGGATTTATCGATGGTAGATCGAATGAAACAAACCTGTGTGAACTGACTCTCCAACTTACAATGGCAATGGATATGGGTGGGTAGGTGGATGTTGTGTACAAGGACTTTTCAAAAGCCTTTGAAAGGATTTCTAACGATGTGTTAGTCAGAAAACTCCAGGGCTCTCATCTAGAACCATTATTGTTTAATCTTTTTATAAATGACGTAACAGGATACACTCATAATTCTATTGTTTTACCTTATGCTGACGATATGAAGGTTTTTAAGGTTATCGAATCTCATCAGGACTGCGTTTTGCTTCAGAATGATCTCCAAAACTTGGAGAATTACTGTAAGCAAAACCTTTTAAAATTGAACATGAAAAAGTGTAGCGCTATAACATTTACAAGAAAAAGAAAGGCTATTATACCATTCGACTACAAATTACAGAATACCGTTTTGTCTAGAGTCTCTGAGATTCGAGATTTGGGTATTTTCTTGGATCAAAGTTAAATTTTGCGTATTATTTAGATTATGTAACATCTAAGGCCTATCGAATGCTTGCATTTATTCTTAGATCTACAAGGGAGTTTAAGGATTGCCACACGCATATTCTACCTTTTAAACGTTTCTACTTTTTACCTTTGTTACGTGCGTGTAAGAATTATAATAAACACTGTAAAAGTTTAGATATATTCAGCATAAAAATTAGTTAATATTTAAATATTTAAATTGTTTCATAGTTTTGCTTTCTGTTTTTATTTTTTGTATTGAGTTTCAATTATTTGTTTTAATTTTCAGTGGAAACTTAATTGATTTATGTTAAACATTTTGTAATTTTTATTGTATAGGTGCTATCATAATTCTATGTTTCCCAAACATAAATAAATAAATAAAAAAAATTATAAAATCACTGCCCAACCAGAGAGATAAATTGACAAAGCTCTTGTTAAAAACCGGGTCCATGTTTTTCAGATTTTATTATTTTCAAATTTGATTTGTTGTACTGATGATTGAGAATGTATTTTTGAATTTGAATTCGGTACTCCTACCTTAGAGGCGTAGTCCCGGTCTCATGGAAGCGTGCCCTTGTCCATCCGATCCCTAAAAAAGGTGATAGCTCGGACCCAGCTAACTACAGACCTATCGCCATTACCTCCCTTCTCTCCAAAATAATGGAGATTATCATAAACCGACAGCTCCTAACGTACCTAGAGGATCACCAGTTGATCAATGACCGGCAGTATGGCTTTCGCCATGGTCGATCAGCTGGTGATCTTCTGTTATACCTTACGCACCATTGGGCAGCGGTTATTGAAAGCAAGGGAGAAGGTCTGGCAGTTAGTCTGGATATGGCAAAAGCCTTTGATCGTGTATGGCACAAGGGGCTTCTTTCGAAGCTACCTTCCCATGGGCTTCCCGAGGGTTTATGCAAGTGGATCACCAGTTTTCTCACTGGGCGGAGCATACAGGTCGTTCTCGACGGTTTTTGCTCGGACCCCAAGCCCGTGAATGCTGGTGTACCCCAAGGCTGCGTGCTATCCCCAACTCTGTTCCTCCTGCATATCAATGATATGTTGGATATTTCCAACATACATTGTTATGCGGATGACAGCACTGGGGATGCGGTATATTCCGGTCATGCAGGTCTCTCTCGGGAAAACGTCGACGAGTGCCGAAAGAAACTTGTGTCTTCAATAGAGACCTCCCTGGGGATGGTCTCTGAGTGGGGTGAACTGAACCACGTTCAGTTCAATCCCCTAAAGACACAGGTTTGCGCGTTTACCACTAAGAAAACCCCATTTGTCGTATCACCGCTCTTCGAGAGCACTCCTCTTATTGCCTCGCCAAGTATCAGAATACTGGGTCTCGACATTTCGAGCGATTGTCAGTTTCGTGGTCATCTGGAGAGCAAGGCCAAGTTGGCCTCGATGAAATTGGGAGTGATCAATAGAGCGAGGCAGTATTTCAAACCTGGCCAAAGACTTGCGCTCTATAAGGCGCAGGTCCGGCATCACATGGAGTACTGTTCTCATCTCTGGTCCGGATCACCCCAATATCAGCTTCTACCATTTGACCGCGTACAACGGAGAGCCGTTCGGATTGTCGGGAACCCAGTGCTCTGTGAACGGCTGGACTCTTTGGCATTGCGTAGAGCCGTGGCTTCTTTGTGCGTCTTCTACCGCATTTACAACGGGGAGTGTTCCGAAGAACTATTCGATCTGATGCCTACCGCCGAATTTCACTACCGCACAGCTCGCCATCGCCTCCTTTATCATCCATACCACCTGGACGCGTGGCGATCTTCAACTGTGCGGATTTCAAGGACTTTTTTCCCACGTACCACTCAAATGTGGAACGAACTTCCTTCGGCGGTATTTCCAGATCGATACGACATGGGTACCTTCAAAAAAGGCATATATTCCTTTCTCCAAGGCCGGCAACGCTCTTGTGTATCCTCGGATGTTGCAAGAGTTCATGGGCGGCGGTGATCACATACCAACGGTGACCCGTAAGCTCGTTTGCCCTCCTCTAACATAAAAAAAAAAAAACACATAAAATTCCCAAAATATATTACAAATTTGTCGTACCTGTTATCTTGTTGAATAAAAAAGGAGTAGTTGAAACACGTTTAAAGAGCAAATATGAGTGAACATTGATGATGAGTCTTTGGACCATGCATAATGCAATAAGCAGAGTAATAAAGTAAAGTGAAGGAAGAGATTGAATAGGGCCTTCGTCAGAGGGACATCGCGGATATTTTTTCTGTAATAGGTTTGTTTTGCTTTACATATACTGATTTACAAATTTTTAACACAGTTTGAATAATGAAAACAAACATACCAATATTATTATTTTTTTTTACCACACTGATATACTATAATAAAATGAAAAATAAATGCGTATAGTATTAAAAGAAAAATTTCAAATTCCATTTTTATTCTGAGCGTATTATCCAGCAATGTTTTGTAATAAGACATTGCTGCCTGTTGCTTAGTCGCATGTTATTATTCTTACAATAAAGTAAATACTCCATGCTAAAACAAATAAATACTAATGTTAAATTAACACTACTTTGTAATTTAAGAGATTAAATGTTTCTAAAATATTTATAGCATATAATACATTCACTTATATAGTATCAGAGATAATTTTATCAAATCTATGTACAGTTTGCTTATTTGTAATAATTGTTTATAACTCTCATCTGAAAATAACGATACCTCACACGAATTAATAGATTCTATAAGACTATATTATTTTAATTATTTGAAAATGTAACGTTTTTAGATTTTCCTTGAATTTGTCCTATAAAACTACATTACTTGCATAGTTCTAGGTCCACGGAAGGACCCATAAATTTTGCAATTTAAATTTGTGTGACATAAATGGCCGTATCTTTTTTTTGCATTAATTTAAAAGTTTAGTTCTTCACACTTTAAAGAGGCTGCAGACATTAGTCTAAGTATGTTTTAATTTCAATTTGATATTCACACGCATTCTCGGATCTTTTATTTATATATTTATTTATATCTTAACCACTTTGAAAATCAGTGATCACTTGTGTACGTCAAAATGGAAGTGTCAGGAAGGCCTATTTCGATACCAGATTTATCGTAATAAGCCCTTCTGCAAAAGCACTTTCCTACTTAATGTTATCTGTTAATAATGATCTAATGTTCTTGATAGATAGACGATCACGTTCAGAACTCCATTAGGTAATTGCACATTTGTTAAAGTTTTTACGAATGATACGGGTCTTAAATATCCAGTTCCAAATGTATAGAACTCTAGGATAAGATTTCAATATTTTTTTTATTAAATACTTGATGTTACTATTGAGTAAATTTGCAGTTTTAATAATATATCCAAAGAATTTTGTCAAAAATAAATAAGTTATAAACAGCTTTTATCCTCTTTATAACTTTATCTTTGATTTTTTTATGATTTAAAAATTTATAATTTTATTGCCAAAATAAATCGTAATTAAACCTAAAATAACTCATTATTTAACCTAAAATAACAAATTAAAGATAAATTGAGGATTTAATTTTTAATAAGAAACTTGAAGAGAACAAGACTGGACAGTTTTAAGCAGTTTTTGGTGAAGTGAAGTTCAGTTTAAATTAAAACAAAGTTCTTTTTGAATGCCAATGAATTCTAAAAGGTACTGAAGACACTAGTTACCATTACATTTAACATTACTATACATTGAAATAAAATCTTTCGATGTATTTTAATATCAATTATTAGGGTTGGGAGCAATATTTTGATTTATTTCTTCCACTTCTGTCATTTATCATATCAGTAACATTTTGCTCTTTGTTTTATCATTTTCACACACTTCATGCATGTAGTCATTGACTGCTGTATTTTATAGCGATCGACAATCATATTTAAGACTCTTCTCGTTACAAAAAAAAATAGGTAAATGATTGTGTAAGTATAATATAAAACTACACCTTTAAATTCTTGTATTAATTAATATTTATTGAAAAAATCGTTACAATTTTGTTTTAAATATGTAATTGTTATTCCACCTTAAATTGATGTAGTAAATTATAGTGACCATGTTTTTTATTAAATTAATAAACTTGTATAGGTTATATATAATATACTTGTATAATACGTAGATGAAGTTCCCTGTAAGCTTAGATGTTTAGATATTATTTAAGTTCCAAGACCGTATTACTAATTTATAAGATATTACTATACTGGTATTGTACTATCCACCCAAACTCGGTACAACGATCTGGATCACACAAAAATAAAATTCACGTGTGGGTATCGCAACCACAAGCTTATTATAGTCAGGGTCACTAACCAATAGATCGTCTTTGAAGAACTCAAGTCGCAAATAAGAGGACTGTGTGCAAACCACTTCGAATTGTAAAAGAAATTTCCCTGCCGCTTAAATACCTACCTTAGACTTGGAATACAATTTAATATACAGTTTTCCATAAGTTGTATTATTCATTTGTTATTAATGGAATTCTTCAAATATTATAGCAGTATCAGATATTAGAATTGTAAGAAAAATATGTAAACCTCATCCATATATCGAATAAGTAACTCATATCAGGTAAATCACTTTAACAAAGCGATAATGTCCCTTTAAAATATAATTGAAAGTTCAAATGTTCAGTTTCAGCTGTTACAAATGCGATGATCGTTTATTGATTTTGTTTGCGTACAGTTTAAACAACTTAATTAGTATAGTTTTATATTATTTTAAAAATCTATAATTCGACAGTTATATTATACTTAACAAGGTTTTAAGTTTTATATGAATCTTCTATACGCTTGCTAAATCATCAAAAGTTGAAATACAAACATTTACTTATACCTTAAAAAAATTACAGACTTATACTTAGAAAGTAATACGTCACAAAAAGATAAGAAGATATCATCAAAATTGAGATTCAGTCTGAGAAAATTAAGATCGTTAGAGACAATGGTATCAATTTTTATAAGATTACCTTTTTTTCGACTAAGTCCCCTTACTTTTGCTAACTAAACAATAAACTTATTTCTAGAGACCCATTACAATCTGATTGTAATTCACCTGTCTCTTTGTTATGTTTTGTTGTGAATATTTAAAGTACTATCTTATATTAATTTTTATCAACTATTTTCAATTTACCCTTTTATGAATGAATTATTAATATTAATAATATATTCATTATTAATAATTACATTATAATTATATTTAATCAAGTAAAAGATCCGATATCAGTCACCAGTAAGGTGACTTTTATAAACATAAACTGTTATCTTTGTAATCTCCCAAAAATATAAAAATGTATATTATTTTACTTATTAGTTGTGTCCGGTTGAGTATTTTTTTATTTCTTAACAATATTTTATTTATATTCTTAAGATTATCACTAATATTTTTTCATCATGTATCTTTATATTCATTGCAGGTCATGTTCTCAGTGCATAACAGAGCGCCACCAGAAGTAAAGCTCAGTAGATCAGGAAGAAATTTGGCAGTGTGTGTCTGTTTGTGTGCGCACGTGTGTGAACCTCATTAGTTCATTATTATCTTTCTTAACAAACAGTTACCGGGAGAACCCTTACCCTTTGGGAGCAGCAGTATGCAAGTGGTTGTATTAATAATAAATTTAGACAAAAATCTTTTTAAAAGTATAATTACTTATGTGCTGGTACGTTTTATGAAGTGTACAAATATTTATATACTAAACTATGTATTACAAGCTGTCCAAATTTGACTGCAGTTAGTTTTCAAATTAGCTTGACCAGGTCACCTTTGTTATTTTTATTTAACTAATCAGAGAGTAGTATCCTTTTTATGAACCGTAAATCTATGAGATTTGCATTGCATATGGGTGTATCTGTTTAAAGTATGTTTTGTAAGTAAAAAATTTAACAGTCCAAATGTTTTCTAAATTTCCTTTTCGCAAGCAAAGTTAACACATGTTTTGCAGACCGATAGGTTTTTCTTTACATTTTTGGTTCTTTGGGTGTCCCGTGGTTACATTTTTTTTTAAGTACCTTTGATATATGTATATATGCTATAACTTAATCAATTACTCCGATCTCCGATAATGATAATTGACACCTACACTTTATGTTATTACATATGTCTACTCATTGGACACAATCATATGAAATTGTAGGTATTAATTAATTTCGTGATATTGCCTGTCGGTGAAGCATGAAATGCATTATGTCAGTAGCTATTTATAGTTAAACAGCTTAGTATTGTATAACTATATTAGGAATAATTTTTAACTATTGTAAGATGTTCATTAACCAATATTGTTTTTCGTATTCATAGTTTTAGTCACAAGAATGGAACTGCTACTAAATTGAGACAGCGAATAAATAATGAGTTTTAAAACTAGATCAAAACAGTTATTCATTTGTAAAGTTTTTTTAAGACAAATTGAGTCTAACTACGCCTACTTGAAAAAAAAAAAATATATATCTTTATGATATTAAGTTATGTTTGTATACTTATAAATGTAAAACACAAGTGTTAAAAATATGGTTGCTACGAATATATTTAGAAAATTTATAAGTTATTATTTCGTTAGTATTATGCTTTTGAGATTTCTAAAGTCACAATTATGACAATATACAAGAAACGACCGCTGATTCTTGTGTCGTTATTAAATTGATGTAAATACTGCCTCGAGCCACCATACAGAAACATCTCTAATAAAGATCTCAGAAGCTATCTATTCTTTATTTCTATTGTTTATAATATTTTAGTTTAATGTTATTACTCTATGTTCTTTTATTATAAGTATATTTTATACTTATTAGATATGTTATTTGGTATTGATTTCTTATCTTTTAAAAAAGTCCCAACTACTTATTGTACATTTGTGTATTGTTAATTTGCTAGACAGTGTAATATAGCTTGATAAATAGATTATCATGATACTTTAGCTATTTTTATTTTGTAGAGTTTCAAATATTCTAATAAGCTCCTAATGCAAGATGTTTTAAAACAAATCTTATTAAAGTTTTTCTTAAATAAAAAAAAACAATGTTACTTTTATTACTTTTCTTTAATTGGAATTAAATGTAATTATGATATCAATTAATATAACTCTTCTTCATCTGTAAAGTAATATTTACAATTATTATAATACTCATAAAATAAAAGCTTATAAAACATTTTTTTTTAATATTTAATTTTTTTGAAAGTGTTTGATTTTTTTACTTATTTCTAGAATTTTAAAATTCAATACATGAATAATGTTGTATGTAATTTATTAATATAGTTGTTTAATTCTTTTTATCTTTTCACTTTTAATCAATACCAGTGACCACATACATGTGTTATAGATAAGACAATTGTATTATTTATTATAATTTACATATAAGTTTAATACTACCTTGCTTAGGTTGAGGCTTAGGGCTGGACGACAAGGAGTCGGTGTGTTAGAAATTTTCTTTCTACAAAAGTAAGGTATTTTACATGGTATTTAATTTGAATTTCATAAGTAAAAGGTATCTTATGATTAAATATCTTTAGATAAGAAGCCTTAAATTAATAGAAAACTTAAAAATATTCTCCAATCCTAATTTTAATTTTTTTTTCTACTTTTTTGTTTTAATCATATCATAGTTATAAACACAAATAGTGTCATTAGATTTATTATGTTACAATAGATTATCTTTAAATTATCTGTACCAAAGAATAACAATAATTACTTTAACTAAATACTTGAAAAGTAATTGAAAACTTATTTAATTGTCAACGTACCTCAAAACAGGATTAGTACCAATATGATAATTACTAATTTAGCTTACAATACTAATTATATAGTCAATTTCCAACCATAGGAAAACTTAGATATCTTTTTAGCTTGAAGGATAATACCGTATTTAGAAAATAGTTAATTGTTTAGATTCATTTAACGCTAATATGTTTGAATAAAAAATATTAAGAATAAAAAATTAAATGACAATTTTATTTGGTCACAACCATCATAAACTGATATTTTACTAACAACTTGTATTCAATGTATTCACGTCTCTTAATACGTATAAATAAATAATTTTAATTGCTCTCTATAACGAGACGGTAAAATTTAATAATATTAATTGAACCCGGAAATATGAAAGGAATTCTTCAAAGATAATTGTAAATGTCTTTAAGAGAATGTCGTAATGAAATTAGACAAGGTAACAAGTCCTTATTGGAATAAGTATATAATTGGAGTTTATCATGAAATGACACAATATATACTGATGAGAATCGTCGTTATATATTTTAGCTATTTATATTTAATTATTACATATATAATACATCTATATAACTGAAATAGAATATTTTTATGTTATTGTTTTATTTACATATATAAGAGTTATTCTTTTTCAACGTATCACCTCATGTTTACCAAAAATATTTAGTCAAATAAAGGTTTGCAGGTAGTCGATGGAAAGGACTTGAAGTCTACTTTCGGAATGGGAGTGGAATTTTCATCGAAACATCACGGCTGTTCAAATATGGTTGCTAAAATATGTGACTTCTGATTTTTTTGTACTAAAAGATCTATAAAATCGGCATCATGAACTCGAGGCCCTTAGCACTCATAAGGTATTGAAGTGTACTTTCAAAACCCATGGGGTAAAACTTTTTTAATAGATTATAATCCAATGAGGCGTTTAAAACCACGTGACCAGTGGTAACTTAAAAATCAAAGGATTTGCATCAAAACTTGATATATGATGGCTTTTAAGGACTGATCACGAATCCTGAGTTGAATTTTTAAAATTCAAAATGAATTTGTCATATTGGATCCGTTAAATAACGTTAAGAAAGGTTATTTTTTTAATTAAAAGAATATAATATATGGAACTAAAATTTTATTTGTAATTTCTTAGTTTTCTTATGACATTGCCCGAAGAAACATGTATTTCCTTATTTCAAAACTCTAAAAAGAATCTAATATTTACACAATTCATTCAAACTTATCGAAACACGACCAATATTTTTATTTCTATACTTTAATAATGCGTGATAATGAATTGATTCGTGAATTTCGTGAATCGTATCAGATATTTCAAATTCAATGTACATTTAAAATTAAAATAAAATAATTCTTAACACACCTTTTTTTAAGTCCTTTTAATTCTAATGTTAGAATTTAATACCACCCAATAACATTAAAACATTGGTCTGACATCAAAGTTTTTATTTAACCGTATTAATGCAGGTTTTTAATTTTATAGTAGGTACTTCTATTTTAGGAAATAAATTTATTTTTACTTTCGATGATAGAATCGTATTTGGTTAATATGATGCAAAATACTCAGTATACAAAAATCTAAAAAATTTTAATGACTTTGTGTTTATAAAACTTTAAAATATATTCGTATATATTTCTGCTGTAAGCTGTCATGTTATATGCATACGTGACTTGATATCAGGCGAAAAAATATATAATAGTAATAAAATTTATTTAAACTTTATTAATATTCATTTAATTTGAATACTCGATAGCTTTTTATCAGGAAAAGGTAAGCTAATAATTTAATAACTTAAAAATGTGAGAAGCACTAAAATTAATTATTTAAATAATAGTTTTTATATTCTGAAAACATTATAATACCATCCTTTTATTTCGATAAATAAATAAATTCTTACTTTCGATTGATCATTCGTTATAATTTTGACTTCAACAGATCTGTTATAATTCTGATTTTCATTTTACTCATTAGCTATGAAACCTTTAATATCAGCTACATAAACATATATGATTCTATACGATACCATACGATGCAAAGCGATGCCATAGGATGAGGAGGTGAAGAAATAAAACAGCTCGTTTCTATCACTTTTCTTCAGAGTCTCAGTATACTTTATGACGGTGTCTAAAATTATACATTAAATTAATTATTTCATAGAACTTTTTCGTCAATCGACATATTAAAATGGCAGCGCTGCAATTTCCAATAATTGAATTGTCGTATCGTGACAAGTCACTAAGTATCCCTTACTCTAGCAACTTGATATATTAAATATAGTTCTTCTTCATCTTCTTCTATAGTTTATGGTGATTTTAAAATGTGTATTGGTTTTAATCAATATATTTTATGTACATAATATTATGTATTAACCCTCTGCGACTGACGTGGTTTAATTATAACTATTGTATTGACGTGGTAGTACACGAGACACTATTTCATACGCAAATATTTTTATAGATATAAATTATGCAGAAATTTTATTCACATTTATTGGATTTCTAACCTTTTTTTTATTAAATTTACCTTGAATAAAAAAAAAACTATTTGTATTTTTAAAATGAAACAGTTTTAATTGACATCATATAAATCAGTCTAAATATTTGAACTTAAACATTAATGACATAAAAAAATCACAAAATATATTTTTTTTTAATTTAACATTACCCCTTTTAAAATTAACCATTACAATAATCAGTCTTGCAAATATGAAATACATTCATCGGTTAATTTTAAAATTAGGTAACTTCAAAATCACAGCTTTTTTTGACAATTATCACATAGTGGCTTGGAGCACTGAAGGCAATTGCTTTCGAACAATCACAGCAAACATACTTAGTTTGTCTTTTATTTTTGTGAGACAAATATTACATAATTTTCTGCCACTTGGTGAAACAGACCGAACTACTGGTGGTGGTGGGGAGACATCCTTGCCTAAAACCCTAGTAATAGTCATTCGCAGCTCTCTCGGCAATCTTTCATTGTATACTCTGTTTTTCATATGATTCAAAACTGTATCTCTGGCCATATTCAGTAAAAAGTGTCTGTCTTCATTTAATCCTTACTGTTCGTGCAACTTTGATACAGTACAAAGCTGCCATATCCAACATCCTTTGAAAGATTGCCATAGGCCATCGACGAGTTTTACGGCTGCTACAATATATCGAGCATTTCTTATCCACCTCATCTACTCCACCTTTTGTATGATTATAGTCTACAATCATAATTGGTTTCTCTGTATCATTATCTATTTCTTTAATATGATGGGAGTAAGAAAGCAATAACACGGCTTTATTAGGTTTTGGCACATATGATAAAATTGTATAGTCCTTCGTAAAACTATACAACGAACTTTCTATAGATCTATTTCTGTTTGGCAAGAAACACATAAAATTATGTCTTCTTCGACATGTTGGGTTTCTGGCTCAAAAGTCGGATCTTCATCTGCATTGTCAATGTCGCTAAATTCATCTTCACTTTCCAGTTTTATCCACTCTAATATTTGATCATAATTCCTGGAAAAAGTCCCAGCCGACGTTCTCTTGTAAGCAGAACGTCCTGGCCTAGCGTTGTCGCTTGATTCACCCATCCAAAAACAAGTATTTTTTAAAATAATGTACAGTTTTACGCTGTAATTTTCTTCGCATAAACTAAAGTTTATTTTTTAATTCTATAGATACTATTTCACCGACTATAATATTATTGCAACACGTAATTTAAACAGATTATACAATCATATTATAATCTTAACAACTTCATAATTAACATTAGTAAAAACAAATATAATAAGTAATTTAATTAAGATTAAATTCTGAAATAAAGTGAAATAATACAAACATTGTACTGATGTGGTTGTTCAGGAGACACTATGAAAATATAACCATTTTACTGTGGTGGTAGTGTAGTAGACACTTACCTTAACACTGATGTGGTAGTCCCGTGGACACCTTCCGCCATTTACGCACACGTGTGCTCATTTTGATCACCCGCCACACATTGACCGATGCGCGGCCACGTTATGGTAAGGTACTAATAGCGACCGGACTCAAATTTGGAAATTATCGGAAATAAGTATATTTTTCTATTTCGCGGTGTCTATTGGACTACCACGTCAGTCGCAGAGGGTTAATAAAAAATAAAAACATTTTTAAAATTTAGTAGCTATCAAATGTTGTATATATAAAAGGGACAAAATATTCAAGATATTACTATAGTAATGTAGGCATATTCAGTGATCACACATTTGTAAGTTTAAATTATACATGCATCGTATGTTATTAATTTTATATATAATTCACCACATAGTATAAATCTTGTAAAAAATCATATATAAGAAAACACTAAATATTGTATAATAGATATTCCTAAAACCACATCATAATACAAATGTGATATAACATATTTGCCACAAAGTTTAAATCTATATAATTTACTGTCACCGCACCTAGGATTTTGTTGGAATAAGTGGAAATGGAAAAATTTGTTATTTCTTTACTACACCAAATATTTTATTGCTTTTGCTGATTTATTTTCGTATTTTTTCTTTGCAATTGTATCCGAACAATATTATTCAATCAGAGTAAAAGAAACCCATACGTGCAATAATCTTTGTTTTGAAGTGATCGCATTTAAACACTAATTCAAAAATAATAAAATATACAGTTCGATTTATCATATAGTATTACTGAATGGTCGTCAGTATTAATATCAAATTAATGTCACAATGAATGGAAAATACTTTAATAGAATAAACATTTTATGTGCAAATGGCGGCATGCACGTGACCTTTATTAGGATTCTCTCAGAATTTTAACAAATTATTCTAAATAAAGTTTTTAAAGATATGCAATGAGTATTTAATAGTACTCGTATTTGAAAGTGTTATATATATATTTCATATAGAATCAAGTACAATTATTATGTAACAATTAAGACTACATCACATAACTAACTAAAATTATTACACTTAATCACTTAATTTATATGTAAAACAATAGATAGTTTATATGTGATAAATTAGTGTATGTGTATAATTTTTTATTTTAAAATATGAGTAACGTAGTATGTCTTACTCATACACATATTACTTATTATTAAAATACATCTTTTTACATGAAACATATTTTAAATGAAGCTTAAATATGTATGTAGTTAAATAAAAATCATTTATTTTAAGATATTATTATATAAATAAAAATATTTTTGTTTCGATTACACTGCACGTCACTGCGAAGCAGGGCGTACTGAAAATCAGTGTTAGATGTTGTATTCAATAAATATTGATTGGTAAACCCTTATTGGATGTAACATTGGATGGATTGGATGGATGTTACTTTTTTAAATTTATTTTTCATGTTTATATATTTTTTCTTATGTTATGTCAGCGGGAATTATTAAAAATAAAGCAAATAACTAAAAATGTCGTGACATCGGGCTTTAAGCAGGTGTCATGCAGATAAAAGAGTAAGCAACTGACGTCAATCCATTCAGAGAATCAGGTTGTGTGCAGAAACGATGGGCCTATATAAGAACTTCAATATGGGATTCGGGGCTGCTTTCATCAAGGTATGAAGGCAGCCCTGCTGATGGGACATCTAATTCACGACATGACACGGATCACGCCTTATTCACATAAGTTTATTATCGTAAACTTTACGAAATTTAATCTAAATTAATCATTACTCAAATTCTATTACTAGTCTTAAGAAATATTCTTTCATAATACTCTTACATCTGTAATTCAGGCACACTATGAATTTTATACAATTTTTAGATAAAAATGCATTTTACTTCAACCGCGAAGATATTTTCTATGCTTGAAAGTAATAACCTTTTATGTTGAATTTGAATACCTTAAATGTGCTCTAGTGGTGTGGAGCATTTCATTTTAGCTTAAAATCTTCTTAGAATAACACATTTACAGTCGGGGTTACAGTTAAATATTTACTCTTCTATGGTTTAAATGATTATGTAAATGTTAATGTAAATAGCTTATACATTTTAAATGTTAATTATTTTCAAGGAATTAAAATATTTATTCTTATTGAATATTCTAATATACATTAAATTTAAATAAATTTATTTAGTCGCTTTGATCTAAGCCGAAACTAATAAATAACATTAATCAACAAACAACAATGAATCATTAATAGACAAGACGGTAACAAATTTTTAAACGTAATAATAACGTGATTTGAACCATTTTAATCACTTAGTTATAAGATCAATAAAACATAAGACCAACCTTAGATACTCTCCTCTGTTACAATATTAAAAGTTATGAAGTTCTCTCAACATGTCACAACATGTCATAGCAAGATATTCCTTGTGTGAGCACCGATGAAGTGCATCAATGACCTTTTGATAAATATAATATATAATTATTTTAATAATAAAACAACAAAACGAATTTCTATTGCTTGATAAAAATACAATTTTAAAATTACCCCAAATCAGCACTTACAGAGACATGATTTCAAAAAAACTGATTCTCTATATTCTATAATGTTAAAGATTATAACTATTTACGGTGTATTGAACTGCTATTGATTTTTGTTTAAATGTTATCTCCTTATATTTTAATTGAATGAGATGGTAATGTTAATGTTATATGCAACTAAGTAAAGAATTTATGTAAAGTTATACAATTTTTGTTATTGTAATAGAATTTTAAGATCTCTTTTCTTATATTAAATTACTTTATGTCATCAAAAAACATAATTAAATACTGTTTTACCAATATATATAACACAACTATAATAAATATATAAAAGTATAAGTGTTGGAGTAGGTGTACTAGTGTTCTTTGAAGCAAAGTTGAAAAAGTTAGAAAGTTTTCTTCATAACCATACAAAAGTATTAACTATCTAGTTGGTATTTTTTTGTAAAAAATATGGCAAAAATTTACTAAGAAACAATTTTATATATCACTTTTTGATAAACCCACGAGAGACTTCTGGAGTTGAACTAGACTAGATCGCTCAAGAAATCACGCCTTATCAGCACGTGGCTGATAAGTCTAAAATAGTAATTCTTAAGTTAAGGTTACCCTATATTTACATGTGAATTTACTTTTTTCAATGCAATATATTACTTGTATACACGTATACGTATTTTAACACCATTACATGAAGCAAAAAAAAATATATAATATTATTATTATAGAGTCTAGGTTAGTTTTTATATATTTCAATTATTACTGTAATGATCTCTTTAAAATCTACAGAATTCTTTGTATATATATTTAAAAGTATATTTTACATAATAACAATAACTGTAATAAATTGAATATATAAAAATAAAAATTTATATATTTCATTAAATCTATAAAATGATTTAATATTTTTAACTTATAGTTTTGTGAATTATAAATAGACCTTGTGAAGCGAAATTGGTTTGAAGAAGCAGCGGACAGCGGGAACACACGTTAATACCGTAATATAATTTTAAAGCTTAATGTCCGACGGACATTAAGCTTTAAAATTATATTACGGTTAATATACCAAAACTATGAAAAACTATTTTGAATACAGTATGTCTAATAGCTTTTTATGATTAATAAAATTATTTTTCAACGTAACTATAATGAAACATCATTACAAGTAATGATATAATGGTATAATGATATTGTATACGGAAAATCGAGCCGACATTAATTTACTGTAAGTGCGACGGGTGATGCGTAGAATGTGCATCGGTCATGACATAATTACAATTATAAGCATAATGCTTTATATAACTAAAGTAAAGCGATGTATCTTCTCATTTATTAGTACATACATACATACATAGTCATCAGTTCTTTCAGAGAATCGATATTTGATGTGTAGGCGTTAATATGAACTAATAAATCTTATTAGACATTTGTGATCACAACAATACAATGTTATATTGTTCCTCAAGTTCCAATATTTACTCCAATAGCACAACATAACATTTTTATTATGAAAAAGATATTATCAGATAATCAAGAAATATTAAATAAGATAGGCACATATATATGTACCATTTGGACTTGACTGTTTGCGGTATTCCCAAAGGGCATCGTCCGCGTTTATCAAGTGCACAGCTCGTTGCAAGCATTTGGTATTCAAGTTTTATTTAAATTAAAATACCAAATACACCTTAAGCACTATTTTAAATGTTTAAACCAAGATTTTATTAGCTTAATACGAATTCACTCGTAAATAAGTAAATCATTTTCTCTGTGTTTAACGAAAAGTGAAACTTGTTATACGTAAGTAATAAATAATAAAGTTATTCAGCTATCTATAAAAAGTACCTAAAATTAAAATATTATATATAAAACTTTAGATATAATATATGCTGAAATATCCTACTTATACCTCTTATCCCAAGTTTAAAATTTTATGCTCATAGATCACAAATAAACAACGTGATGTGAAATAGAAGATTATCCTGAAAATAGATCTTTTAGTTATTGAATTTTGTATTTGATTTTCCCACAGTTATTTGTTATTAAAATATTTCTTTTGGGTAAGATACAACCAAAGATTCATTTAATATAAATATACACACAATAATATTAATTAACTTTCTAGTCTGAATGTGCCTGAAATATTAGGCCAAAAGCGCAAAACCTAACTATAGCTACGGAAATATTTGTCAGTCACCCCAAGTTTTTTTTGTCTTTGATAGATAAATTAAAAATCTATCAGAGGCAAAAATTTAAGATAATTTCGATAAACTAACAAACAGGTAATGATAAACCATTAAAGGGTTTTGAAAGTGACCGACGGTTCCACTTTGTCTATTGCAATTCTGATATCTTTAGAACTGCATGCATTATGATTATACTTAATTTAAAATAGTATTTAAAAAAAATTATAAACTACTTATAAACGACATATTATACAAAAATTAGTTTCTATGTAAGAATGTTAAAACCTTTAGGAATATTTATTTTATCTTCGAGGTTTAACAACGTGATCCTCACATTTTATTCTTTTACTAAACAGTTCTCGATCATAGAAGAAAGATAATATATTGACGATCCCTTAACGAAACAAAATGGTAATCAATGCATATATTTTTTACTTTCACTTATCAAACAATATTTATTAAATTTTTATTCTACAAAAAATAATTTATTGCGTTAACGCTGTTATCGCTTCCTCCAGTTATTCGTATGTTATAAATAGTTCAGGTAAATAAAATTTTACAAATAAAAATGACAAAATTCGTGTGTTGTACATATAAGTATATTTGAGTATATTGTTTGTGCGTGTGTTTGTGTGAGAAAAAACGTGCGTGCAAAATTATTAGACAGATTATAAATATAACGAGTCAAAAGAAAAAAAATATATTACGGAGAGGTAGTAGCTATTTACCTTTAAATCATCAAAGTAAGAACGTTAATATACAAATAGACTATACAATTCATCTGTATCTGTATTCGTATAAATGATCAATAGATTAGAATTTTCATATACAAGTATGATGTAACAATGTCATAATTATGAATTTCTAAAAATCTTAACAGCTTTTGAATTCATAAATTCTTCATATTCTCTATAGTAAGTTACTGCAAATCAAACAGAAATGAATTTAGAATGTACGAACTTTAACTGTGAAATTAAACATTTTAATTCAGACATAAATATTTATTTGGTTACATTAGTAAAATAATACAGGAAAATCTATTTATATAAGTTAAGACGTTAACAGCATATTCCATTAATAAACATTTAACAGTAAAGCCTTTTAATAAATAATATCATTTTTAGTCAAATAACCTGATAATTAATATTGACTTAACGTAATTTGTAATAGCGTGTTTGTGGTATTAACTATTAACTTCACTATTTATTAGTATGTTAATTGCAAACAGTGCAGTGGAAGCGGGAATATTTTAGATATTTACCATATTAAAACCCAAATGCCACAAATATGGAACGCTGTCAAAACTTATCAAAATATGTACTTTTAAACATCATTAAATATTTATATGTTTATATAACATATGTATATACGCTAGTGTTCATTCCGATCATATCTAAATGACACTAAAGTCAAGGTATCGAATAAAGTAACTTTTTTTAAAGTGCGTCTCTGGTACTTATTGAGAACTAAGGTTCTTTATACGGTCGATAATTGAACTGCAAGAGTTTAGGGGTCACATATCAGAAATAACATACTTCAAAAAACGCAATGAAATTAAATTCCTATTAAGTTCTGAGTTTTCAAATATTATTATAGTAAAGTAAAATAAAATGTTTCAGTAACTTAGGCATTAGATTTCTTTAATCGTAGTATGGAATTAATCATGCGCTTAAAAAATAATTAAAGATTAAAATACTTACACACGATTATTAACAATATTGCTTAGAAACAAATATTTGAGGACGGCCTTAAAAAAGATGACTAGATTGCGGGAAAGATGATACAGAGAAGAAAGGAGTGTATACAAAGATGACAAGAAACAGGGGAATATAGAAGGAAATATAAAACTGCGCTGATTCTAAAATTGGGATAAGAACAAGAAGAAAGAATGCTAAAATGTGTCAATGATAAAATAATTATACATATTTTTATTTATTCCTTTAATATATAATTTTTACAGAATTAAAATAAAAATTTCAGACAGATTAAACTATTATAATTAAGAATACACTTTAAAAATTAAATACATTTGCAATTCTAAAGAGATAATATCACTAACTTTTATTACATTATTACATTGCATTAATATCTTGTTTAACGTCCAAATTATAATTTTTTTACTTACAAAGGAAGAGTTGTTGTATATGTAATAACAATCTTCCATCCATTATTATAAAATAGAAGGATATTTTAGAAATAACGGTAACAATATTGTTCACAAGGTAAATAACTATAATAGTATTAATTAAACCAATAATATCAATTTAATTATTTGTCACATGTAAGATGTCTCTTATGTTATTATCTTGTTAAATGTTTAAAAATTATTACTGAAATTTAACGTATATTTATAAGATATGCATAATTTGCCACATTTTGTAAAATACTAGAAACCTTTATTACCTTAAAATATAACTCCATGTTGAAACTTTTAATGAAAACTGAGAACTGAAAACAAAGGCGTCCCGTGCTACACATTATAGAACTCTTCTTATACTTTTCCGCCAAATAAACCTTTTACCGATATTATTGTAACCAGCAAAATTAGTTTATTAAAACAATATTTGTAATATTCAACGTAACAAAAAGTATTTTAACATATTTGTTTTTGTATTGTATTAAGAATATAACGTATTTTTTTATTGTATTCTTTCTTACTAGTATTTATACGGTATTGCGAATTTAATTTTTACCGTTTTTTTCATTGAAAAGGAATAAAAAACTTGTAAAATATTTCACAGTCAATCTTTGTTTAAAGTACATATAATATATATATATATATATATATATATATATATAGATATATATAGTACCAATGTATATAGATGACGGCGAGGAGTGGTATTCTATTTCTCAGCTCTGTAGTAAGGAGATCATAATGTTAAACCTTATTGAAATAAATTACGTAACCGAATTTTTTAGCAAGCATTACGCAGCTTATATGCTATTAAATAGATATATTACGGATTCTTAAATTAATGTTATCTAAAAATAAATTGTTTTGTAATTTATGTATATTTGTGGTTCTGTTTTGTTTTGAACCAATAAAATATTTTTTTCTCACTGATTTATTGTAAAATTTTATAAACAAATAAAATATTTGAAGTTTTCTTAAATATATATATGAATATATGTTATCAAGTTATGATTAACGTACATAATTATAGTAATTTTCAATCGATATGTAACAACTGAGATTTATTAAATAATAGTCTTTAATACATTCTTACTCCTTCAAAAGACCAAGCTTTAAGAATGTTAATATTTTTTTATAAAGATTTAACTATAGTATTTCAAGCTTTATATGATTTAAAATTGCATTTTGACTTTCCTGCAGCATTGCTCCGTTCTCACCAAATTATCAAATAATCCCTTCGTCCGTCCATCCTTAATTAAGCCTGTCGGTGTGCAGAAATTAACCTATATCTATCCACACTGCATAGCCTAAGGTTTTGTTAATTTAGTAGCTTTCCAGCACTTTATCTTATCTTGAGTAGAAATAAATATGATAATTCTGTAATAAAATATGTAAAATTTTTCATAAATTACTAAGCTACAACATAACTGCAATAATCTAAAGACATATAGAACAAAAACAACAAAATACTATGTATCAATAGCACATCACAGTTAAGGGCGACATAGATCAACTTACTCTTGGCAGCGTCGTATTGTAGCCTCTCGGCAGTTTAACTTGCCTCCAGCATTCAATATTTTTCTTTCTTACAATTAAATACTTGAACTTGAAAAATCCTTGATAATGTAATATGCATTATAAGTTATTCTTCTTCTCATACACTTAGTTCATCGTGGTGCTTTTTCCTAATAATGTTCTAGTGGATGCAGTGTCAGTAAATGGTCCTGATTCTGGAAAAATTTACAACTGTCTGTTGAATTTCTTCAGCGCCATAAGATAACGAACAATTTAAATATGTATATTCTTTTAAATCGGATGCATTAAAAAAAACGTTAAAAATGTTTAATTAAGGCAATTTCTTTTTTAAGACATATTTTTATATTCAAACAACTTTCGATTAATTTAATTTTCAATTAAAGAAAATGTGTAAGTGCTCTGAGTTTGGTATCGAAAGTGTGATTTTTTTTTCTATATCAGCGCAATGTGAGCTTGATACAGCTCTTTAGCGCCGCACCCATATTGCCATATTGCCTGTCTTATATTTTAATGCAGATTTTGTTGGCAATTTTGTAAATAAGTATTTATATATTTTTACTATTATATTTCCACAAACAAATGAAACAAATAACAATAATTACATAAATAACTTATGCTTATTTCACTTAAAATATATCATAAATATATAATGGTTTTTAGCAACGAAATAGTGTAATAGAGAATATCTCTTTCACTTGCAGGAAACAATGCGAACAAATTAAATAATAAAATTATCATCAATTAATCAAAATCAAATTAAATAATAATAAAATTAAATAATAAAAAATAATAATAAGAAAGATGAGATAAAGAATAGATCTATCATCATATAGTTGTTAATTAGCAGATTATCAAGATGCACCCGACACTGGATTAATTATTAAGACCTCTCTCATGCTCATCACATACACATATCGTTTCTAAATAATAAAAAAATTATACTATCTAAATCATCAATACCTATTATATACCCCAAGTGTATATTTAAATCACAGATTCTTAAAAACATTCATACGCAAAATTTTCAAAAACAAATTATTTTCCAAATAAAAATGTTCTAATTTTTATTATATTAGCATTAAGAGTAGGACATAATGAGTTTCATCACAAAAGATATAAATAGAATTTACACATACTTAACATACAAAGTATTTCATTATATCCTATATGTAACAAGATTAAGAAAATAATAATAATAATAACACAAAATCTCAACACACTATAGTATGGCTAACCACTAATACTCCGTAATAGTCTATGAGTAACTTAATGATATGACCACATGATGACATACTCGGAGGTATTATTATGGTATTTAATTATAAAACAGTACAACAATTTTCTATTTAATTCAACACAGGTTTTGTTTGTATAAGTTGTTCGTATGGTTTTAATTAAGGATATGGTATTTATATGGTATATTCATTTGCTAAAGCGAATATGATATACCCACATAGGTTTATTATATACAATTATATTATTACGAAAATTATAATAATTAATATATCTTAATTTACATTTAAGATGCCAATGTGTGTTGAAAGTGTTTATTATAATCATTGCAATTTGCATCTTTAATTGGTTCTGATACTGTATTAAGCAAACATTATACAATATGCATATAATGGTCTTATTTAGACCATTAGATGTATTCCAGTCTATTTGACTGCAATACAAAAATCTCAAAATAATTTAATTTAAAAAAAAAGGATAAAATTATGTTATTACATATCATTCAGAGCTAAATTTTCTATCATGAGTATGACGTAGTTCAGGACAGAGTTCAGTTTACCACGAAATTGCGCTATTGAATAATCAAATACACGATATAATTAAACGAAATCACAATTATTTCAGCGTATACTTCAATAAATATGGTAGGAATTAAATAAACATTACCACTACTAAATTACTTTATATCACATTTATATATTTATATAATATATAATTAATTTTATAAGTGTTTCAGTATTAATTCAAACATTTGCATTTGGTATTTGTATGTATTTAATCATTAAGTGAAACTTCCATTAGAAATTAATTACATACCTGCATCATACACCAGTGGGTACTAGTCTCAAGTGGTCTCGTTGCTCTGGTCATTACTGTTGAGTCGCTTTTGAATTTTATCTTATTTCTCGCTTTTCTTGTTTTCGTTCTTTCCTAAATATTATAAATAAATGAAATAAAATAAGCAGCTTAATAAAACAATTACGAAGGCTGATATATTCTATTTAATATTTATTTTTAAACAACAAACTTTTTTCCTTTGTTCTCCAAACTGTATTCAAACTGGATTTAGGCCTTTCATTATATGTTAATAGTGGGCTCAAAACTAAGTCTACTAAAATTTAGTAGCTTTCCAGCACTTTATCTTATCTTGAGTAGAAATAAATATGATAATTCTGTAATAAAATATGTAAAATTTTTCATAAATTACTAAGCTACAACATAACTGCAATAATCTAAAGACATATAGAACAAAAACAACAAAATACTATGTATCAATAGCACATCACAGTTAAGGGCGACATAGATCAACTTACTCTTGGCAGCGTCGTATTGTAGCCTCTCGGCAGTTTAACTTGCCTCCAGCATTCAATATTTTTCTTTCTTACAATTAAATACTTGAACTTGAAAAATCCTTGATAATGTAATATGCATTATAAGTTATTCTTCTTCTCATACACTTAGTTCATCGTGGTGCTTTTTCCTAATAATGTTCTAGTGGATGCAGTGTCAGTAAATGGTCCTGATTCTGGAAAAATTTACAACTGTCTGTTGAATTTCTTCAGCGCCATAAGATAACGAACAATTTAAATATGTATATTCTTTTAAATCGGATGCATTAAAAAAAACGTTAAAAATGTTTAATTAAGGCAATTTCTTTTTTAAGACATATTTTTATATTCAAACAACTTTCGATTAATTTAATTTTCAATTAAAGAAAATGTGTAAGTGCTCTGAGTTTGGTATCGAAAGTGTGATTTTTTTTTCTATATCAGCGCAATGTGAGCTTGATACAGCTCTTTAGCGCCGCACCCATATTGCCATATTGCCTGTCTTATATTTTAATGCAGATTTTGTTGGCAATTTTGTAAATAAGTATTTATATATTTTTACTATTATATTTCCACAAACAAATGAAACAAATAACAATAATTACATAAATAACTTATGCTTATTTCACTTAAAATATATCATAAATATATAATGGTTTTTAGCAACGAAATAGTGTAATAGAGAATATCTCTTTCACTTGCAGGAAACAATGCGAACAAATTAAATAATAAAATTATCATCAATTAATCAAAATCAAATTAAATAATAATAAAATTAAATAATAAAAAATAATAATAAGAAAGATGAGATAAAGAATAGATCTATCATCATATAGTTGTTAATTAGCAGATTATCAAGATGCACCCGACACTGGATTAATTATTAAGACCTCTCTCATGCTCATCACATACACATATCGTTTCTAAATAATAAAAAAATTATACTATCTAAATCATCAATACCTATTATATACCCCAAGTGTATATTTAAATCACAGATTCTTAAAAACATTCATACGCAAAATTTTCAAAAACAAATTATTTTCCAAATAAAAATGTTCTAATTTTTATTATATTAGCATTAAGAGTAGGACATAATGAGTTTCATCACAAAAGATATAAATAGAATTTACACATACTTAACATACAAAGTATTTCATTATATCCTATATGTAACAAGATTAAGAAAATAATAATAATAATAACACAAAATCTCAACACACTATAGTATGGCTAACCACTAATACTCCGTAATAGTCTATGAGTAACTTAATGATATGACCACATGATGACATACTCGGAGGTATTATTATGGTATTTAATTATAAAACAGTACAACAATTTTCTATTTAATTCAACACAGGTTTTGTTTGTATAAGTTGTTCGTATGGTTTTAATTAAGGATATGGTATTTATATGGTATATTCATTTGCTAAAGCGAATATGATATACCCACATAGGTTTATTATATACAATTATATTATTACGAAAATTATAATAATTAATATATCTTAATTTACATTTAAGATGCCAATGTGTGTTGAAAGTGTTTATTATAATCATTGCAATTTGCATCTTTAATTGGTTCTGATACTGTATTAAGCAAACATTATACAATATGCATATAATGGTCTTATTTAGACCATTAGATGTATTCCAGTCTATTTGACTGCAATACAAAAATCTCAAAATAATTTAATTTAAAAAAAAAGGATAAAATTATGTTATTACATATCATTCAGAGCTAAATTTTCTATCATGAGTATGACGTAGTTCAGGACAGAGTTCAGTTTACCACGAAATTGCGCTATTGAATAATCAAATACACGATATAATTAAACGAAATCACAATTATTTCAGCGTATACTTCAATAAATATGGTAGGAATTAAATAAACATTACCACTACTAAATTACTTTATATCACATTTATATATTTATATAATATATAATTAATTTTATAAGTGTTTCAGTATTAATTCAAACATTTGCATTTGGTATTTGTATGTATTTAATCATTAAGTGAAACTTCCATTAGAAATTAATTACATACCTGCATCATACACCAGTGGGTACTAGTCTCAAGTGGTCTCGTTGCTCTGGTCATTACTGTTGAGTCGCTTTTGAATTTTATCTTATTTCTCGCTTTTCTTGTTTTCGTTCTTTCCTAAATATTATAAATAAATGAAATAAAATAAGCAGCTTAATAAAACAATTACGAAGGCTGATATATTCTATTTAATATTTATTTTTAAACAACAAACTTTTTTCCTTTGTTCTCCAAACTGTATTCAAACTGGATTTAGGCCTTTCATTATATGTTAATAGTGGGCTCAAAACTAAGTCTACTAAAATGTTAATACAAATTATAATCTAAACTCCTAACAGGAACTTTCACAATTCAGCCTAATAAGAGTATTATAGAAATGGAAATAAGGTAGATATTTATTATATTGTTCGTATTGTTTATTGTATCACATTTTTGGCAAATTCTAATTGTGGAGTGATTTAAAAAGGGATTAAATTTTGCATAGAAGTCCGTCAATTGTGAAAATTACGTATTGTTATTTACACCGTCTATTTTCGAAGCGAAGCGCGAATTAGTTTGAAACAAATTATGTGTAAATGAATTATACGAGTACATCGATCTAAATATAAAAAAAATAAGATATAATATCGAATCTGCTTACATCGTAACGGATATGATATGATGTACGAAAAGCTGTAAGCTTAGGCATGTGATTTTGTAAATTCAAACGATTTTATTCTTGTCGCGACCACATTAACAGTACTAATTAAGCTTAGCTACTTCCGTAGATAATTAATAAATTTGTACTTAAGTCTCAGAGGCATGCATCGTGATAAAATTTATTTCTCAATAGCATAGCGTCAACATATTTTTACTAGTGGGCGATGATTTAAAAAACTGGCACCTAACTTGCAAGATTAATAAGAAGTAATCTTATTATAACTGTAGAATGGATAAAAGTTATATGTTGGAGACGAGCCAACATGCCGCAAGGTAACAACGTGGCGCTGCCAAGAGTTAACTGATCTATGAGACGGTAACGTGCTATAATTTATTACTATACCGTTTTACCTTAATATTACATTTTTGAACTAACTATGACTAAATCCTAACCCAATCATGAGTTACTAGCTATTTCATAAAAATGCATTCGCTCTACCGTTCTTTAGTTAACTTATCAAATATATTCTCTAAAGTCATTTGATTTAAAAGACCTTATTACCTCTATCCACTGTAAAGGTTTACTCTAAATACTTTTGACAGAATTTTTCATTTGAATGGATAGTTTGGCATTCCTCTGACATACTATCTGTATCTGATATTACTCTAGCCACTAGATAATATGCATAAAGAAAAATACAAATGTTTTTATATGAAGGTCTCTTCAGTAACGTCCCATATTGGTTATATTCTACACTTTCAATGGACAGTGGACAGAGTGCATGCGAAAGTAAAGTTTGTAATTTTGACAAGTTTGAAAACTGTGACATTCTTCAAGTGAAAAGAATTTTTGGTATTGCTGGCGCTCTCCTTCTAATATATTAAGTGTATTTGACATTAAGCAAGCAGAAATACCTATCCATAAAATACCTCCAAGATTTTACTAGTTATTTGGTTATGTAAAGCTCGCCTCTTCTTAAATGATTTCTAAAAAAAATTTTTTTAAGAAAAACCTAAATTATTTTAAAGAGCAATAAGCGATGGTTTTTTTCATTCTTTTGCATGTCTTGTATGTATATTTTAGATATATACTTACTAAAGTATATTGAAATACTCTAGCCCAATTTAATGGTTTGTAATCTCTACTTACACATGCAAAATATGTTATTGTATGTTTATACATGTCGTACACTCATTGAACACTGATGTGAAATGGTAAGTAGTAATTAATTTCGTGATCACTATTGGGCCTAGATGACATATATAGTGTTCACGTTTATGATTGGTGATATGAACAAAAATCAATGCGTAGTTACCTTTATTCGTTGTCGCAATGATTATAGTATACATTCATGGTATGAAAAGATTTACATATGTATTTAATTTTTTTTTTACTTTTTAGTTTAAAAAAATATCAGAAGGTATTTAAATAATAAACCTAAATATAAGAAAATATAATACCTAAATTCGTCACCGGATAAAGTTTCAGACTCTTAAAATAGATAATACGTATCACAAGAGCATATTTAATATCCAGGAGATAATGATTAATAATCTTTTTTTTTCTATTTTTGATTTTATTTTTTTAAAAATAAAGGGTTTATTTCACTTTTAAGTTCGAAAGTTTTTTTTTATGTTAGTGAAGGGCAAACGAGCTTGCGGGTCACCTTTGATATGTGATCACCGGCGCCCATGAAGTCTTGCAACATCCGAGGATATACAAGAGCGTTGCCGACCTTGGAAATAGAAATATATGCCTTTTTTGAAGGTACCCATGTCGTATCGATCTGGAAATACCGCCGAAGGAAATTCGTTCCACATTCGAGTGGACGTGGGAAAAAAGTCCTTGAAAACCGCACAGTGTAATATCGCCACACATCCAGGTGGTATGGATGGTAAAAGAGGCGATGGCGAGCTGTGCGGTGGTGAAATCCACTCTGTTGGTTAAATGCTCTCCGTTGTACGCGGTCAAATGGTAGAAGCTGATATTGGGGTGATCCGGACTAGAGATGAAAACAGTACTCCATGTGTGGCTGGACCTGCGCCTTATAGAGCGCAAGTCTTTAGCCAGGTTTGAAATACTGCCTTGCTCTATTGATCACTCCCATTTTCATCGAGGCCAAGTTGGCCTTGCTCTCCAGATGACCACGAAACTGACAATCGCTCGAAATGTCGAGACCCAGTATTCTGATACTTGGCGAGGCAATAAAAGGAGTGCTCTAGAAGAGCGGTGATACGACAAATGGGGTTCCTTAGTGGTAAACGTGCCAACCTGTGTCTTTAGGGGATTGAACTGAACGTGGTTCGGTTTAGTTCAGGGAGGTCTCTATTGAACGCACAGGTTTCTTTCGGTACTCATCGGCGTTTTCCCGAGAGAGACCTGCACGAACGGAATATACCGCATCAATGGCAATTTATGTTGGGAATATCCAATATATCATTGATGTGCAGGAGGAACAGAGTTGGGTATAGCACGCAGCCTTGGAGTAAACCAGCGTTCACGGGCTTGGGGTCCGAGCAAAAACCGTCGAGATTGACCTGTATACTCCGCCCAGTGAGAAAACTGGTGATCTACTTGCATAAACTCACAAGAAGCCCGTAGGAAGGTAGCTTCGAAAGAAGCCTCTTGTGCCATACACGATCAAAGGCTGTTGCCATATCCAAACTAACTGCCAGACCCTCTTCGTTTCTTTCAATAACCGCTGCCCAACGGTGCGTAAGGTATAACAGAAGATCACCAGCTGATCGACCATGGCGAAAGCCATACTGCCGGTCATTGATCAACTGGTGATCCTCTAGGTACGTTAGGAGCTGTCGGTTTATGATAATCTCCATTATTTTGGAGAGAAGGGAGGTAATGGCGATAGGTCTGTAGTTAGCTGGGTCCGAGCTATCACCTTTTTTAGGGATCGGATGGACAAGGGCACGCTTCCATGAGACCGGGACTACGCCTTTAAGGTAGGAGTGCCGAAATAGACGCGTTAGCTCTGGAGTCAACTCAGGGGCACACGTTAGTAGCACCAATGGAGAAATGCCACTCGGCCCACTCGATAAATGAACGTCCAAGGAAAATAGAGACTGCCTAATAGTTTTGTGCCGAAAAACTATTTCCGGCATAGAGCTCTGACACCGTGGGATGATAGGCGGTGTCTTCCCTTGGTCGCCCAAGGTCGAGTTGGAGGCGAAAAGAGTGCCCAAGAGATCGGTTTTTTCTTTTGCCGTGTGGGCCAGAGAGTCATTCCCCATATGCAACGGTAGTAGGGACGGCTTTCTTAAATTTCCCAGAGTACCTTTGAGGGCCCAGAATTCGCGCGTGCCAGGCGGGTACTTTGCCAGCTGATCCCCAATTTTGACGACATGCTTGAACTTGCTCTAGCGTTTTGCCGTTTGAAGAATTTGGAGGCACGATTGTATTTCCTCTTCAGAATTCTAAAGTTCAGATCCTTAGTAACTAACGCATTGGCCCAAGCTTGATAAGCCTGCCGTTTGCCAGCTGCTGCAGCCCTGACAGACGCATCAAACCAAGGCCACGATTTGCCACCAAGTGGTACCACAGAGCTTGGTACAAATAGTTCCATGCTCTGCAGTATCATATCAGCTACAGCCGCAGCGCAGTAACTAGGATCATTGGAAGGGAAACAAATCGGCCCCCATGGGTAGGATGCAAAAAAGGACCGCATTCCATCCCAATCCGCTGACTTGTAGTGCCAAACGTGTCGAGTTGAAGGTCTTGTGCGAGTCGAACGTTGAATGGGCACTACACTCCGTACCAGACAGTGATCAGAGGTCCCTAAGGGAGCCTTGACAGTAACCTGGTACTTTTCTGGATGTGTAGTCAGCAGAAGATCCAACAAAGAGGGAGTGTGGCTGTCCACGTCCGGTAGACGTATGTGCGTCTTTACCAGCTGGGACAAACCATTTGCCAGAGCAAAATTAAAAACGGATTTCCCCGCGTAGTCGGTTGCACGTGACCCTAACCTAACGTGGCCCAACAGTTGATTTTTCTGCATTACCACTATGGGTATGGATAGTCGTCGGTAAATATTTCTCCAATTTCTTAATTTTCTAAATATAAGGATTTAGAATACGGAATTATTATTTTTGGTCTAGAGGATTTTATGAGTAGACTTTAAAGGTCAGTTTAGGTTAATACACAGTTAGGTAATTGTCAACAGTCACCACTAATGATGATAAGAATTGGTGTTGTTGAGTAAAACCCTCACTAAAGTTAATATACATGTTAATTAAATTTGAAATGTAAATGTTCTTGACTATATTACATGACTTCTATTTGTAATTTGCTACATTTTCAAGAATTTTAAGAAGAGAAGGGTATTTTATATTAGTACTACGGCATTCAAGAAAGAAAACCTTTTAAGTGTGCTATTAAATTATTTCAAACATATTTTATAAAATATAAACAAATGTCACCAACGAAATTGGAGGCAACAATTTTAAAAGATTTATAAATTTGACTTTTTGTCTTAATGCCTTCTGATTCTTCTTCTTCTTCTTTGTCATATCACTCTTGTCAGAGCGGTCGTGGTTATCATTAGGCCAAGGTGTTTTGGGCAGATTTAGTTTGCCTGACGAGTTTTCGCCACTTCTCCCTATTTGAGATTAGTCTGGTACACTCATGCAAGGAACCGCCTACTGCAGACTTGATTTGGTCAGTCCATCGCATATGTGCCCTTCCACGTAGTCTTGTGCCTTCAACCTTCCCCTGAACAATAAGATGTTCGATAGGTAGTTTCTCTCCAAGAGACGCGCCCAAAGAACTTCAAAATACGACTGTGTACGGTTGTCGAAAGACGCTGCCTAATGCCGAGCTCCTGAAGTATAGAGACGTTAGTTCGAAACTCGGTCCACGAGACTCCAAGCATACGTCTCCAACACCACATCTCAAGGGCGTTGATTTTCTTTTTCTCGACTTGCTGCAAGGTCCGCATCTCCGTATAAAAATATGGGGAACACAAGTGTTTGTACGAGCTTGATCTTTGTGGCTTTAGTTTCAGTTCTTCCAGATTTTTTTCATCTTATCCATTTCGGTTCTTGTGATTGCCATACGCCACTTCACTTCTTCTACGCAGCCTCCCGTATTCGAGATTAAAGCCCCAAGACACATGTATGATTGAACGACTTCGCAGTTTGCAATTTTAGTGACGTCAGGCAAGTTATTGTTGGCCCGATGTACAAACATCACTTTGGTCTTGCTGCGATTGAGTTTTAATCCGAATTCTTCACTTACGCGCTCCATTCTGAGAAGTAGCTCTTCCATATGACATGCACTACTCACAAACTGGGTGGTATCGTCTGCGTAGCGCAGTTTCGAATTTTGTAGCCACTAACAGCAACAGCATCAGTCCAGTCTTCTTGTATTATACGAATTTATTAGTTCTGTGTACGAATTGAACAAAAGCGGTGATATTATGCATTCTTGACGAACTCCTGCACTGGGATTGAAATTTTCAGATAATGAATTATCCGTCCGCATAGACGCAGTTCCATGTTCGTAGAGGCGTTTGAGAAGATGGACCAGATGTTTTGGCGTACCCATGTCTAATAGAATGTTCCACAATTTTGGCCACCTGACAGAGTCAAATGCTTCTGAAAAGTCAACAAAGCATATATAAGTTCGCTTGTAAAACTCTCGGGCCTTTTCTATGATCTGGCGAACGATCAGGATTTGTTCACGGGTACCCCGTCCTTTAACAAAACCCACTTGCTCTGGTGCGGTTTCCTTAGACAAGAAAGCTTTCATTGAGAATATGTAGCAATACTTTGCTAGCATGCGATATGAGAGCTATAAGACGGTAGTTGCTACATGTCTTTGTTGAAACCTTCTTGTGTAATGGAATAAAAACCGTATGAGTCCATTCTGTCGGCCATGTGTTTGAATGCCATATGGTGGCGCCAAAAACACAAATCTAGTAACCTTCGACACGCTCACCGGAGAGCATTAAATTGTAGAAATGTGTGACTCACAAGGGTAATAGGAGTAAATAGGAAACCATGCGTGCACCAACCTCAGAATCCAGGGCAGCTCCAGCCAGATAAACCAGGTAGGTCGACGGCGCGTGATGGTTAAAGTTCAAACACGCAGGCTAGTTCTACAGATGTCCAATAACACTCGCGGTCACGATTTGGCACTACCACTTAATAGCGGTAAGACTATAACAATGTCTCTTCACGATCCTGTAGTGCAATACTCAAAGATCGGGCGGTAAGCTGGAGTTGAAGACGGTGTTGTAGGGCTTCGTCCTCTGCCGATGCGATTAGTGCTGTGTCCAATACTTGAATGACCGGACGCCGCAGTTGGCGATGGTGTGCATGGTTTAAGGAAGAGTGAAGGAAATGGATTGCGATGTCACATATAATTGACTCATTCACTATTATGAATATAAAGCCACAAGGTGGCGTTACCACCATATCTTATTGCAAATAGTTTGAAAGATGTTAACACCTACGAGTATGTCACCTAGCGCCCGTATAGTTTCGATCTGGGTTGCACCCTGTCCCGTGGCTTTCCCGTTCTTCAGGTGTTTAATGGCGGCTTCTACTTCAGATCTAAGAATGTCTGCCTCTTGGTTCATATTTCCAGGATCAGTCTCAGGAAAATTTATCGACTGCTTGTCTAGGAACAGGGACTGGTAGTATCATTTCCAAACGTCAGTTATTTGGTCTAGCTCAGAAACCACTGTGCCATCAGCGATTTTAACATCCCAGGTCTTAGTGAAAAGTGTCTTTGTGATGGTGTTAATTTTGCGGTATAGATCCTTGGATTCATGTCTAATACCGTGAGCTTCGATTTCTTCACATACCTTACAAAGATAAGCGTAATGGTCCCGCCTGCATCCTGCCTGTATTTGAGCTGTTAGTTTGTTTAGGTCAGAGATTACTGCCCCTGTTGCCTTCAATGCACGTCTCCGTTTCACTAACTAGCGTATCATCTGTCATCTAGTGTTGTCGTTGTGAACCACTCTTGATTAACCGGAGACCGAGATAGATTCAGTAAACAGTTCTTTAGTTCGATCCTATAGCACTTCAGAAGTCTCCTCGTCCAGGTCTGCACTGTTCTGTTGCGCCCATTTAAGTTTGGCAGCAGCATAAAACTTTGAGCTATCTTGCACTTCGATTCTCGTTTGTTTACGAAGACTTCGAGCCGCTTTGAACTTCAGTTTAAACTTTGAGTTTAAAGTTGGTGGTCTGATCCGCAGCCTGCACCGGGTAGTGTATGGGCATTTCTGATTGCTGATTTCCATCGTGATCTAACTAAGATATATTCTATTTGATTACGATATTTACCGTCCGGAGATATCCAGGTATACAGCCTGCGAGGATGGTGTTGGAAGAGACTGTTTACTATCATCAGATCATTTTCAGTTGCAAACTGTATGAGGCTTTCACCTCTGTCGTTTCGTGCATCTAGGTCGAATCTGCTTAGGCAATGACTAAGCTGATGAGAGTTTTCTCCAATTTTGGCGTTAAAGTCACTCAGTATGATGAGGATTTCTCTATTAGTTATATTCGAAATAGTACTGTTTAGTTCAGAAAAGAACTGTTCAATTGCGTCGTTGTTCATAGTACTGGTTGGGGCAAACGATCTGAACGATGTTGAGGTTCAATGGTGACGCTTTTGGTTTGACGCTGAGTATTCTATCATTTACTGCATCTTGGCCGATCACACAGTACCTCTGATGTGCGGGTACTAATAGAGCAACTCCGTTATTACTGTTATTGTCATTACCAGAGAAGATCGAGTATATGGCATGGGAGTCAGTGAGGAAATATGCGTTTCCCTTCCAATGGGTTTCACTGAGACCACAGATGTTCAGACCGCATCTAACGATCTCCTTTTCTAAAATGTTGAGTTTCCCAGGGCTGAGCAAGACACGCACATTCATTTCCCTATTGATTGAATTTGGTGCAGCTTGACAGATGTTCCAGTAGCTAAATTTCCATGGAATTGAAATGTGCCTCAAATACGGCGAAAGAAGAAAATGTTACAAACTCGATGTCCTAAACTTCATCTGGCTATAATTGGAAGAAAATTTAAAAATGTTAATCTAAAGTGTTCCTTCAATTTTTGTTTGCTAATTTCTCAAACCTATAGAATAATGATAATTATCTAGCGTTAGTGTTATCATTCAACAAATAATAAATGATCGCAACAAGCAAATTTAAATGAACCTACAAAATGTACGCCTGTATGTGGTACTCTGCTCTGATTTGATTATCCGCGTAACTATTATTAATGTATTAAAAAAAGAGTTCTTGTAGTTAAATCTTGCGGATGCCTTAAGTAGAAGTTTCTGATTTATTTAATAATATAACACTTCATTTAGTTGATAAAGTTACAGTACCATAAATATAATTTTAATGCTTTTGTTAAGCACAAGCAAATGAACGGTATAATATTGAAATGTATTTTTATTAAAGACTGCATTATAAACTATTATTTAGATTAAAATATAAAAAGTTTGCAATAGGTCTAAAATTTATGGACTTAAAAAAATGTGTTCATTTTTATATTGTACCTATTTAAGGGGACTGTATCGAGTAAGAAAATGTTTAAATTATTTTGTACATTAGTAAGCATATATTAATAACGAAGTAATTGGACAGTGTGATGCTAAATCCCTATTTTAAATTGTAATTTTTTTTAAATTTCGATAAATAAATATTCCTAAGATTTCTTCAATGACTTTATTTATAACTTATTGTTGGATAAATTATAGACAAATTGTGTAACTGAAAAAATAAATTTAATAATTGAATTCTTTATCAATTTTTGTTAGCAAATATTAATATAAGATATCCACATAAAGATTCAAATAAATCTGTTCACCAAAAAAATTAAAACTGTATAAATGCTAAGTGATGAAATTATAGAAAGAAGTACGCGTACCGATCACGTAGATGCAAACAGCTCACTCTCAAGGGAGGTAATTTGTTTTTGCGGAAGGAATTCTTACACAAGGTAAATGAATACTATTTCAAGTTTTAATTCTGTTAATGATGAATATTATACTTATATAGATAATCATAAAAAAATTGTAGATGAATAAAATGAGAAATATTGATTAAACAAATTAAAACAATTAGATTTAGAATCCCTTGTTACGGTGTGGCAAAATATCAAATAATAAAATGTATTATAAAATACGTTTGTTATAATTCCGTTTATTTTATTTAAAAAAGGTAAAACTTGTAATATAAATTACGGAAATAGACAATCACAGACAACTGCTAATTAACAATAACAGTGTCTAATGAAATACAAGCAATTCTTAAGAAGAGCTCTCCTTGTAATACGTCGACATCTTATATTTTAGTAATAGTAATAAATTTATACTTACAATTAATTATAAGTTACTTTTTAAACATTTTTATAAAATACATAAATTCTCTAATTTACGACACTATTATTTTCATAAGAGAACTATATGTCTAAAATTATGACTGTAGTTAGTCCTATATACAATTTCTTTTAAAAAGAATGTTACAATTTCATAAAAAAGATAAAAGTTTAAAGTGTTTTACCATACGCTATTATTTATACTTATAATAAATCTGTAGAGAGGTCAATTCTGTACATGAAATATATTTACAAAATAAGTAGCAGGGGGTGATTAGTGTTCGATACTGATGCCAAAAATGCAGTTAAAAAAATGTTTGTCTGTCTGTCTGTCTGTCTGTCTGTTTGTATGTTATTTATAGAAAAAAAAACTACTCGACGGATTTTAACGAAACTTAGTACAATTATTCTTTATACTCCTGGGCAGGTAATAGTATACTTTTCATCACACTACAATGAATAGGAGCAGAGCAGTGAAAGGAAATGTTGAGAAAATGGGAGAAGTTTCTTGATTTTTTAAGCTTCCGTCGCGTGTGCAGCCTTAATGGTTAGAGCTACATAGAAACTATGTATAACGGAAATATTCTACATAAAAATACACGAAAAATATTCCAAGACAGCATATATCTACCTTTTATAGTTAACTCACAATAACACGCATAACTCTCGATAGCTTAGCAGTTCGGAGATTTTTTATTATATTTGTTTACTTTTACGTTTATAAAACCAATAATGCTCACCATCATTCCTAATTAAAAAAAAAATAAACATTAGCACCAATTCAATAAAAAAAGAATCATTGAAATCGGTATAGAAACACCAAACTTATACTTACTTACATGAAATACGCCAACAAGACATCGCGCGTGAATAGTGAATCAAGCTATAAGGATTATTTTTGCGTAATGGTTGCCGCGCTCGACGGGGCTCGCGGCGGCAGAGTATAAAAGGGGCGGGAGGCGAGCGCAAGCGTCATTCAATATTTGGCTGTTGATGCGTTCAGAGTGTTGAACTTTATTGACAGACAATAATTGTTATTTTATAAACCGTGCTTATCAGCGCGACTTTTTGTCTTTAAATAGTTTATTTTAATTTCTTTTGTTGTTATTTTCTAAATTAGTTTTAGTTTTGTTTAAATTCTTAACTATTAATAGTTCCTATTTTATTTCTTTTTAAGTAGATTTAGATTCGATTTTTAGATTAGATAATAGATAGATAGATTAGATTATTGTTAGATTTTTAGTTACTGATAGGTTAGTTTTGGGCATTTTATGTTTAGTTTTTTTTGTATTGAGTAGATAAAAGCGTAGGTAGGTACTTTTATTAATTATAGTATTCATAGGTATTTTTTATTTATTTTTAAGTGAAGTAGGTATAGGTAGATATTGCCTACTATCTACCTATACTGCACACGTGTTTTAGCTTTATTTTCATTTCTTTTTTTTTTGTACCTAAGTTGTAGGTAGGTAGGTACATATTTCTTAGTTTAATTCTATTAGAATATTAGGTATTTAAGTTTAAATAGGCACTTAGATTTATATTTTTTTATTATATAGCAGCTGTACTTAGAACATCTAAGGTTTTTTTTGTATTAGCATAGGTACTTTGATTAATTACAGTAGTTGTAGGTATTTCTTATTATTCATTTTTAAGTGAAGTAGGTAACTGTAGATAGTATTGCACACGCATTAAGTATAGCTTTATTTTCATTTTTTATTCTTTTGTAATTTGTAGGTACCTAAGTACATATTTATAATTCGATTAGAATATTATTTTAGTTTTAATAGGCACTTAGATTTATATTCTATTTATTATATACTTAGCTATAGTTAGGACCTCTGACGTAAGTTTTTTGTTGGGTAACTAAATAGAATTTAAGTTACCGTCGATTAAAAATAAAATAAACGATGCCACCTAAAAAACGACCATCTTTATCTCGAACTTCGAGTCAAGCTAGGAGAATGAGAATGACGCGTTCTCAAGAATCGGAAGAGGAAAGAGCACATCGGTTAAACTCTATGAGAGTTAGTGCCTCAACATCTCGAGCTAATGAAAGCTCTCCAGAAAGAGAGATGCGATTAGCAGCTGAAAGAGCGAGACGAGCTACAACACGGGCTTCTCAAAGCTCTTCTCAACGAGAGCTAAGGCGTTCCATTGACCGGGAACAACATGCGTTATCCCGAGAAGCTGAAACTGCTTTACAACGAGAATTGCGACTCACAGCTGACAGCGAACGGCATACATTATCTCGCGAGTCTGAAACCTTCACTGAGAGGGAATTACGGCTTACAGCTGACCGCGAACGTCATATTTTATCTCGCGAGTCCGAAACCTTCACTGAGAGGGAATTACGGCTTACAGCTGATCGCGAACGTCATATTTTGTCTCGAGAATCTGAAACTTTTACTCAATATCAAGACCGTTTGACAAATGATAGGGCGCACCATAACATGATTCGATCTCTTGAAGATGAACATGAGCATGAACAACGACTAGAGTCGGGACGCGATTATTACAATTCTTTGAGACAAGAACAATTGATTACTTTATCTAATGAAAGATTAAGAATTGAAAATATTCGGTCGCTTGTAACAGAAGAACAGCGAGAGGCCCGTCTTACTGCAGATAGATTTCGACATGGTCTTAATGACTTAGATATACACGTGGTAGATCAATCTACAAATTCGGTGGCGTGGTCCGATAAATATAAAAGTGGGTTTGCTTATAACCTCACAATTGATTACAGATCATCTTCTGAAATAGGCGATATGAACGTAGTATGTTCCTTTTGTAATGCTTCGAAGTGGAGGAAGGAGTCTGCTGGTTTCTGTTGTTCTGGAGGTAAAATAAATTTGCCTTCGTTCGAAGACCCACCGGAACCTTTAAAATCACTACTTTTAGGGGAACATTTGCAATCCAAACAGTTTTTAGATAATATTCGCACTTATAATAGTGCATTCCAAATGACATCCTTTGGTGCTAAACAAATCTCAGAAGGCCCTTTCATGCCTACTTTTAAGGTACAAGGTCAGGTTTACCATTTGATAGGGTCCCTTTTGCCTGAAGAACAACCTAAATTTCTTCAAATATATTTTGTATCCGATTACAACGAACAGTCGAATATAAGAAATCAATATTTTCCGAATTTAAATACTGAACTCATTTCACAACTTCAGAACATGTTACATCAGGTTAATTCGTACGTATGCAGTTTTAAATCGGCATTAGAAGCCCTTTCTCAAGATGGTAATAACAATTATAAAATTGTTATAAATGCCGATAAGCGTCCAACTCAGGAACACCCTGGGCGTCATAACGTTCCATGCAATCCCAACAACATCTTATATCTTCGGTTTACGGTGACATAACAATTATATTAAATAGGGACAATTCTTGGCTTTGCGAAAGGTCCATTTTGACTCCTCGCAATGACCAGGCATCTGAAATTAATAATAAAATACTGTCTAATATACAGGGAGAAAGCAAAGTTTATAGTTCAATAAAATTCTCAAAAAAAAAAGTTTCAAAATTCTGCTCCGAAATTTAAGACTCAACTTTGCAATGGAACTCGGCTAAAAGTAACCCAGTTGCAACAAAATGTAATCGAGGCTCAAATTTTAACAGGTTGCGGTGCAGGAGAAACTGTCTTTATTCCCAGAATTCCCATAATACCAAATAATTTTCCATTCCAATTTAAAAGAACGCAATTCCCAGTATCGGTGTGCTATGCCATGACTATCAATAAAGCTCAAGGGCAGACTTTTCGTGTTGCTGGAGTAGATCTCGGTGTTAGCTGTTTCTCGCATGGTCAATTATACGTCGCTCTTTCCCGGGTTAGCAATTCTAGGAATCTTTACGTTCACGTGCCGGACGGGTCGACTCTTAACATAGTCTACCCAGAAGCTTTGCGCTGAAACATTTTAATTTGATCCAAAAATATTAGCAATATATTATCTTAATAAAAAACAAGGAGTTACACGCTGACCGAGTCGTGGGTATAGCGTGGGTATATTATAATATTCTGCGGTTACTTATATTTTTCAACAGTTTTGTGGATTGGCATATTATATTACTATTGCCCTTCTAAAATACGAAAGTGAATCTGCCTGTTACGTCAAAACTATGAGGGAGGACATCTGCTAATTTTTTTTCGAAAAACGACGGAAACGCGGACGAAGTCGCGGGCAAAAGCTAGTTATTAATAATATCTGATACTTTCTCATAATTTAAGCAAATTATTAGTATTTAAGTTAAGATAACTTATTTTACCTGACAATTGTGGTTCTGAGAGTTTTCAGAGTATAAATGTCACGTTTTCAATTTACTGCAGCGCTTTGAATTTATGTATTTGATATTCCGAATCATTTCCATAAATATTTAATAGAATAGTGTAAAAGCGCAAAATAATACAAATTCTTTAATAACAAATATATTTTAAAGATTTAAAAATAAGTTTTATATACTTGAATAATTTTATATTACTTTTTAGTGTCATATTAACTTTTAACAAGATTCTAGTGTTATTAAGTATAAGACTAGAAAGTATAATTATTGGTTCACAGTCAAATTATAATCATTAAAAGTGAAAGAGATGTACTTCCTGATCCACTCCTTGGAACTTTTGTAGACGTACGATTGTGCATTGAGCTCAGAACATGCGTTGCATTAAAAATAACTAACCAGTGAAACTCTGAAAGTGGTTTTGTTACTATAGGGTTATATAAAAGCTACAGCATATATTATGGAAATAAAAAATTATAGTTAAGAGTAAGTTTCTAAATTGATAAGATTTAATTAGAAATATAACACTATACTCCATTTATTTATCACATGTGTTATTTACTCAGTAATCGAATATCAGTCTATCATATTAAGTCAAGCGCCCCATAGATCAGCTAACGCTTGGCAGCCCAAAGTAAATATAATAAATATCCTTTCAAATACGAGTATAATAAATATCCTTTCAACAATTACTTGACTGAACTATGAAATATTTGTTTGTTAAGTTAGAAAATTATTTTTTAATCATACTATAACAATGTTGATATAAGAGATCTATTTTAACCACGTATAACATAATATAACTGTATTATATAATATTTCTTCGTTCTTTCCATGTCGTTATTTGCAGCGACTAGTTGGGTGAGTGGAATAAGTTTCCTTTTAGAAGCAGTTTGATACAATATTGTGTCAATGATGTCTTCCGCTATGTTAAGTGTTAATAAAGTACGACATCATAGTCACCGAGATTTGTTCCAAAGTAATATATCTTTAATGTTCTGTTTTATAAGAATATACTATTCAGAATATTCATTACTTAACGTTATATTAAAATTACATTGAATTCTTTATAAAAGAAGACATATTTTTCTTAAACAATTATTTGAAACATATTGATGAAATAATTAAAGAAAAATAATATTAGAAAAGAAAAAAATCACACTTTATATTAATTGTATGTATATAATTGTATTTTTAATAATTAAAAGAACATCTTTTTTTAATAAATAAACTCTGGGATTTAACTTTTTGCAACAACTCATAAATTAAATTAATTAAATTAAACACATTAAATGTTGAACGAATTAATTTTTTATTAATTTAATTTGTGCTTAAATTTTTATTTACTTATTTATTTATTATTGCATTAGAGTCGTGTCAAAAAAGTGTTTTCCATATATTCGAGAAATCACCATTGGGACTATAACAGACGCTCAAAAACCATTTATTTGTCTACTACTTCATATTGATATCTATTAGGTAAAATTTGGATATTTAAGTTATAAGAATTAAAATACGTTGTATCATATCTAATGATACAAAATCGAATTACAACATAGTAACCATAGTAATGCTGGCAATAAATAACGAATAGAATTTTCAGCCTGAAGAATTATCATCATCTTTATTTTTAATATAGCGTGATTTTATAAACTAACCTATATAATATATGAATACAGAATACAAAATTTTATATTTTAAACATATTTATACGCTTCTTTTATAAATCCAGCAAAAACAGTTGTCCAAAACACGAGATCCATCTATTTTAATTTATCTCTGGTTACAGCGCCTTGCAACATCGTAATAAATTAGTATTTTTTGTAATAAATTACTACAAATTGCAAAATCTAGTCTAGTCTAGTATTACATCTAGTCACAGCAGAACTGTCATACAAAAGCAGCACAAATTGTAAAATGTTTTTTTTTTTATAAGATCTCACAGTTCTAAGCTGCGAAGAATCAAAAGACGTTCTGACTCTTCTGTGTATTGTCCAGAACGTTGGCCTATTTCATCTATATAAAAATTAGAATCCAGTAGATACTATTTAGTCAGAACTTATATATGATTTGTGCCAAGATCAAAAAATATTAGATAAAAATAATAAAAACTAATGAGAATATTATTATATTATTATACTTTATAGTGGAAGACAGAGATATTTTAAAGCTAATTTAAGAAAACTTTTCTATTCTTTTTAGATTTAAAGAAATTATTTGTTCATCCATCTTACATACGATTTATTAAAAGTATTATTTAATAACATAGCAATAATAACCGAATATTTCCAAATATTGATACTGATAGCAATTTTAACAATGGAACGCACAAGCGCATGGCAGCTAGTTGCACATCACTCAAAGAACCCTTAGCTTTGACTACAACATGGAGTCACAAGGTCACAAAATATCTTGTCTTATATTCACATACGTCTACTTGTTTTAACCAATATATAATGTCGGGAAACTCACTTCACTTCACTATCGATTAAGTTAAAAATGTTCAGAATCTTCTACCAATATTTATCTATAATGTTATATGTTGTACTTTTAAATATTCTTTCTCTGATAATAAGTTGAATATTAAATTCTAAAAATTAGAAAGAGGTTTACCTCTAAACTCTAAATATGGCAGGTTTATAAGTTTTCATAAAACCGATAATGTTTAAAACTTTCCATTCGATTTTTAAAAACTTTTTAAATAATATTAAGAATAACCTTAATCGTGATCATAGGCTTATTTTAAATATTACATATAAAACGTTTTTTACTTTATACGTTATAGAATACCCTCTCACAGGCAGAAACTAATAGAATAGAAGAAATAAAAATATTAAAGCATCCGTCTTTTCTATCATATAATCTCAATTTATCAGTCTATTTGTCAGCTACCTCGTGTAATGTCAGCATCCTCAGTATTGTCGCTCATAAATATAACAAATCTCATGAATTTGATTGCGAGGAATATATGTTTGTGTGAAAGCTCACTAGACATTATGCTAAGTCTTACCCTTTGTGAGAAAAGTTATAATTTAAGTATGACAAAATATAAAAAGAATGTTTACAATTTACAATATATATAACATTTATATTGATATAAATATATTAAAATACAAATATAAATTGATAACATCATATAAAATCATTATTTTTAATTTTATGTTATGACGATGCTTAAAAATATAAATATCGTTAGTTCATATTTTGTAACGATTACTTTGGTAATTTTTTATTTTTTAAAAGTCTGGATAACCTAAATTCCAGTTTTCTGAAATAGATTATCAGCAAATTTCATAATTAATCAATCAAGAGCAAAGCCTCGGGTAACTGGTCAAATATTTCCCTTGATACGTTTGAGCCTTTGCGCTAATATTGTAGGCATAGTTAATTCAGTTTTGACAATGTATTTAACATTGATATTAAGTTTCAAAAATGATCTATAAACATGTAAGAATCACTCACAAGTATATAAACATAGAAAAGAATGTAATAAAAAAAAGTGGCTCCCATTCCCATTTCACAATAAAGAAAATAAATATCACCTCTAACATATTACCGTTTAGCAAACATATTATTTAGCTTCCGTTTTTCTCATAATGACTAATGACAATAGAACGTTCAGATAATAAAACAAACACCGAGGCGAAAACACCCTGAATATAGTAACATACAATGGTTAAAGGTCAGTCTAATGGCATTCTAACTGCAATATCTTTATTAACGCTGCTCATTTAAAGTTCTTACTTTTAAAGTACATAAGTATACTTCTAATTTATTTAATATTTGTTTTACACCCTACAAAAAAGTACTACGTATCAAAAATATTAATATTTAGTGTGAATAACGTCTCGACTATTTTTTAGCCAAAAAATATGAAGTATTCGGGTGCACTGTTGTGAGAATTGACGACTACTTCCCTGAAATCTTTGCTTTTTAACTTGGCATTGCTGAAATTTAAAACTGCAATGAGTTAAACTATTTAATTAAGTCTCAGTTTTCTACAGATTTTTTACAATATTATTTCAATCGAGCAGAAAGCATACAGCGTGCGTGCACCGGGCATGTAGCGTGCATTCAGCAAATATAACGTGCAGAAGAATAAATGTGCAACATGCAAGCAAGCAAGAGCGCAAGAAGAACACGACATGCGTATATTATATTACATGTATTATTGCCTATATATATAACTTTCATGATATAATATTTTGTAATGTGGGTAAAGCAATAATATTATTGTTTATATTATTATTTAATTCTAGTAAAACTACGTAATTTAAAAGTGTTTAAGTTTACATTCACTTAGAACAAATTTTATTACTATAGTGTATTGAAGTAGTAAAAATTATTAATTTTACTTATTGACCAAAGTCAGCTTTATGATATTAAATTATTATTAAATATGTTAAACAGAAACATCTGAATTGTGGTTACTACAAATACAGTTAGGAATTTAGTGTTGTTCAAAATAACATTTTATCAGTATTTAGCTTGTTCAAATTGTTAAAGCTATGATTACGACCAAATGCCAAAAATATCTGTCAAATTAGTATAAATACTTGATTTGATTCTGAATAACATCCGTACTTGACATCTAAGCTATGAATCATCATAAGCTATGAATTCTTATGCTTATATCTTTATTAATATTATAATATTGTGCGTATTTAAATTTAAATCTATTATCTTAGTGAGTAAATAATTGTGAACTTTTATAATATTTTATTATGAACTAGCTTTTTCCCGCGACTTCGTCCGCGTTTCCGTCGTTTTTCGAAAAAAAATTAGCAGATGTCCTCCCTCATAGTTTTGACGTAACAGGCAGATTCACTTTCGTATTTTAGAAGGGCAATAGTAATATAATATGCCAATCCACAAAACTGTTGAAAAATATAAGTAACCGCAGAATATTATAATATACCCACGCTATACCCACGACTCGGTCAGCGTGTAACTCCTTGTTTTTTATTAAGATAATATATTGCTAATATTTTTAGATCAAATTAAAATGTTTCAGCGCAAAGCTTCTGGGTAGACTATGTTAAGAGTCGACCCGTCCGGCACGTGAACGTAAAGATTCCTAGAATTGCTAACCCGGGAAAGAGCGACGTATAATTGACCATGCGAGAAACAGCTAACACCGAGATCTACTCCAGCAACACGAAAAGTCTGCCCTTGAGCTTTATTGATAGTCATGGCATAGCACACCGATACTGGGAATTGCGTTCTTTTAAATTGGAATGGAAAATTATTTGGTATTATGGGAATTCTGGGAATAAAGACAGTTTCTCCTGCACCGCAACCTGTTAAAATTTGAGCCTCGATTACATTTTGTTGCAACTGGGTTACTTTTAGCCGAGTTCCATTGCAAAGTTGAGGTGGTCTTAAATTTCGGAGCAGAATTATCGGTATGCCAATTTTTAAACAAATTATATGAGAAGGTAGTCCAGGCATACTTAAAGAATTTAAAAATTCTATCGGGTAATTAGTGGCTTCTTGTTCATCAACCATTCTATTTATTGAACTATAAACTTTGCTTTCTCCCTGTATATTAGACAGTATTTTATTATTAATTTCAGATGCCTGGTCATTGCGAGGAGTCAAAATGGACCTTTCGCAAAGCCAAGAATTGTCCCTATTTAATATAATTGTTATGTCACCGTAAACCGAAGATATAAGATGTTGTTGGGATTGCACTATACAACATAACTCAGGTGTCAGAATAAGTTTTCCTTGGTGTAGTTGTGGATAGGTACCTTCACCAATCTTCAATAATGTATCAGAAAATTCACGATTATCTGCGTTGTCTCTAGTTCTCACTCGCATATTTATAGTCAAATGCACCGATTGTATATCACGCCACAAATAAGAGCTTTTCAGGCAAGCCCTAATCTCATCAGCTCCGTGCGATCTAAATTAATTGGTATTTTAAACATAGTGTGAGCAGTCTTACCTCCTGGTAGCAATGTTGCAGCTATACCTGATGAAGCCACGGCAAGAGCGATTTTACGCTGATTTCGAACATAAGCTAATATTAATTTAGTCAAAAAAGTTTTCCCAGTTCCTCCAGGTGCATCTAAAAACCATATTGTTCCTAAATTATTCTGCACACTCTCGCACACGCGATCATAGACTAAGCGTTGTTCTGCAGTCATCATTGGGACACCGTTTTCTAATGTTACCAGCAGTTCCATTGGGTTGTAACCAATCTCTGCGGAATATTCCCTATTGGTAACCTCTCCGACTGAGGTTGGCGTTGGCAAACCATATTCACAAAGTGATTTACCGCCTACTGCTGTTAAGTCTTCCTGAAGAGCTAATAAGCACTGATTTATAGCCAGATCTCGAAAATTATCATTAGTTGCGCCTTCATTATTGTGAGATAAATTCCGAAGAAAGTCTTCTGCAAATTTTTCTTTATATTTTTCCCATAATTGGACAGGATCAGATAAATTACAAAATGTGAGTAATGTTACAAATAAATGGCGTAACCGTCGTGGATTATCACTAACACAGGATTCTGCTAAAGCGTCATCCCAATGTTGATCATTTTCAAGCAAATGACGCGCTTGGCAAGCTGCATGATAAGTTGGATAAACAACATCGTCTACTTTTCTCAAATCTATAAATGATGTTGGTCCTCGCACTGTATGTAATAATAATCTCAAATAAAAACACTCTGCGTTGTTAGGATGAACAGTATACACTCTACCAAGAACATGTTCTTTGAAAATACCTGTCTCGCCATCTACAGGCCTGCCTCGGCGTCTACGGTTAAAGACACCTCGTTGTTTATCGTAGGTATAATACGATGGAACTTCTTCATACAAAAGAGACTTTGCGAAATTATCAGTTTGGCAAAGTCGAAAGAATGCCAATAAAGTTGTTTGTCTAGGGTTCTCTAATCGTTCTGTAACATTTTCGGCGTTAAAATATATACGTTGACCGCCTTCCAGATGAACATCCAGATGGGTCACAGGTGGATATCTTTCGTGAATATTAAAACTTAAGATCCGCCACACAGCTTCTGAAGAGCTGATATATCTGCCTGACTGAAATCTAGTAACTTCATCATGTTCATTTCTTAACGCAAACGTAGCTTGGTCACTGCCCTTGTTAATGTACTTACAAATATATTTAATTGACTCTACACTATTACACATTTCTACATTTATGTGAGCTTGAAATGCTCTGGACAATACAGGCGAATACGGAACGACCCACCTATTATCTAAAGTAACCTGTTGTCCAGACATTCGCTTTTCAACAGTAAAACCACCATTGTCTCTTGAACGGCGACGATATAATGGGTATCCATCATGTCCTGTTACAGTTTCATCCACTAATGCTTTTGGATACCTTTTAGTGCAACGACCGTCTTGCATGCAAGGAGCATTTGCGTTAAATGCACCACATGGACCATGTATCATATGAGTTTTAACAATGTCGTATAACAGGGGATCTGCAGTCGGATCTGGAATTTCAGCACTGATTAATCTGTCTACATCATTAGGTCGAACCTTATCTTTTAACCAAAGCAAGATATGTGCGTGAGGTAAGCCGCGTTTTTGCCACTCAACACTATACATATAACACAATACTTCTCCAAAAATGTTATCTTTGGTAAGAAGATCTATCATTGATTTTAATTTTAAATGAAACACTCTTGCAATAATATCATGGCGGTCATGCGGTGCCTGACCCTCAAGAAGCTCCCGAGTGATTTCATCCCACTTGGGATTGGTAGTTACAGTAACAAATAAGTCGGGACGTCCATATTTTCTTACGTAACAAAAAGCGTCTTGAGTACGTTCATGCATGTAGCGTGGACCACCAGTAAAAGAAGAGGGTAAAATAACTAAAGGACCCATATTCACAGTATCGTTATCTTGCTGCATGGCATCGCGAAGGTGCACGTATTCTTCAGCGCGCAGCTGCCTTTGATTAGATCGTATATAAACTAATCTTTCGGTTTCAATTTTTGCGTACATGTCAACAATAAACTGATTAAATAAGCCACGAAAACGTTGAAAGTATACCAATCTATTCCGTCTCACTTGCAGGTGGTAACAATAAAATTGAAGGCATGACACCTTTTTATTATAATTAGGTGCGCCTGTGCGCGGATCGGTTTGGTATACAGCGAAATTATAACCATCTTCCCCTCGACAGTATATCATAGGATATTGCAAACTGTCGTAAGCCCTGTGGGTTTCGAAAATACGTTGCAAACGATTGTCTCTGGAACGTATAACGATATCACGCCTATCACATTCCTGGTCGACCAGTACTACAGCAACTTCATTCGTGGATGGAACGTTATGACGCCCAGGGTGTTCCTGAGTTGGACGCTTATCGGCATTTATAACAATTTTATAATTGTTATTACCATCTTGAGAAAGGGCTTCTAATGCCGATTTAAAACTGCATACGTACGAATTAACCTGATGTAACATGTTCTGAAGTTGTGAAATGAGTTCAGTATTTAAATTCGGAAAATATTGATTTCTTATATTCGACTGTTCGTTGTAATCGGATACAAAATATATTTGAAGAAATTTAGGTTGTTCTTCAGGCAAAAGGGACCCTATCAAATGGTAAACCTGACCTTGTACCTTAAAAGTAGGCATGAAAGGGCCTTCTGAGATTTGTTTAGCACCAAAGGATGTCATTTGGAATGCACTATTATAAGTGCGAATATTATCTAAAAACTGTTTGGATTGCAAATGTTCCCCTAAAAGTAGTGATTTTAAAGGTTCCGGTGGGTCTTCGAACGAAGGCAAATTTATTTTACCTTCAGAACAACAGAAACCAGCAGACTCCTTCCTCCACTTCGAAGCATTACAAAAGGAACATACTACGTTCATATCGCCTATTTCAGAAGATGATCTGTAATCAATTGTGAGGTTATAAGCAAACCCACTTTTATATTTATCGGACCACGCCACCGAATTTGTAGATTGATCTACCACGTGTATATCTAAGTCATTAAGACCATGTCGAAATCTATCTGCAGTAAGACGGGCCTCTCGCTGTTCTTCTGTTTCAAGCGACCGAATATTTTCAATTCTTAATCTTTCATTAGATAAAGTAATCAATTGTTCTTGTCTCAAAGAATTGTAATAATCGCGTCCCGACTCTAGTCGTTGTTCATGCTCATGTTCATCTTCAAGAGATCGAATCATGTTATGGTGCGCCCTATCATTTGTCAAACGGTCTTGATATTGAGTAAAAGTTTCAGATTCTCGAGACAAAATATGACGTTCGCGATCAGCTGTAAGCCGTAATTCCCTCTCAGTGAAGGTTTCGGACTCGCGAGATAAAATATGACGTTCGTGGTCAGCTGTAAGCCGTAATTCCCTCTCAGTGAAGGTTTCGGAATCGCGAGATAAAATATGACGTTCGCGGTCAGCTGTAAGCCGTAATTCCCTCTCAGTGAAGGTTTCAGACTCGCGAGATAATGTATGCCGTTCGCGGTCAGCTGTGAGTCGCAATTCTCGTTGTAAAGCAGTTTCAGCTTCTCGGGATAACGCATGTTGTTCCCGGTCAATGGAACGCCTTAGCTCTCGTTGAGAAGAGCTTTGAGAAGCCCGTGTTGTAGCTCGTCTCGCTCTTTCAGCTGCTAATCGCATCTCTCTTTCTGGAGAGCTTTCATTAGCTCGAGATGTTGAGGCACTAACTCTCATAGAGTTTAACCGATGTGCTCTTTCCTCTTCCGATTCTTGAGAACGCGTCATTCTCATTCTCCTAGCTTGACTCGAAGTTCGAGATAAAGATGGTCGTTTTTTAGGTGGCATCGTTTATTTTATTTTTAATCGACGGTAACTTAAATTCTATTTAGTTACCCAACAAAAAACTTACGTCAGAGGTCCTAACTATAGCTAAGTATATAATAAATAGAATATAAATCTAAGTGCCTATTAAAACTAAAATAATATTCTAATCGAATTATAAATATGTACTTAGGTACCTACAAATTACAAAAGAATAAAAAATGAAAATAAAGCTATACTTAATGCGTGTGCAATACTATCTACAGTTACCTACTTCACTTAAAAATGAATAATAAGAAATACCTACAACTACTGTAATTAATCAAAGTACCTATGCTAATACAAAAAAAACCTTAGATGTTCTAAGTACAGCTGCTATATAATAAAAAAATATAAATCTAAGTGCCTATTTAAACTTAAATACCTAATATTCTAATAGAATTAAACTAAGAAATATGTACCTACCTACCTACAACTTAGGTACAAAAAAAAAAGAAATGAAAATAAAGCTAAAACACGTGTGCAGTATAGGTAGATAGTAGGCAATATCTACCTATACCTACTTCACTTAAAAATAAATAAAAAATACCTATGAATACTATAATTAATAAAAGTACCTACCTACGCTTTTATCTACTCAATACAAAAAAAACTAAACATAAAATGCCCAAAACTAACCTATCAGTAACTAAAAATCTAACAATAATCTAATCTATCTATCTATTATCTAATCTAAAAATCGAATCTAAATCTACTTAAAAAGAAATAAAATAGGAACTATTAATAGTTAAGAATTTAAACAAAACTAAAACTAATTTAGAAAATAACAACAAAAGAAATTAAAATAAACTATTTAAAGACAAAAAGTCGCGCTGATAAGCACGGTTTATAAAATAACAATTATTGTCTGTCAATAAAGTTCAACACTCTGAACGCATCAACAGCCAAATATTGAATGACGCTTGCGCTCGCCTCCCGCCCCTTTTATACTCTGCCGCCGCGAGCCCCGTCGAGCGCGGCAACCATTACGCAAAAATAATCCTTATAGCTTGATTCACTATTCACGCGCGATGTCTTGTTGGCGTATTTCATGTAAGTAAGTATAAGTTTGGTGTTTCTATACCGATTTCAATGATTCTTTTTTTATTGAATTGGTGCTAATGTTTATTTTTTTTTTAATTAGGAATGATGGTGAGCATTATTGGTTTTATAAACGTAAAAGTAAACAAATATAATAAGAAATCTCCGAACTGCTAAGCTATCGAGAGTTATGCGTGTTATTGTGAGTTAACTATAAAAGGTAGATATATGCTGTCTTGGAATATTTTTCGTGTATTTTTATGTAGAATATTTCCGTTATACATAGTTTCTATGTAGCTCTAACCATTAAGGCTGCACACGCGACGGAAGCTTAAAAAATCAAGAAACTTCTCCCATTTTCTCAACATTTCCTTTCACTGCTCTGCTCCTATTCATTGTAGTGTGATGAAAAGTATACTATTACCTGCCCAGGAGTATAAAGAATAATTGTACTAAGTTTCGTTAAAATCCGTCGAGTAGTTTTTTTTTCTATAAATAACATACAAACAGACAGACAGACAGACAGACAGACAAAAATTTTTTTAACTGCATTTTTGGCATCAGTATCGAACACTAATCACCCCCTGCTACTTATTTTGTAAATATATTTCATGTACAGAATTGACCTCTCTACAGATTTATTATAAGTATAGATAACATTATATTGTTAAATTTCATTTATAAAAAGCAACTGTTGAGTTTCTGGTTAAATTATCAAAATAAAATATTTGGTATGAAAACTTAAACAAAACTGACTTTAATCTCAAATGCATGCATCGAGCGCTCCACTTGATACATTTTGTTGTTCCCTTTGAGACTGCAACAAATGATTTGACAACACTGAATAACAACAAAGTCCAATTTGCGGGAGTGTATTGCTGTATCAGTTCTAAAGTATAGCGAATTTTAAATTCAGTTTAGACTGATATTAAGAAATTAGCATATATTAGGGATTATTGTTTATTACCATTCTTACTCCTATCCAAGCTCAACTTATAAATTTTTTTAGGATATAAGTAATTGCTTCAGAAGTAGAAGAAGGAATTAATTCGGGCAGTTTGTAATGTTTCTATGTTAATCTTTAATTATGCAGCATTACTGATTGATCTGTTTTACCAGTGCTACATTATCCATCTGATCTGTAATCATGACCTGAATACGCCCTTAATTAAGCCTGTCAGTGTGCTTAGATTAACATTCACCTATCTACAAGGCGAGATCTAAAGTTTTAACTTATAAGAAGTTTCCAGCTTAGAACAATGTATTTTAAGTCATTTAAAAATATTTCTACCTGGCCTTGAGAAGAAATCAATTTCATGAGTTTTCATAAAATATTATTCATCAAAAAGCCAAATAAAATATAAATATTATCATATGATAAATATCTGAATCACTTGATGTTTAAAATTGGAACCCAAAAGTGACGTCAAATAACACAGGCACACAAAAAAAAAAAAACATCATGAACCAGAGGTGAGACCCTATTATTCTTAGGTTTTTTGGATCGCTAAAACCGAATATGATAATAAAAACTAATTTTAAATGCCCGTTTTCCCGCTAGCACCCCCTTACTACCTCTTAAGGGGTGAAAATTGAAATTTTTGTATAAAATCAAGATAGATGTGTTTTTCTACGTTTTTTGGGATGCTGAAACCGAAAATGATAACCTAAAAATAAATTCATGACCACTATCACCCCCTACCACCCCTTACAGGGGGTGAAAATTTCAATTTTTCTATAAAATCAAGACAGATGTGTATTTCTACGTTTTTTGGGATGCTGGAACCGAAAATGATAACTAAAAATAAATTCATGACCACTTTCACCCCCTACCACCCCTTACAGGGGGTGAAAATTTCATTTTTTCTATAAAATCAAGACAGATGTGTATTTCTACGTTTTTTGGGATGCTGGAACCGAAAATGATAACTAAAAATAAATTCATGACCACTATCACCCCCTACCACCCCTTACAGGGGGTGAAAATTTCATTTTTTCTATAAAATCAAGACAGATGTGTATTTCTAAGTTTTTTGGGATGCTGGAACCGAAAATGATAATTAAAAATTTATTCAAGACCTCCATAACCCATTAACACTTTCTTACCCCTTATGGGGAGTGAAGTTTTCCATTTTTGTATAAAATAGAGACGAATGTGTATTTCTATGTTTTTTGGTATGATGAAACCGAATATGACCGAATATGAAACCAACAGTGAATTTGATACCTCTTTTACTCAATACCATGCCCTAACCACCCCTTACGGGGGGGGGGGGGTAGTTTCAATTTTGTATAAAATCAAGATGTACGAGGGTCAAACTGAAAGTTCTTAGAAAATCAAAAACTAAGCATTCTAGCAAGTTATTACTTTTATTGTAACTTTTCAAAATAGCGTCCATTTACATCAATACATCGCTGCATTCGATGGAACCATTGAGAAAAGCACCTTGCCCACTCGGCCTTAGGGGTCTCTTCGACGGCGTTTTGAAACGCAGCCACTGCTTCTTCGGCGTCTATAAAACGTTTTCCTCGAAGTTTTTCTTTTATTTTCGGAAATAAATAAAAATCGCAGGGTGCGAGGTCGGGGCTATACGGCGGGTGACCCAGTAATTCCACGTCTGAGGTCACCAAATAGTCGATCGTTTACCTGGCGGTGTGCGACGAGGCATTGTCGTGATGAAGGAGGATCCTGCTGCGAGGTCGTTTCTCTCGAACTTTTTCCAAGACAAGTGGCAAACAATTGTTAGTATACCACTCTGCATTAACCGTTTTTTGATCCTCTAAGACTACTGTCGCGTAATGACCTGTCTTTCCGAAGAACGAGGTCACCATCTTTTTTCCAACACTTCGACCTCTCTTCACTTTAGTTGGCAACTCTTCGGAAGGAAACACCCACTGAGCAGACTGTCTTTTGGTTTCCGGATCATAACAGTAAATCCAGCTTTCGTCACCCGTTAGTATGTCGAACACAGCATTTGAGTCACCTCCGTTAAATTTTTGGATCATTTCTCGGCACCAATCAACACGGCGGAGTTTTTAAGCCTCGGTCAAATTATGCGGTATCCAGCGGGCACAAAGCTTCCTGACCGCTAAATGTTCATGGAGGATTTTGTGCACTTGAGTCATACCTATGCCTAGACTTGTCCGAATCTGCTGATAGGTCACTCTTTTGACAGTCTCCATCATACGCCGCACAACACTGATGTTATCTTCAGTCGTCGCTGTAGAAGGCCGTCCTTCACGCAAATCATCGGTGAGATTAGTTCGACCACGTTTGAATTCATTAAACCAGTTGTAAACAGTGGCACGAGATGGGGATTCATCGTGAAAAGCCAATCGAAGTCTATCATAACTTTCTTGTTGACTTAAATGACATCGAAAGTCATAAAAAATCATTGCACGAAAATTTTCTCGGCTTAAATTCATTCTGACGTGCACAGATAATTTTCAATTTGCCGCCAAATCGTAAAACAAATGACAAATGAATGAAATGTACACTCAATAATATTGGTAAAGAGTTCTATTTTCAAAATTTAAACTATTTTTTTTAATATAATGCTTTTAAGTGGCCAGTTCTAAAAACTTTCAGTTTGGCCCTCGTATGAAGAAATTTTAACGATAAATGACATGTTTATCAAACTAGTTTGAGGTTACTCTTAGCTCTTATATTAGAAATTCAAATGCTTTATCGATCAGAAGTATCTGATATATATTCATGATTTAATTCTACTCTTAGCGTAACCCAGCAACAACGGCGTGGACGTAGTAGATTTCTGTTCCCTTTTGGGGTGCTGGATTAAAGTGAGTCCCCTTGCCTCTCACTATCCCGGGTGCTGGATTAAAGTGAGTCGCCTTACCTCTCACTATTCTGCGTCTACCTATTTCTGCGATCACGAACTCTCATGTTTTCAAAAGATCTCTAAGTGGTTTCCTTTTATTGGCTCTTCTGTTCTGGAAAATCTCTTTTTAAATTCCAACAGTAGTCTGCTAACATATTGACATCCCATTTAGCCTGATAGCGCTGTTCCATTGTCTTAAGATCCTGATGGAACCTTTTACCTTGCTCCTCACTGTAGTCTCAAAAATTGTCAGGAAAATAGTCCCTTCTATTTCGGAGGCATAGAATTAGGTTCAGTATCTTTTAGTCTCCTAAATTGTCAGGAAAATAGTAACAATTCTATTTTGGAGACATAGAATTAGGTTCAGCATCTTTTAAGCGTTTTACAAGACTGCCGGATGGATAACGGTATAAGTAGAATTAAATAGAAAACATCTGTCTTGATTTTATAGAAAAAATAAAATTTTCACCCCCTGTAAGGGGTGGTAGGGGGTGATAGTGGTTATGAATTTATTTTTAGTTATCATTTTCGGTTCCAGTATCCCATAAAACGTAGAAATACACATCTGTCTTGATTTTATAGAAAAAATGAAATTTTCACCCCCTGTAAGGGATGGTAGGGGGTGATAGTGGTCATGAAATTATTTTTAGGTTATCATTTTCGGTTTCAGCATCCCAAAAAACGTAGAAATACACATCTATCTTGATTTTATACAAAAATTTCAATTTTCACCCCTTTAGAGGTAGTAAGGGGGTGCTAGCGGGAAAACGGGCATTTAAAATTAGTTTTTATTGTCATATTCGGTTTCAGCGATCCCAAAAACCTAAGAATAATGGGGTCTCCCCTCTGGTTCATGATGTTTTTTTTTTTTTGTGTGCCTGTGTAATTAAATGCATCAATTCATACATTATTTTTTATATTATAATTATATATAAGAAAATATACTTTAAAAATTTACAAGTAATGAAAATGAGAATGCCATGTGTTTTGTATCGAAAGTGCAGTTTTATTCCAAAAATCAGTGCAATAAGAACTTGATACAACTCCGTATCACCGCACCGATATTACCGGTATTAATTGCATTCTACCTCATTCTTTGCTGCCAATTCTAGAACGATTTTTTTATACTTTTTACAATTGCATTCGCAATTTCTTAGTTAGAAGTCTATTAAAGTCATTGTGTAACACTATAATTATATGGAAATTACAGTACAAAGAAAGAGACCATTATGAATTAGGTCTATATCAATTATAATTGTAATTTTTATGTAAGTTTGTATGTAATAATTATAAAGTCTTATCAACGAATTTGAAATAGCGATAATAGCGAATAGCAAAACAAATACGTATTATAAAAATTATAAATACTCCAAATATATACTTTAACAGCGAAATCCTTTAAATTTTAGTTAGTTCTTATTATTTTTAATCGGCATAAAGTAACATTCATCATAAATTTAATACAAATATTGCTTTCAAACGTATTCCATTTTGAGTAGAATTTTTCATTCTGTTTAAAAATATATATAATAAAATAATCAAAGTTACGATATTATTAAACCTAACATTAACATATATTTAGAAATCTAAAAAGTCAAATTAAACTTTTAATAAAAATGAGCTTTAAAATCTTATTGACAATAATGTAGATAAAAAAAATTGTAATTTGATTGATTGATGGATTGCATTAAGTGCTTTTTAAGTTAAAATATAAATAAACATTAATAAAAGGATCCAGGCTCACAAATTTGTATGAATTATAACATGTTATATTTCGTTACTCAAATAACGTAATCACGTTTCCATATTGACATTATTAATATGTACTGTAATGAGATTATTTATCACAATGTATAGAAAATCTCGTTACTGGCGTAATAATAAAGTATCTATTAAACCATAAATTATGAAAATAAGCTATTATACAAATATGGTCACATGTGTTAATCTAAAGCTTAAAAGAGTGATATTAATTGAAATTAAAAAATCATTTTTGTTTTAACAGAATCTAATTTAGTTTATTATGGATAATTTAGTTATAGTTTATATCAACACTGAAATATATGAGCCCTATAAGGGTTGAAACAATGATTAAATTTTTATCTCATTCTAGAGTTTGTAAGACTAACAATAATATTATAAATGTTTAGTTACTAGTACCCAATCTTATTATATTTCAAAGAGTATTTATCTTTCTTTGTCGCTTTACTTATTATATTCAAGATTAGATTCAAGGGTCTAAGTAATACGTAATAGCACGTACTCGTAGTTCTAAGTTTGAACTGCAACTAGTTTCGGCGTCTTCAATGGATAATAAGTAGGATCTGATGTTGCCCGTAAGGGTAAATCATTACTGCACTGGCATCATATTATATCCATTATGTAGTTGATATATATACAATTGTTTCAGGAATAAATAGGAAAAAGAACTGTTATATAAATTCTTTAAATACATTTTAAGGAATTTACATAACAGTAGGAACAATAATCCACTTAATTAAAATTCTTATTTATAAAACTATTTGACATTTAACAAAAGATATCTACAAAATTTAATCAGAATGAAATCAGATCAGGTTTACTACAAATTATTATATTTACCAGAAGTTTAAATACTTATCTGTTCAATAAATAAATAATTAAAAGGTAATTTAAAATGTGTGCATGATGAAGACAAAGAGAAAGTACACTTTCTACTCACGAAGATGCAAAACCACTCGCTCTCAAGGTAATTCATTTTAGCAACAAAGTCTTAGTTGTAGAATTCTTAAACAAAGTGAATGAAAAACTATTTGTGGTTGTATTATAAAATTGAATTTATTTCAAATTAAACCAAACATTATAGATACTTATGAACTTAACTGTAAAAGGTTCAAAAAAAATATTTTTTGAATAAACTAATTCACAATTTCTAGTGTGTTTATTAAATTATAGAAAAAGATAAAGAACAGAAACAAGGAACAAGACTGGAACGGGAACATGGATAATTTATCATTCTTTATGCTACTAAGTCGTGTCAAAATAGTGACTTTGAGTGTGTGTTTGGCATCAAATTAATATCAGAATACTTTTTTTCTCAAATGCTTTCCAACCAACTACCAACTTGGTATATTTAAGAGATCGTGACGGACACTGCAACTAATATTCAAGTGTGATTTATTTGTCTACTCTTCAAATGTTATGTAACATTGTTATGTATTAGATGAGATCTAGTGTTTAAATATATTTTACCACAATTGTATAATGGAATCCAATAATAAATTCGTGCCCAAATTTCTAACTTTAAATAAGGACTAGAATTTTGCTTTGTACAAATATTATGTATAAATATTAGATTAATGTCTGCAATAACTTATTTCCGAGGTATATCAATCAATCAATACTCTTCTTTTTACTATCTAGACAAAACAGTTGCCTAAACATCGAGATCCTTACAACCATACATCCTCTTGTTACTGTGTATTTGTTATTACAATTTTTATATTATTTTATAATCACTTTAATAAGTGACTATAAAATAATATAAAAATTGTAATAACAAAAATACAGTAACAAGAGGATTTTAGTTACTGACTATGAAATAATATTAAAATAAATTTATTGCAAAAGTCATAGAAATTCTAGATTTTTTTATTTTATTTATCTTATAGTTCTTAAGAGGCGGAGGATAAAAAGACGCTTTCCCCCTACTGTGTTTTGTTTTGAAAGTATACTCGTACTTACAGTGGCTTATATAACAATATTTTTAAGCAGTACGTACTAGTAAGTTATAATAACCATGTCAAGAATATTTTCGTATAATAAAACAATACTGTAATTATCTGTAAATATTTATAAGACTTGTGTACTCCTTAAAGAAGTTGAAATATCAATGCTTCGACGAAACTGATCAATATTATTGTCGAAATAGTATAAATTAGTAGTAAGGTAATATTTTAAAATTCAGATTATTTATAAATATATATTTTCCTTCACTTCTATCAAAACATTTTACATTTATGCTAAAACATTTCTATTTGATTAAACTTAGAAACTGGTATCTTGAGCTTACATCTCTTGCACCTTACTAATATTGTATACAATAATGATGACTAATTGTTTAAAGTGTAGAATTCTATTATGTCACTATGTAGTCACACTATAGAATATATAATAGATCGTAGTAACTAATAAGGTTTAAAAAGTAGAAGGGAAAATGCTATAATCTTGAATAGCACAATATTATTATTATAAAATGTGTTATTTTATTCATTGTATATAGAATTTACTGTTATTAAGTCAACTGTAATATTCTATAATAAATTATCTTACATGCCATTTATTAAAAGTCTTAATATTTAACATAGTAACAACAACAGAAGCAATATTTAGAAATATACAAATTGATACAAACTTCTATAGCAGGAATGCAAAGATGTGTATGTAACTCATTCAAAGAGACTTCACTTCAGCTTTGACTCCAATGTCAAGTTACTAACACGTTATTCTATAATCCTTTAAAATTTTAAGATTGAAAAGTTGTTGTGACATGTTATACATAATAAAAAACTTGTTTATAACATTAGATCTAATGTAATAAGATATTTTAATTAATATTTGCATAATTATCTTAACAACACGAGAGATCATTTATCTAATATTGTTAAAAACATCCACTTAATGTAATGTTACCCTACTACTTGAAGATGTCTTTTCCTGACTAAAAATAACGACAGTATTTTCTTAATAAAAAGAAGTTAAGTTTCTAAGTTTATGAGTTTGCATATAAGAGATAATCTGCAAAACTTTCCATCTAATTCCAAAGTTTATAATGTACCTTCATGGCGAACACTCGCTTACTATAAATATACAAGTGTTGTGACTATGCTTAACTAATAACAATATATCATAAAATCTCCGAAATTATCTGTCCGATTAACTTAAAATTTTACATATTTACTTCTTTAGTGACGTAGACGTCCAAGAACGTTTAAGAACGGATTTTACGGAATACCTAAAATTACCAAATTATCAAATTTCAAGTCAATCGGCCTTTATAGATAGTATAATAATTATATACAACTTACGGAAAAGGCGAAAACTCGCGCATCCTCACAACCAACGAAGCTCAGGGATTGACATACGAGTTAACAGTCATCATCATCCAAACCAAATCCAATCCAAAATTGTACCTGACAAGTATTCCACTTGCAGTGGTGGCTATATCTAGACACGCAAGAAGATCTAAGACGCCATTGTGAGATTCAGGCGTGCGATACCTCCGATAGAAACCTTATAGAGTACACCCTCAAGATAGCAATTTCTCACCGTGACTATGAGAAAGCTAATGAAAGTATTAACTTAAATTTGTGACCTATATTAAACTATAATAGAATTACTAAAGATCATGAAATAGCTTTCAAAACTTCAAAAACAAAAACGAGATTTTCCTGCGAAGTTATCATCATAATGAAAATCATGGCAAAATTGGCAAATTACAATGAAAGGCTATGGATATTACTTTAAACATAAAAAAAATAGATTCGAATCTAACCGAATCGAACATTGGAAATATTTAGTTAATAATGGTTCTGTCCGGTGTTTGTTTGATGTTCCGTAAAATAACCAGTTCAGTTTCATGATATATGAATACTAATACCATAATAAGGTATTACAATATACAACCACCATTATAAAATTGTGTTATCATTATCTAATACACAACAAATAGTTCTGAAATACTTAATTAAATTACAAATACGATATATTGTTGAATAACGTAGTTACAAATGTTATATGTGGTGGTAATGTATCTTTAAACAGTTACTTCAACGTCACACCAATCCAGGAAGAAGATACAAATACATACATCTTTAAAAGTATTTGTTGTGACTGCCATTTTGTTTAATAAAATAAAATAGTAGTGGAAATACATTTTAAAGAACAAATATGAGTGAAGATTAATGATGAGTGTGCGAAATGCACGTGGCATTTTTAAGTGCAATAGGGGGTGGGAGGCATTGAATAGAGCCTTCTTCCGAAAGGAAGGTGTCAGAGGGTTTCTCTGTGATACGCTTTCTTGTTCTGTTTTTTCTGGGATATACTTACCTTTGGTAACAGTGATAGGTAACATAAAAGCTAAGTAGATAACCAAAAACTATAAATTTGGTATGAATAAAGTGATCCGAAAAGGCCTGTTTAAATCAAAAGAAAATCAAACTTACCTTATATATTTTATTAATAAAGCATGAATGATAACTATTATTTATCATAAAAAGATCAAAAATATAAAAATCCGGGTTAGTAAAGAAAAGACGTCTAAGATTTCAGTTACTTTTATCTCAACTTTTTATCAAATATTTTTTATACTCATATACATATCTTGGTTCCCACAGTTTTGACGCCATCATAGTATTATTATTAATAATCTTAACTAATCTTAAAGTGAGAACATACTCCGAGCAGATGAAAGAAATATATAGACATCCAAGCGAAGTTATAACTTCTTTTTAAAGAAATTTACTAAAATCAATTTTTATGTACGTTCACATGTAGTTAAAATACACCGAATTAGCATTATTTATTGCTTCTATTTTTCTTTGTACCATTGCAAGTATTTTAATGAAACTCCAAAGCACGTTGTCGATTCTTTAAAATCTCTATATACTTTTATCTTCTGTCAAAATTGCTGAGAAGTATCTAATTCATGTTTTGTAAGTACATTTAAAAACACAAACAAACCCAAAGAACATACATTTAAACTAAATAAGTATTACAAACTATGCAACGAACGGATCAGGAATAAATTTATAGTTAATTTGTACGCTGTAGAAGTAGAAGTGAGAGGTATAACAGCAAATCTCTCTACAACTTATTTAAGGATCTCGGCCTTTCTAGAAAGATCATCAGGTCATTTCTGGAACTTATTTCAAAGGCGGCTTTTGTAGGTTCTTACGAGATTTGGTTAGGTAGGGAGAGGAGCGTGAACAGTGGAGGTGAGCGTGTATGCGCATAGTAAAGGGGTCCCTTAAACGTACACCTGGGTCGCAAGTCCCAGGCATTGTTTGTTCTCCTCTTCTTGCAACGCGATGGGCCCGGTACCCGCACGGTGAATCCAGGGAATGCTTCGTCTCACTACAGACACAGTGTACCTATCTATTATTCGATTATCAATTAAAAGAAGTATTACTTTGACGGTTTTTGTTAATATAAAATAATCAATTCCAGCTGTTGCGATGGCAATGATCGATTTTGATTGCAGATTACGCAAACTCAAATTTTTATAATACTATTCATAACAACATAGTTGTAATGATAACATACAATGGTCACAAAGTCTTCAGTTTCAATGTCTTATTGATTATTCAAACAAAAATAAATTTACAATAACAAGCAACTATTAATTTAATAGTAATAATAATAGACTACATAAACGTTAATCCATATCAGAAAAGATAAAGTCACGAGATAATGGTATACATTATCACATTTTGCTATCTTTGATTAACTGACTATCGTACTATTATTAACTATTCCACCTTAACCCCAGACCAGCCAATTATAATATTTTATATTATGAGTTTTAATATTAATACTTTAAGAATATCACAAATTAGTTCTATCTTATATTATATATATTAAACACAAATTTTGTATTCGTAATATTAGTCAGTAAACAATGTGCATATAACCTTTTTATAATTACCAAATACAAAGAGTCCAATATAAGACGGCGGTATGTGAGGAGTTTAACATACATCGTCCCTCTTGTAAACTGTTTTCTTTACAATCTCACAAAAACATAATAAAGTAAGGAAATTTTTGTCTGTATATTTTCCGATACATGTAAGGCTGTACGGCTAATTCCTTGCATAGAACGAAGATGTATGACAAATAGTTATATTTACCTGCTCTCCTCTTGTTTAAAATTATTTTATTACATTTATATTATTGATATGATAAAGCCTAGTAATATACCTACGATTAATTATTTTTTTATTTATGTTTATTTTATTTAAAAACTTTATTATACAAATTATACTAATGGCGGACTTAATGCTAAAGCATTCTCTACCAGTCAACCGAAATATAAAATACAGAAAAAACAAATGAGGGGTACAATAAAAAACAAACAGACAAATACACACAACTTATCTGTATATCAATTAATACACATATATATTAGGGTGATTCAAAAAATCTTAGTTTTAAATTTTTATAGGGGCACCGTCTTATATGGTTCCAATATGAAAAAAAATTCCCCCCTTATTTTTTTTTAAAATTTAAGTCAACTTTAGGGGTCGCTACCATCCATTAAAGTTTTTAAAAAATGCGTTACATACGGCAATGGGGTTGCAGCCCTTGGGAACCAAAATGGCGGTGCCTTTATGTATTTTTGTACCTGAGCGTAAACAAGGTACGTTAGGTACCTGGTACATTTCCTCTATCTACGTTTTTTAACTTCTTCAGACTTCAGGTTATTAAGCTACAGAAAGGGTTTAAAGATTAAAGTAGTAATTTCGCAATAGAGTGTGAGCTAGTCTTTAAGTAGGTAGTAATATAGCCAACCTTTTTTAATGTCGTCGTCTTCGACCTCTTTATACAGTCGGCCTCCATTTCCAGGACCGTCTACCTCGAAGCCACAGCGAAAACAAGGGAGGAAAGAATTAATCGATGACCGTTTGGCTGTAAGTCTTGATGTTGCTAAGTTAAACGATCGAAAAGCTGCTGTGGTATTAACATCGATTCTCAAGAGCGCTGGCTGTGATACTGAGAAGTACAACGTTAGCTTTTCTTCTATTCGGCGTCAGCGAATCCAGCGACGAAAAAATCTCAGAATCTCTAAAAAACGAGTTTAAGCCAGAGGTTCCGCTTACCGTTCACTGGGATGGTAAAATGCTCGAGGACATAACGGGACAAGAGGTTGTGAATCGCTTGCCTGTTATAGTATCAGGACAGGGAGTGGAACGGCTTTTGGATGTTCCAAAACTTCCGAATGGAAGAGGGCAGGCGATGGCCTCAGCTGTTTGTGAAATGTTATTGTCCTGGGGTTTAGAAGAAAAAGTAAAATCGATGTGTTTTGATACCATAGCATCAAACACAGGTCGATTCAATGGAGCTTGTACCTTAGTAGAGCAAAAGCTGGAGAAAAATGTATTATGGCCTCCATGCAGGCATCACATTTTGGAGATTGTGCTTGAAGCCATCGTAGTTTCAACAACTAATGCTTCTAGTGGGCCAGATATACAAATCCTCAAAAGACTGCAAAAACGTTGGGTTAAAATACTAAAAGAGGACTTTAGGGTAGCTACTGCGGACCCTGAAACTCTAAAACAAAGTACCAAAGTACCAAAGTAAGCAGATGTTACCGAAGAGATGACATTATTTGCTGAAAGCCACCTTAACGAGTTTCAACCACGAGACGATTATAAGGAACTACTTAACCTGATAATCATATTTTTGGGAGGAACACCTGAGAAAGGTGTATCTTTTCGAGCGCCTGCTGGTCTCCACCGTGTAAGGTGGATGGCGAAGGCCATCTATTCTTTTAAAATATATCTATTTCGGAACCAACAAAAACTGACGAAGAGGGAAATTAAAGGAATCAAAGGAATTTGCATTTTTACTGTACGAATTTACGTTAAATACTAGTATCAAGCTCCTTGCGCATGGTCTGCGCCAAGGAATGACTTACAACTTTTGAAGGATTTATTAGCTTACAATAAAGTGAATGAATCACTTTCAAAAGTTGCTATGAAACAAGCGTTGGGGCACCTTTGGTACCTATCAAAAAAACTTGTAGCTTTGGTCTTCTCTGACGACCCAGTTTCTTTGGAAACTAAGCGAAAGATGGTTGCTGCTCTTCAAATCCCTTCTATCAGAAGATTCTCCAAAGCGAGCCATCCTGGATCAAAACCTTATTGCAACAAAAAACCTGGAGGACTTCGTATCTTCTCACATATTAACGTTTTTTAAAAGTATCTCCATCTCCTGGGATTTTTTAAAAAAGGACGTGCAGACCTGGAAGGACGATTGTGAGTTTAAAAAATGTGTGACTGTTGTAAAGGGTCTAAAAGTTATCAACGATACAGCTGAGAGGGGAGTATCGTTGATTGAAGTGTACAATCGCCTTCATACGATAGACGAAGACCAGAAACAGTACCTATTGTTGGCGGTCAAAGACTTTGGGCGAAAATTCCCCGATTGTAACAAATCTACATTAACATCTTAAGCTACTAGTCTTAGTTATAATAGTAGTTATCCTTAAATTATTGTTGTAGTTATTTAATAAAATAGGTTATTACTTATTTTTTACCTGTTCATAAAACCCAACACTTTTCATCCCTGGTAGCGACCCCGAAAACCTCTTTTAAAAATAAAAAAAAAAAATTGGTGGAAGTTTTTTAACCAATAGAACAAAATAACAGGGTGCCCCCATAAAAAAAATAAATAAAATTTTTCACATGTATTTTTGAATCACCCTAATATATATACTTGTACAACATACAAATACATACATATACATACATACATACATACATACATACATACATACATACATACATGCATAGGGCGATAGTAAGACGATGATGTATATATAAAAATAAGAATATTATGCCAAAAGATAAATATTGGTATAAATATCACTACGCAAAAATAATTATGAAAAGTTTGAAGAATGTTTATGTTATTTTCTGGTGAAGATATCTACGGATACGCTTTTTGAACACAAGTTTATTTGGGGCACGTCGAAGCACATCAGGGAGGCCGTTCCAGAGTTTAATAGCGTGTACTGTGAAAGAGTTAGAAAGAAAACCAGTATGGTGCGAAGGTACAAATAAGCTAAGATTAGAATCTGACCTAAGATGTAAATCGTGAGTTGACCTCAGTAGCTGAAATTTACATTTCAAGTATCGAGGAGAAGCTGGATCATTCAGGATAGAGAAAAGCTCACATAAAGTTCTGGTTCGTCTTCTTTCGCGGATAGGTAACCATTTAAGCTTAGAGCGGTACTGAGAGATGTGGTCAAATTTTCGGAGATTAAATATGAAACGAGTGGAATTGTTAAGAAGACGATCCAATTTATCTAAATTAGACTCTGAGATATTAGAGCAGCATACATCAGCGTAGTCAATGAGCGGAAGGATTAGGGTCTGCACTAACAGAGTTTTGGTCCGAATGGGTAAAAAGTGTTTATGTAATTAAAATGAATTCTAATAATTTAAAATTCAACAGATAGACAACAAAGAAAATATTAATTTGAGAACTTATTAAAATATTTTTCAATTTTTTAAATTATATTAATACCTGACAACAAGAACTACCTCTTGTTGTCAGGGTCTTCTTAATAAAACAAAGTTTTCACATCAAGTTAGATATTATAGTAAAAAATTCTACCTACTTATAGACAATGTCGTGATATATTACTATACATTTCGTATTCTTTAATAGCCTTTTGTAATATTTAAGACGGTACCGCTCTAATAATCATCATAAAATATCATAAAATATATTTAACAAATAACCCGATCGGAATATACACTTTGATACTAATTATGTTTACTTCTATATATATGCATGCTATTCCGAAAAAGAATATCTAAATAACTCATTTGTATGTAATTCATAAACAGACCATACCAGACAATACTCGATGTAAGGAACATAACTAGGAGGGGTCTAAAAACCACATGGTAATATTAAATTGTTACATTTCTTAATTAATTTTCAATGAAAAAGAAATTCAATATATAACAATCATATTCGAATATCGAGGCTTGGGAGTATATAGGGCAATAGGTTTTTATATTGATAGAGGATAGACGTACAACGACAACACTTGATCTTACTCCATTTTTTAAACACCTTAGAAGAATTACGTGGACGTTACCACACATAGTTCATATTATATAAATAAATAAACAATTTATTAAATTAATTCCGAGTTAAATCACGTACGTTTCATCATATCTGAGGCCTAGACACAGTTTATATCGACATAGGCTATTGCATTACTTGTGAGGTCTTTTTCTTCCATACGGTGTTCTAATTAGATACTTTTTGATTAAATTACGATAGTGATTAGTGTTATTTCATGGGTAAATCTGTAATTTATTCATTACATCAGGTTTTTATAAGGGGGATATATTTTTATCGCGGGTTTACGTGAGCATCGATGAGAATGTCTGGTTTCCTAATCTGAATGAAGTTAAGCCTGCCCTTGAATGCCTGATCCTCAATTAAATATTAAGCAGTTGTCTGGAGATTCATAACTTTATGTATATTTGTTCTACTATATATATTAATATTTATAAAAAATGCATTTGAGTGCACAAACAAAGGAGATGTGTATATGTATTCACTTATCCATTGTCAGTGATTTTCATTTAAGAGACTATAACATTAAGAATCTTATTCAATAAAAGTATGTGGGTCGTTTACCTCAAGTAACTCACCGCTGAGTCTAGCTGGCATATTTTCTGTTGTATTTATATTAAATTATATAACTAAATAAGTTAAGTATTAGAATAACTATTAAAATTGAAATATTTTTTAAAACAACTCACTGGTTAGACAAACAGATAAAATGGTAAAGATATAAAAATTTAAATGTAAATGAAAAAAATAATGTCTTTGATTAATATATATATAATTCTATTAAATAAATTTACCATAATATAATAATAGTTTTTTTTTTGTCAAATTAAATATTTCAATGTACACAAAGTAGCTGTATGTTCAGCTCGAGATGCTTTCTAGAAGAATTATAATAACATAGGACCAGTATAATAATATTTATATCATATTACATAAAGGATCTTGACTTATATATTAATTAATTTCGTTTAGCGTATAATGCACTAGTAAATGAAGAGGCAAAATCTTGAAGAAGAATTTTAATTCCTTATTACTTTAATTGCTTATTAATTTAAGAGTTTAAGAATCTCATTTCATATTTGAGGTTTTACGTTGTGTAAATAACCAAAAACAAAATTGTTATTGTTACCAAACAAATAACGCTAAAGATAAGGACCCGTTTTTATGACTTACAATGTTATCTTCAAATTTTTATTTATCTTTAAATAATGTTAATAAATAATAAAGTTAAATGTTATGACATTACAATATTTTAATTTAATACTAACTTTGAATACTGCAACTTGTTTATTCGAATATCTACATTTATTTTTAGAGCGACTATTTTATTGTATTCTTACGTGGAGTTCAAGACAAGACGACGCGTGCTTTAATTCTACATTCCTTGCAGAGCTGCGATAAAAGACGAATTCTTAGTATAGTTTACTGTTTTATAATGCAAAGAAATAGTACGATAATGCATTATATCTTTTAATATAAAGTTATGTTTTCAGTCTAACAAAACTCAAATAAATTTGTTTACTTCTATTATTTTAACGAGTCCTAAGCTTGTCTTGTTAAGCTTGTCTTTTCTTCGTGAAGATGCTTGTTTGCAAACTATTATTTCAAATGCATACAAAGATAAAAGATGTTTTTAAAAATCAGATATGATAAACCCATCTGAGATTTGGAACAATTCAAATTTAAGGACAAAAATATATTCAACGTTTCCTATTTAAAGTATAAAATTGGACTACAATCTATATCTAGACCTTGTGATTGATTAATTAAACACGCATAACAACTTCGGGGAATTTAAATTTTAACCTTATTTATGGTATTCACTAGAATATGTTTATTTTGGAAATTCTATCCATGTAGTGATTAAGAAAGGGACAAAAGTTTGTTTGCAAATACCTCAATTTATAGTCTGTAGTAGTATGTGTATACGCAACGAAGTCGGGACAATCTATTCACGAAACAGACACTATAAGCTATAATTATATGTATTCTACTCGGTTTCATAGAATATTTACTTTAACTGTTTACTTATTAAAATATATCATTTTGCTCTAAATACCTCAGAATGTTATATAGCACATCACATCTGTTTGCGTCTTCAGAAGTGATATAGTGTGCGATAAGCTACGGATTTAGGCGTCAGGACGTGCAGTATATTCAAAGGATACTGTCATTGTTGAGGCCACACTGACAAGCTTAACTCAAGCCTAACCGGTAAGGAGGCTTACTCGCTATTGTCGGAGATAATTAATCAATTTGATCTTGTCTTTGAGAAAATATGTGTCTTGATCATTAAAATAAGAATCGATTCTTTAATGGCATCATCGACTCATGTTTATTGAATTTTTTGACTTTGAAAATAACTAATTCGCGATATTACTAAACCAAAATTGTGCAGAAAGTAAATATATACGTTTAAGAGACAGGAAGTAGATACGATATTGATAATTAAAATGATTAGTATAGAAATCTAATTCATTCTATAATATTTGATTGTGTCCAATGTATTAACGCTATATGTTGGATACGAGCCAGAATGCCACGAGGTAATGCCGTGACGCTGCCAACATTTAACTGTTCTATGAGACGGTAACTAGTTATAATTTATCGATATACCATTTGATCCAAATATTACATTTTGGAAATGACTTTGTCCTAATGTTAACTTATTATGAGATACTGCTATTTCTTGTGACTCCGTCTACTTGTATTGCGGAAGAGAAGTGTAAAAAATGCATTCGCTGTACCTCTTCTTTGCCCACATACTTTGCAAATTTGTTTGTTTATTCATGTTCACTTAATTATAAATATTGATGAAAATTTTTGTATTTTGAAGAATAGGTTATTTTTTTCTAACATAATTATTCAAAACACAATACAAATATTTACTCTATAGGTTTTATTTTGTTCTATATCTGTATTTTCGAATTTTTTTTTGAAACCATTTTGTATGACTCCTAAAGTCAGAAAGAGAAAACCCAAATCACTTCTTCAACTCTAACGGCCCGATTAAGCGAGAAAACGCAACGTAAAAGCGGCAAAGTACACAAAAATGGTACACCTACACACACAGCGTCTTGGCCGTCGAAGACGAGCACGAATCGTCTGCCGTCGTAGGATGTTAGTGTCACACTTTAACCCACATCCAACCCTCGTCTCCCAATAAGTCGAGTGGGCCAGATGATATCTCTCCAATTGTGCAACGGACATGTCCCCCTGAGTTGACACCAGTGCTAAAGCATCTATTTCGGTACTCCTACCTTAAAGGCTTAGTCGCGATCTCATGGAATCAATTGGTCTCATGGGATGGACAAGGGCCATGGAGTCTCATGGCCCTTGTCCATCCCATCCCTAAAAATGGTGATAACTCGGACCCAACTACAGACCTATCGCCATTACCTCTCTTCTCTCCATAGTAATGGAAAGCAGAATCAATAAACAGCTCCTAACGTACCTCGAGGATCATCAGTTGGTCAATGACCAGCAATATGGCTTTCGCCATGGTAGATCGGCTGGTGATCTTCTGTTATATCTTACGCACCGTTGAGCAGCTGCTATTGAAAGCAAGGGAGGGGGTCTGGCTCTTAGTTTGGATATGGCGAAAGCCTTCGGTCGTGTATGGCACAAGGGGCTTCTTTCGAAGCTAACTTCAAGTTAGCTTGCAAGTAGATCTTTCTCACTGGGCGGAGCATACAGGTCATTTTCGACGGAGCCCAAGCCCGTGAACGCTGGTGTACTCCAAGGCTGCGTGCTATCCCCAACACTGTTCCTCCTGCACATCAATGATATGTTGAATATTCCCAACATACATTGTTATGCGGATGACAGTACTGGGGATGCGGTATATTCCGGCCATGCAGGCGTCTCTCGAAAAAACGTCGACGAGTGCCGAAAGAAACTTGTGTCTTCTGTAGAGACCTCCTTGAGGATGGTCTCTGAGTGGGGAGAACTGAACCACGTTCAATCTCCTAAAGACACAGATTTGCGCGTTTACTACTAAGAAAACCCCATTCGTCGTATCACCGCTCTTTAAGAGCACTCCTCTCATCGCCTCGCCAAGTATCAGAATACTGCGTCTCGACATTTCGAGCGATTCTCAGTTTCGTGTTGTCATCAGAGCAAAGCCAAGCTGGAATCTTTAACATTGTGTAGAGACGGTGCCTCTCTGTGCGTCTTCTACCCCATTTACCACGGGGAGTGTTCTGCAGAGCTATTTGATCTGATGCATAACGCCGAAATTCATCACCGCACAGCGCGCCATCGCATCCAATACCATGTGGATGCATGGCGATCCTCAACTTTGCGGTTCTCAAGTACATTTTTTATCACGTACCAGTCTAATGTGGAACGAACTCCCTTAGGCGGTATTTCCAGATAAGTACGACATGGGTACCTTCATTTAAGGCGTTTACTCCCACCTCCTAGGCCGGCAACGCTCTTGTAAATCCTCGGATGGTGCTAGAGTTCATGGGCGGCGGAGATCACAAATCATCTGTGACCCGCCAGCTCGTTTCCCCTATCATACATAAAAAAAACAAAACCAACGGCGTCCTGAGTCATGGTCGGAACCTCACAGGAGACGCTCTCAGGTCTCGCGTTCTCCTGGGGTCCTTCTGGATCCCCTTGTCAAGGCCGGGGCTCCACACCCGGCCACTCCACTGGTGACGCTGTCATGGACTACTGAGCAGAGACAATAAAAATAGTCGTTTATTTTATTGATAGTTTTATTAATGTGTTAATTATTTTATTCTGATTCCACTTTATCTAGACCGTTTCGCTTACATTTACTATCTAGTAATACAATAAAACATAACGCTGAAACTACTACAAAATGAAGAGATGTAAATGTTTTTCTACAATAGAAGAATGGGAGAAATGAAGGAGAGACGAAGCTTCTTAGCATTCCATGGATTCACCGTGCGGGTGCCGGGCCCATCGCGTTGCAGGAAAAGGAGCGCAAACAATGCCTGGGACTTGCGACTCAGGTGTAGGTTTAAGGGGCCCCTTTAGTATGCGCATACACGCTCACCTTCACTGTTCACGCTCCTATCCCTACCTAACCAAATATCGTAAGAACCTACTAAAGCTGCCTTTAAAATACGTTCCAGAAATGAACTGATGATCGTTCTAGAAAGGCCGAGATCCTTAAATAAATTGTAGAGAGAATCAAAAAGACGTCTGGGCTCAGCTTTGTTACTAATCACACTAAATGCATTTATAATAGTGACTTTGCCGTCGAACGAACGAGCGAACCTGTGTAAGGGCCAATTGAATACAGTGTTTACCATTCGCTTTACTAACTAAAACACTTAATATAGTACCTAGATCAAATTTCCTAAGTAAGTATACAACAATAATGGTACAAGCACATTTTAAAATACCAAAAAAGTCAGTGTAAAATTCTCTAAGTAGACGGCATGCGCGGAAAACATAAATCACTGATACGTGATCTAGTCAGAATAGTTAATGTATTTGAAACAAACTTGGGCTCTTGGGCTAAGTGTCTATAAAACACCTTTAAAATACTTTATCTTTACCTAAAAATACAGACAGTTATTGAAATTCTGTAATACGTTATGTATAAAATATAAATTTAATAAATTACCTTTAATAATAATCCTTTTTCCTTCCCTTACTGTAACAATAGTATTGATAACAAATAATTTATCATCAGCGTGTCCAATTATTTCGTCGCAATAACGTAGCGGACTAGTAAGAAAATATCACTAAAGAAATCACACATGCTTCATATATAATTTTTCCTTGCAGAATCATATTGTACTGACGAGTAAGAACTTCTAATATTATTTTAGAATGGTTTAAATGTGAACCACACCCCGGAGTTAGTGCTGTTGTTTTACGCGTTTGGTTTGACTTCTTAAAGTAAACTTTTGCAGTTTGATTTATAACTAATTTATAAATAAAATGTTTTATGAGTTTAATTAAACATGAATTATTCTTATTAATAACCTAATATAAACTTCTGATTTGAAGTGTTAGTTACACTTCAAATCAGAAAGGATTCTACGGGATTTTTAAAAGCTTTACCAGTAATTCATTGAAAACATCTAATAAAAACATGATGTATATTATAGAAAAAATTTAGGATGTATATTATATTTCTTTGGATATATAAGAAGTCCGACACTAAAGATAAATGAAGACAATGACAGAGGCTGCAGCAACGAAGTGAAACCATCAAAGAGAAAATGATAAATTTTGTACACAGAATGCGCTTTATCTGACTTCTTCTTTAAGAAGGAGGACACACGGGTAACGGAACAATATAAACGATATTTTTAGTTTTTTTTTTAGTTCAGATGACACCTGTATCTAACTTAATATATTTTGACGTATTTTCTTTCAATTGTTTTAAGTGTGGATGTGAAATATTGTTATTGTTAAATATTTCATGTTATTATAAATATATATACACCAACATTTTTTAATATTTTTATATTTTATACAAATTAACACTACCATTTTATAAAATTTTACACGTAACAAGCTTATGGTAAAAGGATATTGCAATCAATTTTGCTTTGGCTTGGCTTTTGATTTTAAATACTGACTTATTGAATAATGACATATTCAATAAGTCAGTGTTATCAACCTTTGCCCTATCCATTGAGATAAATACAAGTAGGACAACATATGGAGGCTTAGGATCCTCATCCCTTCAAATGACAGTTCGAAATATTCGTATCAAGATTTCTATATTACTTTACAACATGTAAAATATGAAAATGGCATATGCTAATTATAATGCTATTTATAGCGTTATGTAATCTGTTAAAAAGCAATCAATTCTATTTTACTTCGATTGTTTATGATCATTCTGGAGAACGGGCAGTAGTTCCTTATCTAACTTCAACCTAAATCCTTTTGAGTTTACCCAACAGTTGTATAAAATAAAACATAATCCTAGGCAAAGGTCCAGACTCCGATTGGAGACCCTAATTTAACAGGGATCGTTTAGGTGGGAGTGATTTCTAAGGGCCATCATGCTAAATAAACTGTACTTGATGTATTTTTAAGTGCGGACTCACTTAACATTAAAGCTACCTTCGTTGTTGGCTTCACTGCGTTTAACAGAATTGAAGATACAATACATCATTTTATTATAAAAGTAGGATTATTAATATAGTGTTTACGATAATTTAAATAATTGTGTTTCATATAAAGGCGTTTGAGTAAGTTGCTTTCTGCACAGGAAATAAAATAGTATATATATATATATATATTATCATTTATGTTATTTAAAAATAAATATTGTTAAGAATAATTTATAAAAATAAATAAAAATAACATTTCATTCTATAGAAATGCAAACCGTTAATACTACTGAGTAATTGTTATACTTAATATTGTGACCATCTCATTTTCTCGGTAAAGAACAAACGACGGCAAGAAAGAATAAAATGAAAAATAAAATAATAATTTGTAAGACTGGAGTTCAAATAGTTTTCTTGCTTTGTAAGAAAACATTGTTTATTAAAACTAAATGCTATGTTTCAATAATGAAAAAATATTTAAACAGAAAATCAAACCATTTCATGTTTATACAGAAAAATAAGTTAATTAGCGGGAAGAAGCAATACAAATTTTAAGACTTTTGAGCAGTTAAAGTTTCAACATTGGGAGTTAGTTTGAAGAGGATTAAAGTTTTGTAACTATTTATTAAGAAAAATAAAATTAATGCATAACTTAAATATTTGTGAACACTTCTATGAAATGATAATCTATACAAAGACATGGTAATATACATTTTACGCAAATATCAAGTGCATAACATTTAAAAAACGGTTTCTTTACCAGCAATCAATATCTTTGATAAGTATTGGGATCATTATTCCTAACAGATCATTTTTAATGTGTTTAAATTTGTGGAAGTTTATTTATTAAATATATATTTTTTTATTGGAATGTCTTACAAAGTACTTACTAAAACTCTAACGGTCGTGAATGCTTTGACGCTACGTTCGTCGTCTCTTTTATAGCACATACTTGTAAAATCTATTTTAAAATTCCATTATGATATTCTTAATAACATAAGAATATCTTATCTTACAAATTAGCTGAATTACATTTAGAAACCTTAATTAGCGTAATATTTAAATTACCGGAATTTGTTCTCGTTTTATTTACCCAGCAGTAAGATAACAAAAACAACAGCATTGTAAAAACTTGTATATATGATAATTATTTAACATCACGTCTAAATTGGCCTTTCCTCGTTTACGATATCAATAAGACCCTTTTGTTGAAGTTAGATGCAAGCGTCATAAAGACATTGAAGTCATGGCTCGGGTTAGCACATCCAGCGGACTCTTCTGCCGTATTTAGAGGCCGACACAATTTTGGGTTAAAATTAAAGAAACCATCGGAACTCGATAAACACCTAAGAGTGACCAAAAGACATCATCTAAAAATCGAATGATGATACTATAACGTCTCTCCCAAAAGATAAAATTGCCGCAGAACTAGAGTCACGACTTCAATTCTATAAACAATTTATGATAGGTGCTCAAACAAATAAAGCAGGGCTAGGATCAAGTAGGAAACAACAAGACTTAGAAATAACAAATTCCTTTATTCGGCAAGATGAAAACGACAATTACCGGTTGCACGCGATGAGCCAAGAATTGCAAAATGAATGGGTGACCATAGGAGATTTTTGCATTCCGCTAGCTTTGAGATGGCGCACCCAGCTTCATGATTGGTCCCCAGCATTCAAATTTTATCTTAATGCATTCCAAATGACTCTCCCAGATCACAGTAACTTAGTAACCATTCGAGAGGACAACAACACGGTATAGGACCTTGACAACCACGCTCACCCTCTGGAACCCCAGCACAGAAAGTGACCCGGTTGCCAGGCAAATCGGTCGTATCATTGCCTTTTCGCTTAGTCTTAGACACACAAATAACATCCAGATCTTTGTCAACCTTCACATCTAATAATTTATTCATCTTCTGTTCTATTCCTCATCTTACATTCCATGTAGCTATTTGTAGCTCCGTCCTCCACCTTCCGCCGTTCGGAACATGGCGAGTTGGTTGGCGGTCCCCAACGCTGCATTCGATCATATATAACATAATTACAATAAGAATACAAAATAATAAAATACAATATGTCAAAAATTACACTAATTATATTACATTTATTATTATAATTAAATTACTATTAAATTTATTAATGTATTATTAAAAAAGACTGGATACTAAAATGACATACGACGTACAGTCGAAATGAATACTTTGTTATTTTGTGTTCTTAAACGAGTTTAAAGTATTTTTTTCTAGATAAGTTTCATATTTGTGGTATTTGCGTTGCAAATAAAGTGAGTGTCTACTAAATATCCTCTTGTACCGTTTACAATTAACATAAGAATAACTAGGTTGAGATGTATAACACAAATATGCGATTCAAAATTCTGTTAAGGTTTGATTTTTTAAAATTAATTAGCCGATTATTAGACTGCAAATTTTAGTATTTATTAATTAAGTTTTATTATTCCATATTTATTATTAGAATATACTTTTTGATAATATGATACAGAAAATATAAGATTGTAAAATCAAGTTAACAAATTACATTGATAAGACTTGTTAGCACTTAAGACAGCATGGACAATAAATATACATTGTTTTGCAACCCAGTGTAAGATTTGTTAGTTACTTGTTACACCAGCGCGACGAAACTTTGTAAAGGCTTTAATAGGCCTCCGGTAAATTATATTAAGCGACTATTATCTGCGATATACATATATTTTATTACCGAAATATTACACTGTATGATTTTATTAATTAAACAAAATTAATAAAAGTATCTTAATTTTAATTTAAAGACGTTCATTTATTTTGATAACTAATTTTCTTAAATATATAACGTTTAAATTTAACAGAGGTGTATACTTTAATATGACTTTCAAGTTATTCAAGAAAATTAGTAGTTTTGAAGTTTGCATAACTTATTTCACTTGACAATTGTGCTTCTGAGAGTTTTCAGAGTATAAATGTCACGTTTTCAATTTACTACAGAGATCTGAATTTAGATATTCGATGTTCCGAAAGACTTCAATAAATATTTTATATAATAATAGTTCCAAAGCGCATATTAATAAAAATATTTACGAAAAAAAATATTTTATTTAAAATAATTCTTTAATTTGCTTTGTTCGTAAAATATTTTGTAAAATGAAGACACTTGAGTATATAATAAAAACAATAGAGCTCAAAACTTTTAAAGATTTTTGTACATTAATAGGTCTTAATTATAGTCTAAATTCATGGGTACCTTCAAAAAAGGCGTCTACTCCTACCTACAAGGCCGGCAACACTCTTGTAAATCCTCAGATGTTGCAAGAGTTCATGGGCGGCGGTTCAGAGTCATCTGTGACCCGCCAGCTCGTTTGCCCTCCTCTTCCATAAAAAAAAATATATATATCCCGATCAGTTGACAATATTTAAGTCTGCTTTATAATATGATATAAATTGTTGCGTGATTATTAGAGAAATTGGGATATTGTGTAATGGTTTATTGCTAGTTACAAAAACTCTATTTAACGTTGAAGAAAAAGGATAACTATCATTTGTTTGTGATTATTATAAGCCGTAAAAATGAGAATATTCTTTAAAAAAAAGGTTTTATATATTGTCTTTTATATTTGAATATTGCGTTTCTCTGTTAAAAGTAACATAACACTAGAATATAGGAACATTGTTCACAGTGCAAAAATAATCAATTAATATGCAAAGGATTTATATCCTGATCCACTCCCCGTAACTTTTGTAGACGAGTTATTGTGCATTGAGCTCAGAACGTGTATTTCATATAAAAGAACTGTAATAATTAACTCATATGTAAGTTATCACTTATGCTTTTTAATAATGAAAGATGAAGAGTCAGTCTCGAAAAAGAATAAGCGGACATTGAAAGGAATATAATTTAGAAATATCATCATCTCATTATCTTCCTGCCCTTATCCCATTTAGGGGTCGGCACAGTATGTTTTTTCCATCCATACTCTCCTGTTACTCGTCATCTCTGTATACACTCCCTTCTTCTCCATATCGTCTTTCACGCAATCCATCCATGTTTTCTTCGGCCGTCCTCTACCTGTCCATCCCTCCACTACCTACCACTCTTTTGGTAATGTGCCTTTTAGAGGAGGGACCTCATAACATGGCCATACCATGACAGACGGCTACCTCTAATTTTTTCTGTTACTGGAGGTACCCCTAAGCTTCCCCTAATTCATTTCTTATTCTATCCCTTCTTGTCACCCCACACATCCATCTTAACATTCGCATCTCCGTTACATGCAAACGCTTTCCATCCATCCCCTTCATCGCCCAGCACTCAGATCTATACATAACGACAGGTCTAATGATGTTTTTATAAATTCTCCCCTTTAGTTTAAGGGGAATTCAGGCATCATATGTCATCCCAGTGATTTGTCGCCATTTCATTCATCCCGTGTTGATTCTGTGCTTTACGTCCCGGTCAATATTGCCATCGCTTTGAATCAGAGAACCAAGATAGCGAAACTCCGAGAAGACTGGTAACGGTACTGCGTCGAACAAAATAGAAACAAAACCGGAGACACCGCCGAAATCGCAGAACATGTGCTCTGTTTTGGTTCTGCTCACTTTCAGGCCGACACTCTTCAGCTTTTGTTGCCATTTTACCAGTCTACTCCGCATCTCAATTCCATCCTCGCAATTTCATCAGCAAATAGCATGCACCAGGGTGCCTCATCCTGTATGTCCAATGTCAGAGCATCCATTATCAACAAGAAGAGGTAGGGAGTCAGAGCCGACCCTTGATGCAAACCTACTGCCACATTGAACTTGTCGGTGTTTCCAGCGGCTGATCGGACTTGTGTACTAGATCGACTGTACATTGCACGAACCAACTCCACATACTTCCCGGATATACCCTTCTCTTTCAAAGCCCACCATATCACATTACGGGGAACCCGGTCGTACGCCTTCTCGAGATCAACGAACACCATGTGCAGGTTCTTGTGGGCTCGTCTGTATTTCTCACTCAACTGACGAAGAGCGAATACAGCATCCGTCGTACCCCGACCAGACATAAAACCGAACTAGTTCTCCAAAACGTCACTCTCGTCTCGCATCCTTTTCTCTATCACTTTCTCCCAAACTTTCATGGTATGTGACATGAGCTTTATACCCCGATAACTGTTGCAGTCTTGTATATCACCTTTATTTTTATAAATGGGCACTAGGTCACTATTGCACCATTCATCAGGGATCATTTCTTCAAGCAACAACTTATGGAATAATATACTGTTTTAAAGATTTGGCTTTGTTTTACGGCCGGCCGCCTGCCTGACGCCAACCCTCCTTGGTAAAAATAATTAATAATTAATAATAATTTAGAAATATATTATATATTAAAACTTCATTAATCGAATATCATATTATGATAGGCGCCCCATACAACAATTAACTCTAGACAGTGCATAATTTTTATCTCATGTCAATTTGACAAACCTCCAGTACAACAACATAAAATATTCTACCAGCAATTACTTGACTGACCTTTAGACCATTCATTATTCATTTTTTTAATTTGTGTCAATTTAGTTTATTTCGTTTTATATCACACAAAAAACTATATATTATATGATAAATGTACTCAAGTAAACATAACTTGTTACACATCTTTAACTTGATTCGTTCTCCAAATGCACATTATTTGCAGTGACTATTTGGATAAGAGGAATGATTTTTTAGAAGCAAATTAATTATTAGAACGTATTGATATGTGCTGTATTTAATTACACCCAAATTATGGACACATTGTCTCTGTGGTGTCGTTCTCTGATGACATGTCATTTATCTTTTGTTCCGTACCTATTACTATTACAGAATATTCATTTATTACCGTTATATTCAAAATTATATTTATAATTATCATAAAAATTAAAATATTTTAGTATATTTAAATTTGTTAGTTCCTAAACTTTTAAGTTTTTTTAATTTTATCATTTTGTGTTTCAATAACGCTAAGTTAAGATTACTTTGACAATTCTATAAGACTAGTGGTCATAATATTCGTTGCATTCAGGTTTTCCATTCCGTTAAATTTGCAGTAAATTCTCATTGAACTATTTATGTTAATTGCAACAGATAAAAGAAATAAAGAGGATAATATTGGATATAAAAATAAAACATAGATTTTATTATAAAACTATTTAATAATTAAATTTCAGACGTATTCCTGATATGTGATCTGAAACACATCCTGATGATCCGTTCCTTACATTCGAGACTATAATTGGAACGGCATGGGTTTTGAGTTCATTTACAAAACTACAATAGCGTTCAGTACATGCATAAAATATAAACTATGTATAAATTAATCAAACAAAATTATTAAAACTATTGGGAAGAATTCAAAAATCATAATTCAATTTTCTTTACCTTTTAATACCTTTAATTGTAATAGACACAAAAAACTGTGGTATCGATAATGTAACATTTTAAATTTAACGAGACCTTTTTTATTTCGCTTAAACTATTATGATATATGTTTTCATTTATCATCGCGATACAGTCGTGACACAATAGTGACGTTAGTACGTTTGGCAACAAAATAAAATAAAATAAAACCAGTCTAAAATGCATGTAGGTAGGTCCAATAAACTATCCTCTGGACATATACGACAGATCACAATTGAGACTACAGCTAATACTCAAGAGCAATATATTTGTCTATATTCTGTCTCTTTTTTTTGTTGTTTTGAAACTTGAAAGTATGTTTACGTTAGATTCTTTTATCTATGTATTGCGATTTGTAATTTATTGTTATTGTATATGTGACGTGATGATTAAGTGTCTTATCTGCGGGATTCGAGTGTGAGTAAGTGTTTGTCCTCTTTCTAAAGTAATGGAAATTCCTCTCTATTAATAATTAAATATATATATATTCTCTCTTCCATTTTTAAAATCCCATTGGATTTTAAAAAATGGAAGAGATAATATTATATATACCTACTAGAAAATGTTATATACTGATCTGATTTAATAAAGCTTTTGTAGTATTTTTCGATTTAAACTTTAACTTTTTATTCATTTCGATGCCATTTTGCAAAAGTATTAATACTGAACGTAGTAAAAATAACAGAACATTTCAGAATATGGATACTGATAGCAACTTCAACAATGGAACACACGCATATACACGCATGGCTGCTAGTTGCACATCACTCAAAGAACCTTTAGCTTTGACTCCAACATGAAGTCACTGATGACGAGACCGTTCCGTCACTAATTGTCTTCACTTATATTCAAACCGTACTCATATATTCGTTATGGTAATGTAGGAAGTCTAGACTTCTATATGATCTATATTTCAGAATCCCGAAAAATTATGTACATGACGCCATATGTCCCACAGTTTGTTTGACATACTATAAATAGGCATATTGTATAATTGAAAAAAGGTTTTTGTGTTTTCACTGTATTGTTAGTTACGCAGTCCTCTATAAGATGCGCGTTGCTCCGCGTTCGTGTTTTTGTATGCTACTTCGCAGTCACGGGCAGAAACTAGTACATAACAATATCAAAGCATCTTTCTGTCCTAACACACAATTACACGTTATCAGTCTGTTTGCCAGCTAACGTGTGTAATGTAAGCATCCATAGCATTGCCGTTTAAATATAACAAGCCTCATTAACTATATTGCGAGGAATGTGTACTAGTAGAAGTAGAATCACAGTTTAATAACATAATAAAACATAAACCTTATCCCAATTTCCACTTTGTGGAACCTAGGGCGTAAAATATCATAATTTATACAAAAACATTAAAATATAATAAGATATAATAAAAAAAATGAAGAAAGTATAAACGATATCAAAAGACAAAATTAAATTTATAATATAATAGAAAAATATTAATTTGAAAATAATATAGTATGTAAGGTTCAATACAAAACAACTTTATATAAATTAAAATTTTGTAATTAGTTAGTTAACTAACGAATAGGAATATAATCGTCGATCGATCGTTTTTAGTTAATGACGGTTGCTATAGTTATGGAGTACTAAGTTTCTTGAGACACCAAGCGTAGACAGGAAACGCCTTCCATCAATACAAAATACATTTTTCACCACACTCATTTGTCCAGGCTGCGACTGCAATAGACAATAATTTTTATTCTCAGACACGGACCCTTAGCCCGCTCTGTTAACTTTATAAACTTGAAACTTTGCTTAGAACTTGTTTTACGTCACTAAAAGTTTAATTTTATCTTTCCTTTTTTAATCTGCTTTAATTTCTGGTAATCTGAATATTAAACATAACAAAAATAGGTACATGGATTTACTGCAATCTTAGTTTTTTTTAATCATCATTTCAAATATAAACGGCCTTTTGTTCCATCCTATATATATATGTATTGTATTTATTGTAATTCAATATAATTAAAGTATATCACTATGACGAGACTGGCGAAAAAAACAAATTGTGAATGTAATATTAAAAATAAAAAAGTTCATTTTGAAATTGGCAACGAAATCTGTAGTGAAATGTAAGAACAGGTAATATCGGCGCAGCGTTCCCGAGTAGTATGAAGCTTATATTGTACTATATCCACAAACAAACCAACACACCGATTCAAAACACATGGCATGTTTATTTCTTAGAAATATAAATGATTGAAAGGTGAAGGAGGAAGAGTAATTGCCAAATATCAATGTAAAGCTATATGTATGTGTACGTTTATCAATAATATATAAAATTAATAAAATTACAATAAATAAGTTTTCTTCAGAATTTATTAATTGTGATTTTTATAAAAACACAAAATAAGCTATAATTTTTATACCACATATATATAAACTAAATTGGGCTTTTATGAAATAGTTAGAAATATTTTTTTTGTTGTAGTGATATATACAATGCATGCATGTTTCTATAAACCTACAGTTTCATCTAACTAATATGAAAAAATCTTTCATTATTTGTAAGACTTTTATATAATATATAATTATATCAAAATAAGGTTTGGTAAGTGATAAACTGTAAGTAACGTTTGCCAACCATAGTTATTTAATAAAAGAAAGAGTTATTTATTAAATATTTCCTACAATGACATTTATCAGTCGTCTTGAAACTCAAAACATAATTCAACGTAACAATCACACAGCACACAGTCAGAGTTCAAGACAAACAGAATAAAACGTTTTGTTTGGTTTTCTATATGTCTAGTTATTGTGATTTTTTTTTGTAGGATTTCTGTCATTTGGCAACAAAAAGTTTGTATTTAGCATGAAATGGCAATTTGTTTCTGAAAATCTGTTATAATTCAATCCGTTACAATGTATGAAATTATACATACCTATAAAAAATATAGCTATCTGGGGATACGGAAGTGCCCTCGCCAAGTAGAGCAAAATGACACTATCATTTATCCGAAGTTCATAACATCTTTAAAAATATATATTAAGTTAAAACTTTATACACATATATTAAAAAAAGAAAAAAAGGAGCACTACCTACAAAAAGAAACGAGATGCCATTAAAAAATAACATAAAAAAAGCCATCAAAAACGTAACGTAACAGTTATAAAATCTAATCTAAATTAAGTCGATTATTTCAGTATTACTATCTGTGGGAGCAGTTTTTTACCACCACCACCACCACAACCAACCACTTTTTCGTAACAACCGACAGCAAAATTTAATTCCGGGATAAAAGTTTCCTATGTATTTATTTCCTTGGATTCCAAAATATCTCTATACAAAATGTCATCAAAATCCGTTCGGTGGTTTATGTGTGAAGGCATATGTAGTGTTTGTATCTATACAATAGATATAATGCACTGTCTCACGTACCACACTGGAGGGGGTAGTTGTCAATGTCGAGTCAGTCGTGTTGTAAACGAGGGACAGGACAAACGTGCGCCTGCGCTCCAGGTGTGGTAGTAGTGAGCCAGTGTCAATAATAGTTATCATTAAGGGACCGAAGGGTCCTACATATGGCGACGGGGAAAAAGGTCAGAAAAAAAATATATACATAAATAAATAATAAAATTAAAAGAGATAGAATATCGGTATTTCTTAAGTTAATTCTATAATATTACGTACTTTAGATTACAATGCAATACGATCTTAAAAAATATTATACGAAAGAAATATTGCTAATGACTGAAATATTATTGATGACTCATTGTGTCGGAATGCAGTGTATATTTCCGCTGTCGTTATTATTACATTGTTATTTGTTTATTTAGGTTTAGTGAACATTCACTTTTAAGTCTCAATGTTTTGTACGAAGTTACTTATAACTACCCGCAATATTTCATTTTTTCAATAAGGTTTGTAGTGAATTGTAGAATGTTAATAAATTAATTATAATACCTTCGTGTATTCACAAAAACTACGTATAACTACTTATCGGTTTTTCTATTTACTTTTGATATAAATAATACTTTTTCGTAATTAAAAAAAAAAGAAACTATAAAGATAGGTAGTGCCTCCGGATTTCCATTAAATTGGAGATATACTTGGTCTATTTGGATTTCCATTAAATTGGAAATATGAATGCCTAAATAGGTACAGCTAATGGGGTTTTTGTATAATGGAAAGTTATACATTTGTTATTTGGATTTCCATTTAATTGGAGATAGTAAATTGTTTCATTAAATTGAAAGAAACAAAATGAATTTTATTAGATTGAACTTAATTTGCTTCGGACTTCTTTTAAATAAGAAGTAAAAATAAAAAGACTTTCATTAAATTGAAGGTACCTTATTCATTAGATTGAATGTAATGTTCTTCGGACTTCTTTTAAATGAGAAGTATATGAAAAACGACTTTCATTAAATTGAAGGTATTTTAGGACTAGGTATGGCAAATCAGCTTCCACCACCCGAGAAATTGGATCTCGAAGGCGACAGCACATCGGTCGGTTTGAAATGGGAGAAATGGAAGCGATCCCTACGTATATATTTGGAAGCCGCTGATATTACAACGCCTGCTAAAAAGAGAGCCACATTGTTGGTACTGGGGGGAACCTCACTGCAAGAAATTTATTATAATTTACCAGGGGCAAGCGCTGAATCAGGAGAAAATGTAGATGTTTTTGAAATAGCCATTCAGAAACTAAATGAGTACTTTCTTCCAAAACAAAACAAAATATATGAACGACACATTTTTCGTTTAATCAAACAAGAGGCCGGCGAAAATTTTGAAAAGTTCTTAATAAAACTAAGAAACCAAGCAGTAAGATGCAAATTTGATAAACCGGATGAGCATATTATAGACCAAATTATTGAGAAGTGCCTCTCATCAGAATTAAGGAAAAAGATGTTAACAATGGGAGACGAGACATCATTAGACAAAGTAATAACATTAGCAAACACTCTAGAAATTGTAAATTACCAATTAGAAAGCTACGAACAAAAAGAAAGGGCAAAGACAAATGAAGTAAACGCAATAAAGAGTACAAACAAAGAAAGATCAAGATTAGAACCACAAGATAAACGAGACAACGATAGACCATCAAAATGCACCAGATGTGGAACGACAACTCATCTATCTCAAAGATTTTCATGCCCTGCAAAAGATAAAAAATGTAATGGCTGTGGAAAATTGGGTCATTTTCAAAGATGCTGTAGGACAAGGAAAAGAAAATTTGAAGGAAAAACTTATAGCGACAAAAACTATAACACAAAACAAAGGAAAGAAACTACAGCAAATTCAGTTGAAGATGGAGATGTTCATTATATATTTAATTTAAATGATGATGCAACAATAAAATGTGAGATTGGAGGAATTACTTTGGATATGCTAATTGATTCAGGGTGCCGATTGAATCTGATAACTGCTGAAACCTGGGAACATCTCAAGAAAAATGGAGTTTGTTGTTTTAATCAAGAAAAAGAACCTAACAAAACTTTTCTTGCCTATGGAAGTAGAATACCCTTAGATGTGAGAGGATCATTTGAAGCCGTAATAAAAACGAATGGTAAAATGGAACGCAGCACCATTTATGTTATTGATAATGGACCATGTGACTTACTTGGTAAAGATACAGCCATGCGACTTGGGGTTTTAAAATTAGGTGGTGCTGTAAACCAAGTCCAACTAAATGAAAAAAGAAATAAGCCATTTCCGAAATTTAAGGACATCTTAGTTGAAATCCCTGTTGATTTGTCTGTTAGACCGGTTATGCAACCTTACCGGAGAATTCCAATACCTTTGGAGAAAAAGATAAATGAAAAGATACAAGAACTACTAGATTTGGACATTATAGAGGAGGTACATGGACCATCACCGTGGGTTTCTCCAATAGTCCCGATCCTTAAGGATAATGGAGAAGTAAGAGTGTGTGTGGATATGCGACGTGCAAACTCAGCAATCTTAAGAGAGAACCATCCATTGCCATGCATGGAGATATTATTACCAAAAATTAAGAAGGCTCAGTATTTCTCAAAACTGGACATAAAGAATGCGTTTCACCAAGTGGAGCTGCACCCTGATTCGAGACATTTAACTACATTCATAACATCGAATGGTCTTTACAGATACAAAAGACTTATGTTTGGGGTAACATGTGCTCCGGAATTATTTCAAAAACTATTAGAGAAAATGCTGATTAAGTGTGAAGGGGCTATAAACTTTATAGACGATATTTTGATTTGGGGAAGTACAGAAGAAGAACATGAGTTGAGACTGACTAGTGTGAAAAATATACTTAAAGAAAATAATGTTTTGCTAAACCAGGATAAGTGTATTTACAACGTTGAAAAAGTAAGTTTCTTGGGACACGAACTTACTTCAAAAGGAGTTAAACCACTTCCAAAATATATCAAAAGTATCTCTGAATTTAGAATACCAAAAACGATTGAAGAATTGCAAAGCTTTTTAGGACTAGCAAACTACATAAATAAATGGATCCCTAATTTGGCAATGATGACGGAACCAATGAAGGAAATACTAAGAAAAAAACTAGGAAAAAAGGCGAATATGGAAGAATATTGGACAGTCAAACAAAATGAAGCATTTACAAAACTTAAAGAGGCATTATCGGGAATACAAAATTTAGGATATTATGATGTCAATGATAAGACACAAGTAATAGCTGATGCAAGTCCAGTAGGACTAGGAGCAGTTCTAGTTCAGATCGATAACAATGGACCTAGAATTATTGCGTATGGAAACAGGACACTTAACCAATGTGAAAGAAAATATAGCCAAACAGAGAAAGAAGCTCTTGCTCTTGTGTGGGCTATAGAGCACTTCAAAACATTTCTTTATGGCAAAGAATTTGATTTAATAACGGATCACAAGCCACTTGAATTTATATTCAGTCCGCGATCAAAGCCATGTGCTCGTGTTGAGAGATGGGTTTTGCGTCTTCAAGCATATCGATTTAAAGTTATATACAAACCAGGACGAACCAACATTGCGGACCCATTATCGCGATTATGCCAGCACTCTGATCTTTCAAACGGTTCATCACCTAAAGACTACGTTCTTCAAATAGTTGAACTGTCAAGACCTCGAGCAATTTCAATGCAAGAAATAATTAAAGAATCGGAAACAGATAATGAAATCACAAGAGTAAAAAATGGAATTTTTAGTAACCAGTGGGATGAAAGTGTAAAATGCTACAAAATATTTTCGGAAGAATTATGCTTTTACGAAAATATTCTATTAAGAGGAAATAAAATAATCATACCACAGAGTCTTAGAAAACAGGTTTTGCAAGCAGCTCATGAAGGCCATCCAGGAATTGTTGCCATGAAAGGTCGTTTGCGATCTAAAGTTTGGTGGCCTAGAATAGACAAAGACGTTGAAATGATGGTGAAATCGTGCAAAAGTTGTACACTCGTTAGTGTACCGAATCCTCCAGCACTCATGAAACGTAGAGAGCTTCCTTATGAACCCTGGATAGATATTGCGATTGATCTGTTAGGCCCATTGCCAAATAACGATTATATATTAGTGATCATTGACTACTACAGTCGTTATAAGGAAGTGAAAATCACCAGGAACATAACAAGTTCACAAATCATTAAAATCTTAAAGGAACTCTTTAGTCGACTGGGTTATCCACAATCAATAACTGCAGATAATGGTCGGCAGTTTGTGAGTGAAGAGTTTAAAACTTTTTGTAAAGATTGCAACATTAAACTTTTTAGTACTATTCCATATTGGCCGCAAATGAATGGGGAAGTTGAGCGCCAAAATAGGGATATCGTAAAGCGCCTTAGAATAAGTGCAAGTGAAAAAACAGACATGAGAGAAGCATTGTATGAATATCTTATGATGTATAACTCTACTCCTCACTCAGTAACAGGGAAGACTCCCTCAGAGCTTTTCTTTAAAAGAAGGAATAAGGATAAGATTCCGATGTTGCAAAATATTGATAAAGACTTTTTTTCGGAGGGTAGGTGTAAAATAAATAAGTCACATTTTAAATCGTTCCACAAAATTTGTTTATTTAAAATATTATACTTACCTAATATAAATAAAATTATGAACCAGTGAACTGTAATACCTGCCAGCTTCATTGTGTATATAAAATTTCAGTGGTTTAAGTGTTTTCTTCAAATTGTGTGTGTAATATATCCTCTCATTAACATGGAGTCAATTAAGGGCAGCATCAACGAACTCACTGAACACTTCACTTCAAGAATGGCTGAGTTTCAAAAGGAACTAAAAGGGGCTATTCCAGCCACAAGCCCAACCTCAAATTTAAACTCACAGTTCAGTTCTTTTCGGTCATTTGTATTAGCTGCCTTGGAGAATCTACAACTGCAGGTGGAGTTACTGTCAAGACAGTATGATGAGTTGGAGATGCGCTCCAGGAAGAAAATTTTACTGGTCCATGGTGTTCGGGAAGATAAAAATGAAAACCTTGGCGTCTCCGTTACAACACTTTTGGCAAACCATCTTAAAATTCAACAAATATCTCCTGAAGTTGTAAGCTCTTGTCATCGCTTGGGTCGTTTTGTGCCTGATAAGACTCGTGCAGTTTTAATAAAATTTAGAGAAAGATCCTTGAGAGACAAAGTGTGGTCCACTAAAACTTGTTTAAAAAGCACAGGATTGACAGTCTCTGAATTTTTAACGAAAAGCCGTCACAACACATTCTTGGCGGCTCGGCATTGTTTTGGAGTTACTAATTGCTGGACCAGAGATGGTGTAATTGTAGTTAAGAATCCAGATGGTATGTTACATCGAATCACAAACATGTCGGAATTAAAGGCTATTTCCAGTGCACCTCAGGATGTGCCCATTGTTTCGACTATCCCTGGGGTGTCTGAGTCGTCGAAGAATAATAAGGCTCCTCCTTCTCGGGCGAAGAGAACGGTAAAGAAGTGAAATCTGTCATTTGATGTTACTTTAATTTTTCATTTTATTTAATTTTTCTTTAAGAGCTGGGTATGGCTAATCTAGATATTATTTTTTTATTCACATTATGTTTTTAATTTTTTTTTTGTGTTTTAACAATTCTTGTAATTACAATTAGCAATAAAATTAAACCTTTTTAATAGTACTAAATATTTACACATTTTGACAGCTGCCATTTTCTTGCTGTCATTAATGCTTATATATTCGTTTAGAAATCAATGTTATTGTTGTCTTTGTAATGTAATGGCCATTCAGCCTATTTTGTGTCTTAAGATTTTATCTTTAGAATTTAAGATTATTTGTTTTTTTTTTATTTTTTAATACTATAATTATACCGCAAAAATATTTTTAAGTTGATCTGTTATCAATAGCTGGCGGGTTAGGCAGCCACATATTGGTTAGTTAGTTAGTTAGTTAGCTTAGTTAAACAAAACTTATAGTAATAATTATAATAAATATATTATATTATATATTATATTTATTTTCATTTTATTTGTATACACATATAAATATATATAACTTTAAATATGTCTTCAATTGATAGTAATAGTAGTAAAAACTTTTATTCAATGTCGTCTAGTGATGCATCGTGTAGTGAGGATAGTTTTCACAGTACATCAGACCAGCCTCTTAACATAACTCTCAATTCCTGTTTTTCCGATTCTCTGAAATCGTTTAATATTATTCACATTAATGCCCAAAGTATCCCGGCTCATTATCCCCATATGCTTGCGTCATTTGAATCGCGCAATATTCATGCTATTCTTATCTCTGAATCCTGGCTTAAGCCTTGTTTACCTTCAATCTCCTACTCCCTGCCAGGATTTCATCTTATACGTAACGATCGCATTGGTAAAATGGGAGGCGGAGTAGCGATATACTTACGTTCTCATATTCCTTTTAATGTTGTTAGTACATCTACTCAACCTCCAACCCATGATGCTGCTGAACATCTCATGATAGAGGTAATGTTATTGCACACTAAAATCCTCCTTGGTGTTTTTTATAATCCTCCGTCCACAACAAATTATTTTAATTCCTTTGAAATTTTACTTGAAAAATTTACCTCTCTCTACAGTCATTCCATTATAATGGGTGACTTAAATACCTGTCTAATTAAAGATGACTACCGCAAAAATAAACTCTTGTCTTTAATAGATTCCTGTAACCTACATCTATTACCTCTTTCGGTTACACATTATTTTCCTGGCTGCACTCCTTCCCTACTAGATGTAATTGTAGTTTCTTCGCCTGAATTTGTAATAAAACACGGCCAGTTCTCAGCTGATGCATTTTCATATCATGATCTTATTTATCTCTCTTACAAAGTTCGTCCTCCAAAAGCTAAATCTAATATACTTCTGCAACGTAACTTTGGAGGAATTGATAAGGAACGCCTTCATGAGGATGCTTCTAAGATAGATTGGTCTGTTATTACCAATAGCGATTCTATAGACCTTAAAGTCGAATTATTAAATCAAACACTAAATCATTTATATGATACCCATGCTCCTGTCAAACCGATTAAAATGAAACATCTTCCAGCGCCGTGGTTGACAGAGGAATTAAGAAACCTAATGGAGAAAAAAATTCATGCGAAATACAAATTTAAATTAAACAACAATGACGTACATAAAAATAATTATATAAAATCTCGAAATCGCTGCAATACATCGTGTAGAGATGCACAACGACGCCATATTCACAAATCTATCGAACACGGTGATACAGCAAAAACGTGGAAATTTCTTGAATCGCTCGGAGTCGGTAAAGCAGCCTCATCAAACACACCTTCCATCGATATTGATATTGAACTTCTCAATAAACATTTTTCGTCGTCAGAAGTCATTGACAGGTCTAATAAAGAACGAACTTTAAATATTCTTTCGTCGTTTCCGACTCCTGAGTTTTTGCCGTTTACTTTCTGTCCCTTCACTGAATGTGATGTTAAGGAGAACGTACAATCAATATCTTCTAATGCTGTTGGCGCTGACAGTATCAGCCGTAACATGATCATTCCAATCCTTGATATTATTTCTCCTACATTAACTCATATCCTAAATTACTCCATTTCAACTAGTACATTTCCCGATTCTTGGAAATGTGCTCAAGTCATTCCTCTTCCTAAAAAGTTGAAACCACTAAATATTAATGATTTCCGTCCTATTTCTATTTTACCTTTCCTCTCAAAAATCCTTGAGAAATTAATTCATAAACAGCTAAGTCGTTTCCTAAATAAAAATCTCCTTCTTAGCCCTTTTCAATCCGGTTTCCGTCCTGGTCACAGTACAGTCACAGCATTAGTTAAGGTAACGGATGACATTCGATTGGCAATGGACAATAAACAGCTTACAATTCTAGCGTTGCTAGATTTCAGTAATGCTTTTAATACTGTTGACCATGATGTCCTGTTAGGCCTGTTACGTTCTATTAACATATCTCCATCAGTGATAGACTGGTTTCGAAGTTACCTCACAGGCCGTCGGCAGCGCATTCGGACTGATAATTTGTTATCATCCTGGTGTGACGTCCCGGCTGGGGTACCTCAGGGCGGCGTGTTATCTCCCTTACTATTTGCCATTTTCATTAATTCCATCACTCAATATATCTCTTCTCTCTATCACATGTATGCAGATGATATTCAGATTTACCACCATTCACGTCTTGAAAATCTTGATAGTTCTGTTACCGCCATTAACAATGACCTCAGTTCAATTAGTAACTGGAGTAAGCAGTTTGGTCTCAAATTAAACCCTGAAAAATCACAAGCTATTGTTATTGGGAGTCCCGGTATGATATCAAGAGTGGACTGGCGAAACTTACCACCTATACAATTTAATGGCATTACTATACCGTATTGTTCATTTGTAAAAAATTTAGGCATTTATTTGGATCAGACAATGTCGTGGTCTATACAAATAAAAGAAATCAGTAGGAAAATATTTACTACCATGAGGTCACTTCGTCGACTGCGTTTTTACCTTCCAATTCCTACCAAAATTATGTTAGCACATTCACTTCTTCTGTCCATTCTAGACTACGCCGACGCAAGCTATACTGATCTCACCGAGGACAAACTAAACAAGCTTGAGAGACTTCAAAACCTTGCTATACGGTTCATATTTAGCCTACGCAAATATGACCACATTTCAGAATTTCGCAAAAAACTCAAGTGGCTTCCTATACGTCGACGCCGGGATTTACATTTAGTTTCTCTATTGTACTGTGTACTATTTCACCTGAAAACACCTCTTTATCTAAAAGAAAAATTTGTATTTCTAGGTCAGCAAGATACTACGAGATCTTCACAAATTCTCACTATAAGACTGCCTATTCACAATTCCATATTTTATAAACGTTCCTTTACAATTCGTGCAACCAAGCTGTGGAATGCTCTTCCTTTAAATATTCGACGATCTAAATCCTTAGAAATATTCAAAAAATCTGTTAAAGAATACTACCTTTCTGACGATAATTAGTTACCTTTGTTTATTAGACATATATCATATTTATTATATTGTATTTATTAGTGTATGTTTGTTATGTAATATATATGTATTGATATTTTTGTATTATTGAAATGTATCTATGTGTAATTATTGGTAAGTATGTTTATTATAATAACACCGCCATCCATTACCTAAGTGCTTGCAGTTTTCCTAAACCTAAGGTTGTCTGGAAGAGATCGCCATTAGGCGATAAGACCGCCTTTTGTACGGTACAATTTTTTTCTATACATGTCACTGTAACTTTTTTTTTTTATTTCATTTGTATTGTGGTGTACAATAAAGAGTAAATAAATAAAAAATAAAAGACAATGATTCGGAAGTAAGAGATCGGGATAAGATGCAAAAAGAAAAAGGTAAAGAATACGGAGATAGGAAAAGGAGAGCAGAATATCCAGAATTAATAGAAGGTGATAAGGTTTATGTTAAGGAATTCGAAAGAACAAACAAACTTGCAAGTACATTTAACCCGACACCTCATGTAGTCGAAAAAGCTACACGTGGTGATGTTACAGTTAGAAATGAAGAAACAGGACAAATACTACGAAGGAATGTCATACATTAAAAAACGAGTAGAGGGAGAGTGGAAATCTATCCAAGATGATAATCCAACTGAAGATACAATAAATCAATGAATAAAATAGGCTGAATGGAAATAATTAATTTATAATTAATGTACATAAAATACAATTTTGAATTAAAATAATAATAAAATTAAAATTGTTAAAAAGGAAGGGATGTAGTGTTTGTATCTATACAATAGATATAATGCACTGTCTCACGTACCACACTGGAGGGGGTAGTTGTCAATGTCGAGTCAGTCGTGTTGTAAACGAGGGACAGGACAAACGTGCGCCTGCGCTCCAGGTGTGGTAGTAGTGAGCCAGTGTCAATAATAGTTATCATTAAGGGACCGAAGGGTCCTACAGCATAGATAGATAGATAGAATATAATGTAATTATTTTATATGGTATGAATCTATATTCATTTGTATGGTATGAATCTATATGAATTTGCATGTGCAAATTACGATAAAGTACGAGTGTCAACATAAATCTTTGATATAAGCCACAGGGGAGAATATTTAGTTTACTAAACTTGAAACTTAATGCAATCCAAGATCCCTTGCATATTACTATAATAAATAAATATATCCTCATTCACGTCTGCAGGTCCCGTCTTTACTAATACCATTTTAAGTGGTTTGTTATATTTTTGTTCTAATACTTCAATGCATTTAATTTTTTTTAATAAATATAAAACTTTTAAGACAATTTTCAAATTTATCATTATCACACGTGATCTTACTGTGTTTCTGTAGCTACCGTCGTTGCATTTGCTCCGGAATTCATTGTTTTACACACTAAATATTTTTCCAAAATTCTTTAAAATATATGCCATTGTTTTAATTTAAAATAATTTCCTTAAACCTTTTTAATTTCGATTCAATACCAGTGCATTAAAAGTAATTTTTGTCAAAAAAGTATTTAATCAAAATTTACTGTGTGATATTCCTTATTATTATTTCATGTATTCATTTTATAAATTTAAAAGATACAGAAGTAAACAAGTTGCATCAATTCAATCATTTACATATGTACGTGAAATTACATATAAGAGTCACAAATAATAAAAACACTGCGAGTTCTCTTCTTAAGGGGAGATATACACCTAGGAGCCGTGAAAAAAGGTTCTATTTTAAAAATATTTTAAAGAAAAGTAATCATTTATTTTAGATCAGAGTTTTCATTATCTAAAAGTACATATATTCAAATATATGCTAATTTTTTTTATGTACAAATATTAAACAGATACAAAGATATCGTAGGATTCTTGGAGGTCCTTGAAAAAATCAGCGCATACGGTACCCACTGGCGTAACTTCAAAAATCATCTAAAAAAAAAAAAAAGGTTTTTAAATAAGATACTATAATCTAGTATTTGACATAGCCGATTTCAAAATTATTGGTTTTTAACAAAATGGCGGCCATTTAAATATAGGTAACGATGTTCGGGCTATAAATGTGTAATAACTTTGGCTATAAAATGAAAAGTAAGTAACGAAAAAAAAAATCCTAAGACAAATACTAGGTAATATTATATAGAATGACCACAAAAAAATTCAAAGCAATCGGTATATTGGTTTTTGAGAAATTTTGGGTACCGCTTTGAAAAACGTAGTTTTGAGAAAAACACGTTTGAAATTATAAGAATTAAAAAATCATGAAATTTTTTAACTTACATGGAATCATCAATACCAGGCCCAATTTCACCACATTTTCACCACATATTCTAAGGACCTTAAACTTTCAGAAAATGTAAAAAAAAAATCGATTTTTTCAATTTTCTAGGTGTATATCTCCCCTTAATAAGGAATAATAGCTAAATATTTCCGTTATAAGTATGAGATAACACTACAACGTTCAAGAGTTCATTTTACCATGAAATTATACCATTGAAAAGTCAAATACACGAAATAATTTACCGCAATTTGAGCAAAAAGTTCTATAAATAAAATAAATATTATAATCTATTTTAATATATAAAATAAATTTTATTATTTGTCTTTAATCAGAAAGTTAAACTTAAATCGGAAACTAATCTAACACCTACATCATACAGGTCCAGTGGGTACGAACCTCAAGTTACGTCGTTGTCATTTATGTTGAATCGGATTTCAATTCATTATTTATATTTTATTAATATAATCTGCCATTCGTTTATGATTAATGAAAAAAATAAAGCAATAGTAATGACGTCCACGAAACCTACCTTATTTATTTCATACTCATTTTGGGTAGACCTCGAAGAATTCGGTCTACCCATTCATTTGTACCCGACTTTCGAATTTTGGAAAAATTTCTTCACAGTAGGTCTTCTTATGACCCCCTGAGTCCGAAATGACCATTGGTCAAAAAGTTTATATATATATATATATATATATATATATATATATATGCGTGCGTGCGTTCAGATTTGACTTTTGTCAGCACGATAGCGGCTGTAGTTTCGCTCGGATCGCTTTCAAACTTTGCACAAAAATCAAACATCCAAAAATGAAGGTCAAGTTCGTTAACCAGAGAGATCCGGACACAGGGGGCGCTAGGGCTTCACTTTTTCTGATTTCAGTTTTTCGACCATAACTTTTTCCCTATATAGAGAAGATCAATCGCGTTCATATTATATGATGTATTTGATATACCTATAACTAATGTAGATAAACCGAAAACCTAACTTCAATAATTTAGGGGTGGGGGTAAAAAAACCGAAAATTTTTGGAAAAAAATTCCTAACTTTTTTCTGGTAAACATTCTTACATCACAAGTATTTTTAATAGAAAGGTTATTTTTACTCTAAATTTAGGTACCAAAAGTTTTTCCGCAAAAGGTACCGTTTCCGAGAAAAAAAAATAAAAACCACTTTTTGCTTGAAAATTTTAGGTAGGTAAAACCACGGCAATTTTTTTCTGGAGAACATCCCCTCCTCGCAAATATTTTTAATAGAAAGGTTATTTTTTACTCAAAATTTAAGTATCAAAAGTATTTCCAAAAAAGATATCTTTTCCGAGAAAAAAAATAAAAACCGCTTTTTGCTTGAAAATTTTTGATGTAAACAACGGCATCATGTCTTATTCTTAGGTAATGAGTTATATTTTAAACGAGTTACACACGAGGTCTACCCACGCGTGTCCCCCTGCGGGCACGGATTTTTTATTATTTTCTTGTTTTCAAAACTATATTCTAATTAAAATAAACTTAAACATATTTTAGGCCTTTAGTTATAATTTGTTAATACTGGGCTCAAAACTAATCCTATTAAAATGTTATTTCACAGGTATAACATGAACTTGCACAGTCTAATAATTGTTTAAATGGAAATGAGGGACAAATTTATTTAAATCACTTTATAATATTGTAATATTAAAGTGTCTGTATTATTTTTATATAACTACTACATCAAGTTATTGAGGATATTGTAATTCTGTACTTGTTTTGTATCTAGGCTTAAGATCTATCCAGTCAGTATTAGGTGTCGAATTTCCTTAAAAAAAGCGAGCATACAGACATCAATTCTGAAGTGGCAATAAACTAGGAAATATTGTACCTAAAAGTCTTATGTCTTAGGTAAAACCGGTGTCTTTATAATAAGACAGAGATTCCATCTCATTTTGGGATATTACTGTAACATTTCACTAAGAATTAGATTGAGTTTACTAAATTGAGGAAATATACAGACATGAAAGCTTTCTCTATTTTTATTTTATTAGTAATGAGATTGATACACATTATATACATAATAAAACTATACTACTTAATATAATATTGAAAATGTCGACAATTATGTCATTTGCACTTACACAATTTTATTTTCGGTATGTATTTGTTCTTTAAATTTAACATAAAATACATTATTATTTAAAATAATCAACATTTTATACCATAAATGACTATGAACATGTTTACATACATAGAATAACACTTCTATAATTGATGTTTTTGTTACAGTAATTGAAGTTTATTACTGGATATTTCATTTCATTTTTAATTATATGAAGATATTTCAGAAATATTTAAATCTAGTACTACAAGATAAAGACTCGTGATATTAACTACTTTATTAAAATGATCACATTAATCCAAACCGTAATGTACTGTTTGTTTTAGGAATATGTGCATATTTTATTATTAGATGTATTGTTTAAAAATCATTTTGTAAATACGAGACTAAGTTTTTTCCCGACTAGAAGTCATATAATCCTAACAAATACCTCCTTAGCTTATCTCTCTAATATCTCTCATACAAAAGTATATGAGATACGTTTCTCTTTGAATCAAATATATATAATAGCTTCTTAACACTATTCCTACCGACACTTCACGTATACCTATTCCTACCGCGGCTGGTCAAATGACCGGTCTTGCACAACATATATTTTTCAATATTGAATGCAACCAATAGCCAGCTTACCAGTATAAAAATATATTTTCTTTTATTCAAGAGCACATAATTTACATTTTATTCTTTTTCGTCGCATTTTTTACAAATGGGCTTCTCAACTGTACATTTTCCGCATACGTACTTTTTACATTTTAGACAGATTTTGTTCGTCTTATTATCTTTACAATACCTTATCTGACATGTTTTCCGTTCACGAGAACCTGTACTTGTACTTGCGATGGGTATTGATTGATTTTTTTTGCCGAGCTCTTGTTGGTATTCGATGGCAAGTTCTTCTGCCAATTGAAATAGAAATTCCTGTCTTGTAATTTCTCCTCCCGTAGTTTCTTTATATAACACCCATGAATTTATCCCGGCTAAATCCAAGATATTAAAAAATACTTGCAAAGGCCATCTCCGAGATTTAGATTTTACCGAATAATTTCTGGCCATTTGGTCGGTCACATCTACGCCAAACTTGGTGCTATTATATAATTGAATTGTCTCCGGTGTTCGGGTGTCATTTTTTTCAATTTGTACGGAGTTGTGCATTGAACTAAGAATTAGAACTTTCTTTTTTGGTTTGGCTTTGTAAACTGTCAACATACAATTATTTGAGCGATAGAGTTTGGTTGAAAAAAGTGCCATGTCGTCATTTTTCAGTTTTGCCAGTCTTGGTAGCTCTTTTCTATTTGCTCTAATTGTCCCAACAATCGTAGTTTTTTTTGCTAAAAGTTTTGTTGCTAAAGGTAGGCTTGTAAAAAAGTTGTCCGTGGTTATATTTCTTCCGCATCCTACATACGGTTCTGCTAATTTCATAGTAACAAACTCTCCAAGAGGAACTGAGGGTTCTCTACTTTCATCTTTTCCCAAATACGGAAAGCCGTTTATTATATATTTGCTACGTACATCGGAAGCTAACCAAAATTTTATACCAAATTTGTCCGGTTTATTGGGCATGTATTGAGTGAATCTACACCTTGCTTTCGTTGGAAACAATTGTTCGTCAATAGTAATATATGGTCCTGGTTTATAACAATTTTGACTGTTGTCAATAAACTTGTACCAAACTTCGGAAATCATAGCAAATTTATCGGTTTGTAACCGTTGGCTTCGTTGATTTCTGTCGTCAAATCGAATAAATCTCATAATTTCCGTAAAGTCATGTCTACTCATAGTATTTGAGAAAAAAGGTGGGCCCCACTTTTTATTCCATAGAAGTGCTATATCTATATTCTTAGCCTCATATGCGCCGCGTGCATACAGAATTGCAAAAAATGCATATAACTTTGCAGTAGACAGTTCCCATTTATATCCCATCACTCTAAATGCCTCTGCCTCTGTGCACTTTCTTATAAGTTCGATTATATTCTTATCAATTATCACAGAAAATGCCGTCCTAACTTCTCCTTCCATAATATTACGTTTACTGTACCCAGTCGGGCCTGATTTTTCCCTAAAAATATTTTGACCAGGTGCTCTTCCAGGATTAGACCCTATTTTTACTTCCTGCCAAACAGTTCCGTCCATCGCAATTTCGCTTACTTCTTCCTCATTCTCACTATCGGAACTAATTAAAAATCTCCTTCTCTTTCGTCGTCTATGTACGTTCGAAATATTCTCTTCGTTCTCACTGGTGTTCGAATCTGTTTCAAGTGGATCATAATTTTCCGTATTGTCATTTTCCATATCCAGAGTTTCCTGATCATCTTCAGAACATTCAGCATCGATATCATTTATTCTCTCTAATAATACATTCGCACTCTTCAATTGTCTTGACATTTTTGGGACAAATATTCTACAAAAAATAAAAACTAAAATATGAAAATGTAAATCAAAATAGATAAAAAAAGAATAAAAGATAATATGTAAAACTTACTGTGACGTATTGTTAGTCTTGTTCACTATTTTGAAAATGGCGCTTATAACACGTAATACGATATAAAATATTACAAAATAATAATAAAAGACTGCCAAGTATGCTCTTTGTGACTTTCACGTTTCGATGCACTCTGTTCGTGTCGCAAAACTACACTGAAGACTCGATTTAGTTGGCGGCGAGTTTTTTGTGGCCCCTCGCGCTAGTGTAAGATTGGACGGAAGGGGTCCCGCCTACCGCCTACCGCCACCGATGTCGTGTCACCCTAAGATGGCCCCATCTACACGTCGTTTGTAACGACTTTATAGCTTTGGCATTGAGTCTTAGAGAGGAACTATTTAAAAAATGTATAAATCGTACTACCGGTCAAATGACCGGTCGTGGTAGGTAAGACAGACTACAAATTTTTCTCGGAAAATAAACAATAAAAAAAAAAGTGAATATTGAAAAATATATCATACATATATATGAGGAAAAGTGGTAAAGTTTAAAGGCGATTCACATACGTTGAATGTAGGAAATTCCAATTGAAAATTTAAAAACGGTCATTTGACCGGTCCTGGTAGGAATAGTGTTAAAAACAATGACGTACAACTACATTCACGATGTACGACATTGTCAAAGAAGGTGGAAAAGCCAATAGTCTAAGTACATTGTTGATTTATTATACAAATGAAAATATAGAATAATAATAATACTAATGATTATTATTATTTACAAACATTCCATTGTACACTTTTTTTCTTGTAACTAACTTAACAACTGTCAGTTCTTAATAGACACAACTAATAATACCGGTATTATTATTAGTATGTGTATTATACAACATTAGGAATAAGGAGCTATATACCGTCACAATTTATTTAATTCGTAAGCCTTCTCACTCATCGATTTTCTGAGACTAACATTTAGTACAAAAGATAAAACTTATTTACCTCATTTAGATTCTAATACTATGAAATTTTTACGTAAATAATATATTTAAAAAAACCGGCCAAGTGTGTTTCAGTCTACGCGCAATCGGAGGTTCCGTAGTTGCCCACGATGGACAGTTAGATAGATAGAAATGTACGCTCGCGGACTTTTTTACATTTTTTTAAGAAGTATGTATAATTTTAAACAACATTATTTTGATCTACCTATCTATATAGATTTATTAAGTGTTTCCAAATAATTTAAGTCTATTACTCATAAATTTGTATAGCTAGCCTAGCTGTGATAGTTCTCTTTTTAAAATTATTATATGTTCTACTAATCGTGAATGTTTAAGAAAATGAAAATCTTATCTAACATTTTATATTTTCTCTTCAATAAATTAAGAAGAAGTTTATTTTACAGAGAGGACGGAAATCATAAAAGAAATGTAGTCCGCATTACCGCTGAATGTTAAAGTCATTCAAATTGAAAATAAAAAGTTATTAACATTTCTGTACAATAAAAATGTCAGCAGACGAAGCAAACATTGAGCATTGTACGTGCGACCTCATTGCCGTTTTGATAACAGTAATGAGCGTCAGAAATACAGTAAGTCAGACTTTCCAAAGAATTCAGATGAATGGCAGTTCTAGGTATTTAAAAGTAGCTTTAATAAGTTCTTCTGGTTCGATTTGTCCTATTATATTGTAAATATATCAGTAATATACTAAGGTAAATAAGGTAAGTAGGGTTAAGTGATTTCAATTTTCAAAATTTATTTTATTTTATTTATTTCAATAAAGGACGATTTATGCTTATTCGTTTAAGCCAGTCAGAGGTCACATAGCTCATACAAAGACTGGTAATAACAGCGCAACACAAATAGTGATAAGCCTCAAATTAACATTGAAGAACTGTGATATTACGCTAAATATTCTTTCAAAGTAAACTTTGATGTTATTGTTTGTTGGACAACAACTTTATTGTTTCAGTTTAAATAATAAGAACAAATGACTGCTGTTATATTATATAATGAATATAACTAAGTTTTTTGTCGTTTACTTGTAGTTTTTGGAAATGAGAACTTTATAAATTTTTCTAAAAAAAAACAGATTTATATAAAAAATTGGCGCTTCAAAATCGAGGTGAATATCAAAGAAGACTTAACCGGATAAAGGAATTACTCATATATCAGCGACTATCATCCATCACTGTCATTACTATAAGATAAAAGCCTCAATTTGCAGCTTCACTTCAGCACCACGACGTGGTCGTAGCTATAAAAAGTTTCATATATTTTTGTCAAGTGGTTATAATAGAGTGAGTTACTACAGGGAACAAATATTTTAAAATTCTGCTTGAATTTTACTTACTTACTTTACTTTACTTTAAAACAATTAATATTTTTATGTAAATAGGTGACTATATTTATTCCAGTAAACTCAAGCAAAATATTTAAACTTTATGAAGTACCGGAGTTACCAACATTCAATCAAAGTGAATCTTCGTCGCAAAAGACATCTCGATGAGACGAGTAATTTTTAAATGTATATTTCCAATTTCAATTGAATGTTTGAAAGAGAGATTACCTTTTTAATATGCTCCGTCAAGGCCTTATTGATTGTGACTCTTGTTGCTGAGGCCTTTATAAAGAAAAGAAAATTGAGAAAAAAAAAGAGAATATTGTTAACAATCATTTTCCAATTTTTTACATTTAATTTAATATATATAAAATAACCAAAAAAGTATTTTACAAAATTATATTGATTTTATCACATTTACTAACTTTTTAATTATTCGTTTTTACGTATTTTTTTTTAAATAGTGTTAACTTATTTCCGAGCCGACCGAGCTACTTTAACGAAACATATTTCATAAGCTACTTATTACTTTTTCCTCGAATTAATATTTTAAGCAGCCGATGAAGTCAGTTTTCAGTTATTTACATTCAGGAAAATAGTCGTTTTAGAAGAAATGCAGCAAATTGTATTACGAGAACAAATTACCCTCACGGAGACTGTCCGCGCTGGTTTGCATCTACGTGAGATGAACTTCTAAAGCTTACTAGAGAAAATAGAACTTACTGGACCTAATCGTAGTATATATATACTACTTATAATTGATAGTCCATGTTCTGCCATAAATATATATATATATATATATATATATATATATATATATATAAATTTAATAATATTAATAATATTCTTGAATAAAAAATAGTACATTCATTTTTAACAACAATTTATTTTACTTTATACTTTGTTGACTAAACTGAGATAATTTTTGTAATAACATTTCAAAGATAATGTAACTAAAGATTGAAGACAAAGGCGGGGCATGTATTCGGAACTACGTCGCATAGCTTCGCTGTAATACACTTAAAGTTATGTTCTCGATTAAATATCCTAGATACTAGTACCAAGACAAATTAGTTTTAGAAACATTGATAATAAACTTAAGTAGATTGTCTTATAAAACGATGTTTTCGTATACATTATTATTTTTAATAGAATTATTTTCAAGGGTCACAGCTTATTAATTAATATATCACTTTGAATATCATGAATATCATAAATCACTCGGGACCGGGAATCTTGAACTACGTAACTGGGAAAAATAAGTTTAGAAAAATTATTCCACTGCCTTTTATACAAATGAGACACTAGTGATGAATTAGGAAATAGCTCAAGATGTTATAAAATATGTTGCAAAATTGTATAACATTACATATAAAAAATACGTACGCACTAGAAAAGACAAAAAATAATTTCGAACTGCAGACTTGCGCAAGTGTTTTTAATAAGATAAAGAAAGCCTTCCGGTGCTTATAACAGAGGTTAAGTTTCTTATTATCTAAATAAAAATATTTGTAACTAACTAACTAGGAGCGCCAACAAACCCTCAATTTCGACTCGCTGCGCTCGCGAATTCTCGGGTGCCGTTTGCATATTGAGCGAAGCGTAAGTCCAGTGTATTGACTCATAGTTTGCCATTGACTTCAATGGAATATCAGTTTTTTGACATAATATTTAAAAAAAAATTTTTTTTGAGGATTTTTTAATTTTTTTTTTTAAAACCATCGTCTAATGTGTGTCTTTTTGATTGCAAAGTTTCATAATTTTCCGTTAAGTAGTTTTCGAGCCAATTCGTGACAAAGGCTGTAAAAAGTCTCTAGTAAAACGCTGCGCTCACTTCGTTCGCTTCGTTCAAAAATAAAAACTTAACGTAAAAAATACACAAGTCTTGCAACGCAGCTCTTCTGGCTTAAAAAGTTATGAAAACCAATCTAAGTACTGACTTGAAGTATAATTAAATATAGAAGCAGTTATCCAACCACTTTGACGTAATTCACTTAGTTTAACAACAACATTTTATTGTATCAGATAAAGTATTTATAGGTTTTATCTTTACAAAATTGAAGTTTTCGGTTATAACAAATAAAATTTAGCATGCTTTTCAAACATATCGCAGTAATTCAAAGCGAAAATTGAAAACAATTATTCTCTATAATCAAAGTATCAGAACTGTTGCAGTTATCAGTTGCATCTATTGTACAAGACATTAATTTCAAAGTTTGGTTTCAGTGTTTTCGTTGTTAATCTCATTTTTATTTTGTATTATCAAGATGCTATCAATTATCATAGTTAATTATCACAATAAGAAGCCTGTCGACGTTTGGCGCTACCCGGATACTCGTACTTGAGACACTGGCTTCCGTCCAACCTTTTATCTCAATTCACTCGCTCGTACTCCTCCTCCATCCTCACTTCAATAATAACTCATCTCTCAACTCCATAATACTTTCATATATATGAATACAACAATATAGTTTATTTTAAATATTGCCCACGATTTGATGAGATACTGTAATATCGGAACTAAAACGAAAATTTTTATGTAAACACGGACGTTTTATTGTTAAAGTTATGGGGTTTCTAAAAAATTTAATGTGGAAAGGAACAAGAGTAAAGACAAAAATAATCTACATAAATCTAAATATATTATTTTATTATTAATGCAAAATATAGTTTGTGTGAAGAGTAACAGAAATGAAATTTTTTGTTATAATGTTGAACGAAAAATAAACATAAAAAACTTTCCACTTATTTATATTTATTTAGCTTCACGCCATATCCCGTGCGGGGTAGCCAGAGACGACGGAGCGCCAAACGCTACGGTCCCTGCATACCTCTTTCGCCTCGGCCACAGACATCAACCTCTTCATACATGAAATTAAAAAGAACATCATTGCAGAATTCTGAGTTAAATCAGATGCTATTGGCAGTGCCAGGATTAGCTGCAAGATGGTGCATTAAGCTTAGACAGCATTCTACATATTATCTCCCACTTAATTCACTACTCCCTTTCTTTTAATACTTTCCCTAGTGCTTGGCGTATGGCGCAAGTCATTCATATTCCTAAAAACTCAAATCCTAAGCTTCTCTCACATTATAGTCCAATTTCTATCCTTCCATTCTTATCTAAAGTTCTTGAACGTATTGTATATTCTCAACTGTCACTGTTTTTCGTTAAAAATAACATACTTAGTCCATTTCAATCCGGTTTTCGGAGAAATCACAGCACTGTTACGGTGTTAACAAGTTTGTGATGTTGTTCGTTTAGCCATTGATAATAAACAAGTGACTATCTTGGCACTCCTTGATTTTTCCAACACAGTTGATTTTGAAATTCTTTTAGCTGTCCTAGATTCCATTAATATCTCATCAGCTGCTATTCATTGGTTCCGGTCTTACTTGTTTGACCGTATGCAATTTACCCGAATCAAAGAAAAGACATCGGTGTATTGACGTCTCAGAGCTGGTGTTCCCCAAGGTGGGATCTTATCTCCTCTTCCTTTTTCGATCTTCATAAATACTCTTACTAGCCTACTTTCTGTACCTTACCATTTATATGCTGATGACCTCCAACTTTATGTATCCACTCCTGTTGAACAAGTTTCTGAAGCAATCAAGTGCCTAAACTACAACCTCAATATCGTATGTGATTGGAGTAATTCCCATGGTTTGGTGATAAACTATAATAAGTCGCAGGTTATTATTATTAGTAACTCCCGACAAACTTCCAAACTAAATTATTCCTCACTCCCTCCTATTGTTTTTAATTCTACTATTCTGCCCTATTGTCAAACTGTTAAAAACCTTGGAATTATCATGGACAGCAACCTGTCATGGAATCCACAGGTATCAGCCCTTAGTAGGAAAGTTTTTCAGGTTTTTGGATCGCTGAAAAGGTGGAAAAATCTCTTGCCTGTTAAGACGAAAACCCTGCTTGCTAACGCTCTCTTTATTCCAATTATAGATTATGCTGACGTTTGCTACCTCGACATAAATGAAAATCTTTTAAAGAAGCTGGTGCGTCTGCGAAATCTCTGTATTTGTTTCATGTTTGGCCTAAGGAAATTTGATCATATTTCTCAATACCGCAAAAAACTCAACTGGCTTCCTATCAGACATCGACGAAACCTACATATCCTTTCTATCCTTTTTGCTATTTTCTTCCATCCTTGGTCTTCATCCTATCTCAAGGATCGCTTCAATTTAGTCACTTTAGTGATAAGGTCGCCCTTTGCTGGTATTATTTTTTATCTATTTTTTACTGTTTGTTATACATATAAATGTAAGCATTTATCCAAAAAAAGTTATTAAAATAAAATAAAAATAAAATAGTTGGTGTATCACAAACGAATTTTTGGTGTATTAACCTACAGTTAGTATTAAGATATGAAATTTAATACTGACTCCTGAAGGAATTATAATAACTTTTAATTATAATTTAACTTAAACTATGTTAAAAATTTATTTTAAGTTGTGCAGGAATAAAACTTTAAGGATTCTCTATTTATTTTTTAATATATAATATTTTTGCATCATATTCGTTTATGAATGAAAGTTCCATAGTGTGTAGAATAAAAAAAAACAGAAATGATAGCAGCATAATCGCTAAATTTTATTTCTGAATTTACATCTTCATGCCATTAATTAGCATATAAAATCATTAGTTTCCAAATACCTTATTGAAATTTTTAAAAAATGTTTATATTATTACTTGATACAAAAAAATAAATGAAAAAAACTGAACAAAAAATATATTATTCAAAATGTCAAGTCAATTTAATTAATAATAATATTTTATATCTTTTTATGTAGGTACATAACCGACATTAACAATTAAAATTTGGAACAGATCATTATTGTAATTATTCATTCACACTGTCGTTAATTTAGTACCAATTAATTTCTGTAATGAATTCGTAGTCTGCGAGGTACCGGCTGTCACCGCTATACTTCTGCCCTATTAATTTATATCTATGAACGTGTTCAGAATATAACTTAATTAGGTACTGTAGATATAAATCTACACTGCCTATTTTTTTATGTTGTATTCTGTTTTTAAGAATCACTTTCTAAGTATTTAAGATAGATATGAAGTTTTTTTTTTCATAAATTTAAATAAGGATAAAATTATAATTAAGTATTCATATTTAAAAAAGAAAACTAAAAAGGTGGCTGATTTATTTGACGCAACAAGCGCTAACGTGCTTTAAGAAAACCTTTTAGTCCATGAATAATTAAACAAATACAAATTTTAATACAAAAACATTTTAATCTATTAAGGATAACATAGTCATCATTTAAATTAATTAAATAAGATCATCATGTTTAATTAAATATGTTCTAAATAGACACTGAATGTTGAAAGGGTATATACGGTATATTACATGCGGAAGAGTAAATGAAACTATTTCGTTATGTATATGTCAAGTAGTAGGCATCATAAATAGTACGTTATTTTGCTAATGTCATCTGTGTCTTTATAAGCCTCAGTTTAGTTTTAATTAAGCTTGAATGTTCGGTCTCATTTGTGGGAACTAAATTCAAGTACTTTCAAGTACTATATTAATATTTTGTAGTCTATTGTGAAATGAGATCGCGACAGACGCTCACTTTTATAAAACCACCATTGTTTAAGAGTCATTAAAGAATAAAATATTACGTAACTTAGGCTATATGATGTTTAGAGTAAAAAGGTGTATTTTTAATTTATTAAAAATAATTACTTAAATGAATAAAATAAAAATTATGTTTGTTTACTACTTTTTACCCTTTTATGTATGTATATATTAGAGTTTTTATGTGACGAATTAACAGTAGTGAGGTAGGTAAGTACGTAATGTTCACACAGTTCTCATAATTAGTGAATATGCACTTGTCATTATTTCTTAAATTAATATGACCTCTTTTTATAAATGAGTTGTGTATTTTTTGCATTTTTGGTAATAATGCGATATAAAATGCAACTTGGCACAGATATGAAATTGTCGGTTCGGTTCAATAAAATGGAGCGATAAGTTTCTCTGTTGCTGTTATCTGTTCAATTTACTTATTGAAACTATACTTCACTACTTGCTTACTTGCGCTCCAAAGGAGACTGGATGTAATTTCAATAAATAGTTGGGGTGAAATGACTGTCATGGTGGTTAGGTAGAGACATTATTTCCCTTTGATCAAGTTTTTATTTATTGTCTCATTAAACTAATATAAATGATAATTCTGACTTAATCCGAATAAACTTCTTCCTTACCTGTTGGGATGACTTGGAAAACTTTTATCTTTACCATTTGGCCTGTGATATATTTGTTGTTATTGATTTCTTTATATCTTGGCTAATATTATTTATTTGACCTACTTGTTCTTAATAATTTACTTTTTGGAATACATACGACTTTTTAGCAAATAGTTTAGGCGGAAGATAAAATCATTATCTCATCATCATCATCTTCCTGCCCTTATCCCAATTTTGGGGTCGGCGCAGTTTCTTTTTTCCTTCTATGTTCTCCTGTTACTCGTCATCTCTGTACACATTCCCTTCCTCTCCATATCGTCGTTCAAGCAATCCATCCATATTTTCATCATATTCATATTTATGTTTGTTTGGAAATATTTTTGATTTACAAAGTTCTTAAAACTTTTCCAAAAATTTTATTTTTCCCGTTAGGGCATCCCAAATCAGTCGTCATAAATTTAATTTATACATCACTTTATTAATTAGCATTCTCTGATAATACGTTAATAACAATATCAAATTAAATATTAAAATCATTATAATTAAACTAAAAATTAAAAAAATAATAATTTAATAACAGAATCATAAGAATAAATTTAAAATACGTGTGTCATTTGTATGCCAATACGACCGTCCTCTTCCTGCCCACTCCTCCACTACCATATTCCGAACTTTTTCGGTTACATGTCTAACTATTTTTTTCTGTCACTGGAGCTATTTCCAAGCTTCCCGTAATATATTCATTTCTTATTCTATTCTTTCTTGTCGCCCCATACGTCCATCTTAACATTCGCATTTCCATTACATGCAAATGCTTTTCATCCTTCACCTTCATCACCTAGCACTCAGAAGATAAAATACAAGCTCTATTTGTATTCACACGGCGCTGGTATAATTAGTAGGTATTCGAAGTCAAGTTATGGACACGCGAGTGTTCAGGGATGCTGATCTGGGAACGGACCATTATCTAGTCGTTGCTAGAATAAGAGGTCGGTTTGCAGGTTGGCGCAGCCGCATGACGTGTCCAAGCTTGGCGTCGAATTATCGCATAAGAAGCTGGAAGCTTCAAGATCCACCGATCAGAGAGGAATATCAAGAAAGGGTTTCCAAGAAGCTTGAAAGCTGTATGCTGGCAGAACCTTAGGAATGATATGGTGAAAGTAGCGACAGAAGTATGTTGTAAAAGGAAAAGAGGTTTTAGTAAAAAGCGCGATGAATGGTGGGATGATGAAGTGAATGAAAGACGCTGTAGAGTTAAAGAAGAAAGCATGGCTGGATTATAAAGCTTCTGGTAAGGATAAAAGTATGAGAGAGATAAGAAAAAGAGCGTACAAGCTGCATAAGCACAAAACGAAAGCACTTATAAAGATGAAGCGTGAAAATTCTGAGAGAGAAAGGGATGAAAGGTTGATGAACAACTTCCGGGAAAACACGAAGCTTTTCTGGCGAGAAGTTAGTGGTCCCCGGGGTTGTTCGGTAACCTGTAGAATGAAAGGGGTGCTTTCGAAGAGCGGTGAAATTTTAACTGAGCAAGCACACGTTTTGCAGCGGTGGGCGGAATTCTATAAGAAGATGTATGAACGTGAGGACGCCTCGGTCTTGACTACCAGCGTAACGCTGAGTCAAGATGTAGCCGATCGTGAAATCAGTTTGGAAGAAGTAGAGAGCATGATTCGAAGTCTGAAATGTGGTAAGGCTGCGGGAGCAGATGAAGTTACTGCCGAGATGATCAAATATGGTGGGCCACGCGTCTGGGACTTTTTCTGGTTTTTGTGCAATTTATGCTGGAAATCGGGGGAGGTCCCAGACGATTGGCGAAATGCAGCCATCGTACCTTTGTATAAAGGCAAAGGTTCACAGATAGACTGTGCAAGCTATAGGCATATCAGTTTGATTAACTTGGGCGGTAAAGTTTATGCTAAAATTTTAGCGAGTAGAATGCAAGAGAGATCTGAAAGGCTGTTGTGGGAGGCCCAAGGAGGTTTTAGACCTGGAAGAGGGTGTATAGATCAGATCTTTTCCCTCCGCATGATCACGGAAAAGTTTTTGGCCCTAAACCAAAAGGTTTTCTGTGCTTTTGTGGATTTAGAAAAGGCGTTTGACAGGGTTGTGAGAAAGAAGTTATGGGAGATACTGCCCCGATACAATGTGAACGGACCCTTGCTACAGGCTGTTAAGTCTCTTTACCGAGATCACTCAGCCTGTGTGCGAGTAGGAGCTGGCATGTCGCCCTGGTTTGACATCCAATCGGGTGTTAAGCAAGGTTGCGCTATGTCAGCTTGGTTGTTCAATTTGTATTTGCATAGTTGTCTCCAAGGCGTGAAAGACAGTGACATGGGAGTGAAAGTAGGTGACCTTAAGGTCTAAATACTGTTCCTAAAAATCAGATATTTAGAACAGGAACAATAACAATGTAATGTAATGTCTTTGTAGTTAAAACCAAAAAACCAGTTTTCTGAAAAGGCTAGTCATTAACTAATGCGACTTAGTAGTAATACGAGTAGATTAGTTTGAGGTAAATCTGGGGGCGGCTGATTACATATATATCTTGTGTATATATTTTTTTGAAATTTGACATAATTATTGTATATATTTGTTTTTTTAGTTTCACGCCATATTCCTTGCGGGGTAGCCAGAGATATTATTATATATTATGTTAGCTTTTATATATATACAATTAATTCTCTTTATTCTACGGTACGTACTTGGTCGATTCTAGTAACATTCTTTTTTTTTTAAGAAATACCTAAAAAATAAATATTATAAGTCCTGATAGTGATCCATAGAGACCGAGCTTCTTTATTATTAAGTCCCGTCAATCTTAAGGATTAGCAAAAAGCGTATTTAGCTCAATTAGTATATTACAAAAAAAATCCTTTTAACCAATAATACAACAGAAAATATCAATATTAAATACACTACTAAATGTAATAATAAATCACTATGAGCAGTACACTATTAATAAATACACTCAGTAATCCATATCATGAACAATATGTGCTTAAAATACCTGAATGTAACTGAATAGAATATTGTAAATATTTGCTTAATAATGATTCTGTGCTGTGATTGTTTGATGTACCGCAAAAGAACAGTCTATTTCACAATTCATACAGATTGATAGCAGAATAAGTTATAGCAGTCTATAAGCACCATTATGTAAATTGATGTATCTTTGTACAATATAAAATTCTTATAAATACTTAATTAAATTTATTTTTAAATATATAAACTTATTTTCGTATAATATAATAACAAGTAAATCCAATCCTTTTATATGAAAACTGTTAAATATGTGATGTGTATTATAATAATGTAAATATGTATTATATCCATCGTTTCGTTACTAATTACATGTTATATTTAAGAACAATATTACTACTACATACTAATTAAACAAGAAAACTCGAAACTATACAAAGTAAGGGTTTAAAAGGTGCTAGTTTAAAAAAGATATAATTACGTTACATGAGCAATATTTTAAGTAGCTTAAATAATTAAATTATTAAAATGGATTGAATAGCTTAATGAATTTAATAGCTTTGTTCTTTATGTAATAATTTCAGACAAATTTTGACATTTAATATAAATCTATTCAAGTAAAAATCAATTATATTAACTCTTTAAAAAAATGGTTAAAATGTTTGTTTAATAACTTTACTAACATAGAAGTGTATGTCGGTTTGACTTATTTAACCGCAAAGAAATATTCCTAAAGTATTCCATGTCGAATTACAAAATGTCAGAAATGTCGAAAAGGCTCTCTAAATATGAACATTTCACATATTTTTTTGTTTGAAGCTAAAGAAATATTAATTATGGTAATTTTATGTTCACAATGTATGATAAAATATTCTTTGGCTTTGCCCGCCTAGTATTGTATAAGGATTAGAGGTATTATATAGACCATTCTAATATTTTCGAAATTACGTTCTTACTATACAAGTTTCATTCAAGATCAGTTCAACCGTTTTTTAGTACAATAACAGAGTGTTGAAATTGTAAGGAAGTAGTAAACTGAAACTATTTCATGAAGCTAATATTTTCTTAAACTTTTTCAAAAAAATAAATATAAGGACAGAACAGCTTCATATAATAGTAGAGATTGCAACATAACTAAATACCTAATATTAAAAATTGCAACCGTTTAGTAGTTAATGACTGCTTTACAGTGTCCAAAACATAGTTGGCATGTCTCCAGGCCAGGTACCGAACCTGGCCGCACGATATAAACTCGTTGGCATGGCATATTTTCTTAAATTACATTTAAAATCCACTTAAATAACATTAAAATTACTAACTTCAAATTATAATATTTCACGTGTATATTGTATATTCTCTGCAACAAAATATATTATTTCTACATTAGTTTCAATTTTAGTTCACACCAAAGAGAGATTTTTCCATAGTTCACATTATACTTATTGGATTGGAATGTAGCACTAAGTGCTTGTTTTTGCAAAATAAAAATAAAAGTAAAAATAGATAGTAAAAATTAAAGTAAATTAATCAGTAATAATAAGTTTATCATAGTTACTTATCTGAGGTAGATCTAAACGTAGATCTTCCTCAGATACGAGTAAGTTAAAGCAATGTTAATTCGACAAGTTAATGATCAGTACCAAAATAAAACCATCACCGCTAGCAGAACCTGCGACCAGATATATTTACCACTTGAAATATTTCAGTTGATCAATCAGAGAATTATATATTTTCATAAATATCTCATAATGAATTGTCGAAGTTGGTGGAAGTGTTTAAAAACAAACGGTTAACTTCCCTCCTCCTCCTCATCGTGCTCTATAAACGCTCAAACATCGAATCACTTGTTAAAACGGTTAAACCTGTAAAAAAACTGTGTTTTGTAGTGAAACAAATTGAGTGAAAAAAAAAAAACCAACGAAGCTTAAATTTTAAAATACTAGAAATGAGATAATATACATTCCTTTGCAAACATTGAGGTATCTAAGATTTGAGACTTTAAGCCTCTTTAAAAGTATGCAAATGATAAACAATTTACATTTTTTATGTACTTTACAAATTAAACTGGATATTTATTGTAATTTTATTTATAAAAAAAAAATTACAATAAATATCCAGAAGTTTTCAAATATAATAATGTAACAAACTTCGTTTAGTGTCGCGAAATTGAGTATTCCCGATATATAAAGTCATTGATGAAGTTATATTTTCAAATATAATAAGTTTTAACTTATAAATATTAAAATTTAATTTGCAAGTGGCATTGAAAAACATAAAATTACGTTGTTGTTGTTGTTTCTTATTAATTAATAATATTAATAATAAAAGTAATAACAAATTGCTATATGATTAATTCACGAATAATTTCCTGAATTGGAATTCAGGTGAAATTATTCGTTATTTAGGTGGACCTAAATATACTTTACAATTGTACAAAAGGTCATTCCCATTTTTGAATCTAGGTCGATTTTCTCAAACATTACATTGATACAACAACAATCTCTCTAATTTGGACTTTATTTTAAACTTTATTAATAAATGATACACATTTTTTGAGTAAATTTACTTAGTTTAGTTTGAAATGAGTTGATCAAGCAAGTGACTTAATAAACCTACTATAAACAATTATTAAAAAAAAATACATTTATGCAAACTATCTAAATTATTTTTTCTACATAAACCTTAGTTCTACAAGGCACAACCAATAATCTTAGATAACCTTGATGTAGTATATTTGAAAGATTATGTAGCTTTCGAACATTCAATTGAAGTTGAAATTGTACAGTTAAAAATTGAATCGTTCTACCGAAATTCCTCTTTTGGTAAAAATTCTCTTTGGCTAAATGTTATTGAATCTACAGTCGAAAAAGATTTGTACAAAACGTTTATTCTTGAAAGAGTATCGTTCTATATTTACTTAATAAAATGTTGGTAATTCACTTTACATGAGCAGGGTGAAATTGACGTAAAATATAATAATATTTTCTCCCTATAGTTTCTTAATCTCTTATAACCACTAGACAAAAATATGTGAAGCTTTTTATGGCTACGATCACGTCGTGGTGCTGAAGTGAAACTACATATTGCGGATTTTATCTTAAAATAATGACAGTGATGGATGATAGCTGCTGACAAAATTCACTTATCTCGAATAACGGCTTTTTTGGTAACCGGGCTCGCCTATAAGCCGAGTTTAATGCGTCAGTTACGAGTACATAGTTTCAGAAATAGTAAGCAAAACTGAAAGTTTTTTTCTTTAAACAAAGATTTTAAAAGTTTCTTTGCTTACAAAGGTAGTCTATAAAGAAAAGATCGCAAAAAACTGAATGTACATATATAAGTTAAATAATATATATATTTATTTATTTATTTACGTAGCTTCACACCATATCCCTTGAGGGGTAGCCAGAGACGACGGAGCGCCAAACGCTACAAATAAAAGAAAGAAAAGAAAAGATAATAATTAAGTATTAATATGACAAATGAAAACCACAACTAATGAATAATATCAAAAGTTTTATTTGTATCATTCTCTAAAGTTTGAGCTACTTAAGGCTTAGTAAAATTTGCAGTACAGGAGATACCAGAAAAGGAACATATTTTATTTTAAATTTTATTCAATAATAAATCTTAAAAGAAATAAAAAGTTTTATTAAGTTAACTTGTGTAGCATAAAATATTTATCAACCTGATCCTTAATGTATAATATTCAGTACACTTTTCTTATTAAGATGTCCTTGAATTACCTTGCTTATTTAGATCATGTGTAAATTGAATACGATTATTTAATTTATTTTAAATTATCAGTAAAAGTAAAACAAATAAAATAATTTAATTTATTGATCTTCCCAATTAGTAGTATTTACAATATACTGAAAGAAAATATGAGAACCAATAAAATTTACTAAGGTTATTATTTTAAATCTCGAGCTACAAATCATCTGAACGCTTCTGAAAGAACTAACCTACTGCAATATCGCTACGCTACACTCATTACTATTATCAAAAAGTGACCAAGTGCGTCTCGCCGCGTGCTTTGTTGGGTTCCGTAGTTGCCAATGATGAATAGACATATGGACACTATACACTCCCGTGCTCTTTGTAGAACTTTTTAAGATATACAATTCTTTAGTAAGATTTAAGATTGGCATTTGAACACAAACTTGTAATTTTTAATATAATTTCAGAATTGAATTCTTTATTCAAAACAGATTTTCTCAAATACAATATATTTTTAAAGACCTATATAACGAAAACCTACAAACCAAAGCATGCTCGAGAATAAAAAGATAAAAAAATACAATGTACATTTCTAGAATCCTAGAAAACTACGAGACCCTAAAAGGCAATGAGGTCGCAATATTTAAGAGCATATCTGTAATAAAAGTACACTAAACAATTGCGAGATGTAATACAATGCTGTGCGCTTCATCTGCTGACATTTTTATTATACAGAAATGTTAATCATCTTTTATTTTCAATTTGAATGACTTTAATATTCAGCGGTAAAGCGGAGTATTTACCGCTGAATTTTTATAGAATGATTTTGTTTTGTAGTTGATATTTAATTTATTATAGATATAATTTAACAGTCAAATAGTGAGGATGCTCGGACATCCAGTTCTCTTATTGACTGTACGAAACAATTGTTATAGCTTCTTAATGCGAATGTTCTATGAGACAATTGTGTTATTTAATGATATTTATGATGACTTCATGTATGAAATAATTAAGTTATAAACACGGATATCGTATTTAAAGTATTTTATTTTAATTATAATTGATATTTTATTAACAAGTAATTATGTTAACTACTTTAAACAGACGGACTTAATATTAATAAATAACGTTAATTCTCAGGCCATTGGCTAGGTGCCGCTTCAGAGATCTGAACTGACGCTACAGCCGACTCAGCTGTCTGAACCGATAACTAAATAAACACTAGTGTTTATAAGTAGTTTGTAATCGTTGAATATGTTTGATGATTGTTAATTTAAACGAGTAATACAATTATCTGATTATATTGTGAGGCTTTTATTTTGGTGAATACCTGCACGATCTTAAGATGTCGCACCAACCTTCGAATACTTCTATTAATACAATAAAAAAAAATGTGTGTACATAATATTGTGTATGTGTGAAATAGATTAGCTTAGAGACAAGTGTCTGAAGATTTCCCATAATTCGTATACTAAATATAATTCTAAACGAAATAACAGTGTACCTACTATTACTATAGGAAAATTCCCACCTGACTTGAGACTTTTTTAAAACATCGCTTTGACCTTTTATATTGAACTTTTAAGTGACAATGTTGCGAAAATTTGATAAGATCAATGTTCGAAGTCTTATGTTTGCTTGGTTACAGAAAAGTAGTTCGATATTTTTGACTAGTTATGTTTTGTAAGTCCAGTTAATAATATTATAATATACAGACCACTATTTGAAATGCTACTTGAATAAAACTAATATATACTATTATGTATATTTATACGAGAATAATTAATATATTCAATTGTGAAAGTTCGTGTTATGACTCTTAATCATAATTCCTTATAATATTTTAATAGGCTTAGCTTCGGCCCGTTTTTAATCAATATAATTAAAGTCCTGTACTAACTTATAATTTTATTATGAAAATAGTTTCTATAACATAAAATTTAAAAACTATGAAAAGATTGGTTTCGTGATCGTTCTTACGATGATTATATATTTTTAATAGATTAAAGAAGGCAAATAATGGTAAGAAAGTAGAATAGGATATGTATACTCTGCAATCTCCAAAATCAAAGACTTGATCCTAATGACGAGAGCTACGGAACAACTTGTGATTTGTACCCACTGAAGCTATACAGTTATTTAACTAATATCCAATGATTTAACATTCTAAGTTTATTTAAATGATTAAAAACACACAAATAACTACTGCCTCATTTAAATGTTTAAATTAATACTAAAATGTTTGAAAAATTTATTTTATTACTTTGTAATATTTATTTAATGTTTATAATATTGTTAAATGTTAATGTATTTCTAAATTTATTTGTGAACTCGGTTAATTATCTCGTGTATTTGACTATTGAATTGTCCAATTTTATGGTGTTCACTTTACCATAAAATTGGACATTCTAATGTTATGTAATACTCATAACGAAATATTTTCTAATTAGTACTGTGATACTATATATTTCAATTAATTTATTTTGAAAGTATTAGTATTTACTTAATATAACATTAAACAAATTACATACAGTAGTTAATAAATTGAATTTAATTTTAATAGGGTAAATTAAAAAGTATGAATATTATTCCAATCTTTTCAATCACTGTTGTTAGTTACTTAACATATCTTAATTATTATTGTTTTCATAATAATATTATTTTATATACATTAGAATTTAAAATTGAATGTTTCAAATAAATGTTATATTCTCTTAATTCAATCCTTACATAAATTTTATATAAAAAATCAGATTCTAATAAAGAGTTGAAATTCTTCTTTTTGTCTTATTTTTACTAACCAGTTTTTTTAATTTTTTTTTATTAAAATGTGGTTCATTTATAAAATTAAATAACGTTATAATATCTACGAGTATATTATAATATGGTCATATCATTACTAACTTACAGACTATTGGGATGTATTAGTGGTTAGTCATTCTACGTATTGTGTACTAACGTTTAGTTGTTATGTGTTATTGTAAATCAATGATCTGGTGCTAAGAGGCCTAAAATATGAATAAACTATAATCAATATTGTCTCAATGTTGTTACGTTTAGGATAAATATATACTTCAGTGACTTTAAAACAAACACGTACTGAAAACATGTACCAAGCTCCAAATCCGACAGGATAACGACTTATCATAAAATAAACCTTTCTGCAAATTGTGTAATTATCAATTATTTATTCGTTGGTTGAATTTGGAACTGTGCTAGCTCTTTTAAACCAAACTTTTTACAATCAATCGCTGTTATTTAACCAAGGTTACAATATTTAACAATCTGTTATCACATGTTTAAATTAAAACATCATAAATCCCTTTAAAAAAATACTACGTAAAATATTGTGCGCTATACTCACTGCCGTACTGTACTTAATTCATACATCTACTAGATTTCCAAGAGAAGTTATTTATTAGATCTATTTATTAAGTACGTTCAATATCTTTTTGGATCGAATTTTGTGATTAACCTCTGTAGATAGTTTCCGATTTGTGGATAGGAAAAAAGAAATAATTTTAGAATAATTATATTTTGTTTAGAAATAATTTGTTTTTGAATATTAAACCTTAATATCCAGAGAAATAACTAAGGCTTGCTATCTTCATTTTTAAATACCCATTCCATCATTACCAAGCCCCAAACACTATTTCTATCCTACACATATAGCTCTGTCACATTGAATCCATATTTATTACATATGGTTAAATATTAAGTAATTTAACTAAGTGGTTATGCGTAATTTCAATAACTTAGTTTGCATTATTTGATGTGTTCTACTCTAATCGTTTATAAGGATTGTTCCATTGTTGGGAAGTAAACTCCAAAATATATTATTAAGTGTTACACTTATTAACGTTGGACGCAAATAAATACATTATATTTGTGAAGGGTCGACATGCAATTGACTTGTAATTGTCAGTATCTTTCTAAGAATATGTTATATACAAATGCCTAAATTTAGTAGTTTTATTAAGCCAACAGGGATTTGTCTGCTCAATTAAGGTTCAGCTCTAATTGGCTCGAGATATAGAATGACTAAACAATAAAACTAAATTGAACTAAATAAGATTTTTTATCACTGTTCTGTTAGATTTTAAACAGTCGACTGACTTTATAAAAATAATGTATTTTCTTTTCCTTCTTAACTTTTGTAATAACGAAGAGCCAGAGTATATTATTATATATATAATAATATTTCGGATTTCTATATGAATCCGTTGTTAATTGTATATTTTTTCCATTTTCAATTAGTTTAAAGATAAAAAATATAATTTATAGACAAATTAAAAAAATAAATTAAGATCGCGTTTTCTAAATGCTTAAAAACTAAAATTTAATTTAATTAATGTAAATAAATACGTAATATAAAATGTATTACGCAATAAATAAATGTATTGCGAGGTAACACGTTGTTAAATAAATGTGTGTTGAATAAAATATAAAATCCATTTAATTACAAAAGTTTTGTTTCATAACTTTAGGAAGGTAAAATGCAGGAGATATCGCAATATTGAACTATAATATTAGTGAATTAACAGATTTTAGTGTAAATCGTAAAAGTTTAAGCATATTTTTACATAATATCTATGAAGGTTTAACTTGTAAAGTGCGACGTTGCTGCGGTGGACTTCATTACATATAATTAGTAAAGCTCTTACGTGTCGTGATTGCTTTGTAGAAAGCGCTTTGGAAGACTTAAGGCTCAAGTGCCATTTAAATATGTTAAGCTGAATTTTGTATAAGCTATTTAAATAATTTATATAAAAATATATATTATAATAAAAATCCTACAATCTTTTATAAATCATAAGCAAAAAAACGACATAGTTTAGTTAAAAATATTATTATTGATTATTATATTAGTATGGGTAAATTTACAATTTGTTAAAGATAATATGACTAATATAAAATGTCTACGTTTGATGGTAAGTGTCTTTGTAACAGACAAACAGGGATATTCGAATAATATTGAGTAGCACTAACGCATAAAAGTATTATCGATCTCAAATTTAATATTCAGGTCCGTCTTAGTTGGCTTCCTGCAAACTTCATCCGTAAGTCGCTTATTGGTAATAATAACTCAAGAAAAGGGTCTCAATTCACATATTGTTTTCGGTTAATTTAAATTTTAAATAACTAATACCAGTTAGATACTAGTTAATCAATATATATTAAGAAATATATCTCAATAAAAAGGCACATGTTGAACATGAGCTCATGTTCTTATAAGCGGCGAGTATAATCTGTCTCGTTTAACTTGAACTCTTTAGATGCAAGAAAGAAATATAATACTATCTAAAAATGGAACTAACTGTAATTGATAACAAATATTAAAAGACTCCAAGATCTTACAGGGGTTAGTTACAGTGTACTTGACAATATATAGTACGAGTACATGGAGAATGATTTACTAGTAGTATTGTCTTAGCGCGTTCGTATAGAAGAGTATAGAACTTAACAAGTACTCAACAATTTATTTGTTGAATACAATAGGATATAAAAATATTATAGATATAATAGAATATTTCGTAATCAGAACATTAAATATAAAAACAAGAAATGTGATAAATATTAACAATAACATACTAATATGAATAATGATTGATGTAAATAAAAATCATAATAAATCCATATAATACGTAGCGATGTTTATTTTAATAATTAATATATTGACTGTGTTAAACAAAATATAATATAGAAATAAGCGAGTTTTGTTAATTATTAAAAGACGAATCAATTTGGCCTTGGTTGTGATATAACTCTCTATAATAATAAGGGAATTTCCTTAATTGGTTGTTAAGTGAAGCAAAGTCTAATGTGGGACTGTTATATTATTAACCCTAGATAACTAAACTGTTTTCATTGTTACATTATTACTACACCTTCGTCCAACGGACTACGGAGTAAAACAATTAAATATAATAAAAAATATTTAATTAAGATAGGAACTTGTTTCATGGGACAAAATTAAGGATTATAATGAACAAATTAAGTACTAATTAATATTAGAACATCAATTTACACAGTGACTACACATAACAACATTATGTGGACCACAAACAGCCTTTCTACATCTGGTGCAACGGTGCTTGGTCATTCTCCGGTCTTTTGATGGACACAGGTAGCAAATATTACGCGTGTTTGACGTAAAAGGAACAGGAGCTTCTATTGTCAAAGATTCGCCAAGAATATCCTCAATCATGACCCTTATATTACGCCTCATGTTATCGTTGCCGAAGCCAGGGTTCCATTAGCTGATTTCCTAACTTCATTACAAAATCGTGCGGACTCATTGGCGTTTTCTTATTTCTCATGTTATTACAGATATAAATATCGTAAGAATTAATAGAATATATATTGAGAATGTTATAAAAAATACACATCGGCCATCTCTTTGTTTTCTAATTAGATCTTATATTTGCACACATTTGATCAACAGTGTCTACTGCACCTTTTGTGCTATTATAAAAAAATATTATTTCTGGTTTCTTGTGGTTTCATTAATAATATTTTGATCATGAATAGTTGGCATTAAAAATAAAACTTTGTTGGATTTGGCTTTAAATGAAACTAATATATTTCTCTAAAATGTCTTCCGTTTCCGATGTTGAGCTGTCAGATCTCTCCTCCAGTTCGCTTTCCGATGCTGACTCCAGCCAACGACGAATATGATCCTCTTGATTCCTTAAATCCATCTAAAATAAATATAAAAAGTGAAAACATCTCATCCCTTCGGACCGTGTATCTAAACCGAACCAAAAATCTACTTACTAATAAATTTAGCATTCAACTTTCTATTTAAATCAATCTAATAAATTAAATCACAAATTTAAGAAATACTATGCTATAGTTATCGATAAGAAGCAGATCTACAATATGTAAAACAACCAGGGCCGCGCAAGCGGGTGGAGCTGAGCGATCTCAAACTCGCGTGCTTAAACTAAAAAGCAATGCAAATTAACAAAACAACCATTCTTAACAAATGTTACAGATTAATATAAAAAACAGATAAATATTTCAAACAGCGCGTGACGCAATCGTTAGTTTTGTCAGTCTGCTCTCCGTGCAACATATTGACTTTTGAAATTTTCAAAACTTTTTTAATGATATTTGCAAATTCCGGCGCTTGTCGATTTTGCCCAAGATTTATGCCCGACCATTCTGCTGTAAGTGGATCGAAAACTTGCAGTTCCTCGTAAGACTTAAAATATGCAACATAAGAGTGACGTCGTTCACATGCAATAAACACATCATTAGGAGTCAGTTCTTTAATTTTGTCGTTAGTTAGTATCTCCTACTACAAATGGCTCTACATCCCCTGCGTTTCTAAGTAATTCCGACCGTCCTTCAATGACTTGACCATGACTCTCAAAAATTTTATCCACGTGTTTACTTAGCAACACCGGTGCAGGTTCATGGTTCTCTTTATTTTGAATCCTAATATCTTTCTTTACCAAATCTTTACTATCTTTCTTTGCCTCGTGTTTTCTTTGATAAACATTATTAAGTGTATGCCGTCCGATTTGCTGTCGAGGTGTACGGGTCATGTTCATTGCAACAATATATGAACAACAATAATAGATGAACAAATGTAAATAAATAGAATGAACTGCATTGCCACCAAAATAATTCCCGCCGATTGAATGTGTTCTGTAATAATCGTAGAGAAACGCGGCGTTCAGTAGCGGACAGTGGCGTAGAGTTGTTTGTTTGTACTAAAATTGGCGTACGTTGCCTCGGCGTGGCCGATAGTGGCGAAGAGTGCTCAGATGAGGCTGTTAGTTGAGTGCTTTGCCCCAGGACGGCTGACAGTGGCGAAGAGTGTCCAGCTGATGCTGTCAGTTGAGTTTGTTGCCCTGGGACGACCGACAGTGGCGTAGAGTTCTCGGTTGATGCTGTCGATGCTGATGATGACGTGCAATACAATGCAAACTTATTTTATATTAGTTATAAGCTTAGTAATAATGATTAACATTGATTCTCGATATGATTAAGTATTATGATGATAATATCTGAAAAATGAACTAAAAGTGATATGCACATAAAATTTGTTATTCGTCTGTAATCTATTATTCGCATTCTCCGCATTCTCTTAGCTGACCAAGTTGAGGGGTTGTTGATTGCCAGCAAACTTTGAAGATTGAATGGTTCAACGAGAAGGCTTTCAAGTGTTTTCTCACGTGAGAGAGCGACGTATGATAAGCCAAGTGAAAATTCTTTCGATTTTAGATCTATAATTGCCTTATCAAGTGTTTTCCCTTAGGACCTGTGTACGCTGATAGCATATGGTAAATTCAATGGGAATTATATCCTAGTGCAGGTGATATCGTTGCGTTTGAAGTTTACAGTCAGCGGAAGAATAGGGACAACGCTATCATAGATTGTAGGGCCAGTGTGTTTATCAAATTGTACTAACACACATAGTGGTAATATATCAATATGGCTGGCATCGTCTTTTCGCTTGTATATGACTTGTCTCACAGTTCCAAGGCTCCCATTGCACAAAACACCAGCAGTCCACAAGTTCGATCGGAGTCTGACACGTGAGCCAAGGGAGAGTTTCAAAACATTGTTCAATCCTTGACATTCGTCTGAGGTGGCATGATTTGCTGTTCTTGGCTTATTTATTGCTTTGATTATAGCGACTGGATTACCATTAGATAAAAGTCTAGCCTCGTTTTAGACATGAATGTGAGAATTTGTGGGAATGATTCTCAACGCATTTTCTAAACCACCTAGAGAAAGCTCGGAAGTGAATTTTGTTGCAAGCAGTACGTAATCGCTTTCAGGGACACAAACATTTCCAATGTTTGAGAGGCATTGCCTGAATCCAGATTGCTCGTCACCGCTCTGTCGCATTATTGTAGTCAAACGAAAGACAGAATCGAAGTGATTGTAGGGTCAGGGTCTATCAGAGAGAGCATTCTTAAAGAGAGCGCGATCATGAACTGGCTGTAGCTGATTCTGGTCACCAAACATGTACATAATGAAATCGCCAAAAGGATAATCACTATGATCATGGTTGCCTTGATGCAGACGCGAGTCCATTGCTGCAAGCATGTTCATACCAATACGATAAAAAATAACTGACAATCGTTTTAAAATGTTAAAAACATGTAAAATATCCGAAATGGTATTAAAGTTCTCTGATCGTTTGTTACTTAATTCCAAAGGGTAAAGCATTATTTGACATTGTATATATTTATATAAAATCAATTGTTGTATAAAACTTGTGCGAAGTACAGAAATACCAAACTAATTTACAAATGTTCCACCTGTTCTCGGACAGTTTAAATGATGTCATTGACCCGAATGACAATAGTTTGAGACTTCAATAAGTATCATTCAAAGGATCAATCATTATTAGATATTAAAATAATTATAATAAACGACCATTGATCAGTCGACAAATTTATTTAGCTTTAGCTAGTTTCTGTAAGGATAAACCAAGTAAAAATAATTTGACTTTCTCATACCAAAGTCATTATAATATTTATTTGGTTCATGAGATATAAATAGCTAAATAAAATTAAACCTTTCGTGAACAGTCAAATAATAAAAATTTTACTGTCAATTATTATTTGTTCACTAGAAAATTTGTATAAACCAATTTATATTAACCAGTTTATTTCCAAAACGTATTTCAAAGGTGTCTTTAGTAGGTTCTTAAGATATTTGGTTAGGTAGGAAGAGGAGCGTGAACAGTGAAGGTGAGCGTGTATGCACATAGTAAAGGAGCCCCTTAAACCTACACCTGGGTCGCAAGTTCCAGGCATTGTTTGCGCTCCTCTTCTTGCAACTAAATACAAAAAAAGGTCTCCCAAACGGTTAAGAGCTTCGCTTACGCTCAGCTCTTCTTAACCAAATTTTAATTTAATTAACTTCTTAACCAAATTTTAATTCAAACGTCTCTCTAAAATTTGGTTCTTGAAAAATCCGCTTCGTGATCCATATTGTACCTCCAGCCCCAGGACCCCAATAAGTTCTATTACAAATGAAAATGTATTACTTAAGACCTTAATTTTTCATCAGTAAAGAGAATCTTCCTCTGCCTTTCATCGGCGTATTCTTTGATGAGCACAGAGGTTAAATTCTTGTTTTATTATACGTGAGTTGCGACAGAATCCTTGATCTTTATTTCTCACATTAAATCAGCTTTAATATAGAGGAAGCGCAGCTGTTGTATCTGGTGGTGGAACTTACGACTGATGTCAAGCTTTGAGGAATGTTAAAAGGAGAGATGTTGTTGATGTATCTGGGTGAATCTTGCGGCTTTTTGAAATCTTGAAAATGATTGACCGCTCTAATTTGTGCAAAGCAATCCTGCTTTTTTTTTCAAATTGTAAAAATAACACAAAGAAACGGCGAGAAATCGATCGAGATTTTTGTTATAAGTAAATAAAATTCTTCCACTTTAATTATTTTTATAAATAAGTTCATAATTTTACCAATATTTATGCCCAATAAAATTAACTGAGATAATTTTAATATAAATATATAAACAAATATATTTAGATATTTAATAATATGTTATGTATATTAAATGTAGGCTTCTTTGCATAAAATATTTTCTATTCTATCATATTCAAAGTTCTATTAATGACTTAAAAGGTCTGTCCTGTTTCTAATGTATCTATTTATTATATTTTGACGCCTGTCATAATTATTATAGCAAAGTTATGCTATAAAGAATTGCTAAGTTAAAAAAATATATATTGATCTATGGGACACTTTTTTGTCATTTAATAAAAATCTACAATCACGAAAGTCACCAAAGAATTGCTAAACGAGTGAGACACTTTCTTGAATGCATATGCAAAATTTTAAAGCTGTAGCTCAAATGGCTTAGGAGGAGTAGGCGAACATCGAAACACACTTTTGACCAGTAAGAGCTTCGCTTCGTTCAGCTCAATAAATATTAGAATTTATTAATGTACGCACCGTACAATAAAGTTGTTGTTATTACTAAACCTTCGTCCAGCGGATGACGAAATGGTCACAGAGTACGTCCTATGATGCGCGTGGACCCAATAGTGTCACGGGCTGCACTGTTTACTCAAATTAGTAAGGTAATGAAAGAGTCAAGGTCAGGGGATGGAGCGAAGTAGGTGATTTCGAATTTCGTCAAGTGGCGCGTCGTCGCCTCGACGAGTGATTAGTTATACAGGGTTAAATATATATTTCTATGATTTTCAAAAGGAAAGAAATAGTAATAGTATACTTTAGAAACAAATAAAACTTATATTATTATTTATTAGTAATGGTTTTCATTTGTCTTTCTATTAATATTTAACTTATTTATTATTACTGTTAGGATTTGTTTCAAAATAATACTCAATGCTATACTTATAGTATACTAGTATACTTGCACTTCAATATTTAATGTCCGACGACTTGGAACAGAATGATCCGAGAATAGCACTCACAACTTATTTTGTAATAATCAACGAGACAACATTAAAGTCTGGGTAAGTTACAATATAACAGCCAACATATAGTCGTATAGTATGTCGCCAGTTTTATGTTTTAGGAATAGTTCGTTCGTTATAATATATATTCGATGAATTAAAATATATTTAAATAGCTTGATTATATTTAAATATGTGCCGTATATTTGTTTTCACCTTATTACAACACAATATAGTAAGTTTCAGGTAACTACTGAGAACAGTGGTTCTCGTAACACAAGTTCTGTCTAAAGATACAGAAACTTGGCGGAAGACATTCCGTAAATTGAGTCTGATATTAAGTAACTTTACACGTACCGCTGTAGTCTTGTGAGGTTTTACTTAGAGTATGTTCAACATGGTACTAATATAAATTTAGTTTACGTGTATTTTTTATTACTAAAATAAATAATGAATTTCTCAGCTATTTAACAAAATTACCTAAACTTTTATATTTATATATAAAAGTTAAATTATTGAAATATCCCAAAAGTAAGTTATCAAAATTAAACAACGTGATGTAAATGGAAAAAAAATAAAGGAACTAGATCTTGTACTTATTGAAATGTTTGTTTGTTTTCGCCAAATATATTTGATATTACTACAACGCTATCTTTAAATTCTTCTCCCGCTGCAGCTATAGGTTTACTTAGAGATAAAGTAGATCGATATGTTAGCAGTTTTAATTTAAAAAAAGTGAATGCTCAAGAAGTAATCAAAGTATTTATTGCGACGGTTCTAGTTGTTCCAAAATAGCTTTTAAGATTGACGTTTGTGAAACAGTGATCACAATATAAAAAATATATATCCGGCTGAGTTTGGTGTGTGGTTCTTCTTAGACCAGGACGCGTTTGGAACCCTCATAGCTTTAACATTAAGTTGGAAAGTTTTACAGAAGGGCTTATTACGATAGATCTGGTATCGAAATAGGCTTTCTTGACACTTTCATTTTGACGTACACAAGTGATCACTGATAATGATTCAAAGTGGAAAAGATGTAAATAAATAAATAAAATAAATAAATTAAAATATTTGATATTCATTTACAAAAACTATAGACAGAACTATCCTATTGTTAAACACACAACATACAAAATTAAATTTTAATCTGTACTAGTTATCTGGTCAAACGGCAAAATCTAAAAATATCTTTCCACATATTTGTCTATTTGACCCAAGCTTTGCTTGTAATTTTTGATTATGAATATAATTTATGATAAGCCATTTTAGAAAGCAAGAATTCAAGTTATATAACTATAAGATAAATTATCATTGAAAATAAAAATTCAAGATATTATTATTAAGTTAATCATAATCACAAAATGTAATAAATAAGTGAGCTTGTGTTCACTATGTATCTTACATTGTAAATATTCATAAAAGAAACTTTGAAATTGCCTGGAAAGTTTTGCAGATTATCTCCTATATGTAAACTTTTAAACTTAGAAACTTTGCCTCTTTATACAAGAAAAAAATATTATCGTTATATTTTTAGACAAAAGACATCTTCGAGAAGTAGGGTAATATTAAATTTAGTAGATTTTTAACAATATTAGATAAATAATCTCTCACGCTGTTCAGATAATAAAACTTTTATGGTACAAATGTTATTTAAAATATCTTGTAATATTATATATACGGTTACGAATTACTTTCTTCGAGAGTGAGTGGTTAGCATCTACGTGAGGGTATTTTCTCTTTAACTTCATCATGTACACACTTAATATTATATTTTTCTTATTTATTTAATTAACAGATGAGTATTTAAACTTTTCTGTAGAATAAAAGAAGCTATAGTAAATAAAAAATAGCTAGCAAAACAAAGTTTGTTAATAATAACAATCAAATTGATCTTAAGATATTACTGCGTCTATCTGTATACTATAGAAATGCAGCTTAATAATAGATATTAGTAATTTGAAAAGTACGTTGATTGTTACATCGTAGCTTCTATGTTTTGTTTGGTTTGGCTGAACTTTAAAGATTTATATTTTTAATGGTTGGTCGTGTTAATGATAAAATTATATTTTATATAAAACAGTTAATGAAGTAGCAGACGAAGTTTGCTGTCATCAGTTATTTTCAACTAGTTAACTTTAAGGTACTCGTAAAATCTCTTAGTTGCACAGAATGTGGAAATGTCGGCACAAGGTACTATTTCTCACATCATAGGACGTTACTTAAACATAAAAGTAACGTAAGTTAACAGGAGGGTCTTTAATATTTATATATAAGTTTAAAAATTATTTGCTTAGATGTAGCGTTAAGTAAGAATAGTTAACAGTAAGAGCAGAATATTTTGAAAGGTTATTATGAAGGATTTTAATTTCCTATAAACTATTCGTACTATTAATAGTTTTCACATAATTTAATCTGAGACTCCTATTTCTATTTTTATTTTGATTTTATATTTACTGAAAAATAATATAAAATAATCAATTTAATTCCTATCTTGAAAATGTACTCATAAACAAATCGACTGTATAATAGTATTTTATATAAGTGTAAGTATAGTAGTTATATGCAGCTGACTGAGTGTTTCAGGCAATTTAAAGTACTGTATATGGGTTTCCTTAGACCTAGTTTACGGGTAAAATACATTTATATTTTAGTTATTCGCAATACTTTTGAGTGATGAGATTTTAATGTGGATTCTTCTCGTCTACTTTAGAATAAAAAACTATATATTGAATTTTATTTCAAGCTACGTATTAGTGTTGTGGACGTATTTGAACTACTTATATAAGATGGAGGAAGTTTTTGAAAAAGTTTTAAATGTAAGAAAACGTTGTTACAAAATTGTAAATAATACATGAATCCCACTTTCTTATTTATTATTTTTGTAAAGATCATATCATTATACCTAGCTCGGATTTATTTTGGTAAAACTGAAAACTCAGTTATTTTTTGTAACAAGTTGTATAATCAATTATAAGTAAGCATCTATTAAAGTCTAAAAATAGTTGTAATATCACGGGGCGGCATCAACATATTATGTGTTTGATAGGTCTGATGCTAACGATTTGAAAGTACCTTTTGTCCTGACAATCGTCCTGGTAATCTAACAATTACCACAAAAAATATGAGAAATAGCGAGAAATTTACAGTTTTCTTTAACAAATTAGTTCCAAAATAAATCTAAAATTTTAAAATTTTAATGATATTATTATGATTACCTAATTATATAATAAATATTTATGTAGTTTCTTTACATATATTATATAAAACTATAATACTACAGAAGTAATTAACTTTGTTAAATCTGTTTCGGCTCCTTCTAGTTAATTGTATGTTATAGTTCTCGTAATACAATTTATAATAAACAGTTATGTAACATCGTACGATAAAAACATACATAAAGTCAATAGTCGTACAGAGGAGGTCGAAATTTTAAATTGAAACTATTAATTCATATCTTATATATTCCATAAAACATTTATAATAAATATGTGCCACGCCTATTTTTGTTATACCATATGACTCAGCACTAATAAAGAACCCCAATTCTCCAACTCGCACAAATAAACAGTAGACGTAGCAACTTATTACATATTTTTTATTGTCATATTTCTTATTACATTTCATAATTATTATTAATTAATTATTACTAAACGATAACTTTTATTAAATAGCACTACATTTTATCATAAATCTCACAGGTGTAAGTTAATTCTGGACGGGATTTTTATATTTACATCATTAAATCTAAAAATATTGTTACTATTTGAAAAATGTTTATAATTTATTACTGTATAATTGTCTTATAAATGTAAAATATTAGAACTATACTAGACACTGTAATAAAAAACTTTAAATATAACACATCAATGACGAGGTCATTTGCAAAATAAAATTATACGTAAATTATATTAACATTAGAGTGTTTGGTAATCATTAAATAAACTCCATTAAAACAATAATAAAGTTAAGACAAAAGTTATGAACCTCTCTCAGACGTGATTATCTCAGCCATATCATATTAATATTATTAGAGTAGTACGATTGTTATCCTTGACTATCCGACTTACAACGTCATAAGAAGTAATTGTTATAGAAACAAAACTCAATATCGTATTTATTTTGCTAAATTACTTATGTTAGGCATCTGTGCTTATTATTATGAGTATTAGAGAACTAAGAGGAGAGTGTGGAACTTAATTATAATAATAAAAAAAGACTAAATATATTTTTGAGTGATATTAAATTTACGTGTTAAGTTTTCTACAAGAAGGCGTGAAAGTTTCAGTTTCGTAGTTTTACGACTCTCGGAACCAATTTTTCCAGTATGTGAGAACTTACTACACTTATAGATAACATTATTTGTTCTTAATAACTGTAACAACTATTATAATATGAAGAAGTTAGTTTTAGTGTCAAAGACACTTTGCACACATTACATGGGATTTATAATATAGCAGGAATACAATAGAACTTTTTACATTTTGAATTCCAAACATTCCTCTTACACATATACAGCAAAAAATATTTTGTATATTAATTAATTAATTGACAAGGGTGATTATGATAATATTAACAATATAGAAATGGATAATGAAGTAATTATCTTATAATTGTCCTTGAACCTATACTCAATATGTAAAACACTCTCAAACTCAGGAACTATTAAACATTTAACGCGTACAATACAGTTTTAAATATTTTCCTTTCTAGGAATATACACAATATTATATAAAAGTAAATAATCACTATGTATACAGAACACTAAACTTACAAAAAAGTTTTTACATAGAATACCTTAGAAGATCATTCCATTGTATGTAACCTTTTACATTGTCTTTCGTTTGGTTTTTTGAAACTTTTATGGAGTGTTACTTATATATATATTTACGAGTACATTAATTTTTTTTAGACTCTTAATAGAGTTATGACGGGTATAAAACGATTACCTATAAATATGAACTATCAAAAACGAAATACTTTTAAAAGTAACAGAAATGAAAAGTAAACACTCATAACGAGCAAGTTAATGAAGTTAACACTCTGACAGTTTCAATCGGTTTAAAAAATATGCTCTTTAAAGCTTTACATTTTACAAAAAAATCCTTTAATCGCATAATAGTTTTCGCAAACGTACCATATTTGTAAAAACTTATCTTTCGATACCCATGGAGGCTATTCGAGGGAAAAAAATTCAAACTGACTAAAAATCTACAGAGGAGCTACCACCACCACTCTGTCGTCATGGCTAATGAGTTTGTTTATGACAAATTATAGCTTTTTAGTACTGAGAGTCTCTAAGCTATGCTGCGGACAGAAGGTCGGGTGGACATGACAAAACCCTAAAACTTTCTAATGGACTACGGAACCTTAGAAAGATAAATATTAGAATAGGACACCATATCATCATGTGTCATGGTCATTTATATAAAGAAACATGTACAGTCACGTGCGATGAAAAGTATACACGGGCAGATTTTTAAATAAATATTAACGCTGAAAATTTCAAAAAAAATTCAAAAATGTATACATTATTGTGAGAAGCTCTGGTAGTTATATAGTATAAATTGTTAAGTGGCTACTTTTTTTTGAAATTTTCAGAGTGAATATTTATTTGAAAATCTGCCCGTGTATACATTTCATTGCACGTGACTGTACCTATGCAAAGAAATATGTATGTAAAGAAACTAAGCGAATTTTTTGCTTATCGTATATACTTTCAAATATATTTATTCGAATAAGGAATTGTTAGATTAGCTAACTTCATTACGACATTCTTCTAAAGGCATTTGCCAATTATCGTTAAGGAATTTCCCTGATATTAATAATATAATATCGATTACTGTTATTAATGATTTACAATCACGTTGTCGTTGACCACAAAGGAATAATATATTTCTATTTAGACAAGAATACATCTATTTTTATATACAGCTGATCTCCATCTGAAATAGTTAGTAATATATAATGTTAAATAACTTTGTATGGGATTGTTGTCTGTATATTTACGAAAATCTTTTCTTAGTAACGAATTGAACCTTTTTTTCTGTCTTTTTATCAGTTTTTATGCGCGGGATAAATGTATAAAAATAATATTTAATATATAAAACATGTGAAGTAAAAAAATATTGATAATGTTATTATGATTATAAAGAGAAGAGTTCTATTGATTATAACTATTTAAGACTGATGTACTTATAAACATATATTAATTAATATAGTGTCATTGAAATGATTATATATATTTTAGAAATATTTATAGTGTTTGTTATAATTTATTATTGAGATATTATGTGACTATTGTGTTGAAAAAATATTAGTAGAGTAGATGAAAAATCGAACCAACCAATTATTGAGTATAAAAGTGATAGATGTTTGTGATCTGGACACAGTGCAATACCGAAGGAGGAACGATTCATCTGTGATAGAAAAGTTAAGTACACTATTCTATTTGGTTTTTATTGTTATTATGTCATTATGTTTGGTTTCTTAATATTGTTGTGATGATTACTTTGAAATAAATTCTAATATACTTAATTATTATAAATATATTGTTATCATGTTAATGGTTACTTTTAATAAGTATGTTTATTATATTTATCTTTGAGAACAAATATGAATTTAACTTATATATTGTTTATTGTTATTTCTGCTAAATAATCTTTAAATATCAATAATAACAAAAGTAATATTATTGTAATTATAATGTTTATTATGGATATTTTAAATATTTAGTTTCTTTTATATCACTTTTATTATATTTCATACCCCCTAATCACTAGAAAGAATTAATAACGCTAATTTCTTTAAATAATGAAGCTTTAAAAAATGCCTCATACTACCTTTTTTACGTTCAATAAAAATATTGTACAGAAACTTTGGTTGAATTGCTTCAAATTTAAGCAATTCTCTGGCCTACCAGAAAAAAACAAATTCACACTATTCTCGAATAATTTTAAATCTGATCTAGAAAAGTAACAGAACATTTGAGTTAATTTCAAAAACAATAGCCACAGAGAAAGCTGAATCAGGAATACCATTAATGAAAAGGTTGTCTATCTGTCTGTATGACCGCGTGTGATACGCGATTGTACTAATTAAATACTAATGAACCATTAAAATCTAATTTCGTACTGTAAGAAGACTCGCAGTCTAAAATAGGTTAGAGTACGCAATACTAAATGTATTCTATACTAGTTCAAAAACTCAGTCCAAAGTTAAGCAATTCTCAGAAAACTATTACCATTAAGACACATTCGCATTAAATTCGCATTAAAGAGTACCGTTACCGAGGAGTGCATTCATGTACTTGAAGTCAGAACTAAAATAAATTATTTGTTTTCGCGAATTGAATGTATAAAACAAATCATAGTGTTATTGTCCCTAATTCTTTATTTCCTGCCCGGCTCATTAAATATATCAACATGTTACGTTAACAATTAACTCTCAATTAACGTTAACTTAGTATTTTTTTCTAAATTAATATAGTAGTTATCATTTTAGTAGTACTCATGTATTTAGGTATTATTACACTTAAATAAATTGTCATTGACTTTCCAAAGACTGATTATATTATAATTACTGTTTTGAATAGTTGAGCCAAAGTTATTATTAAATAACAAATAATTAATGGTATTAATTATTAAAATATCATAAATTTTGCTATAGAAGTTTACAATATAATAAAAATGGAGTAATGCCTTTACCAAAATATATTATAACTATATTACCGACGATCATCATGAACTAGCTGTTACATGTAGTTACGTATCATGTATATAATGAGTAATGAAGCGGGTATAGAGATCAATAAGAAATAATATCCTGCCCTTACGTTTTTCTGATTAATTGATTTATCTTTCCCGATTTCTTAACAGTGACAATACATTGACTTATATTTTTTGGAATAATCATGATCGAGGCACTTATAGACGGATAGATAGATTGTCGATCTATTCGTTTGTAAGCCTGCATCATAAAAAAAATTCAACGCGTTGTCCAATTCTGATATGTTGTAAAATACTATATAACATTTGTTGAAAAATATATATATATATATATATATATATGTATTAGTGCAGTATCACTTGAAATATTTGTACTTATGAATTTTGCATAGTGCGAGTGCGGAAAGCTCGTGTTACTCAACATTAAGCTGCTAATTGGACGATAATTGTGATTTATGTTTCAATAAGATTCAGGAAACTATGCTGAGATTGTTTTTTTTTTAGGACAAACTGTAAAAATAAGACGTTAATTTACTTTGGCGTTGGTATTTGAAGTTATATAATTGTAAATAACTAAGTTTAATAGATTTAAAAACATATCTAGAAAAAGCACGACTTATCAGTAAAGTATGTTTAAACTACCTGAATCTACATAAATATATATATAAAAAATATTAAAATTCTGTGTACTTACATTGGTTCTTGCTCACTGAATGTAGTATTTGAAGTTTAGTACATCAATTTAAATTGTAAATGTATAAATTAATTCCCGCCGTGGTACCGCCGTGCACTGAGCGCATGAATAAGGACTCGGAATGGATTTGAAACTAATCGGATGAATTCCAATATAATCAACCTGAACCTGTTGTATGGAGCCTGTTAAAAATATTTAATAGTATAAAACATGATTTAATTGTGTTTTATAGTTCTTACATTAAATTACACATTTTAGTACATGATGTAGAGAAAGAAAGTCATTCGTACATTTAATATTAAAATTCAGTCCGAAAGGAAAAAAAGCCGCCTATTTTATGAAGTATACAGATTGACAAGAAATTAATTGATCCATATCATACTTTAAAATCTCATTTAATAAAGCAATCAAATTAACTTCATTCTCAATCTAGTCATCTTCACACATAACTTCAATCAAAGAGCAAGAATTGCAAATTTCTTTAAATCACCTTCTTCACTGCTCGCTTTAAAATTCCCCTCTAATTTAATGTTTCATACTTATCAAATTCTATGTCTTTTAATAATATTAGTATATATAATAAATGTATGTCATATAAAAGTAATGATTTTTATTTTTATTTCTAATAGTTGTAGCTAACTATGACAAGCAGTCAAGAAGTCTTAAAAAAAATATACCAAAAAATTGGTTTCACCAGATATCAGTGACTAGATGTAGTGCAGTGAATTAATCCTTACAATGTAACAAAAATAAAAACGAGCAATGATTACTTAGTATAGTGTTTTAGTTTAAATTCTAACGTATATCCTAAAGAATACATATTATTTTAAACCATCATTATGTTATAATGTTGTTGCAATACATAACACTTACTGCTTATATATTTTCTGCCTATATACCTGACGTTTATATACTTAACGCTTACATACTTACATAACTTTCGCTTATGCAGTAAGAATTAAGCGGTGAGCTTTTATACTAGTAAAAAAAAAGTTTATAAATATATTAACAGAATCCTAAATTTAGATATTGACACAAGAATAAATTAAACAGATACAAGAAAAAGCTAAAATATAAGAATATGTCAGAAAATCAAATAATTTTTTTTATCTTTATTGTTTAATATTATAACAATAACATTTACCTTATTATTATCTTTGTGATTTAATAATTACACGTAAGTCCATGATTTAAAAAATAATATTTATGTATATAGTATTATGTACAAAGTGTTCAAAGCATCCAATAAGAAACTGGAAGCGTGGAAAGTCTTGAAAAGTTTTCAGTATAAGTTTCGGTGTTGCAAAGTTTTGTATGAAGATGTCTTGATTAAGAATTAAGTTACATTCATTTTATTTTAAATTTCTTTCGTTGTGAATATTTTTTTTAACATGTCTTAGTTAGTCTTTGATTTTCCATTTCGAATTTTTGCGAGTATATTAAAATTTATAATCTTTTTTAAATAACTATAATATAGCAATTTTCTTCCTAGGAATCATATGACTCCTAGTAAGAAAATTATTATGTACATCCTACAGGAACTTTAATATTTTGGTAATGATTCATTGAAATCAGTATTTGGACGAAGACATTAATCTTTAATGTGGCAATGATTAAGTGCGTTAATGCGTTAATAATACTGTTAATTTTATTTATAATAAATATATAAAAAGAGACTAGAGACTAAAGTAGTAATTCATGTACCATATTTAAGTATTCTATCTGCAACTTGAACTGTGTTGCAGAAACGAATTACCTTCGTTGAGAGTGACTGGTTTGCATCTACAAGTACGTGAACTGAACGTGCACTTTCTCGTTACCTTCATCATGAATAGACGTGTATCATATCAATATGTTTATTTTAGAAGAGCTCTTAAACTTTTAGTCAATAAAAATAATATTAAGCAAATAAAACAAAGATAAACTAACATTATAAAAATAAACAGATTTTTAAATATTAACATATTCAGTACTTTGGATGTAGTATGCTTGTAAATATAGTAATAATTATTATAATGTATCTGTATATGTATAGTTGTTTAGGTATTTAGATTAAAATATTATATAGATTATATAGATTATTTGTCTCTTTCGTACATCGTAAGGATGGTTAGTAGTGAATGTCTTTATCGCATTAATCCTGCTTTTTTAAATTACTTTGTGCAATAAAGCATTAAATAAATAAGTCGATAAAAGTAGATATCCTTTATTTATTTTTTCTATCCCATGAGGTCAAACCACATCTCACAATCCTTCATTCGCCAATACTTCAAAAATTATTAGTCTTCTTGTTATTAATATTCTATGAAAACAATATAAAATACTTTTATGTTTTACTTTATAGTTAACTTTATATTTTAAACTTTTACCCAATTACAGCGGACCAAGTTCTCAGATATTGAGTTTTCAAAGTTTTTACTCATTCACTTCAAATATGAAGAACGTTTCCGATCAGCTATGAAAAACTTAAAATCCGAACGTACGTACATACTATACTACATACGTATACTATACACACATACATGCAGACTTATAACTAAAAGAAACCAGAACCGGAATTAGAAAAATATAAAGACATTTTCTTGAGTCATTTATCTGAGCCTCCAATCACGCAATTAATTGGTCCTGTTTTTTGCTATTAATTAGATAAAGTGATATAAGGGGACTTTTCTCATTAGGAGAAAAGCTGTCACGCGTTTCAGTGCTTTAATGAAAAAAATAATTACAGAAAATGTGTGTACTTTCTTTTAAACAATTTTTTTTTAGATAGTAAGGATAAAAGTAAATCGAATTATGTTTACTTATTCTTTCTGTATTTAATAAGACAATATAACGGATTCAGATTATAGACACGTCTTTTTATTAAAAAAACTTTAAAATCGAAATAAAGAAAACATATTTAGGACATACGACTGAAGCTACAAGAAACTACGTTTAAGGACTGACTTTGAATCTACATTAATGCCATAAGTAAAGTTGCCGTAATAGCAAAATGTGGAAAATAGTATTACCATGGTCGAACCAACCTTACAACCTACCAATATTTATAAAAAAATGTCAGGGACTAATACCTGTACGACAGAGTGTTATGAAAACATAAAATAGCGGAAATTATTTATATATATGTGATAGTAAAATGTTAGTAAATTATTTGGTGGCATTAAGTAAATCTGTTTTATGCTTATACTAGTTATGCCCACGACTCTGTTCTAGCAAAGTGACTTTTAATCATCATAAGTTTACAAGTAACAATTATATAGTTACTTAAAGAATCAGGCAAACCAACAAAATACAAACATTATTTGACTAAAAATTTATGACCGTATAATAAGGACGTGATATTATTGGTTTTAGAACTTCGTACATTATTTTTCTTGGGATTACTCTTATATAATTACTAAAATATTGTCGTCTATTTTCTTATTAAGCTTCTTCCTAGTAGGTAGAAATAATGACGATAGCGTAGCGGAGTATTACGAGAATATCTGCTATTAAGTGATATCTATCTTCTTATATAATTGTTACTTGCCGGCTTTTAGTGGACTGGAAATTTATAACTTTTAATGTTCAGTTTGAATGCTTTAAATGTGTCCTAAATAGTATCTTTCGCTTTCTCAAAATTAACTTTCGCAGTTTGATTTGTATTTTAAATGTATATAAATTAATGATTATTGTATATATAAAATATAAATGTAGTTTATATTTTAATATCAATTATAGATTCCACTTTTAAGTGTAATTATCGGTAAATAAAAATTCATCATAATCTATTTCACTTCAATATCGAGGTTATTTGTAATATTAAAATAATAGATCAATTATATCGAAATAAAAATCGAAGGTAATTCTTAGATAACTTCAATCAATAATAAAGTTAATATAAAAGTTATGAACCTCTCTCAGACGTGATTGTCTCAACGATAACAAGTTATTGTAACTTCTTTAAGCACGGATGAGAAATAATAATTACGCAGGACTAAGTAACAACTTATAACAAACAATCACACTCTATGATACGTCAGAACGAACTGAGGTGGACAATTGTCACAGTCTTTTATCAAAGGGAAATTTTTTTTCGATTTTGAACATCCAAAGATGTACAGAACAATATATTTTTGATTAAGACTAGTATGAATGATTATTATTTTAGGCCTGGGGCTTGAAACTGTTTTCTATATAAAGTTGAATATATAATTAGGTATTATCATATAATAAAATAGTTAGGTATTAATCTATACTAATTGTTTTGTGCATTTTGTAGGTGCAGTTTTATGTCTAATATTTATGAACCTAATTGAAATCTTTTTATACTTCTGTATGAATTTAATGTCAAATGTACAAAACATATATTAAAGTATAAGTAAATATTTTACATTCACTCAAAATCAATACGTTAACATTACAACTTTGATATAAATGTCTTTTGTTAATAGATAATTATGAATTGCATTCATTAACTTTGTAACTGTAACATTCTAATAAGATGAATATGGAGAATTAAAATGAATATTACAAGTTTAAAACAAAAGATACGAGTATATCAAGACAAAGCGGGGATGCAGTTCCGAGAACAGAATGCACTTTATTTGATCCTTCCTTTGAGAATGAGGTCACATGGGTCGTAGATCACATTCGTGTCTTGAGAAACAATATAAACGATATTCTTATGTATGTATGTATGTATCTATTTGTTTCGGATGAAATCACCTTGTATATCCATCCTTATATTCAAAATATTTCTAGATAACATTTTTCTTTAAGTTATAGATCATACTATATTAGAAAATATAACGTTTTATAAGTATAGGACCTGATAATGTTGAAATAAAAATTGTATACTTTTTCTCAATCAATAGTTTATTCAATAAATAATAGTCATATATCTGACATGTAATATGTCATACTATGTTAATCCCATTAACTGTATTGTCTCAAACAGCCTCATATTTTAAACCTTAAAACAATACGGCATTAAAACAAAACTTCACACAATATTAAAGACCAAAGAAAATGATTTGTAGTTATTCTTTGTGAGTTGAACTCTTGAGCTTTATGTATGATATTCTGAATTCTACCTAAAAAGATTCAACTTTTTTTCATCCACAAAAAGAATGCAGTGCAAGGCACACTTTTTAGATAAAAAACTATTGAAATGTTCGATTTGTTTTAATGAATAAAAGGTAATTAACTTATGTTTAAAGTATGGATAAGAATATTTATTTATTTAAAATATCATTTACATTTTGCAGGTAGTTCATACCAAGTCACGTAATGTTAATTGAATATTAATAATTAAAAAGTGTCTTATTTGTTTATAATATGACGACACCGTTGTGAAATTGTGTAGAATTGAATGTATTATGTTTTGGCGGCAGCGAGGGTCAATCAATTATATGTTGTTGTAATGATGATAAACTCATCATAACAACAATATATAATTGATTGACCCTTTATTTATTTTTATTATTATTTATTCTTTATTTGCCAACAACACTTGAAAATAAACTCATCCTTAACTAATTAACGTGTTCTTACTATGTATATTTATAATAAAATAAAGTGAAAACCAAAAATCAAATCATTTTATATAAGTATAAAGATAAAGAATTTAATTAGTGATAATACTAATAACTCAGAACTTTTGTAGTATCTACAAAAGTTCTGAGTTATAAAGAATCTCATTAAAATTGAAAAGGATCCAGCACAAAAAACTTTTGAGCTTTTTAGAGTCAAAGTTTCAACATTGGAAGTTTATTTTGAATAAGAATACAGTATAGATAGATAAACACTTTACTGCACACAAAATATCTATAAATAAAAGAAGTATACACAAACAAAACTTGCAGAGGCGGTGTTATTGCTAAAAATAATCTCTGACAGATAACCTTCAGGTGAAACTGTTTCAGTAACAAGCACGGGATAATACGTTTTAGTATTAATTAATTTATAAACTGAACATTATCTGTCTACATATACATCAGCTTAAGCTTCAATTTTCAGAATGTGTGCAGAAATATACACTGAAGATAACAAAATATATAAAAAAATCGCTTTCACTACAAAATTTGGTCAATAAGCTTGTTCGGTATAGTAAAGTAAACATGCCGGCTTTAAGCGTTGAAGGAGTAATGAAAGACAACACAGAGGCTTATAAGTTTAATATATTATGTCAAAGTGACCCACTAAAATCAAACAGGTTTTCTACGTGATTAAAAAATATCAAAGTGTTTGCTTTGTTCAATTTGTAGAAATATTATTTGTATAACGAAAATACCTTTTTTCTTTCGCTTAATCATAAAAAAGTATACATTATAAAACCATAACTTTAACTTGGAATATTTTATGCTAAGAACAATTTAAGTCTAAAATGAAATGCACACTACCAGAGTAGATTTAAGATATCTTAAATTAACATAAAAGGTTATTACTTGCCAGCATAATAAATGTCTTACTGTAAAATGCATTTGCATCTGACAATTACATAAGATACATGGAGTTTCTGCATAATAAATATAAAAGTAACATTTGCTTCGTTTTTTCGTGAAACTGGTAATGTAATTTTACAATTCTTTTATATTTAAGTTAAACTTGTAAATTGAACGTCTGTAATACTTGATTGCTAACACTTATAATACCTTAACCCAACTTTATGATAATTATCACTACTTCTGCATTTCATTTTTATGAGAAAATAAGTGATTTTTAATTAAATTACAAACATTATAATTCTAATTCGTCAAAATCCATGTAATAATTTAGTAAAATAATCACAGCTAATGAAATTAGCAAAGATTATTCAAGGAAAATGAATTGGAAATTTTATTATTGGAGAAATTATTTAATAGGTTTGTTAGAATGTTAGTTTTTTTTTTTAATAAATATTTTTTTCTATAATCGAATGAAACAACAAGTACCAAAACTTGTTGTTTCATTGAAGATATGTTAAATTGAAGATATTGAGAAAAATATAATCTTAATCTCTATAATACAAACTTTTTTTTAGGTTTTTATTATATACATCCCATATACCCTAATCTATCACACATGCCATATCAACTGTTTTACATATTAGTTAATTGAAAATAGAGGTGATATTTGTATTAATTGATACTAATATATTAATATTAATTAATTCCAATATAATGTATTGGTTACGTAATTGTACATGATTATAATCAAATACTATTAAATACTTAAGGAATAGATATATACAGTCAAACACTTCTCTTTCTTGACACATACACAGTGTAATATGAAAGTGAATCTACGTTGCTTACATAGGACACCGAACTAACAATGAGGTGTTTATTTACAAAGGATACCTTGGAAGATGTTTACATTGTAGATAACTATATACGACGTCTTTAGTTCCGTTTCTTAGATATTTTGGGAAGTATACATTTTTTAATATAGAAAATATTTTAGACTTTTAATGCAGTTGTGGCGGGTTTTTACGTATTCTCTTTATATAATATAATTTTACTATCACACTTAGTATCACTCCTCATTAGTAGTTGTCCTTATTTAAATGAAATTAAATAAAAATAGGTACTTAGCTTTATTGGGCAAAAAATATTCATAAATAATAACTTAACTCTCCAAAACTTTCTATAAAATTTTCGTAATAATCATACCAAAATACTGTAAAGACTTAATCGTTTAGATTGTTCACCTTTATAAAAAATAAACATTCAAATAATCTGTCGTAATAACAAGATAATGAAAAAATATGTGTTCTATGCAAGTTCTATTGCTTTCCATTGCAATCCGTTCCAAATTAAGTCTTGCTTCTAAAATATTTATAAAACACGTAGAATAAATTAGACCATGTTTTATTTCTAGTTTACCAACACAGTTACAATAATAAACAATTATTTATATTACTATAACTGTTAATATTTGGATTAAATTTGTACGTAAATACGTCTCATCTAATGTAAAATAAAAATAAAGTGAAACATGTTTGGAAGCTATTGTAATTTACGAGTATAAACAAAGCTGTGGAAAGAACAGAAAAAAATAACTTTTGTTTTAGTAGCACTATATGGCAAATCGAAATGTATGTATTGTTTAGAAATTATTAAATATTGAAATGAACGTAACTTTGAAATGTTTTCATCATGGTGTTATATATCTGTTATTACATCAAAATTAAAAATGGTCGGTCGGCTTGTTTGTCGTAAGAGGAATATTTCGATTAACATAATTAATTACCGTAATTAGGATACATGGAACCTAATAATTTATTATATTGCTACATATATAGTAATATTAGTAGTAGTATTATATATACATTTACTGTACTGTCAGTTTATATGAATTAAATAAAGCGAGTGTCTACAAAATTCCCACATACTGTACTCTTGTAATTAACACAGGAATAATTGGTTTGACGTTAATACCACAAGTTTGCTGCTGAATTTCAGTAAATATTTATAATCACTCTGTCAGACACTAAATTTATAAAGTGGCTTTCAAAAATTCAGATTAAATGTTTCATGACAATCAGTTTAATAAAATATTTTTTGTTAATATTTTTTGCCAACTTTAATAACTGATAATATTTACATATTGTCAATTCAGTGCTTAGTTTTTGACTTGACGATGCCGTTCTTTCCAGGTTTCTATCAGCACGAGTATAGAAATCTCGAAAGAACAATTATAGCCGGAATTACTTCTGCTCAATCCAGCCTTTTTAAGAACTAACCAAGCTTGAATGTAAAAAAGTTTGCGTTCTGAGTTTTATTTTTATTTTGTATAAATATCAAAATAAATCACCGAACATTAATATCTGTTATATATATACATAATTATAATTGTATTAAAAATATACGTTTTCATATAATAAGAGACAATAAATATACATTTGAACAAAATCACTTTGATCATAAGATCATTCCTGATAAGATATTTTTTTTAAAGGTACAAGACAGTGCTAAAGTATTACTTGTGACTTGTGAAGACCCGATAATTAAATTATAGCAAATTGAAGCGCTGCCACTTTAATAAGATTGCAAACACTTTACAAAGCCTGCATATGCTCCGTCATGTCCTATGCAAGCGTTGCCTTCGCTCACGCGAACCTGAAGCCCCTTCAGGTGCTTCAGAATAGATTCATGCGGCTCGCCACTGGGTCACCGTGGTTTATGCGTAATATACACTTGCACAGAGATTTAGACTTACCGTAAGCTTAGGCTCTCCAAAAGCTACTTTGAGAATGCTGTGGGACACCCAAACCCGCTGGTGGTTAAGGCCACAGGATAAACGGCCCGTAAGACTCCTAAAGTCAGAAAGAGAATACCCAAGTCGGTACTTTTCGATCCGGACGATGCGATTACATTAGGGAACGCTACGTAAAGCGGCAAAGCGAACATAAATAATACACATACACACTCACACAGAAGTCGCCGTCGGAAGACATAAGTGTCCAATCCTAACCCACATCCAACCCTCGCTTCCTAACGGCGTCCTGAGCCGTGGTCCGAGCCTCTCAGGGGGCACCCTCAGGACGCACGTTCCCCTAGGGCTCTTCAGACCCCCCTTTTTCAAGGGCGGGTCCCTGCACCCGTCCATTCCACCGGTGACGCTGTCGTGGCCAGTAGGGCTAACAGCAGAGACACACAAAAAAAAAAAGGGGAGGGACCACCCTCTCACAGAAAACCGACGTGTAGTAACCAAATTCATTTGGTTATGTTCCGTCGGTGAGTGAGAGAATCCGGAAGCCCAACCCCCCCCTCCCCAAACATGATAGCGATACCTCCAAACAGTATACCCCAGGAGGGTAAGGGCTTCGATGAAGCCGAGGACCCCTTCCCCGAGCAAAATCGGGGGAATGATTCTCGGATTGTGATCGGGTTGCCCGTCGTATCTGAGGTGGGCAAAGTATTGCAGTTTGTATTTTCTGAGGGCAAACGACGGCCAACAGCGGCACCCCGCTCCACTCTAGATGTGGACTTTTGCAACATGCGGGGGTTTCACTCGAACCTGAACGCCGTCCACTACCACCTTAAGACGGCGCAGCCGGCCTTGTTGTTTTTGATGGAGACGCAGATATCTCAACCTAGCGACACAGCGTACCTATCATACCCCGGGTATAAACTAGAACATCATTTTATACCACACGCCGGGGTATCTGTGTTCGTAAGGGAGGATATCTGCTACCGTCACCTTCAATTCAATTCAATTCTTGAAGGTACTTGTCCGTGCTCTGGCTGCACGTGGACATGGATGATCACGTCTGAGTCTACGCGTGCCTCTACAGGTCCCATAGTGGTAATGCAGAAACGGATCAACTGTTGGGCCACGTTCAAGCGAAGATTGACGACCTGCTTTCGCAGACTCCCTCCGCTGAAGTCGTAGTCCTCGAGGACTTCAACGCGCACAATACCGTATGGTTAGGGTCACGTGCAACCAACAACGCAGGGAGGTCTGTATTTGACTTTGCTCTGGCAAATGGTCTGTCCCAGCTGGTAAAGACGCACACTCGTCTACCGGACGTGAACAGCCATATGCCCTCTTTGTTGAATCTTCTGCTGGCTAACTGATCCCGGAAATTACCAAGTCACTGTCGAGGCTCCCTTAGGGTCATCTGATCATTGCTTGGTACGGAGTGTAGTGCCCATTGAACGCCCAGCTCGTACAAGACCCGCTTGACGCGTTTGGCACTACAAGTCAGCGGATTGGGATGGAATGCGGTCCTTTTTTGCATCCTACCTATGGGGGCCGATTTGTTTCTCTTCCGATGATCCTAGTGACTGCGCTGCGGCTGTAGCTGATGTGATACTACAGGGCATGGAACTATTTATACTAAGCTCTGTGGTACCACTTGCTGGCAGATCGCGGCCTAGGTTTGATGCGTCTGTCAGGGCTGCAGCAGCTGGCAAACGGCAGGCTTATCAAGCTTGGGCCAATGCGTTAGTCACTAAGGATCCGAATTCTAGAGTTCTGAAGAGGAAATACAACCGCGCCTCCAGATTCTTCAAACGGCAAATCGCTAGTGCAAACTTCAAGCATGTCGTCAAAATTGGGGTACAGCTGGCAAAGTACCCGCCTGGCACGCGCAAATTCTGGGCGCTTTCAAAGACCACTCTGGGCAACTTTAGCCAGCCGTCCCTACCGCCGTTGCACATAGGAATGACTCTCTGGCCCACACGGCAAAAGAGAAAGCCGATCTCTTGGGCACTCTTTTCGCCTCCAACTCGACTTTGGACGACCAAGGGAAGACACCGCCTATCATCCCACGGTGTCAGAGCTCAATGCCGGAAATAGCTTTTCGGCAAAAAACTATCAGGCAGTCTCTATTTTCCTTGGACGTTCATAAGTCGAGTGGGCCGGATGGCATTTCTCCATTGGTGCTATGAACGTGTGTCCCTGAGTTGACTCCAGTGCTAACGCGTCTATTTCGGCACTCCTACCTTAAAGGCGTAGTCCCGGTCTTATGGAAGCGTGCCCTTGTCCATCCAATCCCTAAAAAAGTGATAGCTAAGACCCAGCTAACTACAGACCTATCGCCATTACCTCTCTTCTCTCTAAAATTATGGAGATCATTATCAACCGACAGGTCCTAACGTACCTCGAGGATCACCAGTTGATCAATGACCGACAGTATGGCTTTCGAAATGGTCGATCAGCTGATGATCTTCAGTTATACCTTACGCACCGTTGGGCAGCGGTTATTGAAAGCAAGGGAGAGGGTCTGGCAGTTAGTCTGGATATAGAAAAGCCTTCGATCGTGTATGGCACAAGGGGCTTCTTTCGGAGCTACCTTCCTATGGGCTTCCCGAGAGTTTATCCAAGTGGATCACTAGTTTTCTCACTGGGCGGAGCATACAGGTCGTTCTCGACGGTTTTTGCTCGGACCCCAAGCCCGTGAACGCTGGTGTACCCCAAGGCTCCGTGCTATCCCCAACTCTGTTCCTCCTGCACATCAATGATATGTTGGACAGACAGTATTTCAAACCTGGTCAGAGACTTGCGCTCTATAAGGTGCAGGTCCGGCCAGACATGGAGTACTGCTCTCATCTCTGATCCGGATCACCCCAATATCAGCTTCTACCATTTGACCGCGTACAACGGAGAGCCGTTCCGATTGTCTGTGACCCGGTTCTCTACAAACGGCTGGACTCTTTGGCATTGCGTAGAGACATGACTTTTTTCCCACGTTCCACTCGAATGAGGAACGAACTTCCTTTGGTGGTATTTCCAGATCGATACGACATGGATACCTTCAAAAAAGGCATATATTCCTATTTACAAGGCCGGCAAAGATCCGGATCCTAATAACCAATGCTAACTCTATGAATATAATTTCAAAAATATTAACACGAATTTTCTTCATGATTTACGAATACATCTGTTGATCTTTACACTGTAACTATACTTCATTTTACTGAATCGTAGTTATGTATTAAAAAAACGTTAAAAGTAGTAGTAAAATATTTTTTTACTTATATACGTCTATCAAGATTTGGTATGATTCGGTACCAGAGATAACGGTTTTTTAAGAAATGTATATTTATATATACAGCATTACTGTACTTAATTACTTAGTGGGATAAAATTGTTGTATATTTCAAAACATAGGAATGTGTTAAAATATGAAAATCTTAAGGCAGTTAACTTATAATGCAAGACATATAATCTTTTTTAAATAATACTCGTATGTTACAATAAATTACCCGTACATTACTAATAATCCATATCAGTTGAACATTATGTGCATAAAATTCCGCACCATAATGGATTCGAATCTAACTGAATTGAATCCGGTGTTTGTTTGATATTCTGAAAAATGAACATTCAATTTCACGATGTATATAGAGACAACTACTAGAATAAGATATTACAGTATACGACCACCATTATAAAATTGTGTTATTATTATCTATTACTAGGCTGCAGACAGACAGACCGGCGGACGGACATGACAAAACTATAAGAGTTCCTAAAAAGCTATGGAAAGCTTTAAAACGACAATGAGGTCGCAATATTTTATGAGCATATCTGTAATCAAAGTACGTTTGGTATATAATTGCGAGACATAATATAATGCTCAGTGTTTGCTTTTTTATCGTACAGAAATGTTAATTATCTTTTGTTTTCAATTTCAATGACTTTAATATTCAGCGGTAATGCGGCACACTTTTCATATATGGTTCCAGTCCTGTTGAAATAAACTTCTTATTTAGTTAAAATTTAATTTATTAAAGATGTAATTGTACAGTAAAATAGAGTGAGGATACTTGCACATGCAGTTTACTGTATGAAACAATTGTAATAGCTACCTAATGCTAATGTTTTATAAGATGGTTGTATTATTAAATGCGTCAATCAGTATACAAGCTTTATTTTAGGAAATGGACAAGTTCTGAACATGGGGGTTTTTTAAATCTGTGAAACATTTCACTTTCACAGGTTTCACTTCAGACTGACTCAATATTAATTTGATGACTGCAAACTAGACGACCACCCAATGCAATACCTTCGTATTGTAATCATTCTCAGGTGATTCGGCAATAATATCAGCCTGATCTGACGATACTGCCGAGTCTGCTGTCTAGACTTGTAACTAAATATACCAGTTACACTCCGCAAATTACGGTTATATAAAATTTTCGCTAAAGTTACTTGCTAATAATATTATATTATTATGATGATAATTATATAAATAATATATAATTATCAACGTTTTCTGCTGCTGAAAAACTATATTACTATTTGTAACTGCAAGTTAAACAAGGAGATATATATACCATTTATTTTATAAGATATAAAATAGAATAAGAGTTTCGTTTGGAATTAGATTTAGTTGACTAAATCTAAGTCCAAACGAAATGTTAGTATATTTTTCTTTTCTTTTCCAGAGGCAGGTGGAAATCTGTCTCATTTTAAAACACCGCTTTGACATAAGATATTGAACTTTTAAGTTGCAATGTTTCGTCCTTTATTGCTACTGCAACTGTCGATGTCTGTAAGCTTCCTTTTAGACTAGATATATTTTGTAACTCTTGTTAAATATATTAAAATATACAAACAATTATTTGAAGAGCTAGTTGTATATAAGTAATGTTAACTGTTATAAACTCATATTACCAAACAATAAAGAGATATCTATTTTATTTCATTCGAACCATTAATATACTTAACTGTGAAAGTTCATTTTTTATATGTGAGAAGAGTACAAACGAGCATGTCAAAGATTACGTGATTACCGGTGGCCATGAATTTTTGCGTTTGAGGTGAGATTATACGTCGTTAGTTTGTTTCGAGCTATTATCCTTTTCAGTAATCGAATGGACAAGGGCATACTTCCATGACACCGGGACTACGCCTTTATGGTGGTAGTACCGAGATAGGCGTTAGCTATGGAGTCAGCTTAGGGGCACATTTTCGTAGCACCATTGGGGATATGCCATCCGGCCCACTCAGCTTATGAACGTCCAAGGAAAATAAAGACTTTCGGATGGTGTTTTGCCACAGAATTATTTCCGGCCTTGCGTTGTGATGCCGCGGGATGATTGGCAGTTTTTTTTTTGTTAGAGGAAGGCAAACGAGCTTGCCGATCACCGTTGATATGTGATCACCGCCGCCTATGAACTCATCCCTTGGTCATCCAAAGTCAAGTTTGAGGCAAAAAGAGTGACCAAAAGAGCGGTTTACTTTTGCCATGTGGGCCATAGAGTCATACCCCAAGTGCAATGGTGATAGGGACGGCTGGGAAAAGATTCCCCGACTGGTTTTTGAAAGCACCCAGAACTGAGGCTGCCAGGTACCTCGCCACCGGAACCCCAATTTTGACGACATGCTTGAACTGTGCTCTAACGATTTGTCACATGATTTTATCTGTTCTTCTTCATTTCAAAGTTTTAGGAAAGCTTAATATAGTATGTTGGAGGAACGCCAAGTACAAAACTATAATATTTGTGACCCGATTGAGAATTAAGGGATATTAGTAAAAGTCCAAAAGCTTAAGGTCATTATGACATAATATCTGTCAAGACATAACTTACAAAGTACGATGTCACTGTAATGGACTTCATTATGTAGAATCCGTGCAGCTCTTACGTGTCGTTACTGCTTTACAGAAAGCGCTTTTAAAGTCTTAATAGTAATACGTGGTTAAATTTATTCAACTACATTTAAATATATTAAGTTCTATCTTGTATATGACATAAGTTATTAAAAAAATAATCTACCTGATACGATGACTGATAATGACAACATTTAACATAATAACAAGAAATTTGATAAAAATATACAATTGCCTACTAATATAAATAATATATTATGGTCATGTAATGGTGATGTTAATTTTTATAGTTAACTTATCGACTATATTATACAAAATGTAATTAATATAAAATGATGTTATGCGAAGTAAACTTTAAAATGTTACTATAACACATTTAAATATATTTTTTCTATGGGTTTTCAAAAGGAAATAAGATTCCTAGACTAGACTAATGAACTACCTTACACCTTAACTTTAGTTATTGAAATAATCAACATTAATTTTATCTAATGTCGAAACTCATGTATTTACTTTAATTTTATATAAATATAATATTACACTATGGCTTTGAACATATTGCGAATGCAATAGTAACAAAATATAAAAATTTGTTTCAAAATTGAAACAAAATATGTGGTGAAATATAATACAGATAATATTAGTGCGATGCTACGGATTCATTTTAAACTCATATTGATTTCAGGAAGAAACTTTAACAATTTCGATAATATAAACATGGTATTTATATTTTCTTTATACGAAAATTATTGAAACGTGGCAGTTATATGAATAACAATTAAATAATAAAGCAAGCTCATACGTTTTCCCGTAATGGTACTAATACGACGACGTCTAGTAATACACATTTAGTTTGATTTACTCCATGAGAAGTTTTGTCATGAATTATATAAATTATGATGAAACTAATGTCTTTGAAAAAGTATAAAGTAACAATCAGAATTTAATAAAGTACCAGTTACATATTTCTAGGGGTATAAATAGTGAATGCCAGAAGCGAGCCAAAGTGCTTCTGGGCAACAACGTAGCGCTGCCACGAGGTAGCTGATCTAGGACGCTAAAACCTGAAGTCACAATATAACGAGATTAGATATTGAAGTGATGTTTTGTTTTTTTTTTTGTTTCGTTCAATAGAAACTTAAGGCAAATATGCCTTAAGTTTTTTTGTCACAGATCTATTCATTAGCCTTTTTTATGATGATTTTTATATTTTTATTATAGTCTCGACGAATTGTTTTCTCCTTAAAGTTAAGGTAAAAAAAATCGCAGACCGTCTTTTTAAAATATACGGCACTAAACTGGAAAGTTAATAAACAAAAGTTTACGCTTCACAGGAGGATAAATAAGTGTTAGTCAATGCATACTGACAGGCTTGATTAATGAACGGACTCGCAAGTACCAGGGATAAAAATCTTCTTTAATAATGTACCATGCAGAAATAAATGAACTAATTCTGAACAATTAGAAGCGAAATGAAATGTTAATTAACACCAAGTTTAAAGTACAAAAATGTTGATTTATCATTCTAAAATTAAAAGAATGAAAAAATGAAAATTGAAAAATATTAAAATTTTAATCAATTATCTATTGAACGAGTAAGAATGGTATTAAAAATTTATTTCAACTTAATGTTTTTGTGATTATATTAATTGACAGTATTATCAAATATGTACATGTATATGTATCTCCAGCTAATAAAGTTTTTTCGTTTTCTGTAATAAAGTCGACGTAGTTATAATTAATTACAGTTTTTATTATTTAGTTACAAACATTCATTTTCAACTCTTTAGACTTAACCATCTTCAAACATTTGTTACAGCATGAATGTATTTATACATAAATACACAAATAAGCACAAATAGTAATATGCACCATTCGGGTGGCAACCGGCCTCAAATATGGCGAAGGGAGTGATAGTGAAGATAGTGATAAGTGAGCTGACCCTGATGTTCATAAATGAGCGCTGCTTGCGGTCTCTAGTCGTTTTGCTAGCTACGGATTTTTTTTTATTACTATGCAAAATATATAAAAAGTAACTATGAATATATTATAGATAAGTTCGTAAATATTTTTTTCGTATGAAAATAATCAAGATTACTATGTATTACAAATTATTATAAAATTATGTATAATAATGTTTTACACTTATCGTCTAAATTTTTTCTGGTCACTTGTATAAATATATTTTTAAATCATTTAGGGTATTCATGGTCCCCAGCTCGTTTTGCAAAAGTTTCGTCTTCTTTAAACACACATAAAATGGACTAACTTCACGTTAAATATTTTTTAACTTGTGTATAAAAGTGATTAATTTTTCTCATTATTTAGAAGAGTTACGAAGAAGGTGGCAACAAAAGCACCCACAAAAATTGAAAATATTAATATTTCTTATTAATAATATGTACTTTTATAGAAATTAATTGCAGATTTTTTTGTATAAATTTATTTATTTATTACACACACAATAGTTTTAAACAGTATAACAAATATTAATTTTTAGAGATGGATTAATTTATGAAACACGAGATATTTCACAGACCATGCTACACGCTCAGAGAGAGTTTCTCGAATAATCTGGCTACGAAATGTATTTCAATATAGCTTAATATTATGCTCTCTATTCTACACAGCTCAGACATAGAATATGGAATATAAGATTATTATAATATTGAATTATTTACAATTCCTTACAGCGATCCATATACATATATTTTCTGCATGTATTTTTTTATTACATTATAAACTCAATATTTTTAATGCTACATATTTTTACTTATTTAACTCCTAAACTAAAATATATATAATTGGAAATGATATCTATAATTTTAATTTATTGAAGCTGATTTGAGTTATTGTTTTCTCTCATAGATTATTTTTGATAAATTTACAGGAATTGTATTTTAGTATAAAATTACAATCACAAAATAACAGAAAGAATTCTTTCTCAAGAAATATAAAAATGTATTTATTATATTACATTATTTTATATTTTTTTAAGTACTCTTAATTTTTTTTTATCAATAAATAAGACTCACGAAGCTGGAATATTTTGTTGATTTTTAGAACATTTAGGAACTTCTGAAGAGCCTATAATATTGATATTATAGGCTCTTCAGAAGTTGATAATTGATTATTTATATCCTAAAAGATTTATGTATATTGTTTGAGTTGAAATATTGTTATTAAATAAACTAATTCAGTGATTCTATCCAACCTTAACGAGAACTGAGTCATGATCTAATTTAAATAATTAATACGAATATAATCTAAGGGTTTAATTATAATGTATCGAAAATAGATCATACTCGTACATATACTTGAAATAAAATAAATTTGTTGAGTGTCTAATAATATAATATTGTTTCAAATAAACAAAATAATACGAAAATATTCTTGATATATTTATTATAATTTACTAGTACCTACTGTTATAATATCTTTAAAATATAAAATAAGCCAACGTAATATTGCTTTGACGACAAAACACAGAAAAGGCAGAACTTCTTCCACCTCTTAAGAACTGTAACTGATTTATAGAATACGAAACATTTTAGAATCTGTACAACTTCGTATAACATTTCTGTTCTTCATTAAAAATTATATTTTTTTAATATTAATTTAGTCACTTATTACAAAAATACAATTAAGATGGTGCAAGGAGATGTTACCAAATATAAATTAAATGCTGTTATTTTATTATATTTTATTATTTTTGTTCTTTTCCAACAATTTTAGTAATACTTTTGTTTGGTTAATTTATGCCTAGTAAATATTTTATGCATGTAACTCTGTCGTAGAGTTCATCATACTGAGATACGCTAAGAGAGGATTTGAACTGATAACCTATTCCGTTTTGATTGTGATGTTACTTATAAGGGACAAATCTACCATTTGTATTTCAGACCGCACATATCATAAATGCATTATAAATTTAATTACTAAATCCTTTGATAATAAAATATAGTATTTTTATATTCAATAAAAAACATTTGAACGAACTAAGTATTTCAACGAAAATTAATTGAAAATTTAATGGCTTAGAGTGAAGTGAAGCCGAATGCAAAGAATGTTACAAACTCTATCTAGTCTTATAGAATTGTCTACGTATACGTAAAACAGTTAATTAAATATTTATGACGATAAAATCATTTTAAAATAAATATAAACGGAAGAAGACTTAATATATTAAAATAATTACAATTTTATGTAAAGAAAAATTCTTGAATATATGACATCGTATTTAACAACACAAAATATAAAGGCCCAAAGCAAACAGCCAACACAAGCTACAAAACGTTACATTTAAAACCAGAATAGATTGTAAATAAGCGAAAGACCTTATATTATATATATATATATATATATATATATATATATATATATATATTTATATATTTATATATACATAAAGGATACTTGAAAACGATATCTCAGTGACAATCGTTTCTTAGTTTGGATGGAAAGCTTAATACATAATACAGTCTGCGATATAATTACACAATTGATACAGTAACAGTCTCTGCAAATAATATGCAAGGGGCGAGTGAATAAATTTAAATATTTCTGACAGAACATGTTTACGTGTTAAGTACATATAATAATAATAAATCTGACATTAAGATTATGTTCTGATTATTTAATTTTAAAACTAAATAACCAAAAGATTAAAAAGTTCAGTCAAGTAATTATAGACAGGATATTTTATTTTATGCACTGGAGGGTCGCCAAATTGGTGTGAGGTAAAAACGTTGGGCAGCTAAGAGTTGATCTATGAGGCGGTTGTCATGATATGATATACTAAAAGTCGATTATTGAAGTATAAACATTACTCGTAATACGTATAAAAGTAGTAAAAATATATAATATTAAATAAATTATTCTTTTAATCAAATTATTCTTAATCCTTCATTCTTAGTTTACATTATATAAAAGCGTAATAAACTATATCTTCTATATAATCTAACTACTTTAATAAAAGCACTTACTTAGCAATTACTCAAGGAACTTTCATCTTGACCTTTTTATTGTTTAAAGGAAAAATATGTAAAATATATTAATTTAAACAAGATATATAATTAAAACCTCAAAACCTTGAAAAATAGTGAATATAATTCATTAAATTTTTCATCGTAGTTTTTATAATATTAGGAAAAAATGATAACATTAATTTCCTTGCTATATTATTATGTAAGACCACAGATTGTAATGGAGCCATAATCTGTGAAAAACTCTTTGTAAGCATATCTTTTGAATCTATGTGGCCAGACATTGCCTTAATCAATTATAATTAGGTAATTAATAACAAGTCTACAGATTACTTTTCTATTATACTAAAAATATATTAAACGATTTCAAGTCTAAAAACTATTATAGCCCTATACTTCTATAATAAACAAGAGTTCCAATTCCAAGGGGCTTGTTACGGTATAGTGACATAACATAACATACAGCTGTATGTTGTATATAATTAAAGTATTCTAGATTTTATAGTCTTTTCATAAGTCAGTTATTGTTCTGCCACTTTAGTTGGTGTATTTTACTTGCATTTTAATTAAGAATTTCTATACTAATTAGTTTCTTTATCCTATTTGGAATTTTTCATATCGTTAATATTATTTGCAGTATATTTTTATGTTTATTAAGTAGCCAAATAAATTACACCTTAAATAAAACATTGTACTTGTGTATCAAAACTTGGAATATGTAAAGCTTGGAATATGTAATGATGAAATGTAATTAAGCCTCGAAAATTTTTGTACTAAGAGATGAGGGTTATCAAGTGTTTTTAGTTAGCAGCCTTAAAAATTGCAGCATTAAAATATTTCTCAACTCAAACAAAAGAAAAACTCTCAATACATAGCAGTTATTTACAAAAAGTATATTCAAATCAAATTCCATTATTGGAATTCAATTAAAGATCATATCATCAAAAGCATGTCGCTAGTAATTACTTCACTCCGAGGACACTCTTACAACGTCTCTTCATTATTACATTAATATTTCCTTATTCGTACTGATGCTTTTATGTGCTTTTAACTTGATAATTCGATATTGTAAGACTGAACTGAGATTTCTTTGAAAACACTGAAAAAAATACTGAGATTTATTGAAAATATAGTATTTAATAAATTATTTCTGCGAAAGTAAAATATGGTTGCCAAAGATTTAGTTTAAATAATATTAGTTTCTAGTTGCAAATCTCTAAAAAATTTTTTGTTTACTGTTATACAAATCACGATTTGTCAAAATTACTTCTTTGAAGTCGATATTCGCTTACGAAATACAAAATAATAAATACAACAGTTTTCTTCTTAATTAACAATATTTTTTCAAATAAAAAATATGCCGAAACGAGATAATTTCGATAAAAATGTTACATTTCTTGAATTTATTTTCTTGAATCATTTAGAACTTAAACGGACGTAATAGAATATATATAAATATAATATATATTTATGTATAAAAAATGATTTTAATAGTGTTAAGACACTTTGTAGTTTTAGAATAACATTCGAGGATAATCATACATACATAAATCTTATTAGTTGTGACTAAAAGCCAACATACACACATACATATATTGATACAGCAAAAAAAATGTTTTAAATATTAATTGATTAATTGACAATAGTGATTAGGTTAGTATTAATAATATAGAAATGGGTAATGAAGTAATTATTTTATAATTGTCCTTGAATCTATACTTAATATGTAAAAACACTGAAACTCAGGAACTATTAAATATTTAACGCATACAATGTAGTTTTAAACACATCCTTTTTAGAAATATACACAATATTATATAAAAGTAAATATTTACACAGAACACTAAACATACAAAAAAGTACTTACAAAGGACACCTTAGAAGATCATTCCATTGTATATAATATTAGAAGACTTATTCCCGCGGTATAATCTATTAACCACTATAGTCGCTATTCACTAATCACTAGCGACTTCACTTCTTGATACTAGCAGTTCCACGATACGAATGAGCTCAACTGACCAGCGAGTGACTTATATACCGTCTAGAGGCAAGTTTCGTAATAACGGTGCTACCCTCTTTAACAATTAATCATGGCAAACTTCACGCATCAAGTATCGAGAATGTTAAAAATACCCTCCGAAAGTACTGGCGATAACATCCGGCCTTCCTGCAACGTATTCGCCCTCGAATTACGTCTTAGTCTGATGTTATTGCTGAGAACTGTAATAATTAATAATAACACTTAGTAAATAATTCACGATTATATAACAATTATTCTTTTCCGAATGTTAAAATTGGATTCAGAGAGAATGTATAAAAATAATATGTGTCATAAGATGTCTCTATATGTCTGTGCGGTAATTAAGATCATTAAACCTTGGAAGGTCTTAAGTCACTTCTGCAGCACCATATTGACATCCTATGTTCGAAGCAAATACATTAGACATTCACCACATTACCAATATAGTAGTGTTCACAACGGATATCTACTGCAGAACCATGGTTTAGAATAGAGATGCCTGAGGCCACTCTAAACGTTTATCACCACATTACTGGTACAGTAGTGTTCACAACGGATATCTACTGCAGAACCATGGTTTAGAATAGAGATGCCTGAGGCCACTCTAAACGTGTATCACCACATTACCGGTACAGTAGTGTTCACAACGGATATCTACTGCAGCACCATATTGACAATCTTTAATCAATCTTTGATAACATCCGGATTACAAATCATTATTTCGGAAGGTCTTAAGTCACTTGTAAATCATGGTTTAGAATAGAGATGCCTGAGGCCACTCTAAACGTGTATCACCACATTACCGGTACAGTAGTGTTCACAACGGATATCTACTGCACCACCATATTGACGTCCTTTAATCAACCTTTGATAACATCTGGATTACAAATCATTATTTCCTAGTTGTATCCATGGTTTCATGTTTTCAATACATGTTGTGCTATTATATGGCCTGGTACTTTGTTCTGCTCCTTGCATATCATATACATTGTCTAGACACGAGCCAGCGTCTACCATATTCTGTTCGTCTGTAAATTTTATTCCCCAAAAGTTTGCCTCGGCCTCTCCTGATTGTAAGATATCTCGAATACTACAAATGCTTGGATCTTGTAGTTGTACGGAAAGTAACCAATCAGCCTGTGAGGTGATTTATGACGTATTTATTTCGTTTGTGATACTCATCAGAGCTGCTACTTGTCGAGGTACTGAATCGGTATTTGAACATGAGTTGATGCTCTTCGAGATTGTCTATGGGTTTTCCTTTTTCGCTGAGGCATGGCGGTGGGCAATGTTTCACAACCACTTCTGATATTAGAAGACTTATTCCCGCGGTATAATCTATTAACCACTATAGTCGCTATTCACTAATCACTAGCGACTTCACTTCTTGATACTAGCAGTTCCACGATACGAATGAGCTCAACTGACCAGCGAGTGACTTATATACCGTCTAGAGGCAAGTTTCGTAATAACGGTGCTACCCTCTTTAACAATTAATCATGGCAAACTTCACGCATCAAGTATCGAGAATGTTAAAAATACCCTCCGAAAGTACTGGCGATAACAATAACCTTTTGTGACGTCTTAAATTGTGTTTTTTGAATATTTTATGGAGTCATAAATAAATCTCAATTTATTTACATTAAATGTATTTTAGACACCTAAAAGAATTGTTATAACATTCAACGATTACCTATAAGTATGAACAATCACACTGCTGGCTTGTAAAAGTAACTAAAAACTGAATTTTATTCCGGCTGAAACAATATTCAAAACTTTTTTACTTATTTCATATTTGTAATAATAATATATTGTTTTAAGTCAACTTATATAAAATATGCATAAGTAGTTAATCGTGTCATTGTAGTTTTTGTTGACCGAAGGACGAATGCTGAGCGTAGCGAAGCTTTTGTCCGAAGGACTACGTTTCCACTAGATAGGCCCATTCTGCTATTTTTCCGTATGTATATCAGCACGTTTGTTACGGCGTAGCCAGCGTATTTTTCATCCTATCGTCACGAAAATCGGCAGGCGTATTCTTTGAATTATTTGAATTTTTATCTCTAGCCGTTTTTTTGATTGGGCGAAAAAATCCAAAATGGCGCGTTTTTTAGTTTTGTTTTTGGCGTAGCGAGAGCAATTTTCATCCGATCGCCACAAAAACTGGTGATCATGTTCTTTGAGTTATTTAATTAATTTTTTGTCCTTCTATTATTCTTACTGGGAGGAAAAATCCAAATTGGCGGTGATTTAAATTTTTGTTTTGGCGTAGTAGACGTATTTTTTATGCAATCGTCACGAAAATTGGTAGATGTGTTCTTTGAATTATTTAAATTTTTATGTCGAGCCGTTTTTATGCTTGGGCGAAAAAATTCAAAATGGCGGTTTTCTGATCCATACCACAAAAACGAACTTTGCGGCAGCAAGCGGACTGAAATTTCGTCTCAATATTTTTTGCTAAAATCTAAGGTGTTTTTTTTGTTATTTCAAAATCCAACATGGCGGCCATAGCGAATTATCAAAAATTTTTAAGTTTAATAACTCCGTTGTTATTTGGTGGAGCCAAATTTCGTTCGGTAGTTATATACCTACATACATATATAGGTATACTTATTCCTTTTTGGAAAAGGCACTTAAAACATTGTCTCATCCCCTAATTTTTACTCTTCACAGAACGACTAGTTTTATAACTCTCAGAAATGGGGTTCCTAACTAAAATCAATACTGTTATAAATTTTTCTGTCTTACTATAAATTTTGAAAAAAATATTTTAAACTTTAACCACAATATTAAAATTAAAATTATTTATCTCAATAAATGTTTAATTTTTTTTGGGTAGACCTCGAAGAATTCGGTCTGCCCATTCATTTGTCCCCTACTTTCGAATTTTGGAAAAATTTCTTCACAGGAGGTCTTCTTATGACCGCCTGAGTCCGAAATGACCATTGGTCAAAAAGTTTATATATATATATATATATATATATATATGCGTGCGTGCGTCCAGATTTGACTTTTGTCAGCACGATAGCGGCCGCAGTTTCGCTCGGATCGCTTTCAAACTTTGCACAAAAATCAACCATCCAAAAATGAAGGTCAAGTTCATTAACCAGAGAAATCCGGTCACAGGGGGCGCTAGGGCCTCACTTTTTCTGATTTCAGTTTTTCGACCATAACTTTGTCCTTATACAAAGGAGATCAATCGCGTTCATATTATATGATGTCTTTGATAAATACCTATAACTAATGTAAATAAACCGAAAACCTAACTTCAATAACTTAGGGGTGGGGGTAAAAAAACCGAAAATTTTTGGAAAAAAAATCATAACTTTTTTCTGGTAAACATTCTTACATCACAAGTATTTTTAATAGAAAGGTTATTTTTTACTCTAAATTTAGGTACCAAAAGTTTTTCCGTAAAACGTACCGTTTCCGAGAAAAAAAATAAAAACCACTTTAAGCTTGAAAATTTTTGATGTAAACAACGGCATTATGTGTTATTCTTAGGTAGTGAGTTATATTTTAAATGAGTTACACACGAGGTCTACCCACGCGTGTCCCCCTGCGGGCACGGATTTTTTTTCACATCAATTTGTGAATTTGATATAATCCCAAAACAAATAAAATCATTACCCAAAAAAAAAACAATAATTTATAGTAATTACATTTTCACAGTTTATGTAATACATGTTTCAAGAATCCATAAAATGAATACATGCATCATCATCATTATATTATTCATGTTTCATGTATTATATGATTATAAAAACATATGTATTATATATAAGTTATTTTATGAGAGAATATTTTTTGCTCCACAATAAACCCGATAAATTTTAAAAATACTGTAATATATATATTTATAAGACGAGTTATAAAAAACCGTTAAAGCATCCCTTGTGTTTTGAATCTAATTATTGTGGCCTGCTTTACAATGTTCATTTCATAATATCTCATAAAATTGTTGAACATAACAAACAAGTTATGTATACATAACCTTAAAAAAAGTAAAAAGAGCTTCCGTAATAATCAATATTTATTCACATTATTATTGAATATTAAAATATTGGAAAGGTGCTTCAAATACATAAAGAAAGCAATAACTGTGAAATCATCGACTTTCGCCCAATATTATTCGTTAGTTACTTTCAATTCTTATATTAAATTTAAAGAGAAACATAAAAAGTTGTCTGCAAAGAATTAACTAGTTTTCATTTTAGATGTATGTTAAAATTACATTATCTGCTGAGATCCATTTAAAAATAAACATTGTCATTAAAGTTTGAATAATTTATTAAAACACATTAATCCAAAAAATCCGTGCCCGCAGGGGGACACGCGTGGGTAGACCTCGTGTGTAACTCGTTTATATCAAAAATGTTCAAGCAAAAAGCGGTTTTTATTTTTTTTCTCGGTAAAGATATATTTTTTGGAAATACTTTTGGTACTTAAATTTAGAGTAAAAAATAACCTTTCTATTAAAAATATTTACGAGGAGGGAATGTTTACCAGAAAAAAGTTGCCGTGGTTTTACCTACCTTAAATTTTCAAGCTAAAAGTGGTTTTTATTTTTTTTCTCGGAAACGGTACCTTTTACGGACAAACTTTTGGTACCTAAATTTAGAGTAAAAAAAAACCTTTCTATTAAAAATACTTGTGATGTATGAATGTTTACTAGAAAAAAGTTATGAATTTTTTTCCAAAAATTTTCGGTTTTTTTACCTCCACCCCTAAGTTATTGAAGTTAGGTTTTCGGTTTATCTACATTAGTTATAGGTATTCATTAAAGACATCTTATAATATGAACGCGATTGATCTTCTTTGTATACGGAAAAAGTTATGGTCGAAAAACTGAAATCAGAAAAAGTGAGGCCCTAGTGCCTCCTTTGGCCGGATTTTTCTGGTTAACGAACTTGACCTTAATTTTTGGATGGTTGATTTTTGTGCAAAGTTTGAAAGCGATCCGAGCGAAACTGCGGCCGCTATCGTGCTGACAAAAGTCGAATCTGGACGCACGCACGCATATATATATATATATATATATATATATATATATATAAACTTTTTGACCAATGGTCATTTCGGACTCAGGGGGTCATAAGAAGACCTCCTGTGAAGAAATTTTTCCAAAATTCGAAAGTCGGGTACAAATGAATGGGCAGACCGAATTCTTCGAGGTCTACCCAAAAGTGCAATTGTTTGTCATGTTTCAATTAAGTGAAATATTACATAAGATACTACCGAAATATTACCGAAACAAACAATTTATCAAAGAACTAAGAAATTGATTTTAGGTAGACATATTTATTTTTTAACCTTATTTACTTCTAGGACTAGATCTTAATACATTTGAATAAAGTATATAAAAAGTATCAACAGTAACGAATTAAAAAAAAACACTATTTTTCTTGTTATTGATTATTGATATCCAAGCTTTTCCAGAAACACGTTAGTAGGCTCTCCGGGTTTTGGCTAAAGGTCAAAGTTATTGGAGGTGACGTTAATGAAGTCAAGTGAACATTTATTGTACATAATTATAAAGAAGATATAACGAGGTTTCTCATGAGTATATTTTTTCTGAAATTTCACCAAAAAAAGTCCAATTATATATTTATAAATAAGGGACTTATTAAATTAGCTAAATTCATTACGACATTCTCTTAGAGGCATTTGCCAATTATCTTTAAAGAATTCCTCTCATAATATTAATAATGTTATTAATGTTTACGATGTTGTTGTATAGAGCACAAAAGTAATATTTTATTAGTATTTATAGATATTAGGACGAGAATCCATAAATATTAAGATTTTAAGTGTAATGGTTTAGAAGATGTTGAATGTAAGTATAATAACAGTTTTTGATTAGTTAATATACCTATATTGAAACTATTTTCTATGCAAACATCTTAATAGATAGGTAAACCAATCCAAGTTTTTGACGACAGTCTTAATGTTATTCGTACTTTGTAAAAGCCTAATAGCACTTATTGATATAATCCAACAATAGTTTTTGAACTAATATTGTAATTAATAATATTATTCATTTGTATATACAACGGATCTGCTTCTGATAAAGCTGGTGATAAGCATTATATTCTTTAATATAATATTTGTAACTGATCGCTAACTGTATTTAAACATATTTGCAATAAGTATTTGTATATTTTTTAATGTATTAGTATTTCTTTTATTATATATGTAGTGTAGAATTAGTTCCTTACTATTGAGAATATATGTGTTATATGTAGTGAGCACTTATTTCTGAACTTAAAAGTCAACTTTATCACTCTCATGGGTAGCTGATTGAGATCTCTTTTTAGACATAAGCTCATCCAATGTTTTTCATGTTTCTGAATATTTTGTTTGTGCTAATAAATCTGATAAATAAATAAATAAATACATAATATTTGCTGTAAAAAGCATTAGTGCAGTATCATTTGAATTATTTGTACTTATGTATCACAGGTAGAATATTAACAAAGGTATACTCACATGAATTTCACATAACGAGTGCGGAAAGCTCGTTTTACTCGACATTAAACTCCTAATTGTACGTTAATCGTTATTTATGTTTGACCACGCAATAATTTCCAGGAAACAACGCCGAGACTGTTTTTTTTTTTGTAGACAAATTGCAAGAATAATACTTTAAATTACATTTTCGGTGTTTTGTGAACTTATCTTTGTAAATAATTATGTTTTTTAAAATTCAAAACACATCTAGCAAAAGTTAAGTCAGGTATATTTTACCAGTATTTGGTCTACACGAACCTACAAATGTAATAAAAATTATTTAAATATTTTCGCCATTATACAATTTTATAAAAATAAAACCACTGTATTTATTTAAAGAGAAGACTGGCTCACTGATTATAGAAGACTGTATTAATATTTATTTATTTATTTAAATTATTTATTGCACCACAAGGTATAAAAGGTATCTTAATGCTGTGGCATTTTGAACCCGCCAATCCAATAATTAAATAAAAAAATATATTAACTCCACTATATAAATTAATATTTTTAATCTTTAAAACAGTTCACGTCGAGGTTCCGGCATGTACTGAGCTCTTGATCAAGGACCCCGAAAGGGTTCAAAAGTAATCAGTCAATTTTCAATATAATCAATACGAAGTCGTTAAATATATTTAATCGTCTAAAACACGACTTAATTGTGTCGTTTAATACTTAATTGTCTTATCGATAAAGGACAAATTTTAGATTTTTTTTTATGTTAGAAGAGGGCAAACGAGCTTATGGGTCACCGTTGATATGTGATCACCGCCGCCCATGAACTCTTGCAATATCCGAGCATTCACAAGAGCGTTGCCGGCCTTGGAGGTAAGAGTATATACTCAAAAAAGAATTATGCCTTTTTTGAAGGTACCCATGTCGTATCGATCTGGAAATACCGCCGAAGGAAGTTCGTTCCACATTCGTGTGGTACGTGGGAAAAAAAGTCCTTGAAAATCGCACAGTGGAAGATCGCCACGCATCCAGGTGATATAGATGTTAAAGGAGGCGATGGCGACCTGTGCGGTGGTGAAATTTGGCGGTAGGCATCAGGTCGAATAGTTCTTCGGAACACTCCGCGTTTTAAATGCGGTAGAAGACGCACAAATAAGCCACGTCTCTACGCAATGCCAAAGAGTCCAGCCGTTCGCAGAACACTAGGTCCCCGTTAATACGAACGGCTCTCAGTTGTACGCGGTCAAAAGATAGAAGCTGATATTGGGGTGATCCGGACTAGAGATGGGAACAGTACTCCATGTGTGGCCGGACCTGCGCCTTATAGATGATATAGTGAAAGAAAGTTATTCATACATTTCAGGTTAAAATTCATTCAATGGTAAATAAAAACAGCATACCTTTGACATGTAATTGTTGTAATTTAACACTAAACCCACCAAGTACCGGTCAAATTCACCGTTCTTAAACTTTTGTAAAACTTGCACATTTTTAAACGTTACAATATCGTTATCAAACTACATGACAGTTCTTAGAATATGCATATAATATAGTCTTAACTCTTTACTTTTAGTTATTTCCATTACCGGTCAATTTGACAGCGTGCGGTAGGAACAGGTACACAAGAATTGTCGGTAGGTTTAGTGTTAAATTACTAAAAAATAACTTTATAATCTTTAAAGTTTTAAAGTAAAAAAATGAAAAACAGATTAACATGAACGACATATAATTTTCATAATATATATAAAAATAACAATGCACCTTACATGTATCGAAAAATATATGGAGACTAAAATTCTTATCCGTTGTTATATTTTGGGAGATTACAAAGAAAACAGTTTACGAGAGGGACGATGTTTATAAAAATCCTCACATTCTGGTATCGGATATTCGACTCTTTTCCCTTATAATTTATATTTATAACAGTGTAATATATAATATGCACATTGTTTTCTAGCTTAATATAACAAATATAAATTTCGTATTCGATAAATTTAATATAAAAATAAAAACAGCTTATGATATTTTTATCGTATTACCAACAAATCTTACATAAAAACCATGAAGGTTATGCATTACAATTAGCTTGTTTTAGGTCCCAAGAATTAAGTTTCAAGTGAAATATTTAATAAAAGAATGACGGATAGTCGATCAACGGTTAATCGAAGCTTGAAATCTGAAAAATTATAACATTATCCCTAAGGATCCTGATTCTCACAAATAGTAGCGCGATTTTGATGATATCATCTTATATATTTCTGAAATCTATTAATACTTTTATGATTATACTTATGTTAGTACGATACTTGTAATAAAAGAATATAAAGATTAATACACTCGATTTTGTGACTTTGTTTATCATGATGATAATTATATTAATTGTTTATACTATACTCGATTAATACACTCACGTACTAAAATCTATTAATACCGGCGCACAATCTGCATTCACCATTTTTTATATACATGTAACAATAAAAATAATAGTTTCGATAAAATATATTCTAATATATTATTTGAAGCCTCTGTAAGTTATACATATGTCTACAATATATTTATTTTATATTGATAAATATAATTAGAATATAAATCATAAATTCATGACAAGTCTTTTAAATACGCAGAAAAAATATTTTATAACAAAAATAAAGGGTAGTTACCAACAAGAAACGGTAGTTTTTTTATACAACATTTGTATTAGAAATAGTACTTGGAATAGTAGGACCGCATAATTCTAATCTGGAAAGGTGTTGTCTAATGTTTTACTAAAGGGCTATTATAATAAGGGCCTATGATGTCAAAATTCAACGAAATAATATTTCTCAATTATTTTCTATTCATTCATTATGTCTTATCATTTGTCTTAATTAATATAATTATATTCCTAAGAGAGATAATTCCGGAAATAAAAATTGGTATAAATAAATAAAACCCTTGATTTTATTAATATTATATATGGAACTTTAATAGTAAAATATCATTCTTTAATGGGCATTTTAATGACAAAAACAATTATTGTTTTCAGTCGGTCATCGGAGGCTCATCGCTCACAGTCTGTAATAATCTCCGTAAAACAAATAGTAATAAGTCTTACGAGTAGCTCAAACTCTAGTTTTACCGAATATTGCCACAAAGTAACTGAAACTTAAATATTGAAATATTGTTTGTTGGAAACGTCCCTTCTCGGTTAAGTAATAAGATATTAAATGTTTCCTTTAATGGATTAAACTTAAATTAAAGTATCTTTTAAGAAAGTACTTTTTAGAGTAAGAACATTTATAAATATTTTCTTTCGTACAATATCATCATTTTAATTACTATAATCTTCAAAAAAATATATAATGTGTAAAATGGGGAACACTTAAATATTAAGTAATTGTCAATAAAAATATAAATGACTATTATCATTAAATGAATTCTAAGCATTAACATCATATTGTTAAAAGTGCCGTCTTGTATTAAACAGAATAAATTTTGATATTTAACTTCGTTTAATATTCTATTCCTACGCTTTAATAAAGTAATAAGAATTTATAAAACTCTGGAATAATGATTCATTTTGTATGTACTTATAATTTAATACTGTAATCTAAATAAAATTTTGGGGGAGAAGAAATTTTATAAATTTGTTCACTTTTTATTTTTATATCAAATCAAAACAATAAGGTGTCTCGTACAAAAGTTGCTGGCAAATGCTAATATTTCAAATAATTAATGAGAAAATGAGAAGTGACAACAAATATAACCTTTTCAATAAAACCAAGTTGTTCGCCGAATAGTCAATAAAAATTTTACCTTTCAATTCAAAAGTTAATTGATGTTTAAAGCGAGATTAACTTTTAATACGCTTCCTGAAGGTCTTTGTTTAATGATTGCGCCGTCCTTGATCAAAGCAGTTCAGTGAAAAGAAATATTTAAGCAGTGGGTAGGATACCCACTGCTTAAATATTTCTTTATTTTATTTTTATTTCTTTGATTTTTCTGAAAAATCTGTAGGTAATTGCTAAAAAATATAAGCTAAGAAGGATTCAATATTGCTAATAAAAAGTTTTCAAGTAAGTAATAACCAAAAGAGAAAAATAACATAAAAAATATATATGTATTAAACTCATAGCGAATAGGTTTTAAAATTATTTTATCTAAATGATTTTTTTTATCTACTTAATTTTTTTAATATATTTTTCTCTTAAAGTTATTCTACGTTTTTACAACATTATTTTTATTCATTAATCTTATTAATAAATAATATAAATTTTTATTGGAAATTTGAGACGTGAAAAGTTGTAAAATTTCTTTAAGAAAATAATTTATTCCAATATGATAAGATTTAATAATGTTATATTACAAACCTAGAAGGATGATAAATATTTGAGATATTTTCATTTAATTTAACATTATAATAAAATATACGATATTAAATATGGATTTTTGTGTTAATATAAAAATATTGGAAAGTTATTGGTTTTGTATGTATGTATGTATATATTTTCATAATCATATTTATAATCCCCAGGCTTTTGTGTTAACGACCAAGCCCTATCCTGTTAATAACTATGTAAATTGTTTGTTTGTTTGTCATTATGACAACCGGCATTATGTCGACTATGATTATGTCGTCAACACTAAAAGGGCTATCAAAAGGACTAAATGTAATGTACAATACCTACAACACATAACCGACTAAATATCCTTACTGATAGAGTAAAATATCTCTTAAGTAGTACTCTTTGGGTATCGAGAAAATCCAAAATTATTATTAGTTTTTTAATTGTTGAAATCATAGTTTTCCACTAAGTTTGGGCAGTTTTATCACCATTCTCTTAACATTGAAAATTAATAAATATCCAAATTAAAACCATATCAACTATATAAATATGTTACAAGTATTAAATTAAGGTAGCGTGTATAAATTTTGTGATCTGATTTATATAAAATGGATTATAATTACGTATGTCGTCTTCGGGTTAGAAAGGTTATTGACGAATGCTGAGCGTAGCGAAGCGTTTATCCGAAGGACTACGTTTTCACTAGATAGGCCCATTCTGCTATTTTTCCGTATGTATTTCAGTATGTTTGTTCTGGCGTAGTCGGCGTATTTTTCATCCTATCGTGACGAAAATCGGCAGGCGTATTCTTTAAACTATTTGAATTTTCATGTCGAGCCGTTTTTTTGATTGGGCGAAAAAATCCAAAATGGCGGCGTTTTTTAGTTTTTGACGTAGCAGGAGCAATTTTCATCCGATCTCCACAAAAATTGGTGATCATATTCTTTGAGTCATTTAATTTTTTTTGTTTGTCCGTTCTTCTTCCTCGGAGGAAAAATCCAAAATGGCGGTGATTTAAGTTTTTGTTTTGGCGTAGCCGACATAATTTTTATGCAATCGTCACGAAAATTGGTAGGTGTGTTCTTTGAATTATTTAAATTTTTATGTCAAGCCGTTTTTTGGCTTGGGCGAAAAAAATTCAAAATGCCGGATTTCTGATCCGTACCACAAAAACGGACTTTGCGGCAGCTAGCGGGCTGAAATTTTGTCTCAGTATTCTTTGCCGAAACCTAAGGTGCTTTTTTGTTATTTCAAAATCCAAAATGGCGGCCATAGCGAATTATCAAAAATTTTTGAGTTGAATAGCTTCGTTTTTATTTGATGAGCCAAATTTCGTGCGGTAGTTATGTACCTACATACACACAGGTATACTTATTCCTTTTAGGAAAAGGCACTTAAAACATTGTCTCATCTCTTAATGTACTGAGGTCTACTGTTCACAGAACGACTAGTCTACATCAGTTTAAAAAGTAAAGTAACCTGAATAAGGTCGAGCAACTATTGGCAAAGTCAAAGCCAGGTGCGCATGGCTGTCTTATTATTACAAATGTAACCGCTTCGTTATAATCTTTACTTTATATGATTTTAAAGAATAAAGGGCATCTTTCACTTAACCTTCGTAAACTCGTAATGAAATGGTTATGAGTTTTCTATGTGAAATCAATACATAAATCATAAAAAATAATATTTTTCTTGTCACAGCTTGCTTAAATATATTATTCAGAAGATATTCATGTATGTATGTATGTAGTCCGTGAGAGGAGATGATGTTTATTTGAATAGAATTTTTATAGGGCCAAATTTTGACTGTTTTACGTCAGTGCTTTATTATGCCGATTATACTTTTGAATATTTTTTATTGCTTTACCTATCCTGTTTATAGCATCGGATAATTTTTATTACTTTTTAACAAAATCATTTATCAAATAATATTTATATAAATATAAAAAAATTGTTAAAATTCGTTGAAAAGTGCATGACATTTTTTTTTCAAGTACTGCATTATACTATCTTTGTAATTTTCAAATAGACAGTCGATAATTTATTTTTATTATACATAGTTTGTAAAAAGAATATTACAATTATCGTATAATTACTATTCGCTTATTTATTACATAATTGCACTATATCCTGTTTTTTCTATAATTGTTTATAGTTATAATACAGCGCATAAGAATGAAATTGTAATAAAAAAAATATTTCTAAGTATTTATTTATTATTCCAGTGAATATAACATAAGTCTATGAGTAAATAATTGTGGTCCAAATAGAGGAAGGGAAAATGATATTTATATAAAACCTATTTTCAGTACTTCACTTATTTTGCATCGTAAAATAGACATTCCATTGTACCGAACATCCAGGGCACTTGGTAATATAATATATAAATAAGTATTGTAGATGTTATAGTAAATATATTCGTATTCTGTGGGAAATTATTATTGTACCATTAATATGTTTTTTTTTTTAAATCCTAGAAAATATGTTACTTAAATTAAAATATGTTTTTAGAAAAACCTTTATTGATAAACTATTCCAATATTACTAATAAAAGTACAGTTCTGCTCTACTAAAGCATATACTAATATGGAAATATTTTTTTCTTAATATAACATGTTATATAGTAGATATGTGGAGTCAGTTTTGTTAGAAGGTAATTTGATTGCCTAAAACTATGGATATAACAGTGAGAGAGAAAATTAAATTCATATCGGTCGACGCCGGACTTAGTCCAATTTCGACAGCTCTACATCGCAGTTTAATTACTTTCTATAAACATAATAAATTATATTATGTTATGACTATATTATTGCCATGTTCTTAGTAATGAGTATAAATTAGATTTATAATATAATTCTTACAATGCAGGTGGTATTTGTATGTGCTAGTTATTCGAACGCCGATTCAACTATACTAACACGATTATTGTAGTATCATCTTAAAGATCGACATGAAGTGATTATCAAGTGTTTCTGTAGTACATTTCTTACGATGAGTTTACTCAGTTACTTACGTACTGAGTTACTCAGTAACAGATTTCCAAAACGTTTGTAGTATTGTAGTAAATATAATTAAATTTTATTACATCTATTAATATTCGTAAATAGTGTACTAAATTTTGTGTGTTTATGTTTCAAGGAAAGTATACCATTATATATCATAAGGACAAGTAATATAAGCAATGTTATAATGAAATCAACAATCGTTTTAACTCTTTTCTAACTTAATACACTCTTCATTCTTGAGAACACAAGTTCTTTTATATTCATCTTTTTTTTGCACTCGTATTTTTGCAGAAAAAAAAATTTCAAAGTAAACAAGGGTTCTCACTTGTTATTACAAGACAATATCTGCGGATAGCTATTATATATATATATATTAGGGCGTTTCAAAAAAAAAAAAATTTTTTTTTTTCTCGGAACCAGGCTCAAAAGTTTCGTTTAGATGCCAAAATAGGCCTGTGAAAATATGAGCCCTTAATATTAATATTAAGGTAGTCCGCATCGCACTTTTCGATTTCCCATAAGAATAACACAGGAAAAATATTTTTTTTTCTTTTGATTTTTATAACTAATGAACGATATATTGTATTGCAATACCCATTCATTATTTTTGTAGAGAATTTAACGCTCTACAAAAATGGTTTGAAGTCAATTTTTGATAAATCAACTCAGTCAAAAGTTATTCAAGATCAAAGTTTAAGTTACTCTCAATTCAGCTGTTTTTTAGTAGATTTCATAGAAATCTAACTATTGCATTGGTCCTCATGACGGAACTTTTGAAAAAAATTGTCATTTCCTTACTCAGCTCGGCGAGCTGATTAAGAAAATATATATGGTTCAAAAGTTTATATATGTATGTGTATATATATATATATATATATTCTATATATATATATATATATATATATATATATATATGCAATAGTTAGATTTCTATGAAATCTACTAAAAAACAGCTGAATTGAGAGTAACTTAAACTTTGATTTTGAATAACTTTTGACTGAGTTGATTTATCAAAAATTGACTTCAAACCATTTTTGTAGAGCGTTAAATTCTCTACAAAAATAATGAATGGGTATTGCAATACAATATATCGTTCATTAGTTATAAAAATCAAAAGAAAAAAAAATATTTTTCCTGTGTTATTCTTATGGGAAATCGAAAAGTGCAATGCGGACTACCTTAATATTAATATTAAGGGCTCATATTTTCACAGGCCTATCTTGGCATCTAAACGAAACTTTTGAGCCTGGTTCCGAGAAAAAAAAAATTGTTTTTTTTTTTGAAACGCCCTAATATATATATATATATATATATATATATATATATATATATATATATATATATATATATATATGTCGCTTCTACTAAGTTATAACATAAAATATTTTTAATTACAAAATATAACATTCACGTAACAGGGAGTACATAAAATTTGAATTTACCTTTATTGTTCCTTGTTCTTGTTTCAGACTTAGAAATGTCATATTTGATAAGCACAATTTATGTTGGCAATAAATATTTAGTATTTTAGGATGCTTTGAATACGCAAACCAAATATGTTTTGCTCTTAATTATAGTACCCCATTAATTTCCACAAGTTATTTAATTTTGATTTATTTGTATATTTGACAATAATTTATTTTACATCTCATTAAGTGTTTTAAAGGTTATAAATGTATTGTTCGTATTTGTTTGTTTATAATACTGATTATAATATTTAATGATATTTATAATTTACAACAAATATATTATAAAACCGGCCAAGTGAGTATCTCGTCATGCTCAATAAAGGGTTTTGAATAGGGATATACAAACGCGGACTTTTTGTAGAATTTTCTACACTATACAGTTCTATAGTACATTATTTTAATTTATCTTCTAAGTTTTAGCCAACGTTTGCATTATAAGAGCAAAAAATATATATATTTATTCGACCATTGCTCGATAACCTGTAAATTCTACTTAAACGTAATAGTTTTCCTTTCCAAGTCAGATGAAGCGAATTTTTTCGCTTTCAAATGAACCACTTAGCTGGCAGGAGGGAGGGGGAGGTGGTGACCATAATTCTAATAAAAAAGCTTAATATTTCACAAGAAAAAAAAAATAAACCCACCATATCTTTTAAAGACGTATATAACGATACGCCACATGATATGGGATACACGAGAAAGAAAAATACAATGCCTCGATATTGGCTAGTGTAACACTAGTGTAAGTGTTGATTTTAATATATTTGTTTTACAAATTTGTCGGACGAATTTCGATATTGTAGTTGATTATTTAACTGTTTTAATGTTGAACGTTTTAATTACGATTCAAAGAGCTTTAAGAACTTATATATGAATTGAATACGTGTCATGTTACCAAAAAAAGAGATATAATATTTTAAATATCTTAAGAGTATATAAGTTAAAACTTCTGCATGACTATTACAAAGCTGTTAAACATTATTTTTACTAATAACCGAAATGTTATCTTATTAATATTGTACAATAAGATCATAAAAATTCTATATATATCATTTCATTTCAAATATAAATATATATTATATTTTTAACGATGATTTTATTGAATAATTCTCAATTGTATATAATAAACTGTCAAAGTCATTTACCCAGCCGCTAAAGGCTTCACCGTCCGCCAGGCTGTTTAGTTTTCTACTTTTAATGAAATTCTAAAGAATGTTTAGATAACAAATATGGAAAGTATGGAATTACTTACTTCAAACTTAATGCTTGATCTATAAAAGTTCCGTTATATTTATTTAAAAATATAAATATCCTTTACACCCAGAATATCAACACACAAAATCAGAACCTCATTTCAGAAAAATTACAATATTTCTATGAATACTTTAATCACCGTTATACTCCTTTATGAGTTGAATTTATAAAAATTCTCGGAGTTCACCTTTATTATATAAGGGAACATTTTCTGCTGTGCGCCAGTAACTTTAAATCCAAATAACTAGAATCGCTAGTACGCTTTATAATATAACATAGTACATATTTTTTTGTAACAATAAATATTAAATCTATAATTTGCAGTATTTTTTCAATAAAAATGTCATATTAATCTTTTAATAATTATCAATAATTCAACAACTAGATTACTTTGAAATAAAAAACCTTCAGTATATTTTTGGACGCTCAAATTATATGACAGATCTTTCTATAAACACTTCTCTATAAGTTCTTTTGCAAATTGATGCATATACTATCTGTTACTACTTATATTTTTTTTGCGTGAATGCGTGAATGTTTTATAAGTAATTGAAGGACGAATCTTTTTTGCTCTGCTAATAATAAGTTAAAAACTAAGGAAATACATCTTGAAGACGGTCATGAGTACGGACCCTATTTGAAATCCAGGAATTTGTCCAAGTGGTGCTGGGACCGTCACGATTACAGGGACATCGCGATTACAGGGATATTTCGTGCTACGACGAAGTCTATAATGTGGAGTGGTGCTAAAGAACAGACACTTAGTTTCCGGCTGAAGATTAGTACTTCTTCGCTAGGAACTGTCGTTATACGAGTACATGCGCTTTATATATAGGTTCCGTTTAATGCAGTCTAGTTCCAGATATTGATGATTTTGTTTTACAATTGCTCAATTACTTAATCAATCGCCCACGTGATTTCTGACAAAAGATCAAACAACTACGTTGATCTGTATTTTTAAACTTAGTATTAATTAAACTCTTGAAATATAGATTTTTTTCTCTGGTAGTTAACAAAACAATTATTATATGAAATGAGGTATCTCAAAATGAAATCAAATTTATTTTTAATTATTATATATGCTTTTTAATGCCATATAAAACTGAAACTGAAAACCGTATTTATGTAAGGTATGGTTTTCAGTTTAAATACTAAGATTTAATGAATGCCTTTCTATTAATTTTTGAGGAATATCCATTAGGTTTTCTTGGTATTTCCTTTTCGTGGAGCTTTCGTTTAATTTATTTCAATCTCTGTGATATGAAATAATATTTTTTAATTTTATCTTTAAATAAAATACCGCCAACCAACATCCCATGTTCCGAACGGCGGAAGGTGGAGGACGGAGCTACAAATAGCTACGTGGAATGTAAGAGGAGGAATGGAACAGAAGATGAATGAATTATTAGATGTGATGGATGACAAAGATCTGGATGTTATTTGTGTGTCTGAGACCAAGCGAAAAGGCAATGATACGACCGATTTACCTGGCAACCGGGTCGCTTTCTGGGCTGGGGTTCCAGAGGGTGAGCGAGGTTGCCAAGGTGTAGGCGTATTATTGTCCTCTCGAATGGTTAATGCAATGGTAGAATACAAGGCGATTAACCCGAGGCTTCTTTGGGTTCGCTTTAAGCTGGGGATAACAAGAGTATTTTTGTTAGAGATGTATGCGCCAGTATCCTCAGCTCAAATGAGCGAGCTCGAGGAGTTTTGGGAGAATGTCAGGGATGTTCTAAGCAGTGTCAGAGATAATGAAAAGTTGATAGTATGTGGAGATATGAATGGATGGGTTGGAACCACGCGAAGCGGTTACGAAAGCGTGCTAGGCAAATATAGTGATAAGAGGGTAAATGAGGCTGGAAAGCTTATTTTGGAATTTTGTAAGGAGAAAAATTTGTTTGTGGCAAACACGATGTTTGATCACAAACAAATTCACATGTACACATGGGAGCGAGCGGAAGAAAGAAGTATGATTGATTTATTCCTAGTGGACCAGCGTATTCGAAGTCAAGTTATGGACACGCGAGTGTTCAGAGGTGCTGATCTGGGAACGGACCACTATCTAGTCGTTGCTAGAATAAGAGGTTTGTTTGCAGGTTGGCGCAGCCGCACGACGTGTCCAAGCTTGGCGTCGAATTATCGCATAAGAAGCTGGAAGCTTCAAGATCCACCGATCAGAGAGGAATATCAAGAGAGGGTTTCCAAGAAGCTTGAAAGCTGTGATTCTGGAAATTAAAGTGTTGAAGTATGCTGGCAGAACCTTAGGAATGGTATGGTGAAAGTAGCGACAGAAGTATGTGGTAAAAGGAAAAGAGGTTTTAGTAAAAAGCGCGATGAATGGTGGGATGATGAAGTGAAAAACGCTGTAGAGTTAAAGAAGAAAGCATGGCTGGATTATAAAGCCTCTGGTAAGGATAAAAGTATGAGAGAGATAAGAAAAAGAGCGTACAAGCTGCAAAAGCACAAAACGAAAGCACTTATAAAGATGAAGCGTGAAAATTCTGAGAGAGAAAGGGATGAAAGGTTGACGAACAACTTCCGGGAAAACACGAAGCTTTTCTGGCGAGAAGTTAGTGGTTCCCGGGGTTGTTCGGTAACCTGTAGAATGAAAGGGGTGCTTTCGAAAAGCGGTGAAATTTTAACTGAGCAAGCACACGTTTTGCAGCGGTGGGCGGAATTCTATAAGGAGATGTATGAACGTGAGGACGCCTCGGCCTTGACTACCAGCGTAATGCTGAGTCAAGATGTAGCCGATGGTGAAATCAGTTTGGAAGAAGTAGAGAACGTGATTCGAAGTCTGAAATGTGGTAAGGCTGCGGGAGCAGATGAAGTTACTGCTGAGATGATCAAATATGGTGGGCCACTCGTCTGGGACTTTTTCTGGTTTTTGTGCAATTTATGCTGAAAATCTGGGGAGGTCACAGACGATTGGCAGTGCAGTCATCGTACCTTTGTATAAAGGCAAAGGTTCACAGATAGACTGTGCAAGCTATAGGGCCATCAGTTTGATTAGCTTGGGCGGTAAAGTTTATGCTAAAATTTTTGCGAGTAGAATGCTATAGAGATCTGAAAGGCTGTTGTGGGAGGCACAAGGAGGTTTTAGACCTGGAAGAGGGTGTATAGATCAGATCTTTTCCCTCCACATGATCACGGAAAAGTTTTTGGCCCTAAACCAAAAGGTTTTCTGTGCTTTTGTGGATTTGGTAAAGGCGTTTGACAGGGTTGTGAGAAAGAAGTTATGGGAGATACTGCCCCGATACAATGTGAACGGACCCTTGCTACAGGCTGTAAGGTCTCTTTACCGAGATCACTCAGCCTGTGTGCGAGTAGGAGCTGGCATGTCGCCCTGGTTTGACATCCAATCGGGTGTTAAGCAAGGTTGCGCTATGTCAGCTTGGTTGTTCAATTTGTATTTGGATAGTTGTCTCCAAGGAGTGAAAGATAGTGACATGGGAGTAAAAGTAGGTGACCTTAAGGTCAATTGCTTACTATATGTAGATGATGCAGTGCTTATTGCATCATCAGAATGCAATTTGCAGGCATTGGTCACCACTCTGAAAGATGGGTGTGAAATTAATGGTCTTAACCTGAATGTAGATAAGACGAAGGTTCTGATATTTGAAAGAAATGAAGAAAGAACAGAATGTAAGATCAACGTGAATGATAAGATAATAGAACAAGTGAATGAAGTGGTATATTTGGGAAGTATGTTTAGCAGAGACGGAAGATACGAAATGGATGTGGAAAGGCGTATTGCTGCCGGTAACAGAGTCAATGGTGCTTTGACTGCATTGTTGAGACGGCAAAACGTTAGTATAGCTGCACGTTTGGCTATACACAATGCAGTTTTGCTACCGACGCTGTTATACGGCAGCCAAACGTGGGTAACACAGAAGAAGAATGTAAGAAAGATGAATGCTGTGGAGATGCGATCTCTTCGCAGAATATGCGGAGTCAGTCTAGCTGATCGAATCCGCAATGAAGAGATCCACAGAATGGCAGGTACTAGCGAAGATGTCACGGTGAGAATGAAGAAGAACGTGCTCAGGTGGTTTGGGCACGTTGAACGAATGAGTGATAAAAGAATGGTAAAAAAGATTTATATGGGAAAAGTGAGCGGTAAGAGAGACAGGGGGAGGCCTCGAGTGACCTTCGAAAACACAGTAGCTACGATACTGGAGGAAGGTCACGTAAAAAGCATGAGGACCCCCCGGAGGGCATGTATGAAGAGGTTGATGTCTGTGGCCGAGGCGAAAGAGGTATGCAGTGACCGTAGCGTTTGGCGCTCCGTCGTCTCTGGCTACCCCGCAAGGGATATGGCGTGAAGGTAAATAAATAAATAAATAAAATAAGTTTCAGTATTGCATAAATATTTGTGAAGTTTAATAAAACATTGTTGCACCCAACTCAAGATGGTTATAAAAAAATCCTTAATGGGAGATAAATGACTTAGACATCAGCTATCATTCATTTTAAGATAAAAACTACAATTTACTGGTCTACTTCTACTACTTCTTTTACTATAATACTTCTTCTACTACTTTGGTGATTATGGTTATAAAAATGTGAAATAGTTACAAGAACCAGAGTTATATTAAGAAAATAAAATCACAATATTCTACATAAACTTCACGTCATGCAACAATATCTTTAATATTTTAATAAGTAAATAAAGGACTTGATTTATTCAAGATGTAATATATCAACAAACATTTTGTATAAAACTTTATTTACTACTGGATTAAATAATATTTAATAAAAGAGAATCTTTAACAAAAGAGGAAACCAAAGGAAAGAGGAAGCCAGAGAACTTTTCCCCGAGATAAATCGGAGGAGTGATTCTCCGATTTTGTTCCGGTTACCCATCGTATGTGGGGTAGGTAGGGTATCGCATTTTATGTTCTCTGAGGGCAGACGACAAGTCAACAGCTGTACCCTACTCCACTCCAAATGTGGACTTTTGCAACATCATTGCTAAATGCCGCCCTTTATTACCTAGAGACTTGTTGTTTTTGACGGAGATGCAGATATTTAAACCTAGCGACAACCTAGCGACACAGCGTATCTATCATACCCCGAATATAAATTTTAAAATTTATTTACCTCACAGCCATCATCATTGACTTGCACATCAATGATATGTTAGATATCTTTAACAAATATTGTTATGCGGATAACAGCATTGGGGATGCGGTAAATTCCAGCAGTGCGGTGCTCTCTCATAAAAAAAATATGAATGACGAAAGAAACTTTTGTATTTGATTCCTGCCAGCGAATTCGGCGGCATTTTCGGATACGACATGGGTACATTTAAAAAGGAGCATACTCTCAACTACAAGGTCGGCAACACACTTGCTATTCCCCGGATATTGCAAGAGTTCATGGGCGGCGGTCATCACTTGACATCAATGACTCGCACGTTCGTTTGCCCTCCTCTAGCATACAAAAACTAGATGAGACGATTAATCTTTTAACATTACTAGGGACGCCAACAAACCCTCAATTTCGACTTGCTGTGCTCGCGAAATCTCGGGTGCCGTTTGCATATTGAGCGAAGCAAGCCCAGTGTATTGACTCATCGTTTCCCATTGATTTTAATGGGATATCAGTTTTTTGACATGATATTAAAAAAAATATTTTTTTTTGACATTTTTCAAAAATTTTTTTTTTAAAACCATCACCTAATGTGTGTCTTTTTGTTTGCAAAGTTTCATAATTTTCTGTCAAGTAGTTTTTGAGCCAATTCGTGACAAAGAATGCAAAAAGTCTCCAGTAAAACGCTCCGCTCACTTCGTTCGCTTCGCTCAATAATTTAAATTTCAACTGAATGTTTCAAAGCGTGTTTACCTTTTTATATTCTTCATCAAGATCTATTTCTATATGCTTGTGTCGCTTATGACTTAGCCCTTTTCAGAAAAAAATAATTATTTTATGCTTGTGCGTAAAATAACTATTTTTATTATTATTTAAACTGTCATAATTATTTAAATTGTTAACAATTTAAGGGAATTAGATTTAAAGAAAAAACCTATTCCTTTATTTAAGCTACTTGTATTACTTTTTATTTCGTTGCAATATCATACCCAGCTAATGAAACAATTGTTCATTTTTTTACAATCAGATAAGTAGTAGTTTCAAGCGAACACGTAAAAATAAACTTAGAGTTGTACTAGCAAAATTAGGTTACGGAAATGACCATTAACGAAACTTTGTCCGCAATTCTTTGCATTTACGTGAGAGGAATGCTCAACAGTCCTCACTTCTAAAGCTAACTAAGCAAAACAATATAGATGAATTAATAATTGTATTCAAATATTGATGTTATTTACGATAGGATAATCATAATTATTATGACTATAATACTTGAACAAAATGCTTTAAAATAAAAAGGTATGATTGGCTGAATTATAATTATACATTTCAAAACAATTATTGTAATAATCATCTACCTTCGCTTTGTTTCTCTTTGGTATTCGTCATGGGCTGTGATTCATTTTATCAAACTTTCTTTCGATCAAAACGACTTTATTAATTATAGATGTTCCAATCATTATATTACTTAATTGTACAAAATAAGCATTCTTTATACAATTTTGAGCTCTAATCTTTAATTATCAATATTATTATAGGTTAAGGACGTTGCATTTGCAACATCTTACATATATTTATTCATTTTGTTCTATTTCTTTATACATTCTGAATACTATCAAGAATTTAGATGTTTAATCATTGGAAGAATGCTAAAGCATCGAAAAATAATGGTAATAACATAGCCTTTCTGGGATTCAATTGATCTATGAGAGTCGTAATTAACAATGGCTTAATGTCATCTGAGTAAACCTTGAGCTCTATTTTTAAATTATTCTTTATTTTCCAAATTTGTGATATTGCATAATATTGTGTTTGTAACAAAGCATTTTTTAAATTTCATCCTCAAAACTGTAACATATTTTGAAAATATTTTTAAATGAGCAAATTTTCATAAATGTTCAACATTTGAATGTACATAAATAGACACTTTCTTAATAGTGTAGCTGTTCAGTTTCCAAGCATCAAGCTATTACTTTATATTTATTTACATATTATAAAAAAAACACGTAGTAACTTGAATGGTTGGGATTGAAGTTCAGTTATTCCACAACAATAAACTTATTTATAAAGTTTAGAAAAGTATTTTCGGTGTAAACTGACATTTTATCACATGTGATCGTCTTTTAAAGTTCTAAGCGTCTTATAAAGGCGATCAGTATAAATAGTATATTATATTATTGACACTTTAAAATTAACATATAAAGTTAAGGCAATAAGCATGTCAGTAAAATTGTTTATTTAGTGCTATTTAAGAAAATGTATTTTAATAGGTCTCTTAAAAAGATCAGCTGACCGAACCGAAAGACTTCGCCTGGAAACGTGCCATCTGGGCTTTGGACATTGTGTAGCAGTGATAAATAATATAAAAGTTTAATTTTTAAATATTAGATTATACTCCATATTACTACTACAATAGTGTGGTTTTCGTACTTGGATTTTTTTTTTGTTTTTTGTTTCATAGAAATATTAGTTTTTTAACAAATTGACCATAAATTTAATCACTTTGGTTATTTTTATCTGTTTTTCCTTCAATCTCAAATCTGGTAAAGTTATGGGCAGGCTAAGTTGCTGCAAAAATTTTGTTTAAACATTCATAGTCAATGATATTTTCAGATGTAAGATAATTAAGATGCATTCTTTCAAAATAACCCAGAATGCTTAAATACATTTTTAGTTAAAAAAAGATTTTTAACATATAATAATTTTATGCTATGCATTGAAAGATTAATATGAATATTTTTACGTCGACAGGTTTATATTAAACGTGTGCAGAATTTGTCTGAATTCGCTACATAAAGAGCATGGCTATGTAATTAATTTAGCGTTTCAATTTATTTTCTCTGGACTTGTTTAGTTCGTTATAATTTAGTAATTTAGCTTTTCATAAAATTATTCTTTAAAATATTCAAAATATTGCCGGTATAATTTTTATTTATAATTTTTTAATTACTGAGCTGAGTATATCGTTAACAATTTAATATTGCAACTTATGAAAAGCTTTATATTATACAGTATTCCATATATAAGGTAAAAATTTACTTAGTATGGAAATTTCCTAATAAAAAAGCGAAGCGGTCTAATCTACAAAGACGATCAATAGATTGTGACATATAGATCGTTAAAGACGGGGTTACTAACCAATAGGTTAGTAACTCTGTCTTTTACAAGAGATTATTGGCGTTACCCATTGTACAATTTTTGTATAAAGGTTTGTCGCCAATAATCCCTTACTTTTACAACATGTATTAAATTAACATTACCTAATGTGAAAATAGTCAAAACCAATGTACAATTAAATAATGAGGAAAAGGATTTAATAAATTCTACTCTTTTTTGGACTAATGTCCAAAAAAGAGTAGAATTTAGATGCTAAATTGCAGTCAATATGATTATATTATATTTTTAATTGAAGGTGAATCGAAAATTGTTCAATAAATATTAAAACTAAAATTTAAAGGTATATTTTATATATTATTTATACATTCATTTACATATTTTTCATTTTAATAAGTTATGAGAAATTTTCGTAATTGTAATAAATAACTAACTTGAAAATAAAAATATGAGAAATAATCTTAAAGTCGAAATGCGCATGAATGAAATGAATCATTTAACGATAAGAGTCTTAAATATGAATGAAGATCGTTACAAAATACAGCAGTTAAAGAATACGTGGATGGAGTGTGTGCAATAGGATTAGAGAAAGAGCAAAATTCATATATGAATATAACATATGATAGAAATGGTACAAATAAATCAAGAAGATGTTAAGAATTGAAGATGTCACGGTGAGAATGAAGAAGAATGTGCTCAGGTGGTTTGGGAACGTCGTACGAATGAGTGATGAAAGAATGGTAAAAAAGATTTATACAGGAAAAATGAGCAGTAAGAGAGACAGGGGAAGGCCTCCCCCTGTGTGAGTGAACTTCGAAAACACAATATCTATGATACTGGAGGAAGATCACGTAAAAAGCATGAGGACCCCCAGCGGGCATGTATGAAGAGGTTGATGTCTGTGGCCGAGTCAAAAGAGGTAAGAAGGAACCGTAGCTTTTGGCGCTCCATCATCTCTGGCTACCCCGCAAGGGATATGGCGATAAGACAAACAAAAAAAAAACCAAGATATTGCGACGAACCTTTATAATTGGTATCAAATTGCACCGAAAGATTTTATTACTGATCATATATGCAATTATATAATCTGTTTAATATGTAGTCTATAGTTAGTTTATATTGTCTATGCGAGAGGCTCTTTTGGAATATTGTAAGATGTAGGACGGACGCTGTATTTTCTATAATGTGTTATAAAAATAAAACCAAGTTTATTAGACTGAAGTGCTTCATTTGTAAAATAAGATCCACGAGAATCCTCAATAGTGGTAGCAGAGCGTGGTTACGTAAAAAGATTAAGAAAAAACTAAAAACAAGCATCTTCATAATGGCGGAATTAAAATTTAACCTAAAACAATTTGATGGACAAGGATATTCAACGTGGATTTATAGAGTGAAAAGTGTTTTGAGAGAATACAATTGTGAAGAGGCGATTAAAAATAAATTGTTTTTTAAAAATGTCGAGAATAAAAAAGCCGAAGCGAAAGCGCAAAGTATCATAATTGGCAGCGTGGCCGACAGCCATTTAGCCATAAAAAATGAAAATATAGCATATGGAATGATACAAAATATGGAGAATTATTTTTTAAAAGAATACAAGGGGAAAAATATTTCTTACTTACTTACCTTCACGCCATGTCCCTTGCGGGGTAGCCAGCCAGAAAATTTAATGACAAAAAGTATGTCGATTGCATGGACATGATGAGACACATCAATGAGATGGAGGAAATTTTTTCAGAATTGCGTGAGGCAGAAAGTCCATTAACCGAAGAGGAGAAAATAAACTACTTGATATTGACAATGCCAAAAAGTTATGATATTATAGTTACCACATTAGAAACACTCCCGGATTTGACTATTGATTTTGTGAAAGAGAGATTATTAGAAGAGGAGGAGAAAAGAAAGAAACAATCGTCAAAAAGACAGAATGATTATGTAGACAATGCGTTTTATGCTTTAGTTGCGGTTTACCAGGGCACAAGCATTTCCAGTGTAGGAATAACAATCAAGGATATAAGAGAGGAAAAGGAAATATAAGAGGATATGAATAGGAGTAAAAGGAAGAGGCTATTACAATAACAATTATGAAGAAGTTAACCGAGGACAGCAGAAAGGGACAATTTCAGTAAGAGGAAAAGATTTTCATGGACATAGGTATAGAGGATCATCGGCGTTTAATATAGAACACAGTGGAGGACAGCATGATAAAGCATATTATAATGAGAATGAAGTGTATTATAATTCATCGAAGAGTGATGAAAATGATTTTAATGATTTCGTGATAGATTCTGGATGTTCGGATCATCTTACAAACAATAAAGACTTATTTGTGAACAATGTTGAGTTAAAAAAACCAAAGATAATTTCAGCAGCGAAAAATGGTGTAACTTTGAAGGCAATAGGTATTGGAAATATGACAGTTAAATGTTTTGTAGGTAAGAAAGTTTCAGAGTTTACAATAAAAAATGTGCACTATGTTCCTGATTTGAGAAAAAATTTACTGTCTGTATCTGAAATGGAGTGTCATGGTTTTAGAGTGGAGTTTTGTTCAGGTAAAGTAAGAATTTATAAATATAATGAAATAGCAATGATTGGTAATAATGAGGGTGCATTTTATTGTTAAATTGAAAATTCAAAATCTAATTGTAACTATGTTCATGACAATGACGAGATGACACTGTGGCACAGAAGATTGGGACATTTAGGATTGAGAAATATAAAGTTACTTAAACAAAATAACATGGTAGATGCATTAGGAAATTTGAACATGACTAATAGTGATTGTGAGACTTTATGTGAGACTTGTGTATTCGGAAAAATGACACGACAGCCATTTAATAAGATAGGACGCAGGGCTACTAGACCACTTGAGTTAGTACACACCGATGTATGTGGACCAATTACACCAGTAAGTAGAGAGGGGTATAGATATTTTGTGACTTTTATTGACAACTACACACGTTTTGTGATTGTGTATTTATTGAGACAAAAATCAGAAGTATTTGACAGATTTAAAGATTATTATTATTTTGCAACAAAACATTTTAATTATGACTTATTTAAACTTTTATCAGATAATGGTAGGGAATATGTGTCAAGGGAGTTTCACGAATTTTGTAGATATAATAGGATATAAATTCAGTACACAGTGCCATACAACCCAGAGATGAACGGCGTTGCAGAACGCATGATAGAACCTTAATTGAGAAAACTAGATTTGTGTTAATTGATTCTAAATTACATAAAAATTTTCGGGCAGATGCTGTATTATATTCAGTTTATGTGACGAACCGGAGCCCAACTACTGAAAGGTATAAGACACCTAGTGAGTTATAGGAAGGAAGGAAACCAAATGTAACAAAAATGCGAGTGTTTGGAAGTGTAGCTTATAACCACATACCGAAAGCATTGAAACATAAATTGGACCATACAGGTAAGAAAATGATTATCATAGGATATGCATTATCTGGATATAAATTATATGAAGAAGAGAATGACAGTGTAGTGATAGGAAGGAATGTGATATTTGATGAAAGTGGAAAAGAATGAAATAATACAGTTTACTTATCTGATGATGACTTTCCAGTTTGTGATAATAAATATGAGAGATCTGAGATAGAAGAAGAACCTATAATGAGGAAAGAAGAGAAACCAGAACAAGATGGATCTTACATAAATAAGAAATATTGTGATACAAATAGAGAAGAAAGAAAGAAAGAAACTATGATAAAATGAAAGAACAAAACATAAAGAAAAAGAAACAAAAAACAAAAGATGAAGAAACAAGACAAACAGGCAGAGAGAGAAGGCAGATAAGAAGACCACATTGGCACAAAGACTATGAAATGGATTTGAATGAAGACAGGGAAGAAGCAATGTATGCTCTAATGATAAATGGTGAAGATGTACCCTTGAACTACAATGAAATATATGGAAGAATAGATGAAATAAATTGATTAAACGCAGTTAAAGAAGAAATAGATGTATTGAAAGAAAGTCAGACATGGAAAGAAGTTCCAGAACCAGTTGATAAAAAACTGCTTGATAGTAAGTTGGTTTTTGCAAGAAAGGATCTAGGAGAAAAGAATATTTGTAAAGCACGTTTGGTAGTACGTGGATTTCAACAAAAAAGATGTAACAGAAGATGTATACTCACTAGTATTGAAGCTACAAACATTAAGAATTCTACTATCAGTAGCAGCACACAGAAACTATGACATACATCAAATAGATGTTAAAGGTGCATTCCTTTATGGACGTATTGATGAAAATGATTATTTAAAACCACCAGACGGGGTATATGTAAAACAAAGACATGTACTGAAACTGACAAAGTCATTATATGGGTTAAAGAAATCACCAAAATATTGGAATGAGCATTTTAATGAAACAATTTTACAATATGGTTTCAAAAGATCTGAAAACGATTATTGCTTATATTCAAAGGGGGAATTGTATATTTTAATTTATGTGATCTGTTGATAATTGGAAAAGACAGGAAATATATAGAATCTTTAAAAAAATATTTATCAGAAAAATATAGAATGAAAGATATGACAACTAAGATATTAAATTACCTGGAAATTAGTATTGAAAAAGTAAATGGCGAAATTCATTTAAATCAAATTAATTACTTAAAAAGGGTTTTAGATCAGTAGCGAATGACTAATTGTAAAGGGTGTTCAACACCAATGGATCCTAATTTTAAAATGAATGACTCAAAAATTTACATGACATATGAATATCAATGCAGAGACCTGCAATTGGCTCTCTAATGTATGCAACTGTAGGATCAAGACCTGATTTGGCAATGCCAGTGTATTATTTAAGTAGATTTCAAAGCAAATCAAGCAAGGACTTGTAGCAAGCATTAAAAAGAATTTAACATTATGTTAATTACACTATTGATTATACTTTAGTTTATGATAAAAGAAATAGTGAATATTCCTTAGCTGGTTACGCAGACGCAGATTATGCAAGGGATAGTGACAGAAAGTTGACTTCAGAATACTTATTTAAATTATTTGGTAATGTTGTAATATGGAAATTTAGAAAACAAAGCAGTTCTTTGAGTACCATTGAGGCCAAATTTGTGTCATTATGTGAAGCTAGCATGGAAGCGAGTTGGTTGAGAAAGATGTTAAAGGATTTAAATGTTTGTATTAAATGTGTACCTATCTATGAGGATAATCAAAGTACTATTAAGGCAGTTTCAAATTATGCCCAGAAAAGATTGAAACATATGGATGTAAAGTATAATTATATAAAACAACAAGTAGAAAATAAATTGGTTACAATAAAATATGTTAAAACAGAAGAACAGTTAGCTGATTGTTTGACTAAACCTTTAAATAAAATTAAGTTTGTAAAATTTGATAAAAAAAAATTATTAATTATAATTTAAAGATGTAATTATATAATTAAGAAATAACATTAGTAAATTCAAAAATAAGTAAGTTTAAGACTAATTAAGTTAGTTAAGAAATTTTGTAACATGAAAAGTTGATTTTACATTTGTGTAATGAGGCTTTGAATTTTTTTTGTTAAGGAGATTGTTTTTAGTTAAGGGGAAGTTTTTTTGTATTTTTTTTTATTATATAACAGACTAAAATTGAGGGAGAGTGATGATATATGCAATTATATAATCTGAATAAAAATAAAACCAAGCTTATTAAACTGAAGTGGAGTGTTTAATTCATAAAATAAGATCCACGAGAAACCTCAATAATTACAAGGGACAGTAGTATATAATGTATAGGTATATTTAATACCTTTCAGAATGCACTGGAATTCTAAAAGGAACTTTGTTCAATCATACCGAACTTCACTTCACCAAAAACTGCTTGAAAGTGCCCCGTCTTGTTCACTTCGAGTTTCCTATTAAAGGCTTCACGTCTCAGAACGTCTCTTGGGACTTTAATCTAATTAAATCATTCAATTCATCTACTATTCATTAAATAAGATGATTTTATTACGATGTATTTTGGTGTTGGAAGAAAAATTATAAATAAATTGGAATGTTTTAAATGTAATGATTATTTGCTTCAAGCATAAAAAAAATCAATAATTAGTCTAAAATAATAATATATAATCAGGACTTCTAAAATTTCATTTATTTTCATTGAATTCTGTATAAGTTTCAGTATTTTGACAGAAATTCTATAGTTATAGTTTATTATTCTATAATTTTATATATATCTTATATTCTAATAAAACTTCAAACTCAACATCTGAGCCTGGTCTTATAAATTTGGAGCTAGATATTTAAGATTCGTATCATTCAAAGAAACATTATTTAAATTTTAATGATGGTTAAGTCATTCATTACCGTCACTTCGTTGTGCTTTTTTTATAAATACTTTTTTTAGTAAAAAACAAAAACAAAAAAAAATCCGTACCCGCAGGGGGACACGCGTGGGTAGACCTCGTGTGTAACTTGTTTAAAATATAACTCACTACCTAAGAATAACACATGACGCCGTTGTTTACATCAAATATTTTCAAGAAAAAAGCAGTTTTTATTTTTTTTTTAAATACTTTTGGTACTTAAATTTAGAGTAAAAAATAACCTTTCTATTAAAAATATTTGCGAGGAGGGAATATTTACCAGAAAAAAGTTGTCGTGGTTTTACCTATCTTAAATTTTCAAGCTAAAAGTGGTTTTTATTTTTTTTCTCGGAAACGGTATCTTTTACGGAAAAACTTTTGGTACCTAAATTTAGAGTAAAAAATAACCTTTCTATTAAAAATACTTGTGATGCAAGAATATTTACCAGAAAAAAGTTATGATTTTTTTTCGAAAAATTTTCGGTTTTTTTACCCCTAAGTTTTTTTACCTACCCTAAGTTTTTTTACCCCTAAGTTATTGAAGTTAGGTTTTCGGTTTATCTACATTAGTTATAGGTATTTATCAAAGACATCATATGATATAAACGCAAATGATCTTCTTTGTATAGGGAAAAAGTTATGGTCGAAAAACTGAAATCAGAAAAAGTGAGGCCCTAGCGCCCCCTGTGGCCGGATTTCTCTGGTTAACGAACTTGACCTTCATTTTTGGATGGTAGATTTTTGTGCAAAGTTTGAAAGCGATCCGAGCGAAATTGCGGCCGCTATCGTGCTGACAAAAGTCGAATCTGGATGCACGCACGCATATATATATATATATATATATATATATATATATATATAAACTTTTTGACCAATGGTCATTTCGGACTCAGGGGGTCATAAGAAGACCTCCTGTGAAGAAATTTTTCCAAAATTCGAAAGTCGGGTACAAATGAATGGGTAGACCGAATTCTTCGAGGTCTACCCAATATAACCTTAATTTCTTTATAAAAATCTATATATATAAAAGAAAGTGGTGTTAGTTACACTATTTATAACTCAAGAACGGATGAACCAATTTGGCTGAAAATTGGTGGAGAGGTTGCTTAGAACCAGGAGACGGACATAGGATACTTTTTATCCCGTTCGACCACGTTTCCGTCAAGTCACTATAAAACGTAGTTTAACAAAAACACATCTGACATGGAATAACAAAACGCAAATGACAGTGGAATACCAAAACATAAATGACAGCTAAACGCAATTTTGTCTTTGATTAAGTATGGTAAAAAATTTGACTGCAAAGGCGGAACAGAATTCGCCGGGTCAGCTAGTATATTATAAAGATAAGTAAACTTTACATAAATTTGTTAAAAGAATCTCTTAATTAAAGTCAATAAATCTTGTTGCTGAAAATATAAGAAAATTATCTACATACTATAAATATAATGTTTTAGATATTAGTATTTTTTTGTTTTAGCTGCAGTAATTACTTGATAGCCAAAACAATAATATGCGTTTTATTACTAAACATTGTTGGATAATGAGACCAGAACAAAAAATTTAAATAATCCTAAAGTGTAAAGTTTTTTAAAATATAAATATATTTTAGAAGCATACGAAATGGTTTGTTTTCTGAAATATAAACGAAATAAAAATTTACTAACATCATACTAAAAATCTAAAAAAATGTTAATAGATATAAAAAAAGGATAAGATGATATCATCAAAATTGTGATAAAGTCTGAAAGAGTCAAGATCGTTAGCGATAACGGTATAAATTTTCCTATTTGCAAGCTTTGATGACCTGTCTATTGACTAACCCGCTTTTACTTTATAAAGCAATAAACTTATTTCTAGAAACCCATAACGAGCTAATTGTAATGCATAACCTTTTTCTTTGTTATGTAAGTTTGTTTTTAATACTATAAGAATATCACAAACTAGTTTTATCTTATATTAAATTTATTCAACACTGTACATAAAACACTATAATAAATAATATAATATAAAATATAATGCAAAAGAGTCCGATATCAGGTGCCAGTATGTGAGGACTGTTTTAGAAAAAGCATACGTCTTGATCATTATAATAAGAATCAATTCTACAAGGGTATAGCGGCAAATCATTTTAATTAATTAACGGACGATAAGGACCTAACTTGTGAGATCACTGAACCAAAACTGTTAATAAAGTCACTATTGAAAAATCTTTTAATTTTGTTTTGTGAGATCGTCTTCGCCTCTCACTCCGTCGTGCGGGGGGATGGGGGGAAGGAGGCTAATCAGGACCAAGATGAGAACCGTACTCCATGTACGGCTGTACCTACGGTTGGACTCTATAAAGGCTAACATTAATTATAAAGTTTTGTCATATTTGCTGTTTACAATTTGTATAGTTTATCTATAACAATATACTTTTTTACAACAAGTTAAAAGTAAAAATGTATATGTTTTATTTTGACTAGAGTTTTTTTTACATTCTACATTAATCTGTATATAATTTATTTTTGTTGTCGATCCATTAATAACGGTAGCACTGTAATGACAGTAGTGAAAAGTAATATCCTCAAAAAATATCTTCAATCCTAAAATAATAATGTTTTATATGCACTAAAACTGCACAATTAAGCTCAACTCTAAAATATATTCCATAGATATTATACTTTTTATATATGTTTCCATATAATATTGACTGTATTTACTGAAAGTAAAGGAAAACATAAATATAAACAAGCTAATATTTTACCACAATTGACGGATAGAGGATTGTATTATCCTCCATCCGTCTATAGGAAAGAAGATGTCGAAGTATTCTCCTGTTTTAGTAACCACATTAAACACATAAATAACAGAGACTTTGCTATCGAGCGAGCTTGTGTAAAAGCCATTTAATTGCATTGCCATCACCTCTATCATCTAAAATATTAGACTTATTTAATAAGAGTTTATTTAAATATGGTAGCCAGATCAAAGTTCTTATGTAAGCATAAAGCAATTATAGTATCAAGATATACAATATCCAATCGTCAATGTGATATTCTCTATATATACGGAATACGTAGCATCAATTATGTCTGGTTTAGTCCAAATAGTTCAATATATTTGAAAAAAAATTAACTTCTTATGTAACAATAAAATACTTTTAGAATACTTTATCTTTTTCTAGTTATTTTAGATTAAGAGGAATTATAACTCTCCCTATAATTACAATGTTTGTATATTATTCACTTCAATATACTGTACAATAAATCGCCTGTACGCTAGTCACTGTACAATAGTCACCAATTATTTCGTTAGACTTGTTAACCACACAAAAGTAAACCAAAACAACTCTCAACTCCACAATCGCCTTTGAAATCCAAAGCGCGATTCGTCTCTCCGATACGAACCTTTTACCAGTGTACTCTACTTTGGACTCTTCAATCATGTGTTTAATACCAAAAAAATATGTACTTAAATGATTTCTAAAGATATATATATCAGTTTATCAATGAAAGGAATTTATTATACACTAGCGGTGCTCATAAATTTTTTGTTCGGAAATTGTTTTTACGGCCGCGCCGGCCACAAAATTGCTTAAGTTTGAGGCAATTCAACACAACTTTTTATTAATAATATTTTTATCAAACTAAAAACAAAGGTGGCATGGCGGTAAAATGAAATATTCTACCATTATGAAAACTTATTCAAATCGAATAAGTCCAATTTTAAAAATCACTGTTTTGGGTTATATCCATTACAAAATATCTGTAATAATTTATCCCAAACATCAAAGAAGGTAACAAATTAATATTAATAGAATGAATTTTTAATTTTTCCTTTAAGAATGCTTCTGATTAAGATTAAACATGCTGTTGTCTGCAGTTGGATTAAAAACTAAAATTTTTATACAAATAGTCCGTGTAGTAGGAAAGGTTACAAGTAATATGTAACCCATTTAAAATACTTGGAAGTTAATCATTTCATTTTTCATTCAATTTTATGAAGATGAAATTTAGGCGTTAGGAGTTTATTTTTATATATGTTTGTCACTGTTTTTATATAACTATTTTAATCTTAGCGTATAAATCTTAATATATATAAATTACGTATCACATTGTTTGTCTGCGAAGGACTCCTAAACTACTTAACCGATTTGAATAAAATTTACACACCACATGCAGTTTGATCAGACTTAAAAGAAAAGATAGTTTTCATCTCAATTCATAGTCGTAATATTATTTTATTGCAAATTATTTGTTTATTATTCTAATAGCAGATGTTCTCTTACCGTTAGCCCTTTAATATAAATAGTTTACTACAATGTGATATAACAAAAACCATAGTCACTGCAACACGTGGCCGGGTCTGCTAGTAATATAAATGAATTTCATTAAAAAACGTGAGATTTCCTGCGAGATGGCAGGAAATATCAAATTTTTAAGTTAAAAATAGTCCGCTCGGCTCTTTTTTTGTAAAATCAATATCAAATTAATTTCGGCAGCTCTGCTCATAATAAAATACCTTAAAATAAAATACTAAGAAAATAACTAAAATAAAGAAGTTGAGCCCTATTAACGTACTTTAATTGTCTAACGTTTCTCATTGCAAAGACGGCCCAATTGGGTTTTTTGCAAGTGTTGTGAGATTGAGGGTTCCACATGAGCTTTTTATCTAAAATATACCTTAGAAATTTATTGAGTCAATTGTTGCACATTATTCTTAAGGAGCAAGCTACGCTTTTGACTTTTTACGTCAGGAAGTGTAAACTTTATGCATTTAGTTTTCGTAGCATTTTAGACTAAATTATGAAATTTTTAAAGAAATTCCTAACTTTATTCAAGAATACCGGATTATGATTTATAACGTTGACATATGTATATATGGTATAATTCTAACATATAACTTAGTAGTAACTGACGCATAGACGATATTACATTTGTAGACTCATTAGACGAAACAGTGTGAAATGGTATATATGAATTAATTTCGTGATCACTATATCGATCGCGGGTGAAGCATAAAATGCAATGTGTTATTAGCTAATTATTATTAAACGGTTTAGTATTCTATGACTGTATTAAGAATAAACAAAAATTATTTTATGACATTTATTATAACCCAAAATTGTTTTTCTGGTAACAGAAAACAGTACTGATGAAGCAACACTGCTAACTCGTCTCTATTTGTTGTTTCTATAATAGGTATGTAATAAAGTTGTGTTTTTGTATTATTAGTTATTGTAAAGAACTATTAAGAAATGTATAAATTGTGAATCAAAAAGTTTACCTGTTTTAATAGGATTTTGAATAAGTATCTTTATTTTATAAATTATTTTAACTATTTACGACAGCAACATAAATTAGCTGGATTTGATAAGATTGCAATCGGTTTAATTAAATTAATTTTATTGAACTATGCTTACTTAAAAAAAATGATATTTCATCATTAGTTCTATGCGATACCTATTTATTGTATATGCCAATATTACTAGTTTAGATACGTATGTTGAATATAATAAGAATGGAATGTCTAATAAGAGGGCAATTTTGAAGCAGGTGTTATTTAATCGTATTTGATGAAATCCCAGGTGAAATATAACTAAAAATATTCTATTTTTTACAATATGTAAAAAAAATGTTTATATCTATAAATCTGACAGTTGACAATGAAGGCGCATTTAACACTGAGAACACCGTGTCATCACTGACACTGATTGAGAGGGATGCGTTCATAGAAAATATGGCGGTACTGTGCCGGAACTGACGGAACTGTGACTTCTCTGATACGTGTGATTTAATTAAATTAAATTATTACTGTTATTGCTTATAACATTAACTTGACTTGACTTGTTACTTAATGTGTAATTAAATCTATTGTTTAACTAATAATTGAGTAAAGAATTGTGTACTTTATATTTTTTATTATGAGTATAATTTATACTTTTTAAATATATTATTTAATATTGATTTATGTTCTCTTAAATAAGTCCCGACTATTGTACTTTTGTATATTTTTTATTTATTAGACAGTGTAATAAATTTATTTAATGATTAGCTATCATTACTAGATTATTACCTAAAATGTATACTTTATTGATAATATAATTTATACTATTCATATAGTATTTATTTAAAATTTTATTTAATTATGACAAAGGCTTTTGAATCTTTAATGTATTTGTTTATGGGTATACATTGTATTTAATTGCATATTAAACTAAATTATAAATAAGTTCCAAAGTCAACATTTAAATGATTAAAATGATATTTTTACAATTTGTTTACAAAAAAAAAACACTTAGGTAAATTACATGGTTCAAAGTGAATTCCCATTATCGTACCATTAGAAGCTTGATGTCGAGTAAAATGAGCTTTCAGTACTCATTATGTGAACCTACCTAAACGTATTTTAACAAATACTATAGGTATTGCAAAATAATTGCAGGTCTAGATATAGCGCTGAATTTGTAGTTTAGGTGCGTGACGACAATAATAGGAAAGGCCAAACTTTCGGTCTGTCCGTGCAAACTGGCTTTGGTTTAAATCTACAATCTCCAGCTTATTTAATTACAGCATTTTTGTAGAATACATCCTCCAATACCGATGATAATTATTTTTTATTACAATCATATCATAATTATACATAAACTCGTCGTAGTGTCCTTACATCTATAATATTAGGATAGCTAAACTTTACGTTGTACATACAAAGGACTACAACAGTTACTTTATAATCACTTCTAAAAGACTTGAAAATCCAATGAAAAGTGATTTAACTATCAATGTACCTCACTGCATCCTGCATTCCAATATGATAACTAGTAATTAAGTTTACAATTATAAAGTTCATTTCCTATTTAACTTAACAGATAATATTTAGAAAATCATTAAATATTTAGATTTGTTTTCCGAAATATATAAAGTAGTTTGAAAAAAAATAGTAAAATATAAAATAAATGACTTAATTTGATTTGGTGTTCTTTCACTTACAAGACCTAAAACGTTACGCTTAAAAATTAGCTAATGTAACAAACAATTATTCGAAAAAAATGTGTAATAATGTTTTTGTTATGAAATAACAGAAAATAAATATTTTTCGCCTCCTATTCCCATCGGAATCGTCGTTATATCTTTTACTTGTCATAAGAAATATATATATTTGAATATATATATTTGAATTGGATGTCAAACCAGCGCGACATGTCAGCTCCTACTCGCACACAGGCTGAGTGATCTCTGTAAAGAGACTTTACAGCCTGTAGCAAGGGTCCGCTCACATTGTATCGGGGCAGTATCTCCCATAATTTCTTTCTCACAACCCTGTCAAACGCCTTTTCCAAATCCACAAAAGCACAGAAAACCCTTTGGTTTAGGGCCAAAAACTTTTCCGTGGTCACCCTCTTCCAGGTCTAAAACCTCCTTGGGCCTCCCACAACAGCCTTTCAGATCTCTCTTGCATTCTTCTCGCTAATATTTTATTTTACTGCCCAAGCTGTTCAAACTGATAGCCCTATAGCTTGCACAGTCTCTCTGTGAACCTTTTCTTTTATACAAAGGTACGATGACTGCACCTCGCCAATCGTCTGGGACCTCCCCTGATTTCCTGCATAAGTTGCACAAACCAGAACAAGTCCAAGCGTGGCCCACCATATTCGATCATATCGGCAGTAATTTCATCTGCTCCCGGAGCCTTACCACATTTCAGGCTTCGAATCGCGCTCTCCACTTCTTCTAAACTGATTCCACCATCGGCTACATCCGGACTCAGCGTTTCGCTGGTACTCAAGGCCGAGGCGTCCTCACATTCATATGTCTCCTTGTAGAATTCCGCCCACCGCTGCAAAACGTGTGCTTGCTCTGTTAAAATTTTGCCGCTCTTCGAAAGCACCCCTTTCATTCTACAGGTTACCGAACAACCCCGGGAATCGCTAACTTCTCACCAGAGAAGCTTCGTGTTTTCCCGGAAGTTGTTCGTCAAGCTTTCATCCGTTTCTCATTAATGTTTAACTTAAGAAACCCAACAAATTTAAAACAAAGCGAGTTCTGGAGTCTTGTCTTATTTTATAACTTATATTAAAAATATATTGTGTTATTTAAAATGTACTTTTATATTTTGCTTTACTTATCCTAATATCTAATGCTCTTAATAGATAACATCGTCTACTTGTAGATACTTATTATTTAAATACATAATTTTACTTTCAATAAAGCATAACCATATTTATAGGCACTAATAAATTAGCACTTAATATAAATATTTACTAATAAATGTTCTTATTATAAATAAAGTACATGTAAATCAAGTATCGTACACTCTAAATTCACAAAGTTTAACTGAAATATTAAATATTTTTATTCTACTAGTTTCAATAAATAGCGATTCAGAATATGTCACGTCTGTAACTCAGGCACACCATGCATCTTACATAATTCTCAGATGCAAATGCTGTACGCTTTACCTGCGAAGTCATTTATTGTACTAAAAGGTAATAAACTTTTATGTAAGATTTGAATACCATTAATGTATACCAGGTAATGTGGAGTGCATTTTATTTTAAAGTTAAAATCTTCTTAAAATAAAATACTCCAACTTGGGGTTACATTTAAAAAATATATACTCTTATGTGGTTTAAATGTTTATGTAAAGACATTGCTAATGTATTTGATTTTTTTTTCTGGGAAGATAAAATTACATTCTTAATAATCATTTTAACATATTAAAATAAATTTATATAACTTTGTTCTAACTTATTGAATAAATGTATTTTATTAAATGAATAAATAAACCATTAAGAACTATCAATAGACAAGATAACAAAGTGACTAGCACAATTCAGATCCCTCAATTATCGTCATTAAAACATAAGATACACCTGATAAGCCTTAGATACACTTCACTGTTATAATAATAAAACCATAAAACTTATGAACTTTTCTCATTATCTCATCCATATCAAGATATTACTTGTATAAGTACAAATGTGGCATATTAAGGACGTTTTACTTTGAAAGTTAGGGTAATAAAAAAAATATACTAACTTGTTATGCTTCAAAACGATATGATTGGAAATATGCCTCAAATCAGTACTTATAAATACGTGATTCAAAAAACCTTATTCATAAATATTCGAAGTCTTATAACTTCAATAATATTAAAACCTACGTTGCTTACGTTGTATTCTTTTAATTTCTAATTAAATGTTATTTCCTAATATTTTAATCGAATGAATATTTAACATTATATTAAATGCTAACAAAAGCAATTATAAAATTAAAATTACTGTATAACGATTTTCAGTGAAAATCACTGAAAGGAAAATGGTTTTATAGTTATTGTTATCTTACAATCTCATTTGTTATAGTAAATGACTTTATTTCATAAGAAAATATTAAATACTTTATTAGTTTTACCGATATTACAATACAATAGAGTTGTAGTAACTTATTTTTATTAGTGGTAATGAAACAAAGTTGTGAAAGTTTTCCTTATAAACATACGAGAGTATTAGCTATACATTTGCTATTTTTTTAATAAAGTGACCAAAATAAAATACAACGCAATTTAATATATCACTCTTTGACATTGCAAAGTTCTAAGTTTATCTCATTTTAGTAGATAACTTTGATATTGGATTTTTAAACTGCAATGTCTAGTCTTTTATTACTACTTTAAAGCATTAAATCCGCATGTTTGCTTTGATGCAGGAAACACAGGACAAATTTATAGTCAAAGTTTTTGTGTCAAATCTACTCGTTTTTCTTTGTATGTCGTCAATCTATTGAAAATGCAAAACTAAGCTTTTCTAAATTAACATATACAAAGATGCGTTGTAATTTATTATTTATTTATCAACAGTACTTTTATTCATAAAAATTACGGTTGCAAATCATTGCGATTAGAGGTATATTAAGAGAAAAAAGAAGACGAATCTGTTTTTACTTTAAGTAACACGTTATCCATAAAGAAAGTTAGCCTCAATCCATGTGTCGACAGTAACAAAACCAGGAGAGACTTCTTGAGTTGAGCTAAACAAGATCGCTCACAACAACTTCGCATCCACACCTCATTAGTACGCGGCTGCAGACACGTCATGATACAATAAGTCTAGAATAACAATTCCAAAGATTATGTGTACTTTAAACAAAGTTTTAACATGAAATGTTTTATAAGTTTTATATTCTATTGCAATAAAGAAAACAGTAATAATTAATATCAATTTATTCTTTAACCTTGGTTAATAATAAATACTAGTAAGAAAGAATGCAATAAAAAATGTTATTATATATTTCAGACTGAAGTATGTTAAAATGCTGTTTCTTACGTCGAACTTTACAAAAATTGTATTAATAAAAATCAAAGTACTTTGTTGGTTCCAATAATAAAGGTAAAAAATAGATACTCAAACTGTTTCATTTATATATATACATATACGTATGTTCTGTAACTCCTGTCGTCTCTTTTATCTCGTAACACCTATGGACTATTTTCGATTACAATTTATTTTTGTATATTATTATTAGACTTTTAATATCAAATTTTACAATTTATTAAAATATATTTTTAAAAATCTTACTTGGTGCTCATATGATTTGGCTATTAGAATGCGTTTTTCAAGAATAAATTCATTATAACGATGAAATTCATTTATTTAGATTATTACTAGGATGGAATGAAGATCATAATAATATGTTTAAAGTATGATAACTTGTAAACATTTTAAACTACATATAAGACCAACATCAAGGGATAAATTTAAGATTACCTTAATAATTTCTTTATATCCAAAATTAATATCGCGAAATAGACCGGATACATCATTCAAAATTAAGACAAGATCAAAAAATGTTTGCGTATTTTTTTATACTCTTTAGTATACACCGCATATCAAATAATACAGCCTTACAATAACATGTAAAATTAATTTTACTTTGCAAAAGCGGTCTAATAGCGATCTCTTTCATTCAATAGGGTAAGGAAATCTTCAAAGCACACAAAACTAATAATTACACATAAATACATTCTAACAATCCTATTTGTGCAGGCTAAATATGAACTTTATAGCAAGATTTTGAAGTCTTACAAGCTTAAAGCTTCCTCTTTAAAATAAGCTTTATATAGCGTTCTCATAATCTGAAATAGAAAGAAATAGAGAATCTGCTAACATAATTTGAATAAAAGTGGAAGAAAAAAAGCAGTCTATAAAGTGACCTCATAGCAGCAAATGTTTTTATAGTCATTTTTTTAATTTGAACGGACCACGACAATGTTTGATCTAAAAAATGACCAAGTCTTGAGCAGATGAACAATACAGTATAATAATACCATTAAATATTATAGGTGGTAAGTTACGCCACTCCGACCTCGTTATCATACCGGGACTGCAATACACACAAGTTGGGATTTAGCTGGATTTATTTTAAGACCAAATAGGTTACTCCAATTACTTATTAACCTGAAGTCATTTTAAATGACGGTGACAGAAAAACAAAGATTTTGAAGACGTGAATGGGGAAAATTTGAATATCTTCTGCATACATGATGTTGTGAGATGTATATTGAGTGATGGAATTATTGAAAATTGCAAATTATAAGGCAAATAACAAGATAATACAAATTTGGGACGGATACGTTATATTATTTAAATTAATTTATCCTTTTATCAAGGTAAAACTACCCTACGAGTTAATTTTATTGCAAGTAACAGATCCTATAGATAAAATGGCTGTGTTTTTGGTCCATCCCATTAGTATAGTGATGGTGTCCCGTTATAATATAACTACAACTGGTACCATTTCAACCTAATCCGATAGGGCAATTGAAAATGAATTTTATACAAATAAACAATAATTCGACGCTTTCCCGAGAAATACCATGAAAATGACCACCCATGTCGATTCAAGCAAAATATCGTGTTCATATTATATGTGAGTGCACTAAATGTATGATCACGTAATGCTGTTTGATAAAAGTGTTAAATATTCATATGATGATCAGAGTAATGGGGGACCGGAGAAGACATGGACTGGGTAAAAATTAAATGCAAAAAATGTCTAAATGCCGATCTCAAACAGTTTATGATAATAAAATTTGAGTACCAATGATCAAAACTCATTATTTGCGAATCTTTAAAAAGCAAGATCATTTAAAGAGAAATATGATAATAATAAATATTTTGTATGCGATGAATAATTTAATTGCTGTCTTAAATCATTTTTATAAGCTTGCAGTTTTTATGAATGCTTTTTGTAATTTCTTTTGCGGTTTTCAGATTTGGGCGCTTTTTAAATTGGTGCTTCGTTATGTCAGCATAGAACTTTGTATATATGACAATAAATTTTCTCAAATATTCAGTCTGTAGTTGACATTTTGTTTCTTTTAGTCTCCTTTTTGTTTTCTTTATAATGTATTTGTATATGTTCTATGTTCTATGTTAATGTGTAATTTGAAATATATTAAATAAAATTTAAAAATATGACAGACACATGTTCAATTAACAAGGGAATAATTAGGGTGAAGTTTCTGCCACAAATATTCAAAATGCCATTAATTATTTGATTATTTGTTTAATAATTATAATATTTTTGAGAGGCTATATTATTAAATAATAAAATAAAATGTTACATCGTAGTGTTAAAATATATAAAATCTTAACAGCAATAGTAAAACAACCTGGAGTTTCACACAGCTGTCATTTTATTAATGTAATATAAAATACTTTAAATCCTATTTTTAGCTCTTATTATTTAATAAAAACTAGAATGTTTGGATCTGATCATACATTCTAAATGAAATGAAATGAAATGAAATGTCCGATTTGCAGTAACTTACTATAGTAATTGGAGTGGACTAATTTTGATTTCAATTGCTGTTAAGATTTTTAGAATTACTACATTTCTTTGTAGTATTGGATTATTCTAATGTAAATCTATAGTATTCATTGTGGTGAACTAAAATGTAAATTCCAAAATTACGTCGATAACGTTTATTCATACATATCAATTGATATGATGAATTAATACAGATGAATTGTATAATCCATCTATATATAAAAAATGTATACTATATAAATTGTCAATTGATTTAATACCTTCTTGCCTATTGTCACTTAAATTACATCGCAATTCTAGTTTACAAAAAAAAAATCTTAAAAAATACAAAAATCTTTGACATTCTGACTTTTGATAATTTTGATAATTTCGCGCATTTGTTGATTATATGCATTCACAACCATAAAAAAGAACATGCACATTTTCATACGCAGATTTTGACATCTTTATTTGTAATATTTTTTTGTTACGTCAACTATTTATTACACATGAGTAACTGGAGGGAGCGATAACAGCGTTAACGCAATACATTATTTTTGTAGGTTTAAAATTTAATAAATATTGTTTGAAAAATTCGATATTGTACGTGTTTTTAAGCATAATATTATTATTCTATTATGGACGAAAACTGATCATTTGATTTTATTGTAATTTAAAACATAATGTATAGATAAATTGTGGAAATTGTGTATATTTATTAAATCTTCGTATATTAAATACAGCTAATATAACTTGTTATATCGTTAGGAAACAAATTAAATTAACAGTAATTATGTTATAAGATTAGGAAAGGAAATTAAACATAAACATCTGTTACATCTTTTAAGATTTATGTTCTAAGAATTAACTTAGTTTTAAGCAAATTTTCACGGCAGCCGGTAAAAACACATAAAACGTTAATTTGTTTGACAAGACAAGGGCAAATTTATTTTATAATATTGACAAAATTTAAAAAAATAACTAATAGAAAATAAAAAAATGTAATATTAAAGAATTTGAAAATGTAAATTTTTTTATTCAATAAAAATATTCGTAATAAACTTAATTGTTTTTGAATTTTCAAGTTATATATTCGTATTAACAAATATAATAAAAAAATATAAAATATATTTCGAAGCGAAACATTAATATTAAAATCATATACTCAATATATTTCAAATAGAGTTCTAAAGTCTTGTCTTATTTTATAACTTATATTAAGAAAGTTTTGTGTTCTTAGAACTGCGTACATTTTTTTTTTGGGATTACTCTTATATAATTACTAAAATAGATAATATATTCTACTTTCATATTAATTATTGTGTTAATGTTTTTAATTTAATTAAAAGTCACAAATTTTTCATTCAAAAACACAAAATGTAATAGTGGTAACAGTACCACTATTACATTTTGTGTTTTTGAATGTGTACTCAGTGAATAAAGTACTCTAACAAAATCAAAAACTTCAATTCGCTGAATAAAGCTTTGACTTAAATGTTAAGCATTTTTTAAATTAGAGATTAATGTACCAATTTATATTTACAACGTTTCAAAGGAGGTGGCAGTGTGTCACATCAAAGAATACATTGAAAAGAAATCGAATGTTTCTGTTACTTCAGAAAAAATTGACATGAAATCGAGGAAAGATTATGACTCATTTAAGATTTTTGTACCAAAGCACAAATTAGATTTAGGTCTAAAAGGAAAAAAGAAACGCCTGGTAAACAAACAACATGATAACGGACACCAACCAAAGAATAATACAAAATAAACAAACTAGTTAGTTTTAATTGCAAATGTTTTAAAAGGTCTATTGAAGGCATGCGATTGCTATGCCATTTATGCGACATCATAGCCCTGCAAGAGACATGGTTGTTGCCTCATGACCTGCCCTTACTCAGTACCGTAAACGAAAACTTCGGGTGCACTGGAACGTCGGCGGTGGATCCGTCGGCCGGGCTGCTCAGCGGCCGCCCACACGGAGGTGTGGCGATCTTATGGCGTAAAAGTGCATTTGAAAAAGTTTCGGTAATAAATGGTGATAACGTAAGGATTGCAGCTGTGAAATTAACTGTAAGTACTCGATCTATAGTTCATAGTTATAGGTTTTTAGTGTCTACATGCCGACCTGTTCTCAAGAAAGAAAGAAAAAAGAAGCCTTTTAAAAGAAAATTAAAGTGGTGTCCAGACAGACAACAAAAAAATAAAAATGGACGTCTTAGCGTCAGATTTATCGGGGAAAAAAATTTGGCAGATTTTGGAAAAATACAAATAAGTTAAATATTAGGCCCAGCATCCCCGTAAGCGTAGAGGGTGAGCATAATTTGACAACAATTGCGAATGTTTTTAAAAACATTTTACAGTAACATCTCTTTTAGACTCAGAGTCGATTAGCAATAGTGATATTGTGTCTGGGCGATCTGTTCAAGTTTTGGTAAAAAATGTAACGAAAATTATTACTAATATGTCGAAAGGAAGGTCACCTGGTCATGATGGCGTAAGTATAGAACATTTTAGATACGCCGGCGAGCATCTGCCTCGTTTACTTGCGACACTCTTTAATGGCTGTTTGGGACATACCCATTTACCAGAAGCGTTAATACGTACCATAGTAGTGCCTGTTGTTAAAAATAGAACGTGAGACACATCTGACAGGAATAACTACCGGCCTATATCGCTTGCAACGACAGGTGCAAAAATACTTGACAGTTTGCTTAACGGCTACCTCGCTAAGCATGTAAGGCTCCATGATGCTCAATTTGGGTTTCGACCGGGTGTTTCTACAGAAAGCTTTATTTTCTGTCTAAAGCATACTGTTAAGTATTACACTACGAGGAAAACGCCTGTGTATGCGTGTTTTTTGGACTTGTCTAAGGCCTTTGATCTTGTAAATTATGAGTTGCTGTGGGAGAAGCTAAGAGGCACAGGTATGCCGACGGAATGTACTGAATTATTACAATTTTGGTATAAGCACCAAAAAATCAGGTTAGGTGTTCAGGTGCCTTGTCAGATGAGTATACCCTTACGTGTGGCGTGAGACAGGGTGGACTTAGCTCTCCTACTCTCTTTAACCTATACGTGAACGAGCTGGTTGAGAGGCTCAACAGCGTCCATGTGGGATGCTATATTGATGGCCAATGCGTCAATAGCTTGAGTTAAGAAAATTGATAGGGATCTGCGAGTTGTACGCGAAGACCCATGGCCTGGTATATAATGTCACAAAAAGTGAGATCCTCGTGTTTAAGGCTGGTAAGCGGTTACCAGGTCGTGTGCCATCAATAACTCTTAATGGGTCAACATTAAAAAGAGTTGACAATTTTAAATATGTGGGCCATATTATTACTCCTGATTTATGTGATAATGAGGATATTGAGAGGGGCGTAGGGCGCTGGCGGTAAGAAGCAATATGCTCGCACGCAGGTTTGCTCGTGGTACTGCGGATGTCAAGATTACCCTTTTTCGGGGTCTTTGTCAGTCGTTTTACTCGGGGGGCCTGTGGGTAAGCTATACGCGTCGATCCTAGAGTACTCTACGAGTTCAGTATAACAATCCCTTCAGAATGCTGTTGAGACTACCACGGTTTTGCAGCGCCTCAGCAATGTTCGCAGACGCACGGGTTGACGGATTTCAAGCAAGTATGCGTAAAAAAGCATCGTCTCTGTTGCGGCGCATGAGGGCCAGCAGCAACAGCATTCTGAAGACAATCATGGGCTGCCCTCATTGTTCTATTCAGAAACATTGAATAGAAACAATGACGGGCCAAATGAAATAAAATAAAATAAAATATTTTTATAATGTAGCTAACAATAATTAACTTAGTTTATAAGTAAACATCGTTACTAACATACTAGCACTATATGGATGATCTTGTCCGAAATAAATGTTTTTATTATTATTATTATTATTATTATTATATTATCACCACTTTCAAGAAATGTTACTCTTATATTTGTAATGTAGGCACACCATTTGTCTTATATAATTGTCAGATGTAAATGCATTTCACCTTACGTGCAAACACATTTATTATGCTGGAAACTTATAACCTTTTATGTTATTTATAAATAACTTAAATAAATTAAATTAACGTATATTGGTAGTGTGCGTTTATTTTATACTTAAAGTGTTTATACTCTTTCATGATTTAAGTTTGTATAAAATTCCATAAACAATTTATGATAGGTGCTCAAACAAATAAAGCAGGGCTAGGATCAAGTAGGAAAGAACCAGACATAGAAATAATAAAATCCTTTATTCGGCACGATGAAAATGATAATTACCGGTTGCACGCGATGAGCCTAGAATTGCAAAACGAATGGGTGACCATAGGAGATTTTTGTATTCCATTAGCTTTACGATGGCGCACCCTGCTTCATGATTGGTCCCCAGCATTATTAAAATTTTATCTTAATGCATTCCAAATCACTCTCCCAGATCAAAGTAACTTAGTGAGATGGGGCAAAGCCACTGAAAAATCTTGCAACATCTGTGGGGAGGCAGTAGGAACCGCGAAACACTTGCTAGTAGGGTGTAGGGTACTATTAAATAGAGGTAAATACTCGCGTCGCCACGATAAAGTATTAGAAATCATACGAGAAGCGGTTAGTCTTTCTGTAGCAAGAGCGCAGAGGGATATAACAACTACCAAAAAATCAGTAGAGTTCGTAAAGGCAGGTTCGTCCAAAAAATCTAGATTAAAACCTTATTCCATCTTGGACGCGTCTCCTGATTGGACTCTCATGATGGACACGTATGAAAGGCAATACAAAATCCCCGGGGATGTTTGTGTTTCGTCATTTAGGCCAGACTTATTCCTGTACTCAAAACAACTAAGGCGCGTTATACTTGTGGAGCTTACTGTACCCTGGGAAACAAACATACCCAAAGATCATACATTTAAGCTTAACAAGTATTACGAACTATGTAACGAACTGATCAGGAATAAATTTATAGTTAATTTGTACGCTGTAGAAGTAGGAGCGAGAGGTATAACAGCAAAATTTCTCTACAACTTATTTAAGGATCTCGGCCTTTCTAGAACGATCATCAGTTCATTTCTGGAACGTATTTCAAAGGCGGCTTTAGTAGGTTCTTACGATATTTGGTTAGGTAGGGAGAGGAGCGTAAACAGTGAAGGTGAGCATGTATGGCGCATAGTAAAGGGGCAACTTAAACCTACATCTGGGTCGCAAGTCCCAGGCATTGTTTGCGCTCCTCTTCTTGCAACGCGATGGGCCCGGCACCCGCACGGTGAATCCATGGAATGCTAAGAGGCTTCGTCTCATAAAGAAATTTCTTTAGCATAAATATATATATCATACTTTGTGAATGTGAAAAAAAAGCTATTTTGGTTATACAAAAAATATTTATACAAATTGCACAAAACAAACACTTTGATATTTTCAATTCACGTGGCTCCCCTCATCTCATTTTAGTAAATCCCTTTGACCTAAGATATTAAACTTTCAAGACGCAATGTTTAGTTGTTTATTCTTCCTTCAAAGCTTTAAGCTTGCTTGTTTACATTACTACAAAGAAAGATTGGACAAGCTTATTGACTCAATCTTGTTGCGAAAGCCTTATATTTTCATGTGTTTAGTATATCAGAAACTGGAAATCAAAACTGAAGCTAAATTTATAAATAGACGGATAACTTAGTTTATTTATTTATTTATTTACTAAGGAGGTAAACATTTGTATAGAAGATTTAAATAGCTATAATATGAACATACATACATTTTAAATAAAATAAAATTAGTAGTGCATGTATGGAAATAAGAGTAACATGTGCATATAATAGTGCGTGAATAATAATATCAACGGAGAGCAGTTCGGATTGTCAGGAACCCGGTGCTTTGCGAATAGCTGGACTTTTTGGTAATGCGTAGAGACGTTGTTTTTCTGTGAGTCTTCTATCGCATTTAAAACGGGGAGTGTTCTGATGAGCTATTCTATCTGATGCCTTCCATCGAATTTCATTACCGCACAGAAAGCCTTGGCCTCCAATACCATCCATACCACCTGGAATTGTCAGTTGTAAGGGATTCACTTATTAATAAGAAAATTGGTATAATGATTTTGTTACTACACCTTTTCAGAAAGTACGGTGTTATAAGGTCAGGCTCAAATCGTTTATAGTTTATAAATAAAATATTATGATAATTTAAAGCATAAAAATAATTTTACTAGTGATAAATTAAATTAAAGTATAAAGATATAAGTAAGTATAAATAACTTTTGATCATGAGTACGACAGTCATATCTTGTTTTTATTCTATTGTAATATTACACTTAATTTTTTGAATACCTAAATATAAAATCAGTTAAATCCCAATATTAGAACATTCAATATACGTAAAAAGAGATAAAAAGAATCTTTTGTTTTTTATTTCAATACCCAACACCTTATTTCATAAAGCAGAAATATCCGACACCTTATCAAACTAAATCCAACTGTCCTCAGTAACGATACCGTGAGATTTGTGCCTGGAGTTGAACTAGACTAACTTACAACAATAACTTTGAATTCATACCTCATTAAGACAGGGCTGCAGAAACCTAGTTAAGAAGTCTAGTATAGCAATTCTTGAGTAACTTCATTTGTTCTGTTGCTATAGGTTTACTGTGAAATATTGAACAAGGTCTATATTCTATTTCGTTAAAAAAGTACTAGTATAAATAATATATTTACGTAAAAAAATAATAAGATTTAATATTGAAAATTATATAAAAAAACTATTTCTAATATAAATTTTAGGTCATTTTATAGAAAATACAGGCTTCGTAAATTGTAGAAAATATTTAAAAGGTTTTTAAAAACGTTATAATATATATTTTTTTATAAATTGTTATAAAATTCAACCAAATTGTGATGTACCCGCTGTCTGATAAAGTATATTAATGTTGTAATGGTACTAGTACTAGCTTAAGCCCGTTGCTTCGCACACCTTGAAGAAGATAATTTAGAGCCGAGGACGGTTTGAAACCAAATTTCATCTTTTAAATTCTATTCTAATTCTAGATGGTAAAATGTGACTCTTCTCATCAATATTTTACATAATGTTGATATTCTATTGTAGTTATAACTTTGATTATCGAAATCAAGATGGCCTCCGGTGTCAGTGACGTTTCGCTAGTGTACAAAATGGCAACTGCGATTCGTCTGTCATCGTCATTAGAATTTAACAAAATACTCGACAATCCGTATTTTGAGGATACATGTTGGCGATTCGAAATTTTTATTTTTAAATGTTTTATTATTGAGGCGAAGTTTAATCAAAATTATTAATATAGATTTACCTTTGTGAATGAAGGCTTCAGACAACGCAGTATTTTGACTCTTTCTATTATACGTTGTGTTGATTTTACCAACTCTTTTAGTCTAATTCCGTGTAAAACTGTAATAAGAAAACTATCCAGCGTTTGTCCACAGAATACACTTTATTTGATGTTCCCTTTGAGAATTAGAACACATAGATCCGCCAAGAGAATCAATATAAACAAATATATATTATCTTATATTTAAATTTTTGATACAAGCATTTAATACAATTAAAGACAATATTTTCTTGAATTATAAAGATAGCATTATTGGTATAACGTTAAAAATTATTTAAAATAATTGTATTAATGACAACAAGAGAGCTGTCTGTGAGCGAGTTGTGATTTTCACACAAAATAAAATGTAAATTATAATAATTACTTGTCTCATATTTTGAAAAAATAATATGAAAAGTTACGTTATATATATATTTTTTTTTAATTATTTCCCTTTTTTATTATTAATTATATATATATTAATATTAGGACGGCTTATCGAATTGATTGCGATGGTTCTAGTTGTTCGTACATTGCTTAATAAATATATTGACGTTTGTGAAACGGTGATCACAATAAAAAAAAAACCCGGCTGAGTTTGTTGTGTGGTTCTTCTCAGACCAGGGTGCGTTTGGAACTCGTAGCCTTATTTTGTTACATACGATATCAAAATAGGCCCACCTGTCACTTCCATTTGACGTACACAAGTGATCACCATTATAGATACAAAATGGAAAATATATAAATAAATAAAATAAAACAAGTATGTTAACTTTGCCTTGAACTTTGGAAACTGTCTTTATAAATAAGTTTCTTAATTCTATGTAGATCGTATTCGTATTATATTCGAATATAAAAAATAAGTTAAAAAAAATCGAAAATTAAAAAAAGTAAAATTGTAGTAAATCTTTAAAAAAATATATGTTATAATTATAAGTACTTAATCTCACGTCATTTTAATAAGAGAATGTCGTCGTCATAGTAAATTACTTTTGAAAAATAAATACAAACGGCTATAATATAAGTACCATAATTAAGATTTTTCAAATGATTCAACTAATTAAATATTGTAAATATATTAAGATAGTAAATCTTAATATTATATAGTAATAAGTGTGTGCTACGAGATAAAAGACACGATGGGCGTTACGTCAAAGCAATCAAGACATATAAGAGCTTCAGTAATTACTTAATGGAAGGAGAATGAACGAGCGACATCGCTCTTTTAAGATATTATGACTACACACATACTGTATATGTTGTATAAGAATTGAAAAGCTTCCATACAAACATTTTTTTCTGCTATATGCATTAGATATTGATTGTGGATAATGGGATATTTTTTATATTTTGTAAATAATATTTGTGTATTATTTAATATTCATGTAGTATTAGTGACATCAAGTATATTACATTAGTAACGTTATAGATGACCCTTATGTTTCTTTTCATAAAAGAAATTGATTTTATTCTTAAAGATATTCATTATTTTCATCTTTCTTATAAAAAGTTACAGAATTTTTCGCCTTTAAACTAAACTCCTAACTTTTACTATAAATCGCTTAATATTCTCCCGTGCTAGCTCCCTTCGACATTCTTATTTATTTATTTATTTATCACTTTATTGCACTGTATAAAAAAAATAACAAGAATAGACAAAACAAAAACAAAAATATAAACCGTGCAAAGGCGGTCTTATCGCTTAAAGCGATCTCTAACAGACAACCTTTGATGATAAGTAACAATAAAAGATCAGATGGGATAGTGCAAATGATAATACATATTAATATTCATAGATGATAAACATACTTATACTAGAAATAATATATACTTATATACCTACATATTAAATTATATATATATATATATATATATATATATATACATTTGTAATAATATTTGATAATGTTGCTTTAAACGATTTTTAAAAACTGATAAAGTAGGAGATTTTCTAATAACTAAGGAAAGAGCATTCCAGAGTCTTACAGATTTTACAGAAAAAGAGTTAGAATAAGTGTGTGTGTTATATATCGGTATTTTCAATTTTATTTCATTAAGAGAACGGGACTGAGAGCCAAAGTATGTAAAACGCTCTTTAAGATAGGAAGGAGTTAAAGGATGAAAGAGAATGGTATATAAAACGGATAGAAGATGCATGTTTCGTCGTTTCCTTATGGGTAGCCATTCTAGCTGAGCACGGTGTTGCGATATATGGTCGATTTTTTGGGTAGACCTCGAAGAATTCGGTCTGCCCATTCATTTGTCCCCTACTTTCGAATTTTGGAAAAATTTCTTCACAGGAGGTCTTCTTATGACCGCCTGAGTCCGAAATGACCATTGGTCAAAAAGTTTATATATATATATATATATATATATGCGTGCGTGCGTCCAGATTCGACTTTTGTCAGCACGATAGCGGCCGCAGTTTCGCTCGGATCGCTTTCAAACTTTGCACAAAAATCAACCATCTAAAATTAAAGGTCAAGTTCGTTAACCAGATAAATCCGGCCATAGGAGGCGCTAGAGCCTCACTTTTTCTGATTTCAATTTTTTGACCATAACTTTTTCCCTATACAAAGAAGATCATTTGCGTTCATATCATATGATGTCTTTGATGAATACCTATAACTAATGTAGATAAACCGAAAACCTAACTTCAATAACTTAGGGGTGGGGTAAAAAAACCGAAAATTTTTGGAAAAAAAATCATAACTTTTTTCTGGTAAACATTCTTGCATCACAAGTATTTTTAGTAGGAAGGTTATTTTTTACTCTAAATTTAGGTACTAAAAATTTTTCCGTAAAAGATACCGTTTCCGAGAAAAAAAATAAAAACCGCTTTTAGCTTGTAAATTTTAGGTAGGTAAAACCACGGCAACTTTTTTCTGGTAAACATTCCGTCCTCGCAAATATTTTTAATAGAAAGGTTATTTTTTACTCTAAATTTAAGTACCAAAAGTATTTCCAAAAAATATACCTTTTCCGAGAAAAAAAATTAAAACCGCTTTTTGCTTGAAAATTTTTGATGTAAACAACGGCATCATGTATTATTCTTAGGTAGTGAGTTATATTTTAAATGAGTTACACACGAGGTCTACCCACGCGTGTCCCCCTGCGGGCACGGATTTTTTTAAATTAAAGATGAAACGAATGCAGATGTTTTGTAATCGTTCGAGTTTGTTGAGCAATACCTCTGAAAGGTCCAGACCTTTCAGAGGTATTGCTCTACTACTACGCAAATACAGCTTACCCAGGTAAGCTGTATTTGCGTAGTAGATGATCGGAAGAAGAAGGGTATTAGCTAGGGTATTAGCTAGGCATTCTTATTGAATGCTTCAAAACTCAGAACTATTCTTGCATCTTATCACTAATTAAGTAATATGAAATGGTCGGCCCCCCATGACTTGCACACACACTTGGAACACTTGCTGATAGACATAGAAGCATCCAACCAATGGCTATAGGCAGACTTACTATTTCCTGAAACTACAAATTTTATTATTGCTATTCAAGATCAAGTCATAAACACCAAAAATATAAAAAGTATATTATATAAGATCCAACAATCAGAAATGACAAATGCCGGAAATGCCACATTCACTCAGAGACTATCCAACATATCACAGGAGCTTACCCTCACCTTACGAAATCAGATTACACATTGATTACATTGAAGATATAAAAGAAAAGGTGAAAAGGATATGGAGACAAGAAGAAGTATCCATATCCACAATTGTCCTAGCAACTATTGGCGCGATTCCATAACATCTCCACTATAGCTTAAAAGTTTCAAATATAGAAGACAAAATTAACATTAAACTACTGACAACTGTATCACTAAACACTTGTAGTATGAAAATTTTAGCAAATTAAATAAAATAAAATTATTCCCATAATATAGTTCTATGTATATCAATCCCCATAATATTGTCCTTGAAAATAATAACACATAATCACAGTACTTACCTTCCTAAAAGTACTGTCATCACGTTTACATACGACATTTATTTGATTTCTTTAATGGTATTTACTTGGCAAAACCCGTAAATATAATTGTCACTAATTAAAAACAGTGAAAATTCTTAAAAATTGTTTAGTTTCTAATTTAAAACCAAGTTACATGCCATAAATATAAAACTACGCTGTTAGTCGCACTCTTTTTTTGGGATGAAATAAGTTGAACCTTCTTAGGTAGAATTCGCAATACAAGGCGGGGCGTGCGTCATAAAATAACTTACAGAACATTCTGCTTGACTTTCCACATTATGAGGAAAACTCCGCGATTTTACTTCTATTGTAATAAGGTTTAAAACTGCGAGTCCATTTGTGATTGTGATTTGTTACAATATTTTAATGAGACATTTACAATATTTAGAGTATTACATGTAAGTATCAAATTAAAATACAGAAATGATTGCTTACCCAGCCAGATTACGTTTTTTATTGCAATGTAAGTACATTGCATTTGTAAAAATGTACCATAAGTTTTATTGCGTTATATTTTATATAATGAGAGTGTTTAGTAATTTACTAATTGTGTGAATTTGCACTATAATTAGTAAATTACTTATAAACTTAATTGTAATTTCTTTATTCTGTGCATATTTTTATAAAACAAACATTGAATATTTAACTACAATAACATTATAAAATACACCCACTTTAACAAGATTAATCGATACTAAAGTAATTAATCTTGTTACTGAGTCACACTGTTCTCATTCGCAAAATAAATATCTTATAAAGTGCATTCTGTGTACATAATAAATATAAATAATAAAATAGTATATTCATTAATATTTAAAAAAATTTAAACGTCAAGCTTTCAAGATCTAATTTCTAAAAGAAATATCATAGACTAATTAGTTCTCTTTATATAGCTGTCTACAGATAATTCACAAACCTAAAGGTTTCAGATTAGATGATTAACAAAGATTAACACTTAAAATGATATCTAAAATGCAATTGCAATCTGATTTTAAAATGCAATTTCTCCTTCTTAGCAGATGTACACGACAGATTACTTCGTTCTTCTAGCAATTTACTGCTCCACACTCCTCTTCATCGGACTGGTTTCTTATCCAACTCATCTGCTCTAACTGCTGTCAGACTTGGGAACGAGTAACCGGAACATATACGAAAAGCGCCGTCTCGTGACTCATTCAACCGCCAAGCCATAAAACAAATTTATTTCAATGGATAATTTATAATGTGTATATTATGCATGTATGTATGTATAAATTATGGATATTTTACTATTATATATATTAATATATATAATAATTAATATATGTATACATGAATATGTTTATATATATATATAATATAGCATTATTATAATGTATTGTATCTGTTATTATATTCTATGATTGTATTTATACTTCAGGATTTTTTTATATTTTTAGCTTTTTTTGTTTTCTTTTTTTTTTGCACGCCTACCAATGTTCTCTCATGTACACTCTAAAGTTGGCTGGTAGAGAATGTCTTTGTGGCATTAAGCCCGCCTTTTGTGCATTATTTTGTATATTGTGCAATGAAGAATTAAATAACTAAATAAATAAATATCTTGCATTTTATTCTAATAACATATAGTATCTTACCATATAGTAAGAAAATATTAAAAAGTATGTATAAATCTTCATTAATGACTAATAATTCTTCATAATCATCATAAATGTAAACTCATTTAACTGCTATCTTAAATCAGTTTTATTTGGTTGAAGTTATTAGGAATGCTATTTTAATTTGCTGGGTTTTTAGGAATTGGGTGTTTTTTTATTTAGTATGTCGTCATGCAAGAAACAAATCCTTTTAAATGTCGTATTAAATTATATCAAACATATTTTATAAAAAATATAATCAACAGAATTAATTAATTAAAGCCAACAATTTTAAAATATAATATATGACTCTTACAGCTTAATACCTTCTTATTAAGCTAATTGATTAATAAAGGTTTCGTTGCGACTGATTGTTCTTAAACGTCTAAGAGCCCCAATAGGTGATGATTACAACTGGTATGTTTTAGATATGCATATGGGTGGGTCTTAGTGTTCCCCATACCCACTGAACTGGTGGGTTTCTAAACTTTCTTTTTTCTTTCACATAACCGTAACCGCTTTTCCGAGTGCCACGAGGAAGTTATCAATATTCCACAATTATAAAGGTTGGTTCAGGTTGTTTTTTAACATTTGTGGTATTTGTGGTGGTGGTGAGCGAACTCGAGGAGTTTTGGGAGAGTGTCAGGGATGTTCTAAGTAGTGTCAAAAGTAATAAAAAGTTGATAGTATGTGGGGATGTTAATGGATGGGTTGGAACCGCGCAAAGTGGTTACGAAAGCGTGCTAGGTAAGTACGGTGATAAGAGAGTAAATGAGGCTGGAAAGCTTATTTTGGAATTTTGTAAGGAAAGAAATTTGTTTGTGGCAAACACGATGTTTGATCATAAATAAATTCACATGTACACATGGGAGCGAGCGGATGAAAGAAGTATGATTGATTTATTCCTAGTGGATCAGCGTATTCGAAGCCAAGTTATGGACACGCGAGTGTTTAGGGGTGCTGATCTGGGAACGGATCATTATCTAGTCTTTGCTAGAATAAGAGGTCTGTTTGCAGGTTGGCGCAGCCACACAACGTGTCCTAGCTTGGAGTCGAATTATCCCATAAGGAGCTGGAAGCTTCAAGATCCACCGATCAGAGAGGAATATCAAGAAAGGGTTTCCAAGAAGCTAGAAAGCTGTGATTCTGGAAATGAAAGTGTTGAAGAATGCTGGCAGAACCTTAGGGATGGTATGGTGAAAGTAGCGACAGAGGTATGTGGTAAAGGGAAAAGAGGTTTCAGTAAAAAGCGCCATGAATGGTGGGATGATGAAGTGAAAGACGCTGTGGAGTTAAAGAAGAAAGCATGGCTCTTTACAGAGATCACTCAGCCTGTGTGCGAGTAGGAGCTGACATGTCGCCCTGGCTTGAACTCAGATCGGGTGTTAAGCAAGGTTGCGCTATGTCAGCTTGTTTGTTCAATTTGTATTTGGATAGTTGTCTCCAAGGCGTGAAAGACAGTGACATGGGAGTGAAAGTAGGTGACCTTAACGTCAATTGCTTGCTATATGCAGATGATGCAGTGCTCATTGCATCATCAGTGCATCATCACTCTGAAAGATGGGTGTGAAAATAATGGTCTAAACCTGATTGCAGATAAGACAAAGGTTCTGATATTTGAAAGAAATGAAGAAAGAACAGAATGTAAGATCAACGTGAATGGTAAGATAATAGAAAAAGTGAATGAAGTGGTATATTTGGGAAGTATGTTTAGCCGAGACGGAAGATATGAAATGGATGTGGAAAGACGTATTGCTGCCGGTAACAGAGTTAACGGTGCTTTGGCTGCATTTTTGAGATGGCGAAACGTCAGCATAGCTGCAGGTTTGGCTGTACACAATGCAGTTTTACTACCGACGCTGTTATTCGGCAGAAAAACGTGGGTAACGCAGAAGAAGAATGTAAGAATTATGAATGCTGTGGAGATGCGATCTCTTCGCCGAATTTGCGGAGTCAGTTTAGCTGACCGAATCCGCAATGAAGAGATCCACAGAATGGCAGGTACTAGCAAAAATGTCGTAGTGAGAATGAAGAAGAATGTGCTCAGGTGGTTAGGGCACGTCGAACGAATGAGTGATGAAAGAATGGTAAAAAAGATTTATAAAGGAAAAGTGAGCGGTAAGAGAGACAGCCTCCCCCTGTCTCTTGAGTGACCTTCGAAAACACAGTAGCTATGATACTGAAGGACGGTCACGTAAAAAGTATGAGGACCCCCCGGAGGGCATGTATGAAGAGGTTAATGTCTGTGGTCGAGGCGAAAGAGGTATGCAGGGACTGTAGCGTTTGGCGCTCCGTCGCCTCTGGCTACCCCGCAAGGGATACGGCGTGAAGGTAAATAAATAAAAATAAATGGTATTTGACTTTTAATAAAGTTAGTGTCTACCATATTCTCTGTATTCTCTATAATTACCTGTGTACTTTTGAAATTAACACACAAATAATTGGGATGACGATCTCAAACATTCGATTCATAATTACGGTTAGTCAATATTAATTATCAGATTATTTTAAAATTTTTGTTTATCATTAAATTCTGTAAACAAAATCTAAATTGTAATATCTTAATAAATATTAAATTTGGAACATTTGTAGCACTTAAGACGGTGTTTGTTTAAATATAAATAAGATATAGAGATTAAATATTTAAGACACGTCGGTCACATAGTATTATTAATTAATGTTTATTATTTGGCGTAAACTCGGTGTAAGAGACGTATATTGCTCTTACAGATATCACGGCGTCATCGTATACTTGGTAAAGCCTTAAATCTGTCTACTATAGATTAAATTAGGTTATTTATGTATGTGAAATACAATTAACTTTATATATAAATACCATTCCGTGCATGATTGTATCTATGTAACATAAAATTCGAAATAACTGTTGTCCTATTTATGAGTAGCTAAAACATTTTTTTTTGACAGACTGACAGACTAACTTTTCAAACTTTTATTATATGTTTTTTATACTTGTGATAAGTTTAAATTTAATGTTTTATTCCAATTAAAGATACAAAATAGGATTCATATAAATAGCATCACAAAAAAATTTAGAGCGTAACTGATGTAGATATAACTTTTATACAAATTTTCTAAGGACAACCTTTGTAAGGGTTTATAAAATATGCACACAATTTTTGTAAGTAACTACTACCACTTCAATGATATAAAGAAAATATTATAAGGATCTTCTTAAAGTTTTATGTGTACATTTATAGGATCCAACTCAACTTTAATTATACATATTATTGTTTAGGAAAATTATTAACTTATCGTGTGTGTCTGTTATTTCTGTTTTATTAATACTCTGCAATACAAGGAATATTACCTAGCATCGACAATACTTTTTAAAATAAAAAATATTATATTAGTTGTCTTAAACTACAACAACTGTAGTTTAAGTGTTATCTCAGCCGCGACAGTACCATCTTCTTACAAAAGATCAGCGAAAATTAACTACGGCACCAACCTTTCTTACGTTAAGTGGAAGAACCAGACAAACATACTCCCTATTTCGTCCAGTGTTCTTGATGGTCTCATATGTCATAAGTGATGTTATAAGTCAAAGTCAAATGTCGGATTCTAGTTGCACGTTTTTTTTAAGGGTAGATCCATGGAAAAAACGAACAGGACACTTTTTTCTTGACTGACTCTTGTTGTCATACTAAAGTTGTTATTTACTTAAAAAAATATATATCACAAGCTATATAATTTTAAACTAAAGTATTTAAAGCAATTTGGCTATGTGTATGTGTGGTCATTACAGTAATGAAACGTGTTAAGATCTTTAATGAGAAAAAACCTCTCATACAACTTTATTTAATTCTCTTGTATTAGCAAAAACGACGACCAAATTAATTACGTGCCTTCAGGTTTTAATAAACATTTCAAGAAAGTAAGTAACTGAGACTTATTGTGTCTGTTATGTATGTTTGTAAAACGTCCCTGCGACAAATGAATTATTTTCTTATGTAGGAGTTGTTATTTATAAATATAAAATGTTAACAATGGTTATTGGAAAAAGTACTTAATGAGTACTGTATCTCATATACTGTGATTGTGACTGTAACTATGACTCCATCTCATAGTTTTTCCACTTTTTGCTAAATCTTAAAGATATTACTAGTTTTGTAAATTTTTAGTTGATGTAAATAAATATATTATTCATAAAAGCATAGAATCTCGACAGTGATTCTGTGCTATATGAATGTATGGGTTTTTAACTATTCGTAGAAAATTGAAAACGTGCTTCTAAATACGCTGAAAGAGGAAAAACTTTAAAACTCAATGCCCTAAACTTCGTCTGGCTGTAATTGCATGTAAGTTTAAAAGTAATGTTAAATCTTAAATGAAACATAAAAGTTTTTTTATATATGATATTAATGAGTGAAAAAATATTTTGTATTTCTTATATTGCAAATACTTAGTATGTTATATGTAAATATAATACTAAATATATCAATAAAATAACGTAGGTAGGGAGGTAGTTAGTAACTTTTGAACATCTGAATCCAATGACAGCTATTTTGAAATAATATTTAGCAGTATGCCATAAATTTATATAATTTATGATTAGTATTATATTCAAATGATATCAATTAATAATGCTTATTTGTTTCCAAAGTATTACCAAATTAATTATTTTCGATTGTGATTTTATTTTAAATTTACCCATATTTGATTTGACGCTCTGCGTTTGTAGCAACAATTTTCGCTTATTTGTAAATTTTGAAGTTTGAATTTGTCATAACCTTCCTAAATAGTTCTTTTTATCAGAAGGTTTTCCTGGATTCAATTTTTAATGTGTCTTATTGCGGCGTTGATTAAATATTATAGATTGCCTGCACTTATATTAAAATATTTGAAGGATCGTAAGTTATTTGAATTCTCACTTTTACCTTTTTTTTCTACCTTTTTTTTCGTTAGTTAGTTCATATGTTTTAATAATATACAGATTAATTTATTGAACTGTAGTGAATTGGTTTTTTTAGTACGCGTATACATTTCAACCGAATAAAAATTTTATAGCTAGTATACGTGAAATTATCAGCCAGCAGTAGCTGGATGTAAAGCCTGCCCTAATTTAATAAAAGTATTTGAGTTGTTTATCTCAAGTAAACCACCATGAGTCTAACTGGCATATTTTATATTGTATTCATCTCAAGTCATATAAATAAATTGGCTTCCTAATATCAAATTTGATTTAAACCGCCCGCTGGTTACACCCACTTAAAATTTAAAGTGTACAATATATAAAATATTTATTTTAAATATATATTTTATATATATATATATATTTTATATATTGTGAACTTTCAGATCTCTCTCGGAAAAACGTTGACGAGTGCCGAAAGAAACTTGTGTATTCTATAGAGACTTCCTTGGGGATGGTCTCTGAGTAGGGTGAACTGAACCACGTTCAATTCAATCCCGAAAAGACGCAGGTTTGCGCGTTTACCACTAAGAAAACCCCGTTTGTCGTATCACCGCTCTTCGAGAGCACTCCCCTCATTGCCTCGCCAAGTATCAGAATACTGGGTCTCGACATTTCGAGCGATTGTCAGTTTCGTGGTCATCTGGAGACAAAGGCCAAGTTGGCCTCGAAGAAATTGGGAGTGATCAATAGAGCGAGGCAGTACTTCAAACGATGCGTAGCGATCCTCCACTGTGCGGTTTTCAAGGACATTTTTTCTACGTTCTACTCGCTTGTGGAACGAACTTTTTTCGGCGGTATTTCCAGATCGGTACGACATGGGTACCTTCAAAAAAGGCGTTTATTCCTACCTACAGGGCCGGCAATACTCTTGTAAATACTCGGATGTTGCAAGAGTTCATGGGCGGCGGTGATCACGTCCATCTGTGACCTACCAGCACGTTTACTAAAAAAAAATCTAATTACTACTGATACTATTAAGAATTGTTAGATTTGAAAGAATTAACATTTTTTCAGTAAGTATATATTCTATAGCAAAAAAATACTTCCAAAGACTTTCTCAATCGGAAGTAAGATTGTAATAAATCCTAAATCATATCTGGCATATTCATTTTTAATTGACTCGTATCTTGAACCATTAAGTAATTTTAATAGTTATTATGAGAAAATCATATCAAGGGACCTAAGTTTCATATTGTTATACTGATTTACGAAGTTAAGGCCTACAAAAGTATCAATTGCTTGAATTAGCAGAAATTAATATACTAATGAGATGTTGTGAGAGCAATTTCGGTGTGAAATAATTACTTCTGACTTTCTTTTGTTCACATAATATGTAATGGATCTCAATTTATTTTTAAATTGTTAAAATTTCTGTGACCGACATATATTTTGCTTTGAAAATATTTTGTTTGCATTTGACTTTAATTCTAAAATTGTAATTAAGAAAGGTAAAAATATATATAGTTTTGAATGGGCAATGGGCTAAGTAACTACAAACTTTAATGTTTATTGAGACACAAGCATTTCTTAAGAAAGACTTTCCTTGTATCACCTAAATATCCTATTGTTTTTAATAATAGCAATAAAAAATGAGACAAAGCTTCTTAGAATTCCATGGATTCATCGTGCGGGTGCTTGGCCCATCGCGTTGCAAGAAGAGGAGCGCAAACAATACCTGGGACTTGCGACACAGGTTAAGGTTTAAGGGGCCCCTTTGCTATGCGCATACACGCTCACCTTCACCGTTCACGCTCCTCTCCCTACCTAACTAAATATCGTAAGAACCTACTAAAGCCGCTTTTGAAATACGTTCCAGAAATGAACTGATGATCGTCTCGATATAAAAATGCCGAGATCCTTAAATAAGTTGTAGAGAGATAATGCTGTTATACCTCTCGCTCCTACTTCTACAGCATACAAATTAACTATAAATTTAGATCTTTGGGTATGTTTGTTTCCCACGGTACAGTAAGCTCCACAAGTATAACGCGCCTTTTGTTGTTATACCCTTTTGCGCTCTTGCTACAGAGAGACTATCTGCTTCTCGTAGGATTTCTGTTACTTTATCGTAGCGAAGTGAGTATTCACCTTTATTTAGGCGTACCCTACACCCTACTAGCAAGTGTTTTGCAGTTCCTACTGCCTCCCCACAGACGTTGCAAGATTTTTCGGTGGTTTTGCCCCAACTTACTGAATTACTTTGATCAGGGAGAGTCATTTGGAATGCATTAAGATAAAATTTTAATAGTGCTGGGGACCAATCATGAAGCAGGGCACGCCATTTTAAAGCTCCAAGCCATTTTAAAAATCCAAGCCTTTTTAATAATTAATATTGTTTTGTGTTCCGTGGTTTAGAGCATTTTTATAAAAAAAAATGATGAACTACTTTACTACACTTGTATTTATCTCAAAATTATGACAACAATTATCAGTCTTATCCAAGAATTTTACAGTTACTTATAAAGGATTAAATTTTAAATGTTCATTACACGGAATTATTTTTATTTATGTCTGATACTTTCAAGTAATATAAGCAGGTTACTAGTCTTGAAGTTTTCAAAACTTATTTCACCTGGCAGTTGTGCTTCTGATAGTGTTCAGAGTATAAATGTCACGTTTTCAATTTATTGCAGAGCTCTGATATTTATAAAAATGTATAAAATATTTGATGTTCCAAAACATTTCAATAAATATTTTTTATAAATATTTTATCAAAGCGTATAATAATAAAATGTGTGATGAAATTTTTTAATTTTTTTTATTCTATATATTAGAACTATTTGTGACGAAAAAAACATACTTTTTTAAATAATGAGTTAGTGTTTGCTTTCATTATATGATATTTTTATTTTTATTTAAGTATTCTTTTTTTTTATTTTATTTTAGGTCCAGTGTACGAAATTTACTGGGGTGGCGCTCATACTTGGTTCACGGGTGAAATATTGAAACCTCTGCACCTCGTGAAATGCACTATAAATAATTTCCCAACATTATCTCATCCCCTAACGGACTGAGGTCTACTGTTCAGAAAACGACTAGTTTTATTAGATATACAAATGTTTTAGTAAAAAAATAACAACAGATCCTTGCACCATCTTAACAGTATTTTTGTAATAAGTCACTTTAAATTTAATTTAAAGTTACAAACTGTATTACCTAATCATAACATAAACTTTATACAAAAGCGGCAGAAATTCTAATATGTATCTTTTTCTTTAATAAGATCTTACAATTCTTAAGAGGAGGATGCTTAAAACTCGCCTCTTCTTCTCTACTCTTTTGCGATTTACTAATATTATATATGTGACGCGGTGATAAATTGTTCAGAATTCGTTAGTGTGAGTAAATAATTGTCTTCTCTCTTGATGTGATTGTGATAACTGAACGATGAATCACTAATCACTTCGTCACAATTGTCTTTTCTTATATTCACATACATATATATTTGTTTTAGCTAATGTATTAATGCCATGAATCTAGACTTCAATACAGTTCAATTTAAAGATATTAAGAAACAATAATAAAAATTCTGTAACAATTATTTTTGTAACATTGTCATATTTTTTTATTATTTTATTCTAAAATTATAGCGGTAAAGTTTGCGAGTTTATAAGTTTGCATGAAGGAGATAATCTTTAAAACTTTACAATCAAGTTTAAAAGCTTTTTTTTACCAATATTCGGAATGGACTTTAATGATGATCATAAATTTTTTTATGTATTACATATACGATTCCAATTAGAGTGCTTTATGTGGCGATGAAATTTACAAAATTTATTGAGTACGCAGTCTTCTTTAGAATACGCGGACGAAATCGCGGACAAAAACTAATACAAATACCAAAACTTCCGTCTGTTCTAACATACGATCACAATTTTTCAGTCTATCACCCCACGTGTGTAATGTTATCAGCATTGCCGCTCATAAATAGTCGCATGAATTTTATTGCGAGAAATTCATACTAGCAGTGTGAACGTTTATTAACATAATAAAACATAAACATAATGCTAAGTGTCACCTTTTGTTAGTACGGTTATAATTTAAGCAACATGTAATATAAAGGTTTGTTATAAGATCACGAAATCATAAATATTAAAACACAAATTTAATGTCATACAAAATCATTATTATATTGTATATAATGACGATGATTAAAATTAAAAAATACTTAATACATATTTTATATCTTAGTCAACTTTTGTTACAAAATATTTATAAATCTGGAGGAACTCTTAACAAACAAAAAACTTAAAAACCGCTTTCATTAATTAGATTAATTAGATTAATCAATCAGCAGCAAAGCTTCGGATGGCTGAACAAAGATTTCTCGTGATATAGGTTTTAATGCTAATCGGCAAAATAAGGTTATAAAATCTATTCATTAAAATTCCTTGCTTATTAAAGTATATAAGTCGACTCGTATCGAACGATTTAAATATTTGTTGTGAATCAATATCTCGTCTGTCTTGGCAAGAAATATTATTAAATGTACACATACTAGTACACAGAACACAGACATTGAGAAGCACGTCTTAAGAAAAAATTATACAAAATAAAGTACATTTGATATTTTAAACTTTTAAACAGTTGAAATTTTAAACTAAACTGTGTTAAACTGCCTATATTAGGTTTAGTTTCCTACAGTTTTTATTCCATAATTCCAGCAAACTTGCAGCGAGTATACAGTGAGTATGCAGTAAGCGTGATCTGAGTATTTATCAAGTATACGAGTAGAGCAAGCTTTAATTAAGCATACTGCAAGCGTATAGAGGGCATGCTGCAAAATGTAAAGCAGGCATTTAGCAAGAGCGCAGAAAGCATGCGATAAGTTTGCAACCAGTGTATATCAAACATGCAATAGCTGCAGAGGGTTTGCAAAATCGAATTCTTTTTTACGAATTTAAATGTTAACTGTTTCTACAGATTTATAAGATTTTAAAATCGATTCAATGATTGTTCAATGATTTGCATAAAGTACAAAGCGCATCAGAAATAAACTGTTTGTATCGTTTCTTAGCAAGCCATAAATTTACAAACAAATATACAAATTAACTACTGTAATCTCTGGGACGACTCCCGAATACCGTATTGTATATCTATTTCATTACAATATTATTACTCGCGTATAAATCCAATTTGGAGTCCTAACTAAGAATATTGAATATTATAAATTATATTCATCTTAATTAAAGTTTTATCTTGTTACTTATTCACTAGCGAATACATTATTAAAACTTTCTTAAATTATCAAAACAGTGCTTGTGGTGTATTTTGTATTTAAATTTAAATCTCTCTCTTGACTCTCTTGACTCAAACGCATGCAACGAGCGGTCCACTTGATACATTTGGACGATCCCCATTGAGACTGCAACAAATGAACAAGTCCAATTTGATTCAGTGCATATTTATTTATTGTTATATTTTTTTATAATATTTTTACTATGATGAAAATATTGCTTATATTTATATAATATTAATAAATTAATATATATTAGAAAATATTATTTATTACTATTCATTTTCTCTTAAAAATATCATAACAAATATGGCACCTATATAATTTAATTTTAAGCTTAAAATTATGGCATAAATATAAAAAAATAGAATTCATCTTTGTTTCAACACCATCTAAATTACTTTAAAAAATTGTCTTTAATCAGTAGATTAATATTATATCATCACTCAAATATATGAGAGACATGCCCATATAGTTCTAAACAATTATTAAATTATGAATAAAACACAGTTTAGAGATTAGATTAGAGAACACTGACAAGACAAGACACATCATACTGTACATCCCCATATTGACTGACAGCGACTCCTTGAATCTCTCTCAGTCGCTACTGGACAGCAACACCGTTGAGATGGCGATTTCCGAGACATGTAGAGACGATAAAACAGCCTCTCAATCCTCTCAAAAGTATGCCGCCGCCGATTATTATCTGGCCTCCTAGAGTAAAATTTTGTCACTTGAAACCTTATATATAACCAAGATACAGCAGATTGACTCAGATTTAGTTGATGCGTGACTTACCGCTGGCTAAAGCCCTGTTGTACCAAAAGGACAACTTGGGCGACATCTTCTTATCTTGTATCAATAGTGGCGACAAATTAGTAATCGTATCTTGCCGAAATGTGTTCAGGTCAACTTCTGATAAGTGACTGATAAGGGTGCGTTGCTTACGGGGCTTTTAATAAAGGGTTGCGTAGCGCAACTCGTTAGTACTACAAGGAGTAAATTTTTCGCATTTACCTTCATTGTTGTTGTTTTCATTGTATTGTTGGATTAAAATAATAAATGTATTAATTTAAAGTAATAGGCTTTAATAAAAACATAAATTTGGAACACTTATTAATTTTTAAAAAAAAATGAAAACACACCTTTTGTATAGTCTGTATGGGTGAGTCGTTTCAGGTGCACACGAGTGTATATTATACCTGTATAGGTTTCCCAATCTTATTATATTTGAGAGAAAAAGATTGTCACTTTTACTTATTTTATTAATAAAATTTAACGGTTTACGTAATAGTAAAGTTCTATATTTTAACTGTTAGTACTTCCGGCGTCTTTAATGGACAGTTAATAGCATCTGGTGTTGCCATAAGGCTATATCATTAGTCGTAGCATCTCATACCCATTATTTAATTACTACTTTAACCATTTTATTAACATAATAATGTAAATTTTAAAATAATTATATACATATGAGCTGTCTTTATGAGAATTATACCGCCTTTTCACAAGAGCTCTGCGTAAATTATCTATTACAGCTAACGTAAATACGGTGAATGAGAGACTAAAGAAAATGTCCAAAACTCTGTCTCTCTCTTCTCGGTTTTATCTACTTTTACTCCATTTACAAAACTTCATTTTTATAGATGTTCATAGGCAACCACTTATCATCCGCTGAATCGTCTGTTGGTTGGTATCTAATAATGTAAAAAAACAACCTATAGTATAGTATTGTTATATTAGGCTTACAATACTTAGCGATGCCTTTTATTAAGAGTTGAAATCTTTAAAAAAGAGTTACGATTGAAATTAATTACCAATCCTGATCTCATCCAATCTCATTTGTTGGAATTAAAACTCTAAAAGGATGAAATGGGGTCTTTTTTATATTTTTGTACTATAATGTTCTTGAATTTTCTAAATAATACTCAATTATTTATTATAAACTTAATATGTACTTATTTAATATATTTGAAAAAAGTTTTAAATAGAAAGCACTTATCGTTCTCTTCAAGTTAGAGAAAATAATATAACGAAATGTGCTTTAAATTAAACCACGTGTTAGCATCTAAGAGTTGTGAAACACTTTCTGCAAAGCAATCACGACACGTAAGAGCTTTACTAATTACTTCTAATGGAGTCCATTGCAGTGACGTTGAACTTTGTAAGATATACCTTGTTCGATATTTTATAATAGCAAACTTAACCTTTAGGATTTACTTAAACATTTTAGTTCTTCGTATTTTGGGGACCTTCCAACAGACTACTTTTAGCTTTATTAAAATTATATATGTACATAATTTGCTTCTATACCTTGCATGACAAATATTTGTCTCAATATTTGAAAGAGATACGTGTTTTTAACAAAATATAAGTAAAAGGATTGTTAGTCGATTCAATTCAACTCAATTGAGTTTATAATTAGCATTTTTAGATATCTTTGTAATTGATTCTTATAGTACTTTAATATCTTTCAGTTGCTAAAATTGCTCTTTTCTTAATTAATAAATGACATTACAAATAAAAGGCGCTACAATCTACAAATACATGTAATAGTTATTTAATGTAGTTCAATCAAATATTGTAGTTTTCATTTTTTACAATTTGTGTATTAAAAATTATTAAATGTGTCTGTCTGTTTGTATAACAATTATTGAAATAACCCTGCATACTTTGGTATTCAATTATTATATTAGAAACGTTTACAAAGTTAGATCAACTTTTAAAATTTGAACTTGAATCTTATATCCTCGTATATTATTTGAATTGAATATAGAAAATCTTATAAATGAAAATTAAACCACAAAGTTCTTGGATGAGTGAAATAATATCTGTATTTGATCATATACAATATATGTATAACCTTTATTATTAATATATAAACTTCTTAATTGGTTTGATCTACGATTGTTAAATTAAGTAAAAGTGAAAAAATATCGATATATATTTATATATATTTACACATATATATTACACATTAAGAGTACATTTCACCACTTTAATTTTCATATAAATTTACAAAAAAAAGAACAACATTGAATTTTAAATCAGGATCAATAAAAAAGATTATTTTCTTTAATCTACTTTAATTGACTGCACAATGCATAAATTGTAAACCACTCAGAATCTTAATTGAGTTGAATGTTAGTAACTAACTAGATATTTGCATACATGTTTACATCGATATTAAAGTATATAAGTCGACTCGTATCGAACGATTTAAATATTTGTTGTGAATCAATATCTCGTCTGTCTTGGCAAGAAATATTATTAAATGTACACATACTAGTACACAGAACACAGACATTGAGAAGCACGTCTTAAGAAAAAATTATACAAAATAAAGTACATTTGATATTTTAAACTTTTAAACAGTTGAAATTTTAAACTAAACTGTGTTAAACTGCCTATATTAGGTTTAGTTTCCTACAGTTTTTATTCCATAATTCCAGCAAACTTGCAGCGAGTATACAGTGAGTATGCAGTAAGCGTGATCTGAGTATTTATCAAGTATACGAGTAGAGCAAGCTTTAATTAAGCATACTGCAAGCGTATAGAGGGCATGCTGCAAAATGTAAAGCAGGCATTTAGCAAGAGCGCAGAAAGCATGCGATAAGTTTGCAACCAGTGTATATCAAACATGCAATAGCTGCAGAGGGTTTGCAAAATCGAATTCTTTTTTACGAATTTAAATGTTAACTGTTTCTACAGATTTATAAGATTTTAAAATCGATTCAATGATTGTTCAATGATTTGCATAAAGTACAAAGCGCATCAGAAATAAACTGTTTGTATCGTTTCTTAGCAAGCCATAAATTTACAAACAAATATACAAATTAACTACTGTAATCTCTGGGACGACTCCCGAATACCGTATTGTATATCTATTTCATTACAATATTATTACTCGCGTATAAATCCAATTTGGAGTCCTAACTAAGAATATTGAATATTATAAATTATATTCATCTTAATTAAAGTTTTATCTTGTTACTTATTCACTAGCGAATACATTATTAAAACTTTCTTAAATTATCAAAACAGTGCTTGTGGTGTATTTTGTATTTAAATTTAAATCTCTCTCTTGACTCTCTTGACTCAAACGCATGCAACGAGCGGTCCACTTGATACATTTGGACGATCCCCATTGAGACTGCAACAAATGAACAAGTCCAATTTGATTCAGTGCATATTTATTTATTGTTATATTTTTTTATAATATTTTTACTATGATGAAAATATTGCTTATATTTATATAATATTAATAAATTAATATATATTAGAAAATATTATTTATTACTATTCATTTTCTCTTAAAAATATCATAACAAATATGGCACCTATATAATTTAATTTTAAGCTTAAAATTATGGCATAAATATAAAAAAATAGAATTCATCTTTGTTTCAACACCATCTAAATTACTTTAAAAAATTGTCTTTAATCAGTAGATTAATATTATATCATCACTCAAATATATGAGAGACATGCCCATATAGTTCTAAACAATTATTAAATTATGAATAAAACACAGTTTAGAGATTAGATTAGAGAACACTGACAAGACAAGACACATCATACTGTACATCCCCATATTGACTGACAGCGACTCCTTGAATCTCTCTCAGTCGCTACTGGACAGCAACACCGTTGAGATGGCGATTTCCGAGACATGTAGAGACGATAAAACAGCCTCTCAATCCTCTCAAAAGTATGCCGCCGCCGATTATTATCTGGCCTCCTAGAGTAAAATTTTGTCACTTGAAACCTTATATATAACCAAGATACAGCAGATTGACTCAGATTTAGTTGATGCGTGACTTACCGCTGGCTAAAGCCCTGTTGTACCAAAAGGACAACTTGGGCGACATCTTCTTATCTTTTATCAATAGTGGCGACAAATTAGTAATCGTATCTTGCCGAAATGTGTTCAGGTCAACTTCTGATAAGTGACTGATAAGGGTGCGTTGCTTACGGGGCTTTTAATAAAGGGTTGCGTAGCGCAACTCGTTAGTACTACAAGGAGTAAATTTTTCGCATTTACCTTCATTGTTGTTGTTTTCATTGTATTGTTGGATTAAAATAATAAATGTATTAATTTAAAGTAATAGGCTTTAATAAAAACATAAATTTGGAACACTTATTAATTTTTTAAAAAAAATGAAAACACACCTTTTGTATAGTCTGTATGGGTGAGTCGTTTCAGGTGCACACGAGTGTATATTATACCTGTATAGGTTTCCCAATCTTATTATATTTGAGAGAAAAAGATTGTCACTTTTACTTATTTTATTAATAAAATTTAACGGTTTACGTAATAGTAAAGTTCTATATTTTAACTGTTAGTACTTCCGGCGTCTTTAATGGACAGTTAATAGCATCTGGTGTTGCCATAAGGCTATATCATTAGTCGTAGCATCTCATACCCATTATTTAATTACTACTTTAACCATTTTATTAACATAATAATGTAAATTTTAAAATAATTATATACATATGAGCTGTCTTTATGAGAATTATACCGCCTTTTCACAAGAGCTCTGCGTAAATTATCTATTACAGCTAACGTAAATACGGTGAATGAGAGACTAAAGAAAATGTCCAAAACTCTGTCTCTCTCTTCTCGGTTTTATCTACTTTTACTCCATTTACAAAACTTCATTTTTATAGATGTTCATAGGCAACCACTTATCATCCGCTGAATCGTCTGTTGGTTGGTATCTAATAATGTAAAAAAACAACCTATAGTATAGTATTGTTATATTAGGCTTACAATACTTAGCGATGCCTTTTATTAAGAGTTGAAATCTTTAAAAAAGAGTTACGATTGAAATTAATAACCAATCCTGATCTCATCCAATCTCATTTGTTGGAATTAAAACTCTAAAAGGATGAAATGGGGTCTTTTTTATATTTTTGTACTATAATGTTCTTGAATTTTCTAAATAATACTCAATTATTTATTATAAACTTAATATGTACTTATTTAATATATTTGAAAAAAGTTTTAAATAGAAAGCACTTATCGTTCTCTTCAAGTTAGAGAAAATAATATAACGAAATGTGCTTTAAATTAAACCACGTGTTAGCATCTAAGAGTTGTGAAACACTTTCTGCAAAGCAATCACGACACGTAAGAGCTTTACTAATTACTTCTAATGGAGTCCATTGCAGTGACGTTGAACTTTGTAAGATATACCTTGTTCGATATTTTATAATAGCAAACTTAACCTTTAGGATTTACTTAAACATTTTAGTTCTTCGTATTTTGGGGACCTTCCAACAGACTACTTTTAGCTTTATTAAAATTATATATGTACATAATTTGCTTCTATACCTTGCATGACAAATATTTGTCTCAATATTTGAAAGAGATACGTGTTTTTAACAAAATATAAGTAAAAGGATTGTTAGTCGATTCAATTCAACTCAATTGAGTTTATAATTAGCATTTTTAGATATCTTTGTAATTGATTCTTATAGTACTTTAATATCTTTCAGTTGCTAAAATTGCTCTTTTCTTAATTAATAAATGACATTACAAATAAAAGGCGCTACAATCTACAAATACATGTAATAGTTATTTAATGTAGTTCAATCAAATATTGTAGTTTTCATTTTTTACAATTTGTGTATTAAAAATTATTAAATGTGTCTGTCTGTTTGTATAACAATTATTGAAATAACCCTGCATACTTTGGTATTCAATTATTATATTAGAAACGTTTACAAAGTTAGATCAACTTTTAAAATTTGAACTTGAATCTTATATCCTCGTATATTATTTGAATTGAATATAGAAAATCTTATAAATGAAAATTAAACCACAAAGTTCTTGGATGAGTGAAATAATATCTGTATTTGATCATATACAATATATGTATAACCTTTATTATTAATATATAAACTTCTTAATTGGTTTGATCTACGATTGTTAAATTAAGTAAAAGTGAAAAAATATCGATATATATTTATATATATTTAGACATATATATTACACATTAAGAGTACATTTCACCACTTTAATTTTCATATAAATTTACAAAAAAAAGAACAACATTGAATTTTAAATCAGGATCAATAAAAAAGATTATTTTCTTTAATCTACTTTAATTGACTGCACAATGCATAAATTGTAAACCACTCAGAATCTTAATTGAGTTGAATGTTAGTAACTAACTAGATATTTGCATACATGTTTACATCGATATGTAGTCCAATCACTGTAAGATTAACCTTAATTTGTTGTTAAATTTGATGTATTAAAATTAAGAATCAAATTTTTATTATAAAATATTCTTTGAAAGTCTTATATAATTACTAGTCAAGAGCCTCTCGACCCTTCACAAACCTAATATCATTATTTTGCGTCAAATATTAATGAATGTAACATTAATATTAAAAAATATCATGAAGCAATCTCCTACTCGGCTACCTCCCAGCTACCTTCTAATGACTTAGAACTTAAGTAAGTTAAGAACTTGATAGTAAGTTACTTAAGTGCCATTTCTATCATTTATATTTGAACATAATATAGTACATTATAATTATTACGCTTTAATGATGTATCCTGATACAGTGCAGACTAAGTAATAAGAGATCAAGCTAACAGTGTGCGCAAGCATAGCCGATAAAGCAAATTGGTTGGTAATATGAGCTTACAAAGCACATCGTGGTTTCAAATATTGATAATACCTTCTTGAATGAATCACCTGAATAGAGGAAAACATATACTATCATAAAAATACTTTTTTATGAAAAAATAATAAACCTGGTAACTTCATGAAAGCTTTGTGTAGCTTTATAGTTTATGTCAGGAAAGCAGAAATGAGAAAAATAACTACAAATATTTTCTTACTTTAAAATAGTGCAGAAAGTTGTCCCCTTAACAATACCACAAACATTTACAACACGTAAATGGTTAGACTTCAAACTTTTCATTTATAAAAAATTCAAGCTATACTTAACTTTATTTCAATTTTGTATTTATGTATATAACAAAATACTCCGAATTTAATACTATATCGACTGTAAAAAATTGCACGTACTGGAAACGGTTGTAACATGCTCCATACGCGGCAACAGAATAACGGCAAAAGGATAGAATAAAATATTACTTTTATAAAAGCCAGCATTTAGTATTATATTCGTTAGTTAATCATTACTTTATTAAGTATTAAGTTCAAAGTTTTCTCGGTTATTGTTTAGTCCAGGTCTTAAAATTTAATAACGACGACAACTTAAAACAAAATCAACCCAAAATATTAGATGTATAATGAAAGCAGGTACTTCGTTACAAAGATACTATATTATTTTTTCTGTCCTCTACTCATTCTATTTTATACATAACTTATTCATTAGAATAATTTCAGTTTCATTCTTTATCAGATTTGGTGATGTAACGAAATTGTTTATTAAACAGTGAACTTTACATAACTTGCAAGTTATGTAGAGATTGTTTTAGTTATTAGATATACAGTTATTTAATTGGATACCCATCTTTTTATGGACTTAGCGTTACTTGATTGTGTGTTACTTTAATTATCTTCAGAACTTTGTCCAATACTCGACTGTCGGGAAACAAACTCAGAAAAGTCCCTTATTTCCCCTTTCTTTAACGCATTTAAGCAATAATGTCAGACCTATAAGAAATCGCTTTCACTGGAATATATAATTTATAAATTGTTGAAAATATAAACCAATAAAGGTGGCATTTAAATAAGATATCTTCATGATAGCCAGCACCTATCGGAAAGTTTATCGTATTGATTTACAGCGAGTAAAAAACTATAAGTAACGTCAAAATATTCTCTCAATGTTGGTGAATAACCAACAATGTGAATTCACGATGCAACAATGGACGCAGCCGGAGATCAAGTTACACAGAATAAAACGATTTGTTTATTTTTCCATGTGTCTTGTTATTGTGCAAATATTTGTAGAATTCCTCTCATTCCGCCACAAAAAGTATGTTTTTGACATAAAATCAACGTCTAATTTTAATAACTTCAGAAGACCTTACATTACATTGTATAAAAAAGGTTTTTACAATATTTGCTTAGGTATGGAGAGGAACGTGAACAGTGAAGGTGAGTGTGTATGCGCATAGTAAAGGGGCCCCTTAAATCTACACATGGGTCGCAAGTCCCAGGCATTGTTTGGGCTCCTCTTCTTGCAACGCTATGGGCCCGGTACCCGCATAGTGAATCCATGGAATGCTAAGAAGCTTCGTCTCGTCTCTATGTTTTTATAATTTTTGAAATTACCATCCATATTTTTTCATACTTCATTAATTTATGCGATTGAACTTCAATTCAATGTATTTGTTACCGCCTGTATTTTGTCGTATACTATGCTCAAAATCAATACTGAAATAGAGAAATTACTTCAATTTAATCATTTGAATAAAGATATGAAAGAATATTATGTTATACGATGATGTTATATGATATGACGGATGAGTAAGAAATTGTAAAAATGTACAGAATTATTTATAAAAAATTGTAAGCTCTCCATAATAAGGCAATAAGAGTTGAATGTTCCGTTGTGAGTATGACATAACATTATAACGCTCAAGAGAGAGTTCACTTTACCATGAAATTGTGCCATTGAATACTCAAATACATGAGATAATTTAACGAATCTACCACTATTTGAGCAAATACTTCGATAAAGATAATTATAATTAAATAAATATTACAATTGTTGTACATACAAATGTACTAAAATTAAACAAAACTATTACTATTATGTACATAATACAACTTTAGTAAGTACAAATCTCAAGTGGTCTCGTTACTATTAATGTGGAACCTGATTTCCATATATATGAATGTTGAATATATTGTTAATTTTTATGTCCCTGTGGTGTAAAAAATAGACTTTTGACATAAAAAATTGTGTAAAAACCCAACAAAAAGCAGTATAAACTAATGATACCCTGAAAAATAAAATGATACCCTGAATTTAAAATATAAAACTATGTAGGCAAGGATAAAAATGAGCGACATACTTAGGGACAAGAATATTCTACGACGATGGAAATTCACGCTGTCGTTTTTTGTTAAAATAAAAATGTAGAAATGATGGCCACTTTAGTCCACTTTTGTGCGAAACAGTTGTTTTAATTAAACACTTAGCTTGTATTACAATTGCAATTCTAATTATATTTCTAATGCCATTATACTATTATTTTATTTTTATTTAATAAAAATTATGATTTATCTTTTTTTGAGATTATAAAAGCTTCAGTAGTATACAATTCTAAAACAACATCTTTAATAAATTAAATTTCAACTAGAAAATAAGTTTTTGGTACACAGACGACGGAAACTATATGTAGTCTAGTAGTCTGTAGTAAACTGAAAATAAAAGGTAATAAAGATTTTTGTACAATAAAAATGTCAGCAGATGAAACGAACACTGAGCATTGTATTACATGTCGCAATTATTAAGGGAGTGTACTTTCATTAAATATATGCTCTTAAATATTACGATCTCATTACATCATTCTTACATTTCATACTAGTAATTAAATTATCCAATGCATTCAGACAATTCAGACAGTTTTTTGTATATAATTTGCACAAAAGGAAATAATATTAAAATAGCCAATTATGTTATATATGTATACTGCATAATTTGTTAAATATTTTTATCTTTAAACGATTTTTCCCTTCTTATTGTTTGTCAATTTAAAAAATTAAAACTAAGTAATATTTTCAAAAAGCCTCTTTTATGATTTAATAATTATTATTATTTATACTATAATCACGAATAAGTTTAAATTACTTAAATATGTATATACAATTTATAGATTGCTCCTATATAAATACTATAATTTGAGAAAAAAAAAATGCTTAGACAGATTTTTTGTTTTATATTATATTCTTTATTGTTCAAGAAGAATAATATGTACATAATAAAATATGTATATATATATATATATATATATAATAACGGCCTCATTAGAATTTCGAGCACCATTGTAATCAAATCAATGTGAATTTACAAACTGTATAATTAACAATAAGGATGACTTTAAGTTTCTCAAGAATTCAAAAATAACAGCTGTTAATTCGAGACGCGTTTGCACGTAATTTTCCTTGCTTTTCCCAAAATGAAGCAATCCTTATTCATGGCAAGTAATTTTTGAGGTAATCGCTTTGAAAGTAAATATCTTAACAATGAACATTATTTGCGAAAGTTATACTATAATACCGCTACTTATAGGTATTATACTTTAACGTTCGTTAAAGAATAATAATTTTGTGTTTAACAGTCAGTCATCCTTTTTAGAATTTTTAGTTAATAATTTCAAATCATTAAATTTTATAATAAGAACAACCGGAAAGCGTGACTATAATAAACCACATAGTGTCTTCCTACTAACGTGCGATCAATATGCTGTATGGTAAATTGGTCAACAAAAAGAAAACTTAAAAATGATATTATTCAAGAAATTTTAATATTAAAACTTAATGTTCTTATCCTACTATTTATGGAAATACATCCTAGGGACTTATCGCTCATACATAATCGCTGCAACACAAATAGTAATAGGCCTCAAGTACCTCATACTCGAGGGACTGGTAAAAATTTGATATACATTACGGTTATAACAAAATAAGTTATTATAATGAAATAATATTCTATGCTACCTTCACGTCAGTTATGTAAGCTATATTGATGATACCATATATTTAAGCAAACGTAATGTAAAAAACTTTAGGGGCTACCGGTCTCAATCACATTTAATCAAAGATAAAACTTACCGAGGATTATGTGAGATGATTAAACTTTTAACTCTACAATTACAATTGAAATTGAAGATTTTAAAGCGATACCTTTTTAATATGCTTCTTCAACTTTCATATATATTAATTTTGTAACATTAGAGAAATTTTACAAAGGGTTTTTCTAAAAATTATTGACACCACAAATTTCTTTAATTTCATTAATTTATCTGGGTTTTATAGCGATCATTTTAAATGGTAAATATATCTGTCTGTCGAAGGCCCTTTACTGCGGATACTCGTAATGATGACACAAACGTAACTTGACTAGCATGTTCATTAACAATATCAACATTCTTTAATTTTATCTTAGAGAGGAAAACACGGAAACTGACTTTTTTACAATATTACAAATAATTTAATATCCTTGAGAGACAATACAACTCAAAATCATCTTTGGTTGTAAGTTCAACATTTTTATGATGAAAGTATTGTGGACGTGACAAAAATCAGTCATTGAAATATTCAATGACATTTGAGTTCAGTAAATCGACTCTTTTGTTGTCGATCAACCGTATTACTTTACAATAGTGCATAGAACAAACAAACCTACCCTTTGTGAGCGTAAACATTGTCTGCATACAGGATTTTATTTCAAACCTTACTAGAGTTCAAGTTATAAATAAATATTAAACAATTGTTTTAATACTCGTAAATTACTAGTGTTATTATTTATAAGAAGAGTTTTTAGTTTTACTGTTTTATTTTTTATCACTTCATTTTCAATTTCAAATATGCATTTATGAAATAATTTATATAGATGGTAATATCTTTAAAAGTAATATTCTTAATTCTTCTAAGGCTAAAGGGTACAGGTTTTTTTTATAATAAAAGACAAACATTTTGTGATACATCAGGTATTTTGATCTATAGAATAATCAATTTATTACAATACTATCTTTTATCGTATAATGAGATTATGTTTATAAAGAAGATGAGGAAATAATGTTTATAAAAAATATCTTCTTGCGGATCCTTATTATAATATATATCATAGTTATAAACATGTGTCATGTTTTTAAAAGCTTTCTATTTTAAAATCCATGTCAGTCAATTTAAAAAATGCAGAGGCTAATTCTAAAAGCAATTTAGCAGTTTTGACAAAGTGATATTAGTCCGACAGGAGAGAAAAATTGCCAAATCCCTTGTCAAAACCTTGCCCATGTTATTCAATTTTTTATTTTTTTAATTCTGTTTGTGTTACTGACGATTTAAATCGTATCGTACCATTTTACAAAGATAGCTTCAGTTTTAAAAACTAGTTAAATATCCAAGTCCAAACTTTTTTTTTTCAAAAATGTTATGTATAGGAAAATTAAAATGATACATTTATTTTATGAGAATTATTAAACAATACTAAATATTCGCTTCTAACATTTGTGTTAAAAGATTTAAATCAAACTAGTTTTAATTTCCACAATAGTTTGATATTTTATATAAATTTTGTTACTACATATAATTAATCGGATTTGAGCTTTTGAAATGAAACAATATTTATATGTAATATATAATTATTAACTTGTGGCTAATAGTAAAATAGCGCTTATACTAATAGTCCAAGATAGTTTTTTATATAATATAATATAAGTAAATGTTCACAAATAATGTTCCAATAAAAAATCATATAATCAAGACCTTTCTTTTATTTTATATTTTATTAACTCTTTAAAATATTATCTCACTAGAGAACTAAACGCAACTTAAGATTGATGGCAAGGTCGAGGAATGTATTTAAAGGTACATCGCAAAGATTGGTTTTAGAAACATTGATAAAATTAAGTAAATTGTTGTATAAAAGTTATTTTTTCTTAAATATATTCTCATCATTCATTTCTTATCAGTCACTCTTATCAATCAAGAAATAATTCAAAATATAAAAAGAAGTTTACTTTTTTATCAAAATGTAAAAATACTTTATAATTAACTACAAGAAACTAAAATAAATTCTCAGTGTAGACTGTTTGAAGTATATTTTATTAAAGAAAGCAGTGTAGCGGTACAGTTATTTAAAGGCTTATTTGCACCTACAGAGTGATGTATACTATGAACTAAATGAAACTAATTCAATTTAGTTCACCTTTTTGAGGGTCTATATTATATAAGCTATAGCTATATTATATAGCTAGCTATTATCTTATACTTTAAACTTTAAAAAATAAAGCAAATGTGCATTTTACGATGTTTCGTCTTTCAATAAGATACAAAAATTTTAATACAACAAAACTAACTGAAAATGATACAAAAAATAGTCTTGTACAATTATTATAGTAAAAGAAGTAACCTTCAAACCACCACAATATAACTGCGCTTTGTATTAAATAATATATTAATCTACTGTATTACCTAATAGAGTAATATGCTAAGGTATATATATAGGTTTATCATTTTATAACAATAATATAAATATCTGTTTGTTAAGTTCCACAATAATTTGTACGAATCTGAACGTATTATATTTCTTTGAAATGTGTCTGCTATTAGCTTGAGGTTCTCCAAAAAGGTATCGCACAAAGAAAAGGAGTACAAATAAAAATGTATCTAGTTTATTCTATTTCAGGTAAATATGCCAAATATTCAGAATGCGACATACGCAGATATTACAAATAAGATAGTGTTTCTAACGAGGTCATTATTTATCTATTTTGGTGTAAATAGGTAAATAGTGGAAAACCTTGTAGAAATGTTAATATTTCTGTAACGTTTGCAGAAATATAACATCTAGTGTCATTTATTATTTTATTATTAACTAGCGAATGCCCGCGACGGTCGCTGGGATTTTAGGTTCTAGGGTTCAGCATTCCTGATCCACCCTGAAAAATAAATAGCATTATACGAAAATGTGGTATTTAAAATACAGCTTTGTAATAATTATTGTTTGAGTGTTGTTACAACAGGGGTTTAGTGAAAATAAATAAATTATCAATAAAATAATTTGTCGTGATTTTTGTCTGGTAAGGTATAGGTTATAATAGAGCTGAGCGTAAGCGAAGCTAAACTGTTTGGGAGACTATTTTTGTGTTTAGTTGTCTCCAGAATGCAACGAGATAATTAGCTAAAAATTATCTCATGTATGTTTGAGCCGAAACGCGAGTGTTATAGCGAAAACAGATTGAAAAAATGTTTAGCCGTTTAAAAGTTATCAAGAAAAGAAGAAAAGAGAGGGGCTCAGCTCAACACCCGTCGCGCACGGTTGGCGGATATTAGTTTTAAATGTAGTGAAAAAAGAGTAATGTATTTAATAACAGTAATAATTAAAAATATTATACTCTAGGCGTTATTAATATTAATAAACTTTAAAAAATATATTGAATAAATTATGATTTATTCAATATATATTTGAGGTATGCCTCAAATTACATAATAGTATGGCAACAATTAGATACAGAGAGTTTGATAACAGAATAAGTTATGTTATCGCAGTTATGTTATCATGAAATACAAGCACTATATAGAACTATAATTAAGTAAATATTTCCCTTATTCAGTTCAGCTACTTTCGAGTTCATTTGTTATAGTGCGTTATTATATGCACATATTGCAATACCAATATAGATTACTGAGTGTATTTATAAATAGTGTATTACCTCATTGTGACTTATTTAATAACTTGTCAATTAAAGTCTGATTAAATATGTTAATACTATCTAACTTTAACGAAAAACTGAATCGCTTGGTTCTAATCCGACAATCGATGTGACGTCATAATCTGACTTCAATCACTGGGTCAAGCTCTATCACTCACTGTCAGCTAATCACTTTACTGATACGGGTCACAATTTGGAGTATGAATTAAATGTTTCATTATTTTCGATTAGTACCCCAGACATTATAACGGTGTCGGAAAAACGAAACCGCATTTATCTTGCGCGAACATATTTAACAAGTATAATTAAGCTTCATAAGTGTTAGAATTGATTAATATAAATAAAATATATTAATGAATAACATAGGCATAATTATAAATTATGGTAATGTAGTTTTAAGCGAACGATCTTATTTCCAACTTTACACCAATTCACGAAGATGATACAAATAAATAATTCTATAAAACAATTTTTCCTAATTACCACCTTGTTTACGAAAATAAAAGAATAGTTGAAATATATTTTATAGAGTAAATATGAGTGAAGATTAATGGTGAGTGTGCGAAGTGCACGTTACATCAGTAAGTGCAATAGGGGTAGGTAGGGCGGCGGGTTGAATAGGGCATCCGAAAAGTCAACGATGATTTAAATTATTATATTCTCATCTCTTTATTAAATAATGTATTATATATAGATCTTGATCTTTACATACATACATTATTCGGTCCTCGGTTTTGGTTATTATTAACACAAAACTTTTTTAAATTATTTCTTTAGAATACGTGCCAGAATATAAAGTTTTAAGATATTAATTACGAATCTTACCTTTGTTCTTATCTTCAAATTGCTATATTTCTTTAGGATAATTGATAATTTGGTTTGTGTATACGCCATTTGAGAATGTAAATAAATTAATATGATACGTAATCAATTTTTTACGTGTATTGTAGAATATTATCAAGTAAGAAATTAATTAGCAAAAAGGTACAAGAAAAGTTCTGAGACGTGAAGCATCCAATAAGAAACTCAAAGTGAATGCTATCGAGACACTTTCAAACAGTTTTTGCTGAAAGTTCCATCACTGAGAAGGTTGATTTCATCGAGAACAAAGTTCAATTTAGAATGCATGAATTCACAGGTTAAAAATAGTAATAAAAGTTTCCAATGTCGAAATTTTAAATTTATTAAATAATATCTATTATTTATAAATGAAATTATTAAAATAATTCTATTCAATAAGAATATTCTATGTAATAAGTGCTACAGGTGTTATTATAAAGTTGTAAATTAATGCATAAATGTAAATACGAGTTAATTATAGTATCAATATCTAATGACATTAATGTACTCTAATGTACTCAGATCGAAAGTTACACAGACAAGTAGAGAGTAATATTTTTTAGAGGTTTAATGTTTTTTAAAATATTTTATATAATATGAATATAAATTCGAGAAGAATTTTAAATACCAGCCTTTTAATAATGGGACGATATGTCAAATGTAACAGGTTTGTTAGTAGTGTGTATTCGGGGGTTCTGCCTCATTGGTATTGGGGGATGTTCTGGCTCAGCAGGGGTCTCGCTCAAGTTTGGGTCTGACGCAGACTAAAAAAAAAAAAAAAAAAAAAAAAAAAAAAAAAAAAAAAAAAGGTTTTGCTATCATCTAAATCGTTTGCTGCTATCCCCGTTGCGCTAGCTCTTACGGTTACAGAGATAGCTTTTTGAATTCGACTACCTGGCCGAAGGCTGACATTCATTCCCTACTCAACTCGCCCGGCGTTATCGCCGCAGGCCGATAAGGCCCACCGACACTAATTACTACAGTATTTGTCGAAGAAGCAGTGGCTGCGTTTCATAACGCCGTCGAAGAGACCCCTAAGGCCGAGTGGGCAAGGTGCTTTTCTCAATGGTTCCATCGAATGCAGCGATGTATTGATGTAAATGGACGCTATTTTGAAAAGTTACAATAAAACTAATAACTTGCTAGAATGCTTACTTTTTGATTTTCTAAGAACTTTCAGTTTGACCGTCGTATTTATAGATTATAATAAATTTCTACTGAATAAAACCTAGAAATAACATATTGTAGCTATGTTGTGTTGGTGTTATGGGAATGAAACATACTGTGATTCAATTATAAAGATGTGGGTCGTTCAACATTTATAAAATTATAGTAATTGTAATTCATGTACACAATAAATCAAACTAGTTAAGACAATAATTTACACATATATTAAAATAATTACCGCTAAGAAATAGTAAAAACGGAGTTCGATGTATTTGAAATTCATAAGTCTTTATTTATAGATTATAATAAATTTCTACTGAATAAAACCTAGAAATACAATGCTTTTCCTGATTATGGCTGTGGGTACTTCACTACTCCATATACTTGGCACGTGTAGTTCCAATAGAATGTGCTAGCTTTACTTATTGGTTACATTTTTCTTTGTAATTTACATTTCAGGTGTTCTAATGAAAAATTCCATATACTTTTTTCTTCGTCTAAGTTATGACAATACTTGACATATTATTTCTATGTCGGTGATGGAAAAGGACATTATTTCTCGTCATATTACAATATAAAAAAAAACAATTTTTGAACATAAGCAAATATTAATATAAATAAAAAAACCTACATCACTGGTAATAGATATTAAGAAAAGATGATATCAGCAAAATTACGTTACCGTTGGAGAAAATCAAGATCAAAACAAAGTATTTATAAACTTTCCTCTGTTATATAACTTTTGTCAGTAATAAGGTAAAAGTATCACAAACTAGTTGTACTACTTCTACTTCTTTCCATGTTATATTAAACTTATTCAACACAAAATTTATATTCGTAATATAAAGTCAGTGAACAAGATGCCTATTACACTTTTATGAATACATAATAAAAAAAAGAGTTCAATATCAGAAGCCCAAGTAACAACTTTTATAAACATCGACCCTCTCGTAAACTATTTTCTTTGTAATCTCTCATAAATATAACAGCGTATGGGTATTTTAGTATCCATATATTTTTTCCGATACATGCAAGAATGTATGACTACTTTCTTGTGTAGAAGATAATATGATGAATAGTTTGATATAACTGCTCTCAAATAAGAAATTTGAAAAGTTTGTTATTACATTTATATTTTTAATTTGAAAAAGCCTTGTGAATTGAAAACAGATGTGAGATAAAATTTTTATTCAACCGAAATTATATGAAAGTAAATATTTTGTTTACAAGAACGGGAGTTGATATGAAACTAAAAATTAAAACGATTCGTGTAGAAATCTAATCCACCATTTATTTTGATCTTCATGGTCAAGATACATATACACACATTAACACAATCATTATATTTAAAAAATAATTAAACGATTTTAATTTTTGACATAAGCATAATGACCAAATGTAAAAGTAAAGTTTCTGTGTTTATTTAGTAATCATTATATAAATGAAATGTCTTTAATTATTTTCCATGTAGGTCACATTTTAAACTTTCAGTACATATTAGAGCGTCTGAAAAAGTTAAGTGTAATAAATCAGGCAGTAACTAATTTATGTATTTTCTTTTTTAATAATAGCTACTGAAAGATTTTCTTACTTTTAATATAAATAAAATATTTTAAGAAATCATACATTATTGTCCTTAATTTTATTGATATTTCTATTAAAGTTTAATATTCTTGAATCTGACTTTACTATTCTTAAACAATCATGGTTACATTTACTACCCATAAACATATTCCGGTTGGAAACAACAAAAGAGGACGAATTAAATGTTTTTAAACAATGGAGAAATGATGAATGTAGAATAATATAAAGGAATTAAAAAAGATGTCTGGACATCTCACTCTTTTACTAACCACATTAAATGCACATGTAATATCGACTTTTCGGTCGAGCAAGCGAGCGAGCCTGTCTGAAATCCGAATGACTACATCAAAATCTCGAGTCGTACCTTCGATACCAACATTTTTCAATTTGTTGATTACAACTTTTCAAACTTAGGTTTATTCCAAATACATCTCTATTGAAATGGTCTTAGAATTAAAGTTCCAAGTGTTTAACGATGTATGTACGTTAAAGTATGCTTTAGCAGTGTTTCCTAACTGTTCTTATATATTTTCTTTTATAAATTAAAGTAGTTTTAAAATGTTTCTAATTTGTTGGAGGGCAGAATATATATTCTTCTATTAAATAGCTTTGTATTAAGATGTAAATATTTATATCATCATTATATTAATAGTGTAAATATTTATATAAATTTTCGTTACCACTTTCTTGGCACATTTCGGATTATGATTTCGTTGGACTGGGGTATAAGTACCAAATTATAACTTGATGTGCATTAAACCGTATTATATGAGTTATTTTTTTATATTGATTTATCAGTTAAGTTACGAACCCTAATTCTTAAGAGTCATAAAATACAAATGACAACGACCTGGTAGAATACTTTGTAAATATTTTATACAAATTCACCGAAGCTTGGTGTTGGTTGGGTTTTAGTTTGATTGTAACTGACTTAAAATAATACAGTATTATTACAAACATTTATTGGTAATCGTTCAATACCGTCACAACTCTATTAGGTGCCTGTCTAATAGATATGTCCAATGTAAATAAGTGTAAGTGACACTACAAAAATGCCTAAAAAATTATATGAAAGACGTCGTAAAAAGTTATCTATAATGGAAACATCTTCTAAGGTATCCTTTGTAAACACTTTTTTTGTAATTTTAGTATACTATTTAAATAGTGTAAATACACTTTTATATAATATTGTATTTATTTCTAGAAAAAAAAAAGGTTTGAAGTTATATTGTATGCGTTGAATATTTAATACTACCTGAGTATTGAGGATGTTTTATTTATTGAATCAAAAACAGTATAACAATTACTGTAATTTTTAGTAAAATAAAATTACGAAACTATTTACTTTCGTTACTGGTTGTATAAAACTTAACACGTCAATTTATTATCACCCAAAAATAACAGTATTTTTTTTTAACTTAATCACTATTCAAAATTATCTAATATACTTTTTTTAATAACATCTGCACAGGTTCTTTAGATAATTAATTCAATAAAATAAATAAGTTTTGTTTCTATAACTATTACTTTATATAACTTTGTAGGTTAGATATTCACGGATAAAAATATTTGAAATTTGTATTTAAGCAAGAAACAATATATTTATAAAGTATTACATCACCAGATATCTACTTAATATTTAACGAGGAGCAGGCAATTAAAAAAAGACCTCACATGCAGCTACAATTACAGCAAGAGTTCAGAAGCAGGACATGCAGGTTGATGACTCGAATTAACGCGTATGCACGTGGTAAGGATTTATTATAGAAATAAAAAAAAACCTCCCGTAATGAACAATATATAGGGTAAACTACGAAATAGCACTAATCACTCCGTACTATTCAAATAATATCAAATTATAATACCCTATAATAGAAAGAGGCGTCATAAGCAATACTATGTCGACTCGAATTGTCGAAACGGGACCAATACTGAGATTATGAAACGTAAAGCATTAAAGAAAGTTATGAAAACTAAAGAACACCTCTTAATTTATAGTAAAAATTCAAATAACTTATCATATGTCTCAAATGAACTTTTAAACTGACCGAGAAATTCCGGCAACACGAATTATGGTTATTCAATAATATTTAATCAACCCTGCAATAATACACAAATATAATTAAAAGGATTAACGCCTTATAAGCGTTATAGAGAACACTAATTTCCACCAACTTCACGGAGGCTAATTAAAAAAGAAATAGTGATATTATTTTTTGAATCAAAAAGTTTTAAGAACTTAAATAATGAAATATTGTTTTGAAAATTTACTTCAACCATCGCTTTTAAAAAAATATAACTTAAACAATATTATTATATATTTATTATAAATATTTCATTATATAATATTAAAGAGGTCACAGGTTATTCCAATAATATCAGGATAAAAGCGTATAAAAGCATCAATAGAATGAATTAGCAAATATTAATATAATAATAAGGAGATGTTGTACGAGCATTTTTGGTACGAGGAGTGATTTAATTATAGCCATGTCTTTAGTAAGCAATTTTGGTAACATTCTCTGTAATTAAAATGTTAATGTTTAAATTTACTTCGTACATTTTTATTTTTTTGTGTATAACTGATGTTTATTGAGAGCCCCTATTTTTGTTTAATCCCTTAAAATGCAGACAAAATAAGCTAACAATACTAAAGTGCTGGAACAATAACCGACTTATGGAAAGACAATGACGTTTTCAAGGCTATAATTAATTAGTATACAGCTTCATTAAGCCTTTATAAACTCTTTTGAATTTGAATTCTTATTCATTATTGAAGCAATAAGACTGAAAACCTCTGAATATACTTTAGGTATAATATGAGAATTATACTTAAAATATATTCAACACGATAGTAGTTGTTAGAAAATAGTTGTTGATAACTAATTAATTTAGGCAATGTATGGTCACAGAATTATAAAAAGACTAGCTGTAGCCGGCGATTTCGTCTGCTTCTTCATACACTATTATACATCAGTTAAAATTTTATCATTAACACCGTATAATAAATTGAATTGAGTTAAGCCCTTTATGTACAAAAAACCACTAATTCACAATAATAAAAAAAAGATTATTAATCGAGATAAAAAACTATCCTTTCTTTTAAATTGAACCAAACAATAGACATATTCAAAATTTCATTGCAATCAGCTCAGTGGTTTCAAAGATTAGCGCAAATGATCATCGTAATATGGGATTTTATATATCTAAAGATGCATAAATTCATATTGTTACTAACAAATTATGCCTGTATTTGAATCTCTGGTCTATATATATAATACATTAATTCATTTAAATACAACAAAGGTTAAAAGGAGAAACTTAACGCTGAAGTATTTTCTACCAGTCAATCCAAAACGTGCAAGAAAATACATATAAAGACGGAGTGCAAAAAAATTAGATAACGATATATAAATATAAATATTATAAATAAATTATATACTTACATAAACGTACACAAATACTAAAATACATATATACAAAGCTACAAATATATAAATAAATAAGTTTTATACATATACTTACATATATTCAGATGATAACATAAAAGATTATTCCCCGCTGCTGGCGTAGTAATGTTTCACCTGTCTCTTGAAGAATTCCGTGAAGAAGCTTTATCATACCATAGATAAAAATAAATCTAATACCAGAATTTAACATACAATCAAGGTTATTGAGTAACTCTTCATTTAAATTTACATTGCAAACTTCACCGTAATCAATTATAGGCAACAGTAAACTATTGGCAAGTTGTATTTTAGTTTTTAAAGGGAGAAAATGTTTGAGGCGCATTAGAGAATGTAAACTAGTATAAAATTGCCGGAAAACTTTTTTCGTTTGATAGTTCCAGCGAAGATAACGATCTTTCGTTAGGCCAACATTTTTTACATAGTTACAAAAAGGTATAGAAATGTTATTGACTTTTAATTTGGAAGAACAAGAAGAACAATCATTAACTTGGCTAGTTGTTTCGGTTGGCAATTATAGTCGCCTGACATTCGGAAGGGTTTATAGAAGATTTTGTTACAAAGTTACTATTACTACTATTGGAGACAATAACTAAATCTAAAAGAGTGCTAATGGTACTTACGTAGTAAGTTGGTACAGAAGGTACTATTGGTAAAGTAACATATTCCAGAAGCGATTCCAAATTAGGCACTTATATACTAGACAAAAAAATAATAAAAAAACGGCAATTGTATAAAAGTGACTTAAAAAAGTTAATATCTAAAAATTAAAATAGTTTAAACATGTGAAATATCAAGCCGATACCAAGAAGTGCAATTTTGACAGCGCGAAATTATTTAAATGGCAAGTACTGATGATGTCATAAAGTTTGTATTTGATAGCCGAAAATAAACATTTTGTTATTAAAAATTTTTGTTTGTTTGATATTAACATTTTAATGAATTGATGTTTATAGTGTTAATGATATAAAATTAATAGAAAATAAGATCAAGTAATCAGCAAAAGTGTTTTGTCGAGAAAAATAGATAAAACATACAGATTATTATACCAGGGAATAGTAGCCATACTTGCTAAGAGCCTGGTTTATTAGGTATATTTAGGGTTTCTTTGCTGTCAGTTTGCGAATGCTGGAACTCAAAGTCGGTCCAGAAATCGCCGGGCTAATCTTGAAACTATCAGCAATCTTTATTACTGTTGTTTTGTAAAAAAATCACTAAGCACTAGATTTTAGAGATCACTGTGCTAGATTTTCATTTTTCATACTCACATCACATTTTTGATATCAAGATTATTGAAACACACCAAAATAGGTGACAACAATAGATGACAGTGTAGTAGAGCAGTTACTTGAAAATCTTGACTTGAGCAGTGCTTAAAACAATGGACAATAAGTTTTCACCTCCAACTTCTTCAATACCTTCAAAAAATAAAAGAACATTTTTGCGAGACTCATTACTCCTCACGGCTAGGTTCATAGTGAGTGACTTTAAAAGCCCAAGGATACCCCAAACAGAAGTTTTAAACTCTTTTAATTCAGTTGAGAGTTTATCAATACTTGGCTTGCTGGACAACTTACGTTTACTTACTCTGAAAAGGTAAACTTAAGTTGTTCTTCGAATTCAGAAATACTCTTAGTGATTGACAGTGTCATATTTTGTTGAAGTAGTATAATGTCTTATTAATTATAATATAATCGCAGACTTATTAATTATAGCTAAACTTCCAGTTTATGCTCTATGAAATATGATAGTTTTTATGTGCCAGCAGCTATGTGAAAAAAATTATGCTCTTAACCACATTAAATCAATAAACACTAAACAGTTTCAATAATCACTACTAACACTGCATTAAAAAAAATTGTAAATACTTCAGCATCATAAATAATTAAAAATAGTAAAAATATAAAGGAAGAGTTAGAGAACAAGTGATAACTTTTTCACACATACCTTCGAAAACAAAAACTATAGCACTGAAGATAATGTTATAATTTTTCCTAATAAAATACAATACATAAATTATATTACGAGTACATTGAAATTCATTGTACTTTTAAACTACTAATATGTGTTATTAAGTCATATTTTGTATTTATTATATTACTTTTTGCCCCAGAATTCTAAATGCTCATCTGTTCATTAAACAAATAATGAGAAGATAATATTTAGTGTATGCATGATGAAGGTAAAGAGAAAGTACACTTTCAGCTCACGTAAATGCAAACCATTCGCTCTCAAGGAAGGTAATTCGTTTTAATCACATAGATTTACTTGCAGAATTCTCAAACAAGGTAAATGAAATATTATTCGAGGCTTCACTTATGCATCCTCTTATATAATTAACTTATTTTAGATTAAATCAAATATTATAATTAAAGTATCTATGCATTCAACTATAAAAGTTCACGATGAATTTAAAATTTATATAATAAATAAATACAAAAATAGGAACAGAAACTAGGAGAGAGGAACAGGGAGAGTAAGAAGAAAATATGGGTTTGTTTTTTATAATACTAGTTAAAACAATGTGTCGGATAGCTTAAAAGTGTAATAAGCTACAGCGTATTACGCTTTTAAATACTAGCTACTAAAGTTTTAGAGTTACTTCTTAAAAATATTAAGAATGAGATTAAAAGCTATATAATATCTACTACTAGTATACATATTATATGTTAATACTTCAATTATCCACTATCAGTATATCATATCATGACAACCTCCTAATAGATTGTCTAACTCTTACTTACCTCACAGCGATTTGGCGGCCCTCCAGTGCACAACATAAAATATCCTGCCAATAATTACTTTATTGAATTTTGAAAACTTGTGGCTAAGTTTAAAAATTTTGTTTTTAATCAACGACAACAAATTATTCTTAGATTTTTTACCTCATACAGAAATTACTCTATTATATGATAAATGTACTTATAACGTAAACACGATCTGCTAGAAATATTTAATTTTATTTACTCGCCTCTAGCACGTTAGTTGTAGAAGGAGGGAGATAAGTTTTCCAGTGGAAGCAGTATTCTGCAATAATGTTTTAATCAATAGATGTGTTATGTCATCATATAAGTCAAGATATCGCTCTCAGGTAATATGTAATTTATGTTTTGTAAAATAAGTAGAGATTACAACTTCTTTAGAATCTATTCTGCTTTCAAACATTTAATTTTTTTTTTTAATGTACACCGTGCAATTTAAATATCATGTACAAAACACGACGTAATATATTTAAACGTAGTTTAATAAATTTCACCACGTCTTAAGACTTGCAAAGCGCTTTCAGAAAGCAATCACGACGCTTAAAAGCTTCACTAATTATACTTAATGGAGTCCACCACTGCGACGTCGCACTTTGTAAGTTATATCTTGATATATATTACATAATAATAAGCTTAAGCTTTAAGATTTTTACTAAGATCTCTAAATTCTCAAACTGGTCACAAATATTATAATTTAGTACTTTGCGATTCTCCCACATACTACATTTAGCTTTCCTAAAGTTATTAAACAAATTTTTTAATATAAAGTGGATATAATAGTATTATCAATATAAAAACTACCATCTCACTGTTCACAGCTATGCGTTAGATAAGGATGTAGATTTTCAGCTGCAGTACTTTTACCCAACAATAAGTTAGTGGACGTGTTAACTCACAGTGAATTTTGTACAAATTATGCTAGAATTTTTAAGTTTTGATCTAGCTTAGGCTTTTTAGTATATATTTGTAGAAATAAATGAAATTGTTATTATAGTATATACAAAAGTAAGTATAATATATATTTATTTATTTATTTATTTATTTAACTTCATGCCATATCCCTTGCGGGGTAGCCAGAGACGACGGAGCGCCAAACGCTACGGTCTGTGCATACCTCTTTCGCCTCCACAGACATCAACCTCTTCATACCTATAATATATAAATTAAAATTAAGGTATATTATACTAAGAACTAAAAAATTTAATGTGATATTTTTTAAATATAAGATACGAAAATCCATGAAAATATAATATATGTATTAAATATAGTTCAATTCAATTTGTAGTTTATTGCTTATTATTATCTGTCTGTTATATGGAAATAACTAAACCAAAAATATTGTTAGTTGAACAAAATTAACTGGTTTTGTATTCAATTATCATATCAAAAACATTTATATAGTTATATCTTGATATAACTATATAAATGTTTGTGCAGCACAACTGTGAACATTGGAAGTCGAGCCTCATATATATATATTACTTTAATAATAGCGTTACATCAAAACTGAAGTACATGAATGTAGAGAGTCTTAAAAATAAAACTTTAAATAATGTATATAAAGCGAATCCTAATTGTAATCCTACAAAGTTTGTAGAATTAATTATTATGTCTGAACTATCTAAACAGAAATAGAAAACATCTCTTTTACTCTCAACTTCATCATTTGTTGGATTAGATACGCAACAAAGGTCGATCAAAGCATTAATTGAAATAAAATTTTATTTTTGACACAGCTGATCCGTTAAATTATATCTCCTATCCTTACATTACGTTCAAACGGAGAAAAATAAATAAACATGGATTTAAATATAAAATTTGTACAATAATATACATGAGCTCTTTGTTTTTACCAAAAATAAAGAAGGAAAAGAATATACGTTTCCTCTACAAATACTATATACCATTTTGAAATCTAAGAGAGAAGCAATAATAAAGCTTATTTACTTTAATGTAATTTCATTTGTTCAGTCAATGTTTAAATCACGAGCAAATTTTAGCTAAATCTTAATTGAACTGGGTGTCAGGAACTAAGTAGATAAGTTGATACAAATGTTCCACGTTGTACAGATGCATCCTTGTTATCTTAAAAAAAAATATTAAATTTAGTAATCTATGTATAAAATATTCTCAGAAAAACCCTATACAATTTCTAATTAAGTGCGTTTCAATATTGCACAAATATATCAATATTAACGTCCAACGTTTATAAACATGAATATGGTAAATGACAGGCCTCAGCAAATTATTAAGAGAGGCATCATCATATTGTTTTAATAATAGTTGTAGGTGCCATTATGCTTAATATTAATATATAAATTGTGTATTTTACTGAAGAAAGCGTCTAACAATAGTACAGTTGTTCACTAATGAAGAAGAACTCGATTACGATTTTTCAGAGTATTTTTCACAACGAGGGAGTCCTGAACAACGCTTGAAAACGAGTAGAGAAAAAAACACATAAAATAACTTAAGCTAACCCACAAAAATCAAAGGTAACTGAGTAAACTTTTTGATATTTAATCATATATAAAAATGTTGATGGTACGGGATGTTAGGCGGTTTCTTTCTTTGATCGTCGAAAGTCGAGTTTGAGACAAAAAGAGTGCCCAAGAGATCGGCTTTCTCTTTTGCCGTGTGGGCTAGGGAGTCATTTCAAAAGTTAACCAGAGTGCCTACTTTGCCAGTTGATCCCTGATTTTAACAACAGGATTGAACTTCGCTATTTTCAGTTTGAAGAATCTAGAGGCATGGTTATATTTTCTCTTTTAAGATGTAGAGTTTGGATCCTTAATGACTATAGCTTAAGCCCAAATATGATACGGCTGCCATTTTCCAACTGCTGCAGCCTTGAACGATGCATCAAACCAAGGCCGTAATCTGCTACCAAGTTGTACCACAGAGCTTAGTGCAAATGGTTCCATGCCCTGTAGTATTACATCTGCTACAGCCTCAGCGCAGTCAAAAGCGCAGACGCAAAAAGAGTTCATCCGTTTCTGCATTACCACTGTGGGACCTGTAGAGACACGCGTTGACTCTCACGTGATCGTCCATGTCCACGCGCAGCCAGAGCACAGAAAGGTTTCATAAAAATTTCAAGGCGACGGTAGCAAGTCCTCCCTTACGGACACAGATACCCCGACGTGTGGTATAAAATCATTTTCTACTATATTTCCAGGGTATAGGTACGCTGTGTCGCTAAGTTGAGATATCTGGTCTCCGTCAAAAACAATAGACCGACTGCGCCGTCCCAAGGTTTAGGTTCGAGTGAAATCTCCGGAAGTTGCAAAAGACTAGTTGTTAGTTAGTAGTTGTAAATTGGAGCGGAATGCCGTTGTTTTCTGTCATTTGCCCGCAGAAAACACAAAATACGATACTTTGCAAACCCCAGATACGTCGGGCAGTCAGAGCAATATCCTAGAATTATTACCCCCGATTTTTACTCGCGGAGGATTTCTCCGGCTCAAGACATCATTTTCATGTTGAACATAACCAAATCAATTTGGTTACATCCGTCGATCTTTGGTGACAGGGTGGTCCTTCCCCGCTCAAGTCAGCCCAATACGAGCTGCAGTCAAATAACTAAAGCTAGGTTCTACTACCTTAAAATAATAAATTATTGAATGCATTATATGAATATGGTAAATCATTTTATTTTATGATTAGTCATTATCCTGTTGCCTCTAATGGAGCTGGATCAATCCTTTTTCAGTACGTGTATTTTTAATAGTCGTTATAGTATAACAGACACAGTAGTTTTCTATATCCTGTATAACAAAATTATGATGTCATCTATTTCAGCATAAATGTAATTTGGGGCTTTTAGGCCCGAATTTACAATAACATTCATAAAATCTACATACATTGTTACGCAATACGTAGAATGGCTAACCACTAATACTTCATAAGGGTCTATAATTTTCTGAATGACATAACTACATGATATATGTTATAGTGGGTATCATTACGGTATTTATTCTATAAATGAAGAACAGTTTTTTATTTAATCCAACTTCAATTCATGCAAATTTAACAAAATACAGATTATTAAAATATGGTCAAAAAGAAGAGTTTAAATCTGATTTTTATTATAATCTGTTTAATTTTTGTACATAATTAAGGTTGGAATTAAGGACATAGCATTTATATTGACATGGCATTAAACACTTGGCATTTAGTTTTAAGTACTAATATGATGTACATAAATTTGTAATTATAGATAAAATATATCTAGTGTTATTAGGTAAATCATAATAATCAATATATGTTAAGTTGTATTTGAGATGCTATAGTGTGTTCAATATGTTTATTATAATTATTGCAATTTGCATCTATAATCTGTATGATAATTAAAATAATTAAAACATTATTCACGCTTCATTAATTTATCTTATTGAAGTTACATTCAATATATTTGATAGTTCTTGTAATTTCTCTGATATTGTAGTGAGTAAACATTAAGAAATATGCACCCAATAGAATTGTTGAAAATAAATCAATTAATCGAAACGATTGTAACAAATTTAATAAAGTATAGCATATAACAATGTTATTAAAAGAATTATAAAGAATGTAAGGTCATCTTGTGAACATATCAATAAGAGCTAAATGTTTCGTTACGAATATATTATAACTTTCAAGAAAGGGTTCAATAACCTTTTAAATATTTTAGTATTCAATAAAACTTTTTAATGTGACATTTTTAATTCGTATGCCTTTAATCATTAAAAAAAGTTAAATTTAAAATTAATCTAATATCCTCCATTACAGATCTTCAGTAGGTGTAAATCTTCAGTATTCTAGTTGTTCTCGTCATTAAGAATGAGTTGGATTTCAATATTGTGGTAGATTCCGAATTCTCGGTGTCTATTTTGTACTTTTATTTTCTGAATACTATTAACTAGGGGCGCCAACAGACTCTCAATTTCGACTAGCTGCGTTCGCGAAATCTCGGGTGCCGTTTGCATATTGAGCGAAGCGAGCTTAGTATAATGACTGATGGTTTCCCATCAAATTCAATGGGATATCAGTTTTATTATTCATCAACGTGACATGACATGACATTTTCCAAATTTATTTTTTTAAAACCATTACCTAATTGTGTGTCTTTTTGATTGCAAAATATTATAATATTCCGTCAAGTAGTTTTTGAGTCTATTCGTAATAAAGAATGTGAAAAAGTTTCCAGTAGAACGCTCCGCTCACTACGATCGCTTCGCTCAATGAATTACATATTCACTCTAGTGGGACTTGCGTTTCCTAGTTGTAGCCCGTTGATGGTCTAAATATTGAAGAAAATGAGACAGGAAATTGAACCTTTTGCATCTTCATGAAAGCGACATGGGGTACGATAAGCTGGGAATTTAGGTATACGGGTGTGTATATTCAAACGAGCTTATCCTTGTTGTGGCTTTACAGACAAGCCTATCTAAGCTTAACTAGGCAAGGGCTCACTCGCCAGTGTCGTAGACGATTAATCAATTTGATCTTATCTTTCTGAAAACATGCATCTTGAACCTTATTAGAAGAATCTATTCCGCAATATCGTAACTTCAACTCATTGTTACAAATATTTACTATTGGGTGATGTTTTTAAAAGCACCTGACTTACAAGAATAATAAAATAAATGTATGTAAGTAGTTTTCAAAACCCAGTATTAAAAAAAATATTATTTCTTTAATTATTTAATGAATATGTTTTATATAGACAAAAGGTAAACATATCTTTTAACATTGTTTTGGAGTTACTAATTGCTGGACTAGAGATGGTGTAATTATAGTAAAGAATCCTGATGGTATGTTACATCAAATCACAAACTTGTCGGAATTAAAGGCTATTTCCAGTGCACCTCAGGATGTGCCCATTGTTTCAACTATCCCTGGGGTGTCTGAGTCGTCGAAGAATAATAAGGCTCCTCCTTCTCGGGCGAAGAGAACGGTAAAGAAGTGAAATCTGTCGTTTGATGTTGTTACTTTAATTTTTCATTTTATTTAATTTTTCTTTAAGAGCTGTATATGGCTAATCTAGATATTATTTTTTTATTCACATTATGTTTTTAATTTTTTTTTGTGTTTTAACAATTCTTGTAATTACAATTAGCAATAAAATTAAACCTTTTTAATAGTACTAAATATTTACACATTTTGACAGCTGCCATTTTCTTGCTGTCATAAATGCTTATATATTCGTTTAGAAATCAATGTTATTGTTGTCTTTGTAATGTAATGGCCATTCAGCCTATTTTGTGTCTTAAGATTTTATTTTTAGAATTTAAGATTATTTGTTTTTTTTAATTTTTTAATACTATAATTATACCGCAAAAATATTTTTAAGTTTATCTGTTATCAATAGCTGGCGGGTTAGGCAGCCACATATTGGTTAGTTAGTTAGTTAGTTAGTTAGTTAGCTTAGTTAAACAAAACTTATAGTAATAATTATAATAAATATATTATATTTATTTTCATTTTATTTGTATATACATATAAATATATAACTTTAAATATGTCTTCAATTGATAGTAATAGTAGTAAAAACTTTTATTCAATGTCGTCTAGTGATGCATCGTGTAGTGAGGATAGTTTTCACAGTACATCAGACCAGCCTCTTAACATAACTCTCAATTCCTGTTTTTCCGATTCTCTGAAATCGTTTAATATTATCCACATTAATGCCCAAAGTATCCCGGCTCATTATCCCCATATGCTTGCGTCATTTGAATCGCGCAATATTCATGCCATTCTTATCTCTGAATCCTGGCTTAAGCCTTGTTTACCCTCAATCTCCTACTCCCTGCCAGGATTTCATCTTATACGTAACGATCGCATTGGTAAAATGGGAGGCGGAGTAGCGATATACTTACGCTCTCATATTCCTTTTAATGTTGTTAGTACGTCTACTCAACCACCAATCCATGATGCTGCTGAACATCTCATGATAGAGGTAATGTTATTGCACACTAAAATCCTCCTTGGTGTTTTTTATAATCCTCCGTCCACAACAAATTATTTTAATTCCTTTGAAATTTTACTTGAAAAATTTACCTCTCTCTACAGTCATTCCATTATAATGGGTGATTTAAATACCTGTCTAATTAAAGATGACTACCGCAAAAATAAACTCTTGTCTTTAATAGATTCCTGTAACCTACATCTATTACCTCTTTCGGTTACACATTATTTTCCTGGCTGCACTCCTTCCCTTCTAGATGTAATTGTAGTTTCTTCGCCTGAATTTGTAATAAATCACGGCCAGTTCTCAGCTGATGCATTTTCATATCATGATCTTATTTATCTCTCTTACAAGGTTCGTCCTCCAAAAGCTAAATCTAATATACTTCTGCAACGTAACTTTGGAGGAATTGATAAGGAACGCCTTTATGAGGATGCTTCTAAGATAGATTGGTCTGTTATTACCAGTAGCGACTCTATAGACCTTAAAGTCGAACTATTAAATCAAACACTAAATCATTTATATGATACCCATGCTCCTGTCAAACCGATTAAAATGAAACATCTTCCAGCGCCGTGGTTGACAGAGGAATTGAGAAACCTAATGGAGAAAAAAATTCATGCGAAATACAAATTTAAATTAAACAACAATGACGTACATAAAAATAATTATATAAAATCTCGAAATCGCTGCAATACATCGTGTAGAGATGCACAACGACGCCATATACACAAATCTATCGAACACGGTGATACAGCAAAAACGTGGAAATTTCTTGAATCGCTCGGAGTCGGTAAAGCAGCCTCATCAAACACACCTTCCATCGATATTGATATTGAACTTCTCAATAAACATTTCTCGTCATCAGATGTCATTGACAAGTCTAATAAAGAACGAACTTTAAATATTCTTTCATCGTTTCCGACTCCTGAGTTTTTGCCGTTTACTTTCTGTCCCTTCACTGAATGTGATGTTAAGGAGAACGTACAATCAATATCTTCTAATGCTGTTGGCGCTGACAATATCAGCCGTAACATGATCATTCCAATCCTTGATATTATTTCTCCTACATTAACTCATATCCTAAATTACTCCATTTCAACTAGTACATTTCCCGATTCTTGGAAATGTGCTCAAGTCATTCCTCTTCCTAAAAAGTTGAAACCACTGAATATTAATGATTTCCGTCCTATTTCTATTTTACCTTTCCTCTCAAAAATCCTTGAGAAATTAATTCATAAACAGCTAAGTCGTTTCCTAAATAAAAATCTCCTTCTTAGCCCTTTTCAATCCGGTTTCCGTCCTGGTCACAGTACAGTCACAGCATTAGTTAAGGTAACGGATGACATTCGATTGGCAATGGACAATAAACAGCTTACAATTCTAGCGTTGCTAGATTTCAGTAATGCTTTTAATACTGTTGACCATGATGGCCTATTAGGCCTGTTACGTTCTATTAACATATCTCCATCAGTGATAGACTGGTTTCGAAGTTACCTCACAGGCCGTCGGCAGTGCAGTCGGACTGATAATTCGTTATCATCCTGGTGTGACGTCCCGGCTGGGGTACCTCAGGGCGGCGTGTTATCTCCCTTACTATTTGCCATTTTCATTAATTCCATCACTCAATATATCTCTTCTCTCTATCACATGTATGCAGATGATCTTCAGATTTACCACCATTCACGACTTGAAAATCTTGATAGTTCTGTTACCGTCATTAACAATGACCTCAGTTCAATTAGTAACTGGAGTAAGCAGTTTGGTCTCAAATTAAACCCTGAAAAATCACAAGCTATTGTTATTGGGAGTCCCGGTATGATATCAAGAGTGGACAGGCGATACTTACCGCCTATACAATTTAATGGCGTTACTATACCGTATTGTTCATTTGTAAAAAATTTAGGCATTTATTTGGATCAGACAATGTCGTGGTCTATACAAATAAAAGAAATCAGTAGGAAAATATTTACTACTATGAGGTCACTTCGTCGTCTGCGTTTTTACCTTCCAATTCCTACCAAAATTATGTTAGCACATTCACTTCTTCTGTCCATTCTAGACTACGCCGACGCAAGCTATACTGATCTCACCGAGGACAAACTAAACAAGCTTGAGAGACTTCAAAACCTTGCTATACGGTTCATATTTAGCCTACGCAAATATGACCACATTTCACAATTTCGCAAAAAACTCAAGTGGCTTCCTATACGTCGACGCCGGGATTTACATTTAGTTTCTCTACTGTACTGTGTACTATTTCACCCGAAAACACCTCTTTATCTAAAAGAAAAATTTGTATTTCTAGGTCAGCAAGATACTACGAGATCTTCACAAATTCTCACTATAAAACTGCCTATTCACAATTCCATATTTTATAAACGTTCCTTTATAATTCGTGCAACCAAGCTGTGGAATGCTCTTCCCTTAAATATTCGACGATCTAAATCCTTAGAAATATTCAAAAAATCTGTTAAAGAATACTACCTTTCTGACGATAATTAGTTACCTTTGCTTATTAGACATATATCATATTTATTATATTGTATTTATTAGTGTATGTTTGTTATGTATTATATATATATTGATATTTTTGATTTATTGAAATGTATCTATGTGTAATTATTGGTAAGTATGTTTATTATAATAACACCACCATCCATTACCTAAGTGCCTGCAGTTTTCCTAAACCTAAGGTTGTCTGGAAGAGATCGCCATTAGGCGATAAGACCGCCTTTTGTACGGTACAATTTTTTTTCTATACTTGTAACTGTAACTTTTTTTTTATTTCATTTGTATTGTGGTGTACAATAAAGAGTAAAATAAAATAATAATAAATAAAATATCTGATGGGGTATATCAGATATGTTTACCTTTTGTTTCTTTTCTTCCTATAATAAACAATAAATTTCAAATTAAGTAAAATTTTGAGTAACAATGATAGAAAGGATATAATAATTAATGAACTATTATATCTACAGAGAATACATATAGATAAATCTGAATTTAAAATTTTAAAGTCATAATGAATGTGTGTACCTACGTATGTAGAATGGATATCCAATGGATTCTAAATCAAAACTATTGTTTTGAGTAGGTTATTTATAGACTCAACATGACATCTTGGCTAATTCATTACATTAAATTATGTGCGTCTTTATATATTGTGACTTAAAATTTTAAATAAACATAGTATAAGAAATTTTATCAACACTCAGGACGGATTTTAGTCGTCTTTCTTAGGTTTCCTTTGAAAATCCATAGTAATATTTTTATCTTTGAGATATATTATAACATTGGCAAGGTACGACGACAGATATTTATGTATACTTGAAATTATCTTTAAGCATGTTTAGCTATGTTAAAGTAATATAAACTAAAAAAAAAGATTGAATAAAAGAAATGGATTAAAGTTATTTGCACAGTTACCTCTTCATACCAAATTCATTTGATGTGGAGTTACTGCAAATTGAATGGCTTAAACTGAATTTAGTATAATTCCTAAAAGCGCAAGTTTGTAAAGTGATAGAATATTATTCCAAGCTACTGTCCACATAGATAATTCAATTTAAACATAATAACACTATAATTTAAACACTACATTGGGCAAGGCGATTATTAAAACCATTATAATAACTATTTATGATAGAAATATTAATTCTGTAACCTAATGAGTCTTCAGGAGTAATGTTTTCGGGATGTGTGAATTAACTAACATATTAAATGTCAGTTCAGATAATGTTAAAAAAAATTCTTGTTTAAGAATAAAAAGTTATCAGTATTTTTAGAAGAAATACATATCTTTCTAATAACCCAATATCAAAATTATTAAGTAAAAGTTACAGTGTGCTTTGAAATCATCTTTATATAACTGTAGAATGGCTAAAGACTATATATTGGAGACGAGCCAAAGTGCCGCGAGGTAACAACGTGGCTCTGCCATGGGTTGACTTATCTATGTGACGGTTACTAGTCATTATTTATTACTCTACCATTTTACCCGAATATTACATTTTTGTATTGACTATGATGAAATATTAAACCAATTATAAGATCTAGTATCTTATAATTGGTTTAATATTGTGGTGTTGCTGTTGCTGGTGACCCTGTCTATTTGGAGTGTAAATGACTGGTTTTGTAAAAACACATTCACTATAACATTACATATTCACAAATAAAAATAATAGTTTCATAACTTGTTTACAATTTCTAATTTTCTATAAATTGTCTGCTTATATAAAAAAATAAATGCTTTCAGCCGGAGTAATGTTATTGGATAAAATAAGTTGAACCCTCTGAGATAGAATTTAATATAATACAATACTTGAAGCCAGGGTTCAAATCACAAAGAATAAAACTTGCAAAACGTTAATTGAATAAATACATATAGACACAGTATATGGAGTATTACATGTAGGTATATAAATTTAACAAATAATTGCGTACCCAGATAGAGTTTATGACATAAGCTTTATTGCGTTATATTATATATAATATTAGTGCTTAATAAGTCGGTAAGATATAAAAATAACAAAAATATGTATGCATCTCTTAATAAAATAAATATGGACTCCTACATTACATTACACAACAATCATTAAAATATGATAATAAATTTATAAATTGTATTGCAACAGTATTGTCTAACTGAAAATCTTATTACTTTTAGAGTTAAAACTTTATTGTTATAGTATAAAGTTTTAACTGAAAAGCAATATATAATATATAATATATTATATATTATATTTATATTTCAATAATTTGTCATATCACGAAATAAAGAAATATATAAAATGAAATAAAGTCTCTGCAAGTAACATTATATAAAAAGCATGATATGACTTCATTAGAGATATTCTCGTAACATTCCGCTATGTTATTGCTATTCTTGATAGTAGTAATGAGCTCTCGTTAGAATTATACTATAATTAGTACGCGATATGCAAATTAAAAGCAATGTGATACTTGGATGTTAGGAAGCGTTACATTTAAAAGACTAATAATAATACCATTTATATAGAGTGCCTTCTCATCGGTAATTATATTTCTTATTTCTAAATGTAGGGATTTGAGGTACGGAATGAGTATTTTCGGTTTAGAGGATTTCATAGATGGATTTTAATTACCGTTAATTACACTATTACTTTAGTAAAGTTACTAACTATGAAGAATACATATTAATCGAAACTCAAGATATGATTAAAATATTATTATATAAATGTAATATAAGCAAGAAACCTTTTATATGCCGTCTTAAATCATTTTGATTTGCTTGAAATTATTCCGACTGCTATTTGTAATTTGCTGCGTTTTCGAAAATTGGGTGCTTTTTAAATTAGTGCTGTAATTATGCAAGTATTATAATGTATTTATTAATATTCAACATTCGTGATATTGTAATATGGGTAATGTAATATTATTGTTTATATAACTATTTATTTCTAGTAAAGTAGTATATTATTATTGTATTAATTAGATTTAATAATTTACAATTACTTAGAACAATTGTTAATAACAAACATATTATATTAAAGTGGTAAAAGTTATGGATGTAATATAATGTCAGAAGGCCTTTTTATTCCTAAGTCTTATATATTCAATTATTATGTTTTTATAAATTTGTTAAACACAAAAGTGTAGGTTAGGGTTATCAAATACATTTTGGGATATACTCGTAGTATCATCCAGAATAACTTTTTTGTTAACATTAATCTTAATGATCTTAATGAATGACGAAATATCATAAACGATCCCTGACGCCCCTGTAGCTGGTAAATTAGTATAAATACGGGTACGTGTTCCTGTTATTTTTTTTATATAAGAAGACTTTTCCCATTAATGACTTTTCCCATTTATGCCTTTGTGTTTATACAAATAAATACTTATAAGTTTGTTAAACGTTATTGATGTTTTTTTCTTTTAAACAAGTAATAATTTTCAAGTAGTAAAGATAAATTTTGTTTTTAATAAAGAGACGTAACAATTCCGATTATAGATATATCTTTCTATGACTATATTCAGGACATATAGCTGAAGCTAATAAGTTAGGGACTGACTTTTATCATAATCTAGTTTATACTTACCGTAATTAAAGTGGTCATAATTTCTCACATTCAGACAATAATTGCGCTGAACGTAGGCGGAAGAATAGTACTCTTTAAACCACCCTTATAATCTAACAATATTAATATATGTCCTTCAAAATTATGTTAGGGACTTTATTGCAAAGTTTAATAAAAACATAAAATAACAAACATAAACGGAAATTCCATTATTTTTATGTGACAGTTTATACATTAGAAATTTTTTTGGTGGTGTTGAGTAAAACTAGTTATGTCCACGTTCTCGAGGCTGACTTTCAATCATCACGATTTTACAAATCGCATTTATATAGTTACATAATGTTTTGTTTGGGCAATTCAACAAAATATTTTCTTAACAATATTTTTATCGAACGTAAAATAAAGGTATGACGGCGAATTATATCTAATTTTAGAAAAACCCATTTTCATTTTTATAAATGCAAACGGTTAACTATTAACTCTAGGTTTATAATCTACGTTTTAGGTATTATCTTATTTAGTTATTTCTATATAATAAATTCAAAAGTTCAAAAACATAAATATAGCATAATTTTTAATTGTGCCTTACTAAGATTGCGGTGTTAACTTAAAATATAATTTTAACCTAAATAAGGTCCGTTTTCTCAATCATTACAATTGTAAATTCGAGAAATAATCACCAACGAGTACATTATATTAATAGTGTTGTTATAAGTCTTATAAATTTTAAGCTTCTTCAAATCAAGTACCATATAACTTTAATGTGTAAATTTAATATTACTAGCTTAAGCCCGTTGCTCCGTCCGCCCTAAATTTGATATTCCAAAATTATAGCCTATTTGTTATTAATATATGTATATAAAGTTTAATTTTTTTTTGTTACTTTTGCATAAACTAATAAACAAAGATACATCCTCACAAACTTTCACATTTAAAATATTAGTAGTATTATATTCAATTAAATTATCCTTTTGGGTAGACCTCAAAGATTTCAGTCCGCCCATTCAGGTGTACCCGACGTTCGAATTTTGGTAAAATATCTTCACAGGAGGCCTTCTTATGACCCCCTGAGTCCGAAATGACCATTGGGCAAGCCAAGACCAAGACCAAGTTTATATATATATATATATATATATATATATATATATATATATATATAAATATATATATATGCGTGCGTGCGTCCAGATTCGACTTTTGTCAGCACGATAGCGGCCGCAGTTTTGTTCGGATCGCTTTCAAACTTTGCACAAAAATCAAACATCCAAAAAAAATCAAAAATCCAAGTTCGTTAACTAACATAACGTAACTTTACTAACATAACTTTCTTCCTATACAAAGTAGATTAATCGCGTTCATATTATATGATGTCTTTGATGAATACCAATAATTAATGTAGATAAACCGAAAACCTAAATTTCAATAACTTAGGGGTGGGGGTAAAAAAACCGAAATTTTTTGGAAAAAATATTCATAACTTTTTTCTGGTAAACATTCTTACATGACATGTATTTTTAATAGAAAGGTTATTTTTTACTCTGAATTTAGGTACCAAAAGTTTTTCCGTAAAAGGCACCGTTTCCGAGAAAAAAAAAATCGCTTTTAGCTTGAAAATTTAAGGTAGGTAGGACAACTTTTTTCTGGTAAACATTTCCTCCTCGCAAATATTTTCAATAGAAAGGTCATTTTTTACTCTAAATTTAAGGCAATGCACTAGGTACTCCTTTGATTAAGCCAAATAAAATTATCACAGTTTATTCTCGCAAAGAGTGTTATTCTTAGGTAGAGAGTTATATTTTAAACGAGTTACACACGAGGTCTACCCACGCGTGTCCCCTGCGGGCACGGATTTTTTTGTTATAGTGATAATTTCATTTTTATCAGCATGAATTAAACATTTTATTCGAAAATTATTCTTATGTATCAACAAAAGATTTTTGATTGTATCTATCTCTTGTAGATATAATAATGAAAATAGCTGAGCAGAATGTTACGAGAATATCTCTAACGAAGTTATATCATGCTTCCTATGTAATTGTTACTTACAGACTTTTATTGCTCTGGAAAGTTATTACTTTTAGCCTTTATTTTGAATGCTTTAAATGTGAACCAGCGACTCGAAATGCATTTCTTAAAATAAACATCGGCGGTTGGATTTATATTTAAGATGTGAAATTTATTGTATTTATTAAATATGAATCTGGTTCATAACTTATTATAAATTTTAGATTGAAAGTAAAATTATAATACTTGACGGGATTTTTGAACTTACATCATTAAATCTAAACATATATATTAAAATAAGATTATCATTTATTACTTTCTTATCAAATATAAACGTTATATTATATAGGTAAATAAATATTTATTATAATCTAATACAATATTACACAACAACATCAAATAGAGTACTTCTATACCGAGGTTATTTATGACATTAAAGTTATAGATAAATCAAAGATTAAATAATTTTGAGATAACTTTCATTAAAACAATAATAAAGTTAAGATAACGTTTGACTAACTCATTATCTTATGGAAAGTAATCTTAATGTAAACGAAATATATTGTCCTCTTTCTTTGAATAACATAAAGCTATTTATTAAATAATTCATTTTATTCATGTAAAATACTAAACCCATTTGAAAATAATTCAAGATACAGTTTTAAGTAAATTAAAATTAAAATTTCGGAGATTTAAAATCATTATAAATACGATTCTTAAATACGAGTATAGTTTTATTATTTCGGAAATCATGTATTAATTTAAAAGCGAACAAATGGTATTATAGAAATATTTCAAATTCGCTGAAATTATCAATAGTATTTTCATCGATATGCTAGCATTAAATGATCTCGTATTTAATATAATAATAAAAAAAATATATATGTTGTTAATAAGATATCTATTAATAACAGGCATTCACGTTGTAACAGTGACATTCTCATAAAAATACGATAAAGGAGAGTTAAAATAATATAATCCGTGTAAAACAAAAGATGAATCAAGACAATGACGGAAACTGCAGAAACATAGTGAGCATGTGTAAGAGGAAAAGATAAATTATGCACACAGAATGTATTTATTTGATCCCTCCTTTGAGAAAGAGGACACGTGGAACATAGATCACACATCCGTGACTTTAGGAGCAATACAACCAGTACTCTTATTTATATGCTTCAGATGATATCTATATCCATTCTTATACGTTTCAAAATATATATTTTTGAACAAACGAGTCTTATAACTGAACATGTGGAATATTGTTGCAGCTATAAAGCTTTCTATCATATAAAATATTATGATTTTTAAATAAATGATATTGAAATAAACACTGTGTATGGTTTTACAATCAAAAGTGTATTAAATAAATATTTGATATATATTTGACAAGTGTAATATGTCGTACCTACTGTGTTAATTTCATAAACGGTTTTGTCACATTTAGACTCATTTTTAAAGCCTTAGGTATTGGTATTGGGATATTGTGAATTCTATCTAAAAATGGTCAACTTGTTTAATCCAAAAATGAATGCAACTTAAAAAATATTTAAAAAAAAACGGTTATATTTCCGACTTCTTTTAATGACTAAGTGGCGAATAACTTTTGTTTGAATATTTGTCTAGTAATTTTATTTAAAAAACATTTTCATTTTTAACGTAGACTACATCAAGTCAAAAACTAATAAAATATATTGATAATAGTCTCTATTTTTTTATATTACGACGACGTTTGTATGGCGTTCTTGTAAACGATAAATTTAATTTCCTTCAACCAGTTAAGAAATGATTTCTACACAAAACCTATTACTTTAATTGAGTATACTTTGCACTTGTGTATTTATTAATTTATTAATGATAGAATAAAGTAAAAAAAAAACCTCAAATTCTTTAAATATATTATATATATTAAGAATTTAATTAGTGGTAAGGTGCAAGAAAAGTTCTGAGACTTGAAGCATCCAATAAGAAACTCGAAAGGAAGTCGAAGGAAGCACGGGACACTTTTGAGTAAAAGTTTTAATATTGGGAGTTTAGTTTGAAGGAGAATACTGTAAGTACAGTTTGTAAAAATATTAAAAATAATGCATTTCTTTTAGAGTAACTTGAATTTCTTCAATGGAAAGGTAACAAAAGGGAGATTTATAACTGATAATACATGAATATTAAATATAACATAAATAATATGAAAATAATATAACAGATATTGCTTCTATTACCAGTAATTAAAATCGAATGCTAATAATATTTTCAAAACATTTATAATCTTTAGGAAAATATTATTTACGTTATTCCTAAAAGTTTTTTTTAATGGTATAAAAGTAATGGTATAAAATAATGGTATAAAAATGGAAACTTATTTTTTCTTATACAATATATACAAAGTGCAGTTGGAATATCTTACAAAGTGCGATGTCGCTCGTTCACTGTCCTTCCATCAAGTAATTACTAAAGCTCTCATGTGTCGTGATTGCTTTGAAGTAACGCCCTGCGTCTCTTTTACCTCGTAGAACGTATTTATAAACTATATTCTTCTAAGATATTCTTAAGAAATATAGAATATTTTATCCTACAAATTAGTTGAATACATTGAAAATCCTTAATTACGGTACTTATATTGTAATTAGAATGAATGAATGCTATTTTCAATAATTTATCATATCGACGATATTCCATTATTTAAATTAATACGACATTAAATACTTATATATTTTTTTTTCAGATTCGTTATAATGTTTACTCTATTAATTAATTAATTAAGAATTGTATTTTATTAATACATTGTTTGAAAGAAAGAAGCTAATAAAACCCAGGTTTTTATGTAATGTAGTCTTTAATTATATTCTTTCACATTGGCATTTCTTTAACGTGTAACGAGATGGTAATATTATTAACCATAATAAATTTTCAGTATGATTTTAGAAACGGTAAACAACCTCGTCAGATTTCAGGTAAACTTTTCACTGGGTTATACTGTTATTTCCATCTTTGTTTATTTGTGTATACTGCTTCTCTTCGCGGGTTCGTGTATCCTCATTCTCAAAACAAAAAAAAAGTGTATTCTGCGGATAAGTACTTGATAGTATTTTTAAAATAATATAAAAAACTTTACATATCATGTTGAAAAATAACATTATAATTTGTAATTTTGTAGATATTTTTGTTGTAATTTATCCCTGTAACATACTGCGCTTGATTTACCAGTAATTTATCTTACTAAAATATTAATGGATTTAATCAGTTAGCGAATATAGAACAAATTGGTTGAACTTTGCTACAATCTATGTATAAAATATAATATATATATATATTATGTTATTCCTTTTAAAATATATTTTTTATAAAAATTACGGAGTGATATATTTTTGCTTGTAAAGTGATCACAATGAAGATATACCCGGCTAAGCTTGTCGTGTTTTTTCTTATTCATAAATATGTTTGTGTTTTTATAGGATTTACTTATTTATATTTTTTCCACTTTGAATTAATACTAGTGATAGCTTTGGTACGTGAAACGAAAGTTTCAGGAGGGCATCGAAATATACCATACTTATTAAATTACGCTTTTTTACAGACACATGTTTTATATAATTTATAAGAAACAATAAGAAAACTTTTAAAAAAACTCTTATTGAATAATAAGCTAATTTTTTTAAGTTATTAGATAGTGCTAAAGTTTCCCTCGTGACTTGACAAGTACTAAGTACGACAATTCAACTATAGCAAATTGCAGCGCTGCGACTTTAAGATTTTAAATGTGATTGACAAAAGACATGGAGCATTTTATATTGAATTAAATATACTTTTTTCCATTTTACACTTTAATACTTGTACAAATTAAGAAAATTACCTAATACTATAAATGTTCCTGGGAAGACCACATATCTTAAATAATAATTTTCTATTAAACGTGAAATAGTATATACATTCAGAAATATTTACTCCCTACCTGTGTGTGTAAACACCCTGAATAAGACAGAACGCGCCGTTTTATTTCCTTACTTACATATTCTCTGCGAACAATATCTCAGTGACAATGACTTCTTAATTTGAACGAAACGCGCTGCGGGACAAGACTTCAAGTGACTTATAAATGTGGAAAACTTCTTCAGGTAGAAAAAAAAACAATTCCATGATCTAATGAGACAATACTAACAAAGAGTGATTTGATAATTATGTTTTAATTATTTTTCTTTCGTATTAGTCACAATATCTTAACTATGATATAATTATATATATTAACTAGTCGTTCTGTGAACAGTAGACCTCAGTACGTTAGGGGATGAGACAATGTTTTAAGTGCCTTTTCCAAAAAGGAATAAGTAAAAATCTGTATATATGTAGGTACATACCTACCGAACGAAATTAAGGCTCCACCAAATAACAACGGAGTTATTCAATTTAAAATTTTTTGATAATTTGCTATGGCCGCTATTTTGAATCTAGAAATAAAAGAAAAACACCTTATATTTCGGCAAAGCAAACTTCATGATATTTCAGCCCGCTAGCTGCCACAAAGTCCGTTTTTGTGGTACGGATCAGAAATCAGCCATTTTGAAATTTTTCGCCCAAGAAAAAACGGCTCGACATAAAAATTTTAACAATCCAAAGAACACACTTACCAATTTTTTTGTGACGATTGCATAAAAAATACGTCTGCTACGCCAAAACCAAAACTTAAATCACCTCCATTTTAAATTTTTCCTCCCAGTAAGAAAAATGGCCGAACAAAAAAAATTAAATAACTCAAAGTAGTCGGCAATCCAATACTCATTCTACTCACTTTTCCTAATCTATTTTATTTTCAATATAAATACCTGTGGACGACGGCAATACTTACCGATAGATAAGCTGTCTGCTGGTTTGCCATCTTTCCTCTTATGATTCAAGAGTATTTTTGATGAAAATGTAAGTTTAGTACGGTTTTAAGATCTGCATTATTCTGTAATACCTACAAATGAATATTTGTTGAAACATGTTTATGTTTGTATTAGAGAAATCACATTAGAATTATTTGGAATTAGGTACGCAATACTTCTAATTGTACGTTAATCGCGATTTATGTTTGACCGTTTTATAATTTTCACGAAACAACATTGAGACCCTTTTATCGTACACAAATTGGAATAAAGATATTTTAATTCACTTTAACGTTCACTTTCAAATTTTCGTTTCTAAATAATTTGAGTTGATTTTTATAACTTCTGAGACAATAAAAGACAAGATATCTTTTCAATGTTTAAGGTCAATTGTCATTATAAAATTATGTTAAAAATGTACTATTTACTTAGTATTTTTTAGTGACTTCTTGCTGCCAAGCTCAATTCGCAAACTTATGATGTAAACAAGTAATATAGTCAGTTTTGGAGATTCTATCGTAACTTGCTTATGTATTTCACTTATAATTGAACTTTAAAATTTTAAACTTCATTTCTTATGTATACGTGTGTTAATGTTTTTTAAATACACATAGTATTTAAAAAACATTAATAATTTACACACACTTTAGTAAAGAACTTATGAACTTGATTATACGTTGTAAAATATATTTTATATTTATTAAATATGTTGTTTAATTTATCGAACACCATAACTGGTTACAATGTACCATACATTACATACCTAATTATTATAGTGACTATTTCAAGTAATACAAAGTTTATGGAAATAACAGTGTATTGTTATTCAATATTTAATAAAATCGTTATTATTTCATTTTAATTTGATTATTATATTAACTTTATATTTTATTATTAACCATTGCATTAAGGGGTATATATAAGTAATAAATTTAATTTGTTTATGTTATTCGTATAAATAATAAATATCGTATTGTACATATATTTATTTCTACTTTAATTAAAATTATAGAGTACTAAACCATTTAACTAATTATCAACTAAAACTTGCATTTAATGCTTAGTCACGCTAATGAGTAATCATGAAATTAATTAATACATACTATTTTACATTTGAAAATTGTCGACTGGGAAGATGTTTTGGTTATATTGTCAATTTTCATGTATTTTCATTTCAGAATACCAATAGCACCCAGACTTGGGGTAGGTACACCAGCATTCACGGGGTTTAGGAACTAGAAAAACAGTCGGCAAAAGTCTGTTTGAGTGAGAAGGCTGGCAATCCACTTGCATAAAATCTCGGTTTGCCCATAGGCAACGTAAACTTCGAAAGAAGTCCATTGTGCCATACCCGATCAAATGCTTGTGCCATATTCAGACTAACTGCCATACCCTCCCCCTTGCTTTCAATAACCACAGCCCAACGGTGCATAAGCTATAAAAGAAGATCCCCAGAAAATCGACCATGGCGAAAGCCATATTGCCGGTCATTGATCAACTGGCTATCTTCTAGGTACGCTAGGAGCTAGCGGTTAATATTGTTCTCCATTATTTTGGAGAGAATAGCGATAGGTCTGTAGTTAGCTGAGTTCGAGCTATTATCTTCTTTAGGAAACGAATGGACAAGAACACACTTCCATGAAACCGAGACTATGCCTTGAAAATAGGAGTACCAAAATAGACGCTTTAACACTGGAGTCAACTGGAGTCAATATATTCGTAGCACCAATGAATATAAGCCATCTGGCCCACTTGTCTTACGAAGTCCGAGAGAAATAGCCTATTTCCCTGTATATTTTTAAGCTTTGATATTCCTGTCGCGTTTGAATATGATTGTTATATGTTAGGTTTCTGTTTTAACGACTATCAGAATTTAATAAAGAAATATAGTCATTTAAACTCATAGTGTAGCTTTTTAGAGAATTACGTTCCGAAAAACTTTCATTTGAAATAACGTACTAACAATTGATTAAGCCTAGAATCATTAGTTTTTACTCTTGTATATAGGTATAATAAAACATTTAAAATATAACATATAAATATAAGACATTAAATTTTTGTTATGAAACATATACCTGTCGATATATTGTGTTACATATATTGTATAGTTTTTATTAGAGCGCTACTTTCTTAAATATCGCGACGTGTCATTGAAGAGCTCGAAACATTATAGAATACGACATCCGTCGTGTCGTGTTGAAATTTATTTATAGCAGACTCGGTAAGGGTCGCAGTTTAGTTTTTCTATAATGTGAAACCAAGGAGAGTTTTATTAGATGTGTCCTAACAAGCAGAACTGCCAACTATATCAAAATAATTTAAAAAATACTAACGTGTATTTATTATGATTTACGGATACATCTGTTGAATTTTAAACAATAACTACAGTTCATTTCACTGAATCATAGGTATATATTCAAGAATACAATAAAAGTATTATCTTATTTCTGTTTTCATTTAACTAGGATTTTTCATCTTAATAATATAAATGTAATAAAAAACGATACAAACAAGAGGGGGGTAGTTAAATGAAAGTATCTGTCAAATAATCTTCAGTCATATTATTATATTCTACAAAAAATTGTAAAATATATAGATACTAAAATTTCCTAATACTGTTATGTTTTTGAGAGATTACAAACAAAATAGTTCAGGAGACGGTCGATGTTTATACAAGTCCTCACATACTGGCGCTTGATTTTCCTGGTTTATGTTTGATATTCATAAAACTAAAATATGAACAATGTTACTAACTTTATGTTATGAACACAAATTTCGTTTTGAATAAATTTAATATAAGATAGAACTAGTTTGTGATATTTTTAATATATTACTAGCACATTAAAATTTGCTTGTTATTGTAACTTTTACGTTCAAAGAATAAGACATTGAAATTGAAGACTGTTACGTACATCATTATAACGATCGTGTTATAAATAGGAATAAAAATTAAGTTGCTTGATCTACATTCAAGCAAATAGATCATCGCATTTAGAACAGCTGGAACTGACTATTTTTATGTAAAATATGATAAGATATAATGAATTTTGAATAATAATTGTTATTGAAGTAATATTTTTCATAATAGGCAGGTATATGATGCCTTTGTAGGTACAATTTATTCAATAGATATTTCTCAGTAACTTTAAAGGAGAAAAGTATATGGAATGAGTGTTATTCTATTAAAATACCTGAAAACTTATATTATAAGGAAAAATGTAACCAACAAGTAACGCTAGATGGTTCTGTGTTAAGTATTTGAGAGACTGATAGGCATTATCAGGGATTGCTTCTAGCATTGTCTTATAAAATTTTATTCAACTCTTATTTGTGACACATAATACTCAGTTGGCATTTATTTTCTAAATGGTTATTTTGTATCTATAATGTGTAACTTATTTATTTTGTCCATTGGTTTGATTTAATGTTTTTGGTTTTTTTTCCATATTGAGTATATATTGAAATTTAACTATCGGAATTTAAAAAATATAGTGTTATAATTTTATAAGACAATGTCGGGAATACAATTGTAACGTAACACTAAAGCTGTTTAGAAGTTCTGTTTAGTCTTTTTGTAAATTAATCTCTCAATTTTATATTATTAGTTTTGTCATTAAATCAGTAATTCTTATAAAAGTTTCCAATTTAAGGCGTGGCACGATGAAGTTTTTAAATCTTTAGACAGGACATCTGTTACTTCGACTTTGTCTAAGTTGTTACACCAAGCAAGTTTTTTTTTAAATGTGTTATAATAAGAAATGAATTTAAAATATTAAACTGTTTAACTTTAATATGATCAAATAAACTGTATATAATTGATAAACAAACCACAGCATAAAATGCTATGATTTTTTTATTATAATAATAACGGTGCTATTGACAAACCGTATACTATAAATTATTAAATACAATTTTTATTTAATTATATACTTCAATTACAAAGTATCAATGTCATTTATTCTTCATATGAGGAAAATAATATTTCATTAAAGTAATAGTCATTTTATTTGTGACCTTATTCTTAATGCGTTGAGTTCAGGTACGATGATTATGATCAAATTATGATAGGGGTAAAATTTCGATTACCCGGATATTACAGGAGTTCGTGGATGGCCGTAATCACTTATCATTAGTGGGGTCCACAAACACAGTTGCCCCCCTCTCAAATAAAAAAAAATTCTAATTAAAAATCCCAACTATCCATAAACAAGAACAAATTTACTTTCTTTTACGAGTATTTACATGCAATTTCAATAAAGTACGTTAGCTGTATATTTCTGGTATCCCTGTCCGCTTTTATGTAGTCTCGTTTGATAAACAAAGCTTCGTAATAAATTTTAAAATAGTTAAGTTAAGTTTTAAGGTTTTGTATGTTTTAAGCTTTTGTAAGCGTTTTAGATATTTCGATCACTGCTAAGTCCAAAAAAAAGAAGACGAAAATTACTAATAAAATTATAACAAAAATATTTTCTCTATATATTATACAGCGTGAACTATCACTTCCTTTTCCTTAAATATATTCAATTTACATTTTATTACAAACGCAATTGAAAATATATTTGTTTTGATTTTTATTTAAATTCATTGAAACAATTTTAATTAATTGAAATATAAAATAATGAATATGTATGTAACCTCTTTTTATGGCTAACTTTATTAATTTATTGATATCATGATTTTAAAAAACTTGCTAAAATTACCCATTTAGCATCCCAAATAGATTATTCTATCATCTTGTCGACGTGGCTTATATGTTATATTTTAGTTCATACCGATTTACAGATTTTTAGTATTAAGAGACTCTGAGTTAGGCTGTGGACAGACATAAGAAAACTATAAGGATTCGACTCCATGCAAACGACTCAACGGTCTTAACTGCCTTTACTGCCGACTCTGCGCAGCTGTTTGGATTGACGTAAGTAAATACACAATGGATTGACAATTACAATGGAAATAACAATGGATTGGATGACATATTGAATAGGTGCAATAAAAAAGGATTTTGCAAAAGTCCAAACCGTTCCAAAGTTACTACTAAAAACTGCAAAGTTTATCCCTCGCTCCCTCTCTTTTCCCATTGCATTGCAGTAGAAATTAAAATTATTTGGCCAGTCACTATATTTATTCTCAACACGCTACGATGTGAGAAACAAGAGTTCCTAGGTGGTGTGGAAATTCAAATAAAATGTTTAATCACTTTCGCCTGCTGCTGCTGTAACCTGCTAGTAATATATAAACTATTATATTTTATTTGAGAACGTTACAGTAAAATGTTATTATTTTTACGAGTAATATATTTGTTTCACAGTCAAACAATACACAAAGCGCATCACAAATAAGCTACTTGAATCCCCTTTCATATAAATGCTCCGAGATGATCTCTTTGACAGACGCTGCATACATCCAGGTAACTACCGAGTATTTGAAAGGATTATACGAGCACTAGATGTGGATACATTTGATATATTTGCGTGGATATATACCATTATTTAAATGCAAGTTGTATGAAACGAATACAAATTACTTTAAACTGATATTATTATAAAGCAATTAAAAATATAACTATTTTATTCGAACAATTAATATACTAAATTGTGAAAGTTCGTGTTATAGCTTTAAATTATAATTTGTAATAACATTTTAATAGGCTTGGCTTAGTTTTGAAATTAGTATTACAAATACAATTAAAGGTCGAAAGCCAGTTAACATATATTTCATTATCAATAAAGTTTCGATATTATAAACGTTTGTTTATTAAAAATAAGTATAAAGTAAAAAGAATGAACTTTTTTTTACACTGGCTTAAGTTTTTCTTACTATTTAGTAGTATTCAGAAAAAGACGGCAAATAATAATAAAGAAGCAGAATGAGAAATGTATACTCTGAAATCTACCTCTAAAACTGTAATCAGTAAAATCATTGAAGTATACGATGAAATTATTAAGATCTTGTTAAATTATCTCATGTTTCACTATTCAATAGCGCAATTTCACGGTAGGTGAACTTCGTATCTCTCTGGAACATAATGACAGTGGAAACTTTATTTATTTTATGTAATATTTCTTTATTTTATTTTAAAGTTGTTCATATTGTTTGTGTTCCAGATAAAGGAAAAAAAAACATAATATTAGGTCGTTACGTGTACATAACAAAACATTTAGATCTTAATTACATATTTATAAGAGGATCTTACATTTTTTTTTTATACTATGATACGATATAAATTTTAATAATTAATTTTGAAATTTCTATTTCTCAGTCTATTTAGAATTCTACTTTATCTTAAAGTTTTCTTAATATTGTATCAGAAAAATTACATGCAATACATTAAATTAAACTTCAATAAGGTTAATTAATGAAGCATCATTAATATCCCAATTATTTAAATTATCGAACCGATTATAGGAGCAAATTGCAATAATTATAATAAACACATTCATCACGCTGCAGCATCTCAAATGTTACTTAATATAAATTAATTATTAAGGTTTTTGTCATAACCTATTAAGGATTTAAACCGGAATATGTCGTATAAATATAATGTTCTTAATTCCACCCATATATAAATAATGTACAAAATAAAGCAGGTAATAATGAAAATATGATTGAAATTCTGGTTTTTATATTATTTTCAATTTAAAAAATACTGGTTATTAACCAGTATTTTTTAAATACTGGTTATTAACCAGTATTTTTTAAATTGAGATAAATTGAAGCTGATTTAAATAGAAAATTTTAGTTAATTTATAGAGTAAATACCGTAATAATATCTACGAGTATATTATCATGTGGTCGTATCATTTAGTAACTTGCAGACCATTGGGAAGTATTAGTGGTTAGCCATTCTACGATTTGTGTATTATTGTGTTTAGATTTTAGATATTATTATAGGTGTATGTTATTAAAGATATGTTCAGATAAAAATTTATTTTATCTCATTTTTGTTAATGTAATAAAAAAACTTTGTATGTCATACTACAGCGACAAAAAATACAAATAACGAAAGCGGTTTTATCAAGCTCCATAAACGACAAATAATAATATAAAATAATTAATTTAATAACTTATTCGTTTGTCAATCAGTAGTGGCTATGGCTAGAACTGTGCTAGCTGCTTTTACTCAATCTTTTTACATACTAATCAAATTTTCTCAGTCGCTGATTTTTAACCGTGGTTACAATATTTAACAATGTGTAATCACAATTTTAAAAATAAAATGCCATATATCCTTTTAAAAAACTTACCTGAAATGTTGTGCACTGTACTCACTGCCGTAATGTACTCTATCCATAGATCTGATACTTTTCCAAGAGAAATTATTTATTAGAACGATTTGTTAAGTACGTTCAATATATTTTTTGGTAGGATTTTGTGATTAAACTTTACATTGATTTTATCTCCCATACTTTTCGCAATTTTCATTAATTCCATAACTCAATATATATCTTCTCTCTTTCACATGTATGCAGACGATATTCAAATTTACCGCCATACTAACGCTGACAATCTGCATTCCTCCATATATGCCATTGATGATGACCTGACTGAAATTTTAAAATGGAGTTGTCTCTATGGTTTGAAAATAAATCCCACTAAATCACAGGCAATTATTATTGGCAGACCCGGCATGATTGCTAAAATTGATAAATTAAATCTCCCACCGATCTTATATGTCGGTATAGCAATACCATACTATGACTCCGCTAAAGATCTTGGGTTGTACTTAGACCAAACATTAAGTTGGTCCGTTCACATAAAAAATCTCAGTAGAAAAACATTCATCGCAATGAATTCTCTTCAGCGACTAAGATATTTTCTACCTATTCCTACCAAAATTATGTTAGCACATTCTTTCCTACTTTCTATTCTAGATTATGCCGATGTCAGCTTTCTTAATTTGACCGAGGACCAATTAAATAAACTTGAGCAACTTCAAAACATAGGTATAAGGTTCGTATTTGGCTTGCGCAAATATGACCACATTTCACAATTTCGTCAACAGCTCAAGTGGCTCACTATTCGTCGACGCCAGGATTTACATGTACTTTCTCTGCTGTACTGTGTATTATTCCATCCAATTACACCCTCATACCTAAAGGAAAGATTTGAATTTCTAGGACCACAGGAAGATTTGAGATCGTCACAATTATTAATATTAAAAATGCCATTCCATAACTCAAAATTTTATAAGCACTCTTTTACAGTGCTTGCCACAAAACTGTGGAGCACTCTTCCTTTGCCTATACGGCAATCGAAAACATTAATTTTATTTAAAAAAACTGTAAAAGAATACTTTCTGAGTAAAGATAGTTAAAACAACTTCTGTATAACACTCACTGAACATCAGTTATTTATTTAATTATTTAAATTATGTAGTATATAATATAAGTAGTGTATTGCATTGTTTAGTTTATTACGTTTTATTGTTGTTTTATATTATATGTATATTAGTGTGTTTTTATTTATATGTATGTTTAGTATGTAACCTTACGCCACCTACCTGTACCAATGTTTTTTCTTTTTTTTTAATACTTAATGTTTGTAAGGTTGCCTGGAAGAAATCGCCATTAGGCGATAAGGCCGCCTGTTGTACTTTTTATGTGTTATTTTGTTTATGTTTTTTTTTTTAAATATTTTGTGGTGTACAATAAAGAATAAATAATTGATCCATAATTATAATGACTTAGTTTGTATTATTTGATGTGTTTTAATTTAAACGTCTATAAAAAACATATATAGCATTGTTGACAACTCAGTCGTTGCGAGGTAAACTCCATGAAGTCTTCACCGAGTTCCCCTTCCGTTAGCGAGCAACTGTATTGTACTACTGTCGGACGCTTTTTTCACTGAAACAAACAAGTTTATTTTCAGAAAGTACGGTTAAAACTATTACTTCTACGAACTTTATAGATTAATTAGGACTCGCTTTATTATTAAAAGTTTTATTCTTAAGACTCTCTACATTCAAGTACTTAGGTATTCATCTTTACATAAATATATTTATATAAGTATATTGCACGAGACCTGCTTTGGTATCCAGACATTTCACTTGATGGTGGTGTTAGTGCTGACCGCCCCAATACTGCACTTCTCACGCGAGGGAGTCGTTCGTTTAAGAATTATATTTTAATTAATAATTACTATTTATTAACTTCGCCTGCACACGAATATCTTGACTTCAGCGCTGATAATACTAATAACATTTATCAAACAGATATATGTATATGTATATATATGTTGAAGTATTATGTATATATGATGTATATATATGTTGAATATCATTATCTAGTCTGTTAGAGAAAAAAGAAGTTTAAATGTTTATTTTTAATATTTAAATAATGGTAAACTAGATAAAATGTAGGGCTTGTATTTTCTCTGCAGTGTAAACTGTCCGTTTAGCTGGATGATTTTAGAAACATTTAAAGGAAAATGTGTCGCTTATCAAATATAATATGATTTGAAAAATGTAATTAATTGTAATTTATAAGAAATAATAAAAGGCTCTATGATCTTGAACAGCGGTTAGTTGTAGTATACTTAACAATATATAGCACGAGTACATGACGTACACGAGTATTGTCGTAGCGTGTTTGTATAGAAGAGGAGTTGGAGGTGTATCTCCGAAGTGTTTGGTTTCACTTTGAACAATACATTAATAGTTTTAGCTTGTAGTAAATTTGACTAAACAAGACAGCATTTAAATATTAAAGGGTAATATGTATTACAATAATATTAACAATGATTGCATAGGTTATTTAAATTTCATAATAAGAAAGTTCTTACGAGTTAAATGCACTTTTTTATTCTACAATTTATAATATACATAAGACAATTGTTTTCAACATATAAAATAATAACATTTAAAATATCGTGAGATCATTGACTTATTTATTTATATTTTAAACGAACATCTGTAGATAAATTTTTACAAATAGTTTTAAAGATAATTATATCACTCTTTTGAACATTGGATGCTTAGATCAGCACAAATAATTATATTTTAATAGAAGCTTATTTTCATATAATTTGAACTTTGTTATCTCCCAGTAACGAGATTCTCTACACATTCTGATTAATAATCTCATTAAAGTACATGTAAATTATGCCGCCATCAAAATCGGATTACATTATTTGACTACACAAATACGGCAGGTTATAATTAATACACAAATTTCTTTTAATACTTTTATAAATATTTTAATATTATTAGGATTTGAGTTTTGTAAACTGATCAATATATTATTTTATTTTCAATACTGATTAACCCATTAAATAGATGTGTAAAAAAACCTTGGTTTTTTAAACGATATTATAGTCAACATGATTTTAAGGCTTATTTTATTCTGGGGCACGTCCACGCTTTAATATCTTTTCAAACAGTTTATAAGTTTAAATAAAATTTAAAATAAGCAAACACAAATGTTAAAATATTTAAATAGAAATCTACAAAAATATATATTTATAATTAGTATTTATTCTTGAAACATTATACAATTTTATTTACATAATTTTGCAAATAATATTGATAAGTTTCGCCAAGGCTAATGCCTTGTGTAGTGTTTTTTTTTTATGTAAGGAGAGGGCAAGTAAGCTGACGGGTCACAGACGATTAGTGATCAACGCCGCCCAAGAACTCTTGCAACATCCGAGGATTCACAAAAGCGTTGACGGCCTAGGAGGTGGGAGCACAGCACTCTGTCTATAGAAAATTTCTTCACTGCCATTCGTTTCGATTGTTTTAGGGATTCCAAATTTTAGCAAGACTTACACTCTAAAATTGACATAATAACATAAGCCAATGGATTTAGATCAGGACTAGATGACGGCTAGTCCTCAGATTCGATGACTTCCGGAACGTTCGCTTCTAACCGAGATCCCGTGAATCAAGCTATTTGACCAGGGACCAAGTTTTGATGAAAGGACCATACTTGGTAATTTTATTTGGTGTTGTTAAGAGGTTTAACGACCTTCTCAAAAACGGATCTTGATACATTGGAGCCGATATATTGCTACCTTTTTTTATAAATATTTACCCACGTTATACTCCGTTGACCAATTGGGAAGCTTCTTTAGAACTTTCAGCATAAACACGGTTATTTTTTTTCTCGAAATATTGCTCAATAGTAAAGAGTCTCATAAGTACATAACGTCTGTGACCTTCCTTTGCGTACCCCTTAAGAAGTTTTATTGATTTTTCAAATTATCTCTCTCTTATTTTTTTCTTGATAAATACACAAGTCATCTTTTGATAAATACCCAACATGATTCTAGGTACTACCTTCAACTCGTAAATTCTTCAAAGTAAAATTCTAGTTCTTATTTATTGTTAGAATTTTGAGCATGATCTTATTATTGGATTATATTATAAATGATTATAAAAAATTCAATTCTTTTAAATAATATTATAACGTAATATTATAAAATAGTGAAATATATGAAATAACATTTGATAAATAGACAAATAAATTGCTCTTGCATATTAGTTGCAGTCTCAGTGGAGCTCTCTCTAATATATCCTTGGGTGGATATGCATTTGAGAGTTCAGTTAGTCTTGTTTTAGTTTGATGCAAAACACGTACCCAAAACCACTATATTTTGACATGACTATACTGCGATAATAAAGTAGATAAAATGATTAATCATCCCAGTTTAAGAGCAATTAAAAATGATATTTAATGTTATGAATCAGTGTTGATGTCTGTATCAATCAGTTGTGTTTCAGCTATTAACAATAAAAAATGCAATAAAATATTACTAAATCATTAAATAATTAATCTAGTCTTTTATATACATTTTAACTGAACAAAGTAGTTCGATGTGAATTTAATGAAAATTGACAATAAAAAAACATTTTTTAACCCCATATTTTAAATATTAATAATAAAAAAAAAGTAATATAAACGGAAGAAGATTAAATATATTGAAATAATTCAATATTTTAGAAAAGACTAGATTGTAAGAATTGTCGGTTCTTACTCGACTAATACCAAACATAAATTACATATTATTTTACTCGTATAATACAAAACATAATACCTGGGAAAGATATCTTATTAATCATTTGTGACCATCGTTTCGTAATTTGGATGGAATAGGTGATACAGATAGTATTGTAGGCGATAACGATAAGGCGCTGATGAAATTAGGAGGCAGGCATCAGATCGAATAGCTCTTGGGATCACTCCACATTGTAAAAGCGATAGAAGACGCACCAAGAATCTTGGGATCTCTATCCCAAGGAAGGTCTTCATAGAAGACAAAAGTTTCTTTCGGCACTAAATGACGTTTTCCCGAGAAAGCTCTGCGCGGCTGGTATATTTCAACTACTGGCATACCCAGTGCTGCCATCCGCATAACAATGTATGTTGAAAATATCCAAAACATCATTGAGGTGCAGGAGGAACGGAGTGGGTTAGCGTTGCCATACTCGATCGAAGGTTTTTGTCATATACAGAGTAACTGCCAGACCTTGCTTGCTTGCTTGCCTTGCTTTTCATAACCGCTGACCAACGGTGCGTGCATATAATTATTATCAGCCAATTGACAACGACATAAGCAACATTGATGGTCATTCATCAACTGACGATCCTCGAGGTACGTTAGGAACTGTCGGTTAATGATGTTCTCTATTATTTTGGAGAGAAGGAAAGTAATGGTAATAGGTTTATGTTTAGTTGGGTCCGAATTGTCGCCTTTTTTAGGGGTCCTATGGACTATTCCTTTAAAGTGAGAGTATCGAAATAGACGCGATACTGATACTGGAGTCAACTCAGGGGCACGTGTTCGCAGCCGTAAGGTTTTTACCTTGGCGCTGCCAACTATCATCCAGCCCATTCGACTTACGAATGAAAATAGACACTGTAGAATAGTTTTTTGTTGAGATTGGCGTGTTCAAACAAATAAACTTAATATGTTTAAATAGCTTGAAAAAAAACTTATTTTTACACTTAATAACCGATATTTGAACAGTTCAGTGAAGTAATTATTGGCAGGATATTTTATATTGAACACTATTCGGGACGAAAAATTGCTATGAGGTAAAAACAATGGACAGCCAAGAGTTAGTTGATCTATTAGGCGGTTGTCAATAGTAATGTTTTTTTTTTTATTTAAAAGCGTAATGAGGTATAGCTTGTATATAACCTACACTACACCTACCTACACTACACTACTATAAACTACACTATAGTAAAAAAAGCACGTTCAGAGAGAGCACGTTCTTGTCAGTTATTTTAAGTGCAGCAGTCGTTTTGAGCTCAACGCACGTTTATAAAAGTTACGAGACGTGGATCAGAAACTAAATCTATTGTATTTTTTATACATGATTGTGAACTAGTACTATTTAAAAATATATATTAGAACACATTTTAAAAATAGTCAATTATACATTATATAAAATTCATAAACACTAATTTATAATATAAACTAATTAAAATAAATATGTCAATTCGTTTGTATTCTGCTTGATACTCTCATGTACACACATGGACACACGTACCACTTTTTTAAGTGAAAATTTCCATGATATCACTCTCATCGAACTTCACGTTAAGAAACTTCGTAACAATAATTAATTTTTCAATTGAAATTTTTAATGGTTCTATCAAAGGCTTTGCTTTTCAATATTATTGTAAAAGATAAACCAATTATTTCTGATTACTGTTTCTATCCTTGTCCCTATCTATGTCTCTGTCCCTGTTGCTATTCTGTATCCTTGTTTTATAATTTAATACACTATCTATAAATTATGAAATTTGTTTCTTCAAAGACCATTCATTTTGAATGTTTTAAAAGCACAAATGTGTTAAATATAATGTTTAATTTAATTTAAAATGATTTTAATTATATAAAAAGATATAGTTCAATTACCTCGTTTAAGAATTTCACTTCCAAGTTACCTTCCTTGAAAGCAAGCGACTGGTTTTGCATCTACGTGAGCTGAAAGCGTACTTTGTCTTTAACTTCATCATGCACACCCATATCTTAATTTTTCAATCCAAACAAAAGAACAATTACTTATAAAAAATTAATATTGCTAATATTAATTAAAATTTTAATTTGATTCCAAATTAATTACAGATTGCATTAATAAAGGAATGTCAATAGTAATTATTTCACTCCAAGAAAGCTCTGATAACGTCTCCACATTATTATAATAATATTTGCTAATTCACTCTATTGATACTTGATACGCTTTTAACTTGATAATCGGATATTGTAAGATTAAACTGATGCCTCTTTATAATAAAAATAAAATAACATTGTAAAATTCAACTTATTTTTTATAAACGACGGTTGATGTGAATTTTTAAAACAATAGTTTATGATTTAATTTCTAAGCATATTTTTATTATAGTATATTTTTAAATGTTAACTCCTTCAGAGACTAACATATGTGTAATTTATGTTAAATGTACCTATACCCAATACCAACAAATATACCATTAATATCACCATTTAATATCGTTAACCAAGGGTTTCTGGCAGAGATCTCTTGCAAGAGATAAGTTATCCTTTGTGTAAATATTCTTTGTTAAAATGCCATAATCACTGTTTATGGTACACAAATAAATAAATAAATAATGTTATTAAAAACTTTATTTATTTTATGCGAAAGTAAGATATTTGATGGTTTTAATTAGTTATCTTTAAAGATTTTGTTTAACAAAAATTTTGTTTAAATTATAGTAGTTCGTTCCTCTAATTAGGAATCTCTAAAGATTTTTTTAATGTTACAAATCGGAAAATATAGCTTATTAGTAGAGACTTTGTAGTTCTAATGTCACAGGGCCGCACCAATCTCTTATGACAGAGCAAGTGTTGTTATATCTGTGAATTGAGATATTTTCATATATTAAATAAAATGAATTTCGTATAAAAGTAACAAACAGCTATTGAGTTATTTGTATGTTTTAAATAGCTCAAATAACTAAATGTATTATTGATTATTAACTTTGTGCTTAGACATGTATTGTGTATAAGAATTCATATGTTTTATACAGCCAACAAAACAGGTTATGAGTTTTAAATGTCATAAGTCAATAAACTTTATGAAAGAGAATAAGAGATAAAATATGTGCATTATTTAATTTATATAAATTCTAAGAAATGATTACTACATTGTAAAAATATTTTTACAACACCTTTTTTTAATGTATTTAATGTGAAATAAATTTACATTTCTTTTTAAATATTATTGATGATGAAAAATATAAAAGTTAAATAAAAGTATTTCAAAAGTACGTGAAAAAATAATCTGAAATAGTCAACAAAGTAAATTATAGTCATCAAAGTCTCTTCATAAATAATAAAAATTGTATGATTTTCTATCTGATTAACTAAACGGAATTTTCAATCACATAGTTATGGTGTTAATGTTAATCTTATAGTTCATTTGTTTTTTAAAATAGCAACGTATATATAGGAATATTGCAGGGACTCGCTTTATTTATAAAATATGAATTTTGTTCCAATTATTGTCTTTAATTTTGTCAGTTATAATTTATACATTTTATCAAACATATTTATAATAAATAAATAACAAGTCTAAAATGATTTAAATTATTTCTTGTTCATATTATATTTTCATAGTCTCCTAATATTACCTTAAAGTTTAAAACTCTGTAATAGGAATAAATTATAATTTAATGCTTACTTCTATCTGGATTCAAATTTTCTATAACGCATGAAATTATAGGCACCGTAATAAATGTTTAGTCATCACACAGACCGTAATGGAAACGGAAAGACGGCCAGTATTATTTCCTTTTCACATATTCTCTGCGAACAATAGCTCATTGACAATAGCTTCGTAATTTTGACGAAACTCACTTCGGAACAATACGTCAAGTGACTTATTATTGTGGAAAACTGCTTCGAGAAGAAAAATCGTTCCCATGACCTGACGAGGGGATACTGACAAAGAGCGAATAAATGAAGTTGACACTTTGTATTTCAACTGTATTTATGTTCACGTCAGTGGCATTGTCTTACGATACATTATGTCGTTTGTATCTGTATTTAAAATTGAAATTAATATTTTTACATGTTAAATAAAATTTAAATTCTTACAGATCCGTACAAAACGAAACCAATAAAAACTACTTTATGTATTGAAATAAAAGTATAGTAGTATTTATTATATCATTTTTTCTAGATCTAGATATATTTAAACTTTTATAAATAAAAAAATATATATAAGCTTATATGTTCCCAATAAAAAGTTTATGAGAATTCATATTAAGTCAACATCAAAGGAAGAATATCTCAGATTGTAAATTTTGTTACTATTACTATGCACACTACATTATTTTTACATGATATCAAGTCAGTTATGCATATAGTATGACGATTGCGATGTTACAGAGAAAACATGTATTAGAACCATATATGACTTAAAGTTTAATAAATATAAACACAAGTCAGAATTTATTTTGCACATTTTTCTACAATTAGACACTTATATCGAATTAACGACGCACAATCTCCTTGTAAATTTTATAGTTATTCCAAAGTTGAAAACATCAACTTTATTAAAATTATAGTAATTATTAATTATTATCAAAGTATAGCTTATTTTAAATTATTATCTGGCCTGCTTTGAAATTATATTAATCTCATAGTAAGTCGATTTGTTATATTAATTATTAATATTATTATTATTGTAATAGTTTTATTTAATACTTTTGAATGTAACAAAATTTTATATACGTAACAATATTAATAACAAATACAGCTATTAAAATAATCAAAAGATCACTTACCATTTATTTTCTACAATATGTGTTATAGCACAAGTTGAAATTTGTAAAATATATTATATCATAAACAGAAATCCACACCAGCCATTACTGTATAAGAACAATGACAAAACGTCATGCCTAAATAAATTTTGATATAATATTCAGAGAATATGGTAGTAACTGAACCGATGTTGAAATCTTCATTGTTTCTCCTTGAGAAATTATATTAATAACTATCACTACCTAAATTGTTATATTTTTTAGTTTTACATTTCTGTTTTGTATTAAAACATAACATACAACAAAATTTACAAAACAAATATAAACGGTAATATTTAATTCAATAATTTATTGAAACCAGTCAATTGCGTGTCGAACAAGGCGCAAAGTAGGATTGCGTAGTGTGGATAGATAGGTAGAGATGTATACTCGTCGACTTTTTAAGATATAATTTTGTATAGTACATTATTTTGATCTAAGATTTAGCAAGCGTTTGCAATATAAGTGTATAAAAATATACTAGGGGCGCCAACAGACCGCCGTTTGCATATTGGATAGATGAATAAATTAAACTATTTTACTATATTCTTAAATTTATTTGTACTTTGAAAAAGGTAACTTAATAATTTTTATTGATATAAATTAACAACAATTATTGTCATTAACAATAATATAATTTTTATATACAGTCGATCTGCATCTAATATCACTAGTGATATACGACAGTAGCAGTATATGTACCTGATCGCTGTCTTTGCACAGGAAAAATCATTACGGGTATTTAGTAACGAATATGACCCAAAATAATGCTTTTTAAACTTTTGTTTCAATGGATTGCGGTTTTTACGAATGTCTTATTGTAATCTTCATTTAGAATATCGTATTTGTTTTATTTAAATCTATAATTAATCTATATTTGTCGTACTATATCTGGTCTAGTTTTAATTTAGTCACCGATTTAAATAAAATATATACGATTTAAATTTCTCTATAGAAATAGAAAGATACAAACAATATGTATTAATAGTATTTTTTACATAACAATAATAATAATAATAATAATAATAATAATAATAATGAATAAAACATTCTTAAAGAGCCATTGTTGAGTTTCTGGCCGGCTCTTTTCAGCAGAGTAGCATTCTGAGCCGGTGGTAGCTTACTCACAGGCAGACTAAATTCAACGGTGCGTGTAAATACCTACTCGAATAAAAGATATTTTGAATTGAACTTAAACACATTTTATTTATTTAAACATGAAATAAGTAATAATGTTATACATACAATAATAAAAATCAGTCATTGATAGTAAATGATTTCGAATGTGGGATTTCAGAAAGGAGATTATTTCATAATGTCATCATGACTTAGACGATTTACCAAAATATTCCGAGAATCTAGAAGGATTTTGTATGAGCTTTTTGCAACTATTGTAATGAATTGATTCAAATATTTGCAATTCCGGAGCCTTTAAATAAAAACAAAACGGAGTCGTGGGCACAGCTACTTTATAATAATATTAAAGTTATCTGAAAAAACAAGTGTACTTTTGAACATTTAAACATTTAAACTGTACTGTACTGTAAATATAAAAATAATAGTATACACATGATCTTAATCTAAAGAGTCAGGCCACAGTTAAGTAATTCTCAGAAAATTATTTCCATTAAGGCACGCTGGCATTATGAAAGCATAACGGTTACCGAGAAGTGCATTCATGGAATTGAAATCAAAACGAAAATAAATTATAACTTACGCGAATTGAAAGTTAAAACAAATCAGTCTATTACTGTCCCTAATTTAATATTTTTTACCATGCTAATAAAATATATCAACTTTTAATTAACTTTCACGGTAACATTAAGAATTTATATTTAATTAACATAATAAATGTATATTAATATAGCAGTTGTCATTTTAGCACTTTTCATGCATTGTTTTTTAGATTATGTTGTAATCTAAAAAACAAAGTTAAAAAGTTCACAATATGACTAATCAAAATTGTAGATAAAATCTTTATAATCAATTTTGATTGATGCCTTTACCTAAATATATTACATAATACCTACTCTTTCGTTTATTCTTTTCAGTTACAGACATGTCATACAGACAATGTTGCCGCCCTATTGGAGAATCAATCTATTACTCTCTCACCGAATACCATCATGAAGTACCTATTAGAGTTACGAATAGTAATGAATAATGAAGGGAATACTATAATAATAATAATAATGAAGGGAATATTTATACAAATATGAATAAGAGATAATAAGGATCTCCTAATTTTTATGATTACCTTTATATCTCAACATTTATTAAAGGTGACAATACATTAATTTCTTTGTTTTGTAAATATCCATAGATGACGGCACTATAAAAACTAGCATTAAAAAGTTGAACGCAGTATCTAAGCCTGCAAAGTAATACAACACTAAAAAATGTTTGTTGAAAAACGTATCAGTGCAGTGTCACTTACATACAAGTAAATTTACTGACCTATATGCCATATTACGAGTGCGGAGAGCACACTTTATTCGCCATTAAACTCCTCATTGTACGATGAAACAACGCTAAAACTGTTTTTTGTGGATAAATTGTAAACATAAAACTTTAAATTGTTTTTTCGTTGGTTTTTCAAAATATAGCTAGCAAAGTTAAGTAAGAAATGTCTTATCAGTATATGTTTACGCTACATTAGTTAGTCTACAAATATAACATAAATTCGAAGAAGTTGCTCATTAGTGACTAGATTTAGTAGTTTTTAAGTGTTTAAAAACTGAACTAACTGAATAATTACTGAACATATCTGAACTGAACTGAATAACTAACTGAACATATCGTAATTTTTGTCAAATATTTAATTTACTTAAGAAATGAGAAATTTTCTCGATGAGTGTTTGTACTGGAGGATAATAAGGTCAATGCACTGATGAGATATATATCTCAGCATTCATTATAATTAGCAGTAAAACAGATACAAAACTACTTAGTTACTTCCTGATCTACTCCGGTTAACTTTTACAGTTGCTCTGATGTGCACTGAAAGTTTAAAACTTGACCTGCATGAAATATAACTCAATATTTTACAACATAATCTAAAAAATATTATGCGATTTGAATAATGTTTTAAAAATATAGATAAATGAAATAAATATTAACATAATGAGAAAAGTTGGTTAGGCTAAAAAAGAAAATTATTTTATATTAAAATTTTAATTTTTTGAGTCTTCATTCAGGTTATGTTTTTAAAATTTTGGTAAACTACTACTACTTATTATAAACACATGATTTTACATTAAGATGTTTTTCTTTTACTCAATAAACTTTCAAAGTAAGCGGAGACTAGTTTAACATGAACGACATATTATTTTCATAATATACAACGAAATAGCCTTTCATCCTTACATTCATCGTAAAATATCGTCTATATCACTAAAACTCCCTAACGCTGTTATATTTTTGGGAGATTACAAAGAGAACAGTTTACGAGAGGGTACATTTTTATACAAGTACTCACTTACTGATATCAAATATTACACTCTTTTCCCTTATATTTTGTGTTCATAAAAGTATTATATGCATATTGCTAACTAAATTAATATTAGGAATAGAAATTTTTGAATAAATTTAATAAAGAAATAAAAACAGTAGGTGATACTCTGAAAGTTTTACAACAAAGAAAAAGGTTGTGCTTTAAAATTACCTTATAGATCCCCTGAATTAATTTTCAAGTGAAATAGTTACCAAAGGTACGGATAGTCAATAGACGGTTAATCTAAGCTTGAAATGTGAAAATTTATACAATTATCTCTAACAATCCTGATTCTCTCAGACGGTAATGCGATTTTGATGATATTATCCTACATTTTTCTGATACCTATATCAATAATAAATGTCTATTTCTCTTAGTTTGATAATAATTGTGTTTTGTTATTATTATATATTTATAATAAAAAATATAATGATTAATAGGCTGAATTTTATAACTTTGTTAAACATGTCTTTATAACTAATAGTATATTATGTATCGTAAATAATACAAACTTAAAAATTGTTTGCAGGCTCTTCGCTAACAACCTGTAATCATCTCTGTGATACAAATAGTAATAGGTATCTTATTTACATATCTATATTTATAACCTGAAAAATATACACAAGTTTTATAAATCGTTTATTTATTTTTATTTAAGAAAGCGTTTTTTACGTTAGGTTTAAGTCACATAAAAAGGTCAACTGACCGAACTGAAAGTCCTCGCCTGGAAACATGCCAATTGAACTTTGGAAACTGTGTAACAGTGATGCATAATAGAAGAGTAGCAATTTTTAAATATTAGAATTAAGATATTTTATACTTTATATTAGTACACAAAACTAGTTTTTGTCCTTACGTTGGTTTTTTGTATGTATGTAGGCAATATTAGTTTCATAACAAATTGATTATTTTACTCATTTTTTTATTATTTATCTGTTTGACTTCCGATCGCAAAAAATAGATAGGTAAAATAGTAGGTTGGTAAATCTAAATAAAAACGAGTAAAAAAATCAAGTTAAAAACTACATTTGATTTTGCACATGATAAATGTAAGTTATGTTATATCGCTAAATCTTCTACAGCAATGTACAAATAAAAAATAGTTAGTTCAACATACATTTTGAAGATGGCATCATTATAATTAACATTTCATACATTTCTGAAGAGCCTAAGAAGAGCATACTAATTTTGGAGACCATTCATAATTAGAGAGCTTTTTAGAGCTTAAGAACTTTTACACATTCTGTATTTCGACGTGGGATAATTGAAATTCATTCTTTGTAGTAAAATAACCCAGAATGACATGCATTTTTCGGTTAGTAAAATTTGGCAACGTACAATTTTATGCTATTCATTAAAAGAATTAATAAGAATGTTTTTTATGTGAGCACAATTCATTTGATACCGACTTTGTTATACGGCAGCCAAACGTGGGTAACACAGAAGAAGAATGTAAAAAAGATGAATGCTGTGGAGATGCGATCTTTTCACAGAATATGCGGAGTCAGTCTAGCTGACCGAATCCGCAATGAAGAGATCCACAGAATGGCAGGTAATAGCGGAGATGTTACGGTGAAAATGAAGAAGAACATGCTCAGGAGGTTTGGGCACGTCGAACGAATGAGTGATGAAAGAATGGTAAAAAAGATTTATACAGATAAAGTGAGCGGTAAGAGAGAAAGGGGGAGGCCTCGAGTGACCTTCGAAAACACAGTATCTATGATACTGGAGGAAGGTCACGTAAAAAGCATGAGGACCCCCCGGAGGGCATGTATGAAGAGGTTGATGTCTGTGGCCTAAGCGAAAGAGGTATGCAGGGACCGTAGCGTTTGGCGCTCCGTCGTCTCTGGTTACCCCGCAAGGGATATGGCATGAAGGTAAATAAATAATAAATAAATAAATAGAATTCATTTGAATTCGCTACAAAAAGAGCATGGCTGTGTAATCATTTAAATTTTTCTAATTTACTTTTTGTTGATATCGTAATAATTTATTTACTTTGCTTTTCATTTAATAATTGTTCAAATCACTCAAAGTACGCTCATATAATTTTAATTTATAATTTTTTAAATTACATATTTAAATGTAGTTTTAGTCAACACTTTTATGTTTTGATTATAAGGTATAGTAACTTACAATTACTATAAAGTAACTCGAATGCAACTCCAATGAAGCAACCTAGTGAAGTAACATACGAAATCTTATCAACGACAATATTCTCAAACAGTTTTGACATTGTTTCCTTTAAACATCATTAAAATATTATATTATAGGATATATAAGACAAGAAACTTTAAATGAAATGGAACAATAATTTCTATTTTATACATATTCATGATAAATGAATTTTGGATGAGACAAAAACCATTCAATGAAATATCTAGTGTCATTGGAATTCAGTAAATCGAATATTTTGTTGTTAATCAACGGTATTCATTTCCAACACTGCGTAGATAAAATAAACATACCCTTTGTAAACACAATTATAGATTGTTTTCGAAGTTTATTTTAAACCTTACTAGAGTTCTTGTAAGAAGTATATTAAATATATATTCTAATATATAATTAGTAATAATTGTATGTATGTTAATAAAAGTCTTTATTATTGAATATTTATATCTATCTATATTTCTCTTTATATACATAAAAAAATGTGATGCTAGTTATAAATATTTAAAATTATTGTAAATGGTCTCACTTTAAAAGTTTTGTATAGTAAAAGAAATTATCATAATTATTTTGTGTAGGAATATTAATTTCATATTTTACTCTAAACTTTTATCGTATAGTGAAATAATTAAGGACGGTAATAGGATCTTGTTAAAGACTCCAATAGTGAGGTATATATATTGTTGTTACAGAAGCTATTTAATATTTTAAAAGCATTGTATCCTAAAATCCCTGTCAGTCACTTTAAAAAATGCTTGGGTGAGTTTAAGCCATTTTTGACAAAGTGTTCACTGCCCGACCAGAGAGATAAATTGACAAAGCTTTTGTCAAAAACCGGGTCCATGTTTTTCAGATTTTATTATTTTCAAATTTGATTCGTTGTACTGATGATTGAGAATATATACCGTCAAACAAATCTCAGTTCTAAAACGATTTCAATGTTCAAGTCAGTAAATATATGATTTGTAACATGTTTTGTACCAAATTTAAGAAATTTAAATAAAAATTGAGAATTCTTAGAAAACAGTAAATATTTGATGTATTAAATTTTAATTAAAATTGTGTTTATTTCAAAAATATCAATTCTATTGATATTTCATATGAATTTTATAACAAATAAAAATTTTATGAAGTGAAACCAAAGAAATGGCTAAACAATAGTAATATAAAATATACAATAGTTTTGGACAACTTGTTAATTGAGTTATTTATACCACAGCTAATACGAGTACTTTTTTATTATCTTTATTAAAGAACTAAATCGCATTGCAACTATGTCGCTCTGTAAGCAAAAAACACAAAGAATAAATTACATAACATGCAAGATTATCCTGCTTTGATAGCAAATTCTAAATATTTATTTAACATTTTAGCATATGATAATGGATTAACTAATATAAAGTTACAACCTCCTAGATGTAATAAATACTTTTAATATATTGAAGATTGTATTCTTTTTGCCTCGTTCCTGACATATACATTACATGATATATCTTTATAACTATTACATGATATATCTTTATAAAATTTTCAAAAAGCGATTACGTCAACCTCAGACATAAAATTCCAAAAATATATAACAATTTTGTCGTAACTGTTATCTTATTGAATAGAATAAAAGTAGTTGAAAACACATTTAAAGATTAGATATGAGGGAAGGTTGATGATGAATGTGGACCATGAATAGTAATATAAAAAGAGCAATAAGGTAAGGTGGGGGAAGAGATTGAATAGGGCCTTCGTCAGAGGGAGATCGCAGATAATTTCTCTGTAATACGTTTGCTTTGAATGTTATATTCTTTGGACACAATTAAAGATAAGGTAGATGTTGATAAGTTAATATGAAATACAGTGTAAAAAGTGATTCTGATTGATGATTGTTCAAATCGAAGTATAATAAACTTAAGTTTACATATTTTTTAACACACGTTTGAAAAATAAAAACAAACATACGAGGATGATATATTTTTCACACTGAGATATCTATAATAAAATGACAAATTAACGCGTATAGTATTAAAAGAAAAAAAATAAATTTCATTTTTATTCTGAACTCATTATCCAGCAATGTTTTGTAATAAGACATTGCTGCCTGTTGCATATTATTATTCTTACAATCATTTAAATATTCCATGCTCAAACAAATAAATACTAATGTTAAATAAATAGGTACTACTTTGTAATTAAAGAGATTAAATGTTTATAAAATATTTATAGCATATAGTGCATTCACTTATATAGTATCAGAGATAATTTTATTAAATCTATGTACAGTTTGCTTATTTGGAATAATTGTTTATAACTCACATCTGAAAATAACGATACCTCACACAAATTAATAGATTCTATAAGACTATATTATTTAAATTTTATTTGAAAATGCAACGTTTTTATATTTTTCCTTGAACTTGTCCTATATAACGACATTACTTTCATAGTTCTAGGTCAACGGAAAGTACCCATAAATTTTGCAATTAAATTTTTTGTGACATAAAGAACCTTATCTTTATTTGGATTAATTTAAAAGTTTATTTCTTCACACTTTCAAGAGGCTGCAGACATTAGTATATGGATATTCACACGCATTCTCGGATATAATGATCTTGACAGACAGACGATCACGTTTAGAACTAGATTGAGTAATTGCACATTTGTTAAAGTTTTTACGAATGATACGGTTCTTAAATACCCAGTTTCAAATGTATAAAACTCTAGGATCAGATTTCAATTTTTTTTTATTAAATACCTGATGTTACTATTGAGTAAATTTGAAGTTTTAATAATATATCCAAAGAATTTTGTCAAAAATAAATAAGTTACAAACAGCTTTTATCCTCTTTATAACATTATTATTTTAGAGTAATCATTGATCTTTTTATGATTTAAATACATAATAATTATATTTAACAACAATACATACATACAATACATACATAGTATATACCAATTAAATTATAATTTTATTGCCAAAATAAAACATAATTAAACCTAAAATAACTCTTCAAGTGAATTGCAGATAAATTGTGGATTTAATTAGTAGAAATTCCAAGAAAAGATCTGAGACGTGAAGAGAACAAGACTGGACAGTTTTAAGCAGTTTTTGGTGAAGTATAGTTCGGTTTAATTGAGAACAAAGTTATCTTTGAATTCCAGTGAATTCTAAAAGGTACTGAAGACACTAGTTACTTACACATTTAATATTACTATACCTTGTAATAAAATCTTCCGATATCAATATTAATTATTAGGATTCGGCGCAACATTATGATTTATTTCTTCCACTTCTGTCATATATCATCTCAGTAAAATTTTGCTCTTTTTGTTTTATCATTTTTACACACTTCAATTTATGATCAACATTCATATTTAAGAATCTTCTCATTACCTAAAAAAATAGGTAAATGAATGTATGAGTATTATATAAAATTACACCTTTAAATTCTTGTATTAATATTTATGAAAACAATTGTTACAATTTTACTTTAAATATATAAGTGTCGATCCACCTTTAATTGATGCTTTAATTAATTATAGTGACCATGTGTTTTATTATTTTTTATTCAATTAAGAGACTTGTGTAGATTATTTATAATACTTGTATAATATGTAGATGAATGTGTATGTATGTATTACTAATATATATGTCAGAGATACGGAATCGTCTTGACCATTGTCAGACATCCTGTAACCTTGTAGACCTATATTTTGGGTGAACGAGTAAATACGTAATACTGTATATATAATAATAATAGTAACGTTCAATACGTAAACGAAACGAGTAACAGTTCCTAGTGTCTACACTAGGAACTGTTACTCGTTCCATCCATCCAGCCAGCCGTTGTGAAGATCCGATCCTCTAGGATCGGATCTTCACAACGGCTGGATGGCAAGTGAGTGTCGTGATCGGCGTCCCCGCGCCGCTAGGCTCTGTCGTAGCACGAAGTTAGCCGAGTATCAGCGAATGACGTAACGCGACGTTACTGGCCTAGACTAAGAATATCACACTCTCCACTCAGAATAACAATATGTGTAGGAATCACATCCACTTTCCATCTACCTTTGGTACAGCAGTCAGGGATATTTATAACATTATTAACGTTTGCATATTAACTGTTTAACTATGTGTGTGTGCGTGTCATAGTACTGCTAATACCTGGCACATAAAGATGAAATAGAACTAGCAAGCATTACTTGATGGTAATATTTTCCATCCTTTCTTTTATAAGATACCTTTGTGGGTATTGTAATTGAATGCCAAGCAGGTTATCTTTTCTTTTAGAATTCTTTTTACTTTTGATACTTAAAAATGACTTCCCAGTATCAAATATTAGAGTTGTAAGAAAAATATGTAAATCTCATCCATATATCGAATAAGTAACTCCTATTAGGTAAATTATTTTAACAAAACGATAATTTTCCTTTAAAATATAATTAAAAGTTCAAATATTCAGTTGCAGCTGATACAAATCCGATGACTGATTTATTGATTTTGTTTGCATACAGTTCAAACAACTTAATTGGCATAGTTTTATATTATTCAAAAAAAATGTAATTCGACAGTTATATTATAATTAACAAGGTTTTAAGTTTTATGTCAATCTTCTAAACGCTTGCTAAATCATCAAAAGTAGAAATACAAATATTTACTCATATCTTAATAAAATCTCCAGACTTATACATTAATACATATCACAATACATTTAACAAATTGTAGATTACACGTTGTATTTTTTTAACTTACTCTACCATTTATAAACACTTACGGGTACATTTATTGCATAATTATATAAATTAAACAAGATGTGACAAATATAGCCCACTAAATGCAATAATGTTGTAGTCCCCTCATTTGATAATAAATGAAGCTCTTAGGTGTTGTGATTAATAAACTAAACTCTTCTTACCCTTTGAGAGTAGCGGTATGCAGTATATATGCAGCAGTATTAATAATAAATTTAGATGAATTTCTATTTAAAATTCGATAGTAAGTGTTATTATTCTTAGCAATCTGTGTATATTTGTATTTACGTAATTTCCCTAATAGCACCAAAATTGGTCAGTTAATTTTGTTAAATAAGATAATTCATTATTTTTTAGTACATTTTATATTATTTGGTCAACGTTCTTCAAATTTTAAATAAATTGGTGATATTAAATTTAATTATAAATAATAATGTAAAAGAAGGTTAACAGCTTGGACACTTATGTTTCTAAATTAATATATAGATAATTCTTGTGGTCGTCATTAAATACGATAATGCCACAATGACAATAGTGAAATAAATATCCTTAAAAAGTATATTGAATCTCAAAATGATATTATCATTTATCCACCAAAATTCTGGTTATTTAAAATGATTTCATATAAAGACTGTATATTCTGAAAGTAACATAAAACAAAAATGGGAAGAAATTAATGTTTTGCCACAATTGATAGAATGGAGGATGGAGGATAATACAAGGGGATAAGAAAAGAGATCGGAGTATCCTCCTCTTTTACTAACCACACTAAACACATAAGTAATAGCGACTTTGCAGTCCAGTGAGCCTGGGTAAAAGCCAATTCATTGCAATATCATTATCCCTGTTATAGGAATCAGTATTGAATAAGAATATATTTAAATAAAATACGTTTATCAAAGTTCGTATGTACAAAATATAAGTATAAAGCAATGGTACTGCAAGCCACACTACAGACAGAAAACTTGGAAGCACTGATGTGTTCTCTTAGCCGAATAATCCACACATATTTGACAAAAAAATAAAACTACCTATCTATATGTAAGATACCTCAAAAATACTTTAATAGTTATTTAGGGAGAAACACAGTCATAATTCTGCGTATTATTAATATGTTTATGTATTAAATTGACATAAATATGTTGTACAACAAATGTGAATTGAACAAATTAAGAGCCTTTTTACATATATATATATATAGAAAAAATATTTTTTACCGTCAGCGTGTCCAATTATTTCGTTTGACTCGTTAACGATACAAAAGATAAACAAAACAACTTCCAACTCGACAATCTTCTTAGAAATCAAAATTTGGAGTCTTATCTTCCATACGAACGTTTCAGAATTTGTTTTTTAGGTCTCTTCAATCGTATGTTTAATTCTAAAAAAATATGTTCTTAAATCATTTCTAAAGAAATATCGAAGCATTTATTATACACAAGCTGGTCCCACGACTCCGTTGGCGTAGAAATTGTTTTTACGCCAGATTACAGAATTTCTCAATTTCGAGGCAATTCAACAATTTTTTCTTAACGTGTGTAACAATTCTTTCTTAATAATATTTTTATCAATCATAAATGAAAGGTTAAACGGCACATTTTTTACAAGTTTTTTATTTATTGGCCTATTTAAATAAAATAAACACTAAATTTTAACTAAAGTTTTCTTCAATATAATCGTGATGTTTTCACGATGATATTCAAATCATATAAGATGTTACAGATATTAATTAGCACTTACAAATACACGGGCATACACAGAGACAACAATTTTTAAAATCTTTGTTTTGATCCCAAATATCTTCTATGTACCAACAGCGATTATTTACAAATTTGTTATATTCTTAGATGTAAGTATAGTATATTGTCAGATGAAATCAATAAATCAATCATAATAATGCTAAATGTTTTTTCTTTAAAAATGCATCTGTTTCAAGTTTCGGGTTTCTTTAAACTTTAACTCTCTGAAGTCGGATTAAAACGTAAAATTTTTACACTAGTAGTTCACTAGTATTACTTATACATCGTAGTATGGTCCTAGCCTTAAAATACTATAAAACATAACTAATAATAATAACGTTTGATTTTTGATTTTAATTTGAACAATATTTCTAAACCAATCTTCTAATCCGTTAACGGATTTTTGTAGTCTTGGAGTAAGAAGTTGCAGCTAATATATGACAAAAATATAACTTTTCTTGTAGCAATTATATTAGAATTTTGGATATATAGGAATGGCTATCTAAAAGTGTGTGTAACAGTAACTCTAAGAATAATAATAAAATTTTGATAAATATTTTTAAAGGTTGTCAAAAGAAAATACGATATTTTTTTTAAATTTTTTACTTGATTTACTTTGATATTTATCTTGATTCAATCATCATTGGAATCTATATATGAAATGATCCTGCATTTTAAAAGTACAATTACTTAGGTGCTTATACTGGTAAATTTTTGGAAGTGTAAAAATATTTATATACTAAACTCACATATCACATGTAGGCAATTTGACTGCAGTTAGTCTTCGAATTATCTTGACCAGGTCACCTTTGTTATTTTGATTTAACTAATCAGAGAGCAGTATTTTTTTATGAACCGTAAATCTATGAGATCTGCATTGCATATGTATGTATCTGTTTTTTAGTATGTTTTGTAAGTAAAAAATTGCACAGTTTAAATATTTTTTTAGTTTCTCTTATAGGTGATGCTCCTATTTCTTTCTTCCTTTTCGAAAGCAAATTTAACATATGTTTTGCAGATCAAGGGGTTTTTTTTTACTTTCTTGGTTCTATGGGCGTCCCGTGCTTATATTTTTTTTTGTTTTTACTGTAGAAGTATATATTCTATATATGCTATAACTTAATCAAATACTCCGATCTCCGATAATGATAATTGACACATACACTTTATGTTATTACATGTCTACTCATTGGACACAATCGTATGAAATTATAGGTATTAATTAATTTCCTGATATTGCATGTCGGTGAAGCATGAGATGCAATATGTTAGAAGCTATTTATAGTTAAATGGTTTAGTATTGTATTGACTATATTAGGAATAAATTATAATTATTGTAAGATGTTGATAATCCAATAATAATTTTCGTATTTATAGTCATAGTCACAAGAATGGAGCTGCAAGTAAATTAAGTCATTGAATAAATAATGAGTTTTAAAACTGTGTGAAAACAGTTATTCATTTCTAAATTTTTTTTATAAGACAAATGGAGTCTAACTATGTCTACTTGAAAAAAAAAATATTTTATTAGTTGTATGTGACTCATATTATATTGACAAATTTTGGTAGTATATGTACAAATATAAAATATAATAAGTATGAAATGTCTAATTTGAAGGCAATCGTGACCAATATGACAAAGGATAGTAAACGCAATCTTTATGGGCTCGGTCAAGCTGGCTGACCCAAAACGAAAAAGCCATTAACAATTTTTATTATTATTTATAACTATTTAATCGCTAATTAATTACGGCGATAAAAAATTATATGCTATTTTTGTTAATTAATTACAGTGGCCCAGCCAGCTTTACATCAAGCTGGCTGGGCACTAAAAATATTATGAATAAATAAAAAACCGATGCATATTTATTTATAACTAATTAATTGCTAATTAATTACGGCGATAAAAAATTAATTGCTATTTTTGTTAATTAATTACAGCGGCCCAGCCAGCTTGACATTCAGATTCGAATGACGAGCGGTACAGTCTCAGCAAAAGTTTGTACAGGTATAAAATAGTCTCGAGCGGGATCGAAAGATAGGTTCAGGTTGGGTATGAAAAGATATTCGACAGCTTGGGCACGCTACCTTCTTTTCAACAAAACCAAGAAATTTATTTATGTCTATTTATGAAAAAGTTTATTCAATAAAAAAATTCAATAAAAAACAACTTGTATCCAAATCGAAATCACAAACGGCATTCAAAAACTTAATAATATTTTTTCTTGCAACTTTTTGAACAACAACTTGAAAACAACTTTTTCATTAATGCATTTATAATTATCCATTAATGTTCCTTGTATTATATTCATATTAAAAACATTTTCCATTCTTGTTGATTCTTATGACAAAGTAGCAGAAAAACAAAGTACTTCTTAGCTTCTATTTTAGATGTGTAACATCATATTTACAAAACATTAAACCAGGGAGGTGCTGAACAACCTTCCAAAGTGTTATCTTGAAAGTTAATAACTTTCTTTCTCAGTGGTGGGGCACGATCAGACAGTTTTCCCACTTTACGGTGACAATTTCGACATATCCTTGCCTCCCCATATCTTTCGTCATCAACATTCTGTGGATAAGAGCATCCTAGCAAATGATGAATTCCTGCTGCACATTGGACGCAGGTCCGAGGAAATGGCAAATGATCCTTACACGCCGGACATTCGTCAACTGCATTAGATTTCGGATCAGGTTCATCATTTTCATCTGCGCTACTTTCAGAATCTGAAACATAAAAATTCCACTTGAAAAATTTGTTTTTCACATTGGCGTTCAATGCAAAGATTACAAAAAAGATATCTCACCTGTGCTTTTTTCCTCACAAATTCTGCTCTGTCCAGCTTCAATGATATTCATCTTCCCTTCAAGGTACTGAAGACTTTGATCGACCAAGTAGTCGACCCTATAAGGCAGGTCCGGGAAAACATCAGTTTTCAAAAGTTTGAAACCGGTTTCGTTTGCTGATGATGTACCAAGTAATTTCTCAGACTTGAAGTCATCCTTACAAATGGCCGACCAAATCGGAAGCAGAGCCAGATGTTTCATAAGGTATTTTCCCAAATCAGGCAAATGATATGGGCTGATTTCCGACCCTATCTGTTGCGTCAAGTCACTGTCGACTTCAGCTTTAATTGCTTTACCCCAAGCTGACCACTTATTTTCTGTGACTTTCACGCTTTCTTCCAGCTTCTCCAATTGAGCTTGAAACTTAAGTGAGAAGTTGTTTTCAGTCTCTGGATCATTTTCAACGTCTTCAACTTTTTTCATTATCTCATCCAATTCTTCATCTCCTAAAAAATACCAAGAATATCATTATAATATCGAAATCGTTTTTTGAACAAATTCAGTCACAAAATCAACTCACTTGTCATCAAGGCTTCCAACTTTTCCTTCGATTTTTGACCTGGTGACTTGAGTCCGTTCGACATACTTCCGTAGTTTTCGCTGAAGGCAAGAGTCAAAATACATTTGACGATTTCTTTTGCATCGCTTTTATTTCGGCATATCATGAGTTGTCCGATGGCACCCAAGAAGAATTTTCGCAGGCGTCGGGGTTTTTTTGCGAAAAAAGTTGAATATAAGTGGATGAAGTGGGCATTATCCAATCGCAAATAGGTACCTGGAAGTGTACCAGATTTCTCAAACAAGCAATCGGCGTATTCCTCTATTGAATGGAATCGCGTGTACGCTTGAGTTACAGCGTTCATCAAAGCCCGAGACATGTCCGTAACCGTATAGGTTCCCGGTATGAATCGCACCGCCATTCTGTATCCTTTTTTTCTACTAAGGCATGTTTTCTTGTAGACCTCCGTCATAGCCATGAATTCGTTTTTATCCAAGGGAAGTTGCAGATGTATATCTTTGTCCAATGACAGCGAGGAATTGTTGAAGATAGACGTCGTTTTGTCGTGGACCGAAAGATCACTGTCATCGAATTCATCTTTTTCATTTTGATTTGATTTCAATCCCTTTTTGAATCCACAAGCATATGTGTAGATGGTCGCTGGCAAAACGCGGTTCTGGAACTCTCGAGCAAACGTTGTCCAAATCGGGTCGGTTTTGCTGATCAAATTTTGGGAGTCCGGATGGAATATATCACTAGTGTGTCGTTCCAAAAGTTCAAGAACATCTTGCTTTTTCACTGTCGCAGGACGACCAGGTTTTTTCACCAATCCACTATGCATTTTGAAACACCGATAAGACGTGAACATGCTCAAATTCGTTTAGAGTGAAAACTGAAAATTTCAATCTCAAGATGGTTTATTTAAAGCTTATCTCGTTATCCCACTCCTTTTTCCTAATTGTCCAATCAGCATCTCCGAATAGAAGACCATCTTCCTTAGAGTAATTAGTTATAGTGTGCCGAAATATCCTTTGTGAAAAAATGACCTGGCTCTGACTCACAGAGATCCCAGATAAATGAAAATCCGATTAAAATGTTTGTCACAAAGGATTAGGATTTATTTTATTAGGTAATAACAATTGTTTATGGCTTTTTTGTTTTGGGTCAGCCAGCTTGACGGAGCCTGGAGCACCTGTGTCCACCAGCTGGTCGACACAGGTGCGGCCGCCTCCATCGTTAACAAAAAACATGAAAATAAATAATAATAAATAAAAAATATCTATAATAAACAATTTAATATTTAATAATTCTATGGAGCACCTGTGTCCACCAGCTGGTCGACACAGATGCGGCCGCCTCCATCGTTAACAAAAAACACGAAAATAAATAAAAATAAATAAAAAATATCTATAATAAACAATAAACTGTCAAATGCAGTTCAGTTACCTGTCACCTAAATAGTCGAAACTTTGTTATTTCAGTTTTTCAGTTGTTATTTCACCCTCACCTTCGAGAACATTCGTTCAAAATCAGGACAATATCAGATTCTGACTTTTAATATTGCGAATAAAATCAATTGTCAGACCAGTGCCCATACGAAATTCTGAAACTGAAGATTACAAGCATGAACACACTATAGAAAAAACTCGATGCACAAATCTAGTTTTATACATTGTTTTTTTAAAAATAAGTTATTGTCAGTACAAACCTGTTAAAGTGCAATTTGAAAGCAAAGTTGATTTTTGCAATTGCTATCCAAAGGAGTCGGGGTGCAATCCTAATTGGTTCGATTAATATCACTCACAGTCCTGAAACGAAACCTTTTTGGTTTTGCTATTTAACGATGCAACAGCGAGGGTCATCCGCGTTTGACTATCATCCATATTATTTATCCGCTGAGATCTATTTGGCACCCACGAACCGGTAAAGTTTTGCACTTGACAACAATAGCACAAAAAACGCGGATATACTACGGCGAAAAATATTCTGACGGCAGTCGCGCGACGTCACCAACGCAATGTTTTGGTTTTTTAATAACAGTTTCTCGGGTTTGAAATTCAAAACGTGATACAGTTTAGGGGATCAGGAGGAGTTAACCTCTTTTAGTCTTTGTCCCCGGTTTTTTGACTGTTTCAGATTGTTTTTCATTCATTTGTTTGTTATTCTTAACATCTCTGAACAGAACAAATGTTTACTTTTACCTGATTGGTAGTCATTATTTGCGCGAATATTTGAAAGTGTTTTTTCATAATCGGCGATGAAAATCTAAAAAATAACAAATAACGAATAAAAAAAACAAACAAACAAACAAACAAACAAAATGACATGAAATTGTTTCTCTTGAGCATTTGCTTTTCAAAAGTGCCAATTCCTTTATTTATTCAAATTTACAATATGTATTTTATTTTTATAAGTAAAGAAAGTAAACATTCAGAAACTTTAAAAAAGTAAAGGTGTGGGTTTAAAAACTTCCTCTACCTAATATGATCTTTTCGGCTGGGCCGCTGTAATTAATTAACAAAAATAGCAATTAATTTTTTATCGCCGTAATTAATTAGCAATTAATTAGTTATAAATAAATATGCATCGGTTTTTTATTTATTCATAATATTTTTAGTGGCCCAGCCAGCTTGATGTAAAGCTGGCTGGGCCACTGTAATTAATTAACAAAAATAGCAATTAATTTTTTATCGCCGTAATTAATTAGCGATTAAATAGTTATAAATAATAATAACAATTATTAATGGCTTTTTTGTTTTGGGTCAGCCAGCTTGACCGAGCCATCTTTATGATATTAAATTATGTTTGTATACTTCTATATATAAAACACAAATGTATAAAATATGGTTGCTACGAATATATTTGGAAATTCAGAAGAGTTAAAAGTAGCTATTTCGATATTATTATACTTTTGAGATTTCTAAAGTCACAATTATGACAGTATGCAAGAAACGACCGCTGATGCTTGTGTTGTTATTAAATTGATGTAAATAAAGGTCGAGGTATGTATGGTGATACAATAACATCTCTAATAAAGATCTGACAAGCTATCTATTCCTTTTATTTCTATTGTTTATAATATTTTAGTTTAATGTTATAACTTTGTGTGCTTTTGAATCTATTGTCATTAAGTAAAAGAAATTATGCACTTTTATGTCCTTTTATTATTATTATATTTTATACTTATTAAATATGTTATTTGGTATTGATTTCTTGTCTTTTAAATAAGTCCGAACTATTTGTGTATTGTTAATTTGCTAGACAGTATAATATAGCTTGATTAACAGATTATCATAATTCTTTAGCTATTTTTATTTTGTAGAGTTTCATATTATCTAACAAGCTCATAATGCAAGATGTTTTAAAACAAATCTGATTCAAGCTTTTCTTAAATAAAAAAAAACAATGTTACTTTTATTACTTTTTTAATTGGAATTATTGCAATACTTTTAAAAATAAAAGCTTATAAATATAAAACATGTTTGCTTATTTTTTATTTTTTTATGGAAGTGTTTGATGTTTTTTACTTATTTTTAGAATTTTAAAATTTAATACATAAATAATTTTGTAATTAAAATATGTCATTTATAAATATAGTAATTTATTTATTTTTATCTTTTCCACTGTTTCTCAATACAAGTGATCACTTGTGTTATAGATAAGACAATTATAGTATGTAATTTGATTAATAGATAAGTTAAATATTACCGTGCTTAGGTTCGGGATTAGGGCTAGGTTTCAAAGAGTCGGTGTTTTAGAAACTCTCTTTCTAGAAAAGTAAGATATTTACATGGTATTTAATTTAAGTCTTATGAGTCAGAGGTATCTTGTAATTAAATATCTTAAAATCAGAAGTCTTACATTAAAGGAAATCTTTTGAAGACATTCTCCAATCCTGATTTTAATTATTTTTATACTTTGTTTTGTTATAATCATATCATAGTTATAAACATAAATAGTGTCATTACATACATTATGTTAGAATACATTATCTTTAAATTATCTGTACCAAAAAATAACAACAATTAGTTTAACGAAGGACTGGAGAAGTCAATGAAAACTTATTTAATTGTCAATGTCCCTCAAAACAGGATTAGTACCAATATGATAATTACTAATTTAGTTTACAATAACAATTATAAAGTTAATTTCCAACTATAAGAAAACTTAGATATCTTATGGCTTTAAGGATAATAGCGTATTTAGAAAACAGTTAATTTTTTAGATTCATATACCTATTTAACACTAAAATGATTGAATAAAAATTATTAAGAATATAAATTAAAAGAAATAATTTTGTCAACCCTCATAAACTGATATTTTACTAACAACTTTTAAAACGTTACTCTTATAACTTTGTTCAATGTATTCGCGTCCTAATGTGTATAAATAAATAATTTTAATTGCTCTCTATAACGAGACGGTAAAATTTAATAATATTAATTGAACCCGGAAATATGAAAGGAATTCTTCAAATATAATTGGTAAATATCTTTAAGAGAATGTCGTAATGAAATTAGACAAGGTATCAAGTCCTTATTAGAATAAATATATAATTGGAGTTTATGATGAAATAACAACATATATACTGATGAGAATTGTCGTTATATATTTTAGATATTTATTTCTAATTATTACATATATAATATATCTATATAACTGTATAACTGAAATATAATATTTTTATGTTATTATTATATTTACATATATAAGAGTCATTCTTTTTCAACGTATCACCCCATGTTTACAAAAAATGTTTAGTCAAATAAAGGTTTGTAGGTAGTCGATGGAAAGGGCTTAAAGTCTACTTTCTTAGTACTGGTGTAAAAACAATGTATTGAGTTAACGCTGTTATCGCTTCCTCCAGTTACTTGCATGTAATAAATAGTAACAGTTAATAGTAGTGGTAAACTAAATTTTACAAATAAAGATGACAAAAATTCGTGTGTTCTGTACATGTACTTATTTGAGTATATTGTTTGTGCGTATCTTATAGTCAGATTATAGATATTATAAGGAAAAGTAAAAAAAAATATGGTATCGCGAAGAGTAAGTAGCTATTTATTTACTTTTAAATCATCAAAGTAAGAACATTCATATTTTAAAATTTTACCTATTTCATTATAAAAAAGAATAGAGATGTAATGTTACTGACGAAAGGCAACGGAAATTCTTCATACAAGTCAATAATTCACTTTTTGTATAGTATCATGATGATTTATTTTATATACATTTAGTGATACATATAGACTATACAATTCATCTGTATCTATGTCCGTATAAATGGGAACGTTTGAATTAACTTATAATTTAGATTCTTATCGATAGATTAGAATTTTCAAATCTGATGTAACAATGTTATAATTATGAACTTCTAAAAATCTTAACAGCTTTTGAATTCATAATTTTGTTTAATATTCAATGACTGTATGAACTTTAACTGTGAAATTAAAAGTCAGATATGATTATTCATTTGGTGACATTAGTAAAATAATACAGGAAAATCTACTTATCTAAGTTGATACGTTAACGGTATATTCCATTAATAAACATTTAACAGTAAATCCTTTTAATAAATAATATCATTTGTAGTCAAATAACCTGATAATTAATATTGACTTAACGTTTTTTTGAATAGCGTGTTTGTGGTATTAACTATTAACTTCACTATTTATTAGTATGTTAATTGCAAACAGTGCAGTGTAAGCGCGAATATTTTAGATATTTACCATATTTACAACCCAAATATGGAACGGTGTCAAAATATGTACTTTTAAACCTCATGAAATATTTGAATGTTTATATATGTATATATGCTAGTGTTATTCCGATTATATCTAAATAGCTCTAAAGTCAAAGTATCGAATAATGTAACATTTTGTAAAAGTGCGTCTCTGGTACTTATTGAGAATTAAGGTTGTTAATATGGTCGATAATTGAACTGCAAGAGTTAAGAGGGTCAAATATCAGAAAAAAATATACCTCAATAAAAAGAATGACATTAAATCCCTATCAAGTTCTCAGTTTTCAAATATTATCATAGTAAAGTAAAATAAAATGTTTCAGTATTTTTTTTCAGTCCTTAGTCCGTAGACCTTATTAGGCATTAGATGTCTTTAATCGTAGTATGGAATTCATCATGTGCTTTAAAATTAGAATTAAAGATTAAAATACTTATACACGATTATTTACAATATTGCTTAGAAACAAATATTTGAGGACGGCCTTAAAAAAGATGGCTGGATTGCGGGAAAGATTATATGGAGAAGAAAGGAGTGTTTAAAGAGATGACAAGCAACAGGGGAATATAGAAGGAAATATAATACTGCGCCGATTCTAAAATTGAAATAAGAACAAGAAGAAAGAATGTTAAAACGTGTCTATATTTTTTTCTTACACAGGTGTCATAAATAAAGTAATTATACATACTTTTATTTATTCCTTTAATGTTTCATTTTTACAGAATGAAAATAAAATTTCAGAAACTATTATAATTAAGAACATACTTTAAATATTAAATATATTTGCAATTATTTAATTTTCAATTAAAGAAATTTAATTTTCAATTAAAGAAAATGTGTATGAACTCTGGATTTTGTATCGAAAGTGTGAAATTTAGTTCTTGATATCAGCGCAATGTGAGCTTGATACAGCTCAGTATTTTTCAGAAGATATTTTTGGCAATTTCGTTTATAAGTATTACTAGTAGTTCTGTGAACAGTAGACCTCAGTACGTTAGGGGATGAGACAATGTTTTAAGTGCCTTTTCCAAAAAGGACTAAATAAACCTATGTATATATGTAGGTACATAACTACCGAACAAAATTTTGTTCCACCAAATAACAACGGAGTTATTCAACTTTAAAGTTTTTGATAATTCGCTGTGGCCGCCATTTTGGATTTTGAAATAACAAGAAAACACTTTACACTTTACAAACAATAATTAAACGAAATTTCAGCCCGCTAATTGCTGCAAAGTCCGTTTTTGTGGTACGGATCAGAAATCCGCCATTTTGAAAATTTTTGCCCAAGCAAAAAAGGGCTCGCCATAAAAATTAAATAATTCAAAGAACACACCTACTAATTTTTGTTACGATTGCATAAAAAAATGCCTGCTATGCCAAAACAAAAACTCAAATCACCGTCATTTTGGATTTTTCTTCCATGTACGAAAAATGGCCGGACAAAAATAAATTTATAACTCAAAGAACATGATCACCAATTTTTGTGGTGAAAATTGCTCCAAAAACAAAACTAAAAAACGCCGCCATTTTGGATTTTTTCGTCTAATCAAAAAAACGGCTCGACATAAAATTTAAATAACTCAAAGAACTCGCCTGCTAATTTTCGTGACGATAGGTTGAAAAATACGCCTTCTACGTCGGAACAAACATACTGAAATACATACGGAAAAATAGCAGAATGGGCCTATCTACTGGAAACGTAGTCCTTCGGACAAAAGCTTCGCTACGCTCACCATTCGTCATTCGGTCAATTAGTTTAGGCTAATTTAAACAAGAAAGATGAGATAAAGAATATGTATATCATCACATGGTTGTTTATTAGCAGTATCAAGATTCACCCGACATCAGTTTATTTCTGTCACTTTGCAGTCACGCTAACAATACTTGGATGAAATTATTAACAAGACCTCTCTCCTATGGCATAAAATACATCTCATACACACGTTTCTAAATAATAAAATATGTATACCTTCTAAATTATCAATAAAAACCTGTTATATACCCCAATTGTTTATTTAAATCACAGATTTTAAAAAAAGTATTCTTCATCTGATTAAAATAATAGTCAGATATTTGATATAACATAGTTTCTTAAATTAGCAACTCTGATCTTATCTGGTGTATCGTTTAGTATTTAGAATAGAATCCTCCTTTTTTATGATTTGTTAAAAATATGTATAATTCTCAATCTATAAGCATTGATTCACTTAATATCAAACTCAGGAAAATCCATTATTAACTGCCAATTAACACTTGTCATTCATATTGTTTTAAATACAAAAAAGTGTAATAAGCAAAATTATCACAAATTTCTACATCACATTTTATATAATATAGTCAATATATATATTATTAAAAGACACATGACATGATTTTTAATGAGGTATACCAAGCCCGTAAGTAACAAGTTTCCAAAATTATCAAAACTGTCTAAGGGAATAAATATGAGTATTAAAAATTATTGAGAAAATTGTACACATATCTATCTCAGGGGTTAGTCCGAATTGAAAATAAAATAAAAAAAGCATTGTGTGTGCTCACTCACACACGGCGGAAGTGAAGCTTTTGAAAAGTAGCCTACTAGAGATAGGTATAGAGTATCAGGAGTAATAAAATAAACGTAAAGTTTGTTATTTTTTACCAACCTTAAAAATTATTCAATGCTTTAATGGTAAATATATTTATTGCATTCTTACATAAATATGCTTTTATTGTAATACTATAACTTACTCAACGAAAAATTTTACATAAGTTTTATGTACTCGTAAGTTTAATAACTGCCTCACTTTAATTTAAATATTGAGCAAGAGATGGCACTATAACAATAGTGGCAATAGTCTTCTATCTTATTCTCTGCTATACATTTGTATTTGTTTTTTATCGTGACGATTTTTTTCGTTATGTTGAGTTTCAAATCTAAAGAAGTTTCACTTTAAAATTATGATGACTACCTTGTAGAATTTAAGTTCTGTTAGTGTTGAACATAATTAAAAGGATTCAAAACGTAACAAATATGTATTAATTATAATATAATGATTCCTTAATTAGGTAGTTATAATTTATATTCAGTGTAATGAGATTTTTCATCAGAGTGTACAGAGAATTTCGTTACTGATGCAATAAAAAAGTAACTAGTTTGTTTAAGTTATATGAAAATGGAAAAAATAGTATTTTGGTCTTAGCGGTAATGGAGTGGGAAATTAAAAATTGAGATGACAGTTCTTATTTAAATTTCTGGGTGTCAAGTAAAACACAAAATTTCCAAAAACAAATCATTTTCCAAATTTTTTTTTTCTTTTAGAATTAAGAGTAAGACATAATGAGTTTTATCACAAAAGATATAAATAGAATTTGAACATATTTAACATTCAAATTGTTTTAATTTATCCTGTATGTAAGATAATTTAGAAAAAACTAAGTTTGTTCGAACTTATGGATCTATAATAATGTAAAATCTATACAAAATCTAAACACACTATATAATGGCTAACCACTAATACTCCGTAATGGTCTGAGTTCCTAAATGATATGACCACATGATAATATACTCGTAGGTAAACGGTATTTAACATTATAACAGCACTATATATATATATATATATATGTATCTCAATGTTTACTTAAAACAGTATCAGATAAATTATAAGAACTAACAAATAAACAAATATATTGAATCAAACTTGAAAAAGAATTATTAATAAAATGTTAAATATATTCCAATAATTTTAATAATTGAACAAACTGTAGATGCAAATTGCAATGATTATAATAAACACTTTCAGTACACATTCGCATCCTAAATGTAAATTAAGATGTATTCATTATTATGATTTTCGTAATAATATTATAAACCTTATTATTATTCCATATTATATACCTATTAGCAAATGGATATGCCATATCCTTAAATAAAACCATACATTACAATTTATACAAAAATAAACCTGATTGTAATAAAAATTACTTTGTTAAATTTAGGTAATTTTATGTTAAATTGAATATAAAATTACAATATAATGGTTTCAATAGCCTGGAATTCACAAAGTTCAAAATAAATTAATTACAATGTATCGTTTCATAGTACCAAATTGAAATAAAATATAGAATTATGTCATTAAAAAATAATAACAAATGCTAAATCCTCTTGTAAATATGTCATTCAGAGCTAAGTGTTCTATAATGAGCATGACGTAGTATTATAACGTTCAAGAGAGAGTTCAGTTTACCTTGAAATTGCGCTATTGAATAATCAAATACACGAGATAATTAAACGAGATCACAATAATTTCACTGAATGCTTCAATAAATATACTAGGAATTAAATAAACATTACCACCACTAAATTACATTATATCTATATTTATATTATATATATTTATGTTTTATAAAATTAATTTTATATGTTTTAGTATTAATTCAAACATTTGCATTTGGTATTTGTATGTATTTAATAATTAAGATAAACTTCCATTTCAAATTAATGTTGAGTCGGTTTTGAATTTATATCTTATATCTCGCTTTTCTTACTGTCGTTCTTTACTAAATATTATAAATAAATTAAATAAAATGAGCCAGCGTAATAAAACGATTGCGAAGGCTATCTTTTTATTATTTATTTTTAATGAAAAATCTTTTTTCCTTTATTCTCCAAACTGTATTCAAACTATGTCGGTCTTTTATTATAATATGTTAATACTGGGCTCAAAACTAAGCCTACTAATATGTTAATACAAATTATAATCTAAACTCCTAACAGGAACATTCATGATTTAGTCTAATAATTGTATTATAGAAATGGAAATAAGGTAGATATTTATTTTATTGTTCGTGTTGTTAATTGTATCACATTTTTGGAAACGTCTAATTGTGGAGTGATTTAAAAAGGAATTAAATTTTGTATTGAAGTCCATCAATTGTAAAAATTACGTATTGTTATTGACACCGTCTATTTTTTAAGTAAAGCCGGAATTAGTTTGAAACAAATTATATATAAAATGAATTATACATTCATTTTAGTAGGACTTGCGCTTGCTAGTTGAAACAATCCTTTGCTAATTTAAGTATAAAAAATAAGATTGGATATCGAATCTGCTCGCATCTTAATAGACATGATATGATGTACGAAAAGCCGTGAGTTTAGGCATGTGATTTGTATATTGTGTCCTAACAAAGCTTAGCTAGGCAAGGAGTTACTCGCTACTTCCGTAGATAATTAATAAATTTGTGTTATGTATGTTTTAATTGGCATGCATCTTGGTAACATCTATATCGCAATAGCATAGCGTGAACCTATTTTAAATAACGAGCGATGATTTAAAAAACTGGCACCTAACTTGCGTGATTATTAAACTTAAACCGTGTAAGTAGGTTTAAAAATCTTTTATTGTTGCCCTTGTGATTGTCAACATGTCTTTTGACTTTTGATTGAAAGATGTAGTTTTAGTCTGTAAAATGCAAATAAACACATCCAATATCCTATCTATATATAGATTAAAAATGTATATTGACGCGGCATTGTTTCGAATCTGCGACCTCGGAGAAGCTGTTTCATCATTCTGCCAATTGATCTACCCCGTCGATACACGCCTATATCTATTTACTGTTCTATATATGATCGCATTTATCAGGAGTAATGTTTCTAACTTTGCAATATATTATAAAATCGACGACAGACATTTATGTATTTGAAAGTATCTATAAATGTCTAGCCATGTTTAAGCAATTTAAATTTCGAAAAGATAGAATGATAAAGATTGGATTAAAATTCATTGCACAGTTACCCTTTTATACCAAATTCATTTGATTTGGAGTTACTGCTAACTGAATAGCTCAAACTGAATTTGATAGAATTCGTAAAAGCGCAAGTTTATAAAATATTATTTCAAGCTGTTAAAAAGTAGCTCATTATAATAGCACACTGATACACCAATATTAATTCCATGACCTAATAATGATTCTTTTAGAATAATTTATCAGGAATATGTTAATAAAGTTATTTATCAAACTTCAGTTTACATAATCTTAAATAAAAATATTGTTTAAGGGACAAACATATTGTAAAAAATAAAATATTGTTATTCCAAAAATTGTATACAAAAATCCAATCTTTACAATAAACCAACATACCAGTAAATAAGTAAAAGTTACAGCGTTCATGGAAGTAATCTTATTATAACTGTAGAATTTATAAAAGTTATATGTTGGAGCCGAGCCAAAGTGTCGCAAGGTAACAACGTGGCGCTGCCAAGAGTTAACTGATCTACCTATGAGACGGTAACGTGGCATAATTTATTACTATACCGTTTTACCTAAATATTACATTTTTGAACCGACTATGACTAAATTCTAACCTAATCATGAGATTCTCTATTTCATGAAAATGCATTCGCTCTACCGTTCTTTAATCAACTTATCAAATTTGTTCTCTAAGGTCCTTTGATTCAAACGCCCTAATTACGTTTGTCCACTATGAAGGTTTACTCTAAATATTTTTGACAGAATTTTTCATTTGAATGGGTAGTTTATTATTCCTCTGACATACTATCTGTATTTAACATTACCAAAGCCAGTTGACAATTATGCAAAAGAAAAATATTTTTTTTATATGGAGGTCTCTTAAGTAACATCCATATGATATGATGTCCAACACTTTCAGTGAACTTCAGAGGGCCTTTTTTTTTGTCTTTTGAAAAATCCGTTACGGATACCCGCCGACCAATAAGGTGATGGCCGGAGGGTTATGTGGGACTACCCGGCAGCATAGAGGACGCTGCCATTTTTAAGGCTACCCACTAAAAAACCAACGGTTGCCCTCAACGCCTTAATGGGATGCTATGGGATCGCTTGCGCACTCACCGTGACGTCCCGGCAGTAAACCCCCCGTGTAAGGGTGCTCCGAGCGACTTAGATCACCCTTACGACGTAGTCCTTTAATAGGTGAAAGAGGTCACCCTCTCCTCCCACCAACGCACTACAGCTGAGGAAGCAAGCGGCGGGCGTACTCCCGCCTCCTTCTGCCCAGTCTTCCCCAACGGAGTGGGTTAGCGGTGGAGGCCTGCTCCCTGACCCGCTCCGCGGCCTCCTTCGCGGATATGGCTTGCTCGCAGAAGGAGGCCATTGCGACCCAAAACCTCTCGTTGCCGATCATTGCGCCTATAAGGCGCGGCAGTGAGAGGTCCCCACCCACCACGGCCACCAGCTCAACACGCTGGTGGTCCCAGGCTGCGCACTCCGCCAAGGTGTGACGAGCCGTGTCTAAGGCCTCGTCACAGTGGTGGCAGAATGGGGTCGCTTCCCTTCGTGCGATCTTGTGCAGATACTCCCCGAAGCACCCATGTCCAGTGAGCACCTGCACAAGACGGAACGTAAGCGTTCCATGCCGCTGGCTGATCCAACGATCGAGAAGGGGATGGATCGCCCCAACAGTCGTCAGTCCAGCGGCAGGGGACCTTAGGTCCCTTTCCCACCGTCGAACCAGGGCTCGGTGAGCTAGAGCCCTGACCCGAGCCACCTCGGGCCTTACCCCCCTGGCCCTGGCTTCTGCCCGGTGCCAATACGTGCCAGCGAGCACTTCTGCCTGTAGTTCCCAAGGCGGATCGCTCGCCAGAAGTGTGGCCGCAGTTTACGACACCGTACGATACCCCCGAATCACCCTTACTGCAAGGATCCTCTGCGTTCTCCGCAAAAGGGTCTTGGAGTCGGCGGTAAGAACTCCCGACCAAATGGAGGCACCGTACAAGGCCATGCTCCTCACGATGCCGGCATATAGGCGCCGGCACGGAGCCTGCGGCCCACCGACGTTAGGCAGAAGCCTCCCCAAGGCAGCTGTGGTGGATACTAACTTCGGGGCCAGAAGGGAGAAATGAGCCCCGAAGTTCCATCTTCAATCCAGGGTGAGACTCAGATACTTCATCTGGGTCTTCACCACCACCTTCGAACCCTGGACGGAGATGGACGCCCGACGAGGGGGACCCCAGCGAGGACCATGGAACAGGATGGCCTCCGTCTTTGTGACAGAGACCTGCAATCCCAACAGCCCTATTCGGTCCGCTAACAACGTAGCGCCGACGGTAGCCAGGCGGACCGCCTCTGCAAAGTTCCTTCCCCTGCAGGTGACGAGGGTGTCATCCGCGCAACACAACACCCTCATCCGGGGCAGAAGAGGACAACGGAGCAGCCAGTCGTAGCCGAGGTCCCACAACACCGGTCCCAACACGGACCCCTGTGGAACTCCACGGCATACGCTACGTCGGTAGACCCGCTGGTCGCCGCCTTCCCAGAGGACCTCCCTGTCCTGCAGGTAGGCCCCCAACAGTCTACAGAGATAGGGAGGCACTCCATGGAACCGGAGCGCCTCAACCAATGTCTTGAACGATAGGCTGTTGAAGGCGTTGGCGACGTCAAGCGAAACCGCTAGGACGACGTCCCCCCCGTGAACAGCCTCCTGGATCAGGGCTCTCAGAGCTCCCAGGGCGTCGATCGTTGAACGATCCGCCCTGAAGCCGAACTGAGCCTCTGAGAGATTAAGACCCACCTCTTCGAGGTGCTGGACGAGACGTGCAGAGAGTATTCTCTCGAAGAGTTTACCCGTCTCGTCCAGCAGCACGATTGGCCTGTATGCGGAAGGGGAGTCGGCAGAACGACCGTCCTTCCGCAACAGGCACAACCTGCCCTCCTTCCAGGCCTTCGGGAACTGTCCAATGCGCAAGCAGAGGTTGAACAGTTCCCGAAACTTGCCTCTCAAGTATTCCAGGAACAGAACTCGCCCCGGATTACCGTCCGGCCCCGACGCAGTGTTTCGGGCTCGAAGGCAATTCAGTGCGACCTCGACCACGACGACAACACGACCACACGACCACGTCAGTCTCCTCATTGGGCGGATCGGGGAAGGCCCATCCTTGTACGATGGCAGCCTCCTTTGCCATTTCCTGATCCAGACGTTTGATTGCCCAACGAGGAAAGCGACTCCCCACCCTCGGTGGCCTGGTCAGAATCGGTCGGGCAGTGTAGAGCTCAAATCGGACGTAAAGATGGTCCGATAGAGTCTCCACCTCCGTCTCGACTCTCCAGTCGACAAGTGCGAGCGACAGCTGAAGTGGCGAACGAAACGTCCACCACGGAACTCCCTTGCTGTCGCACGCAGGTCGCATCGGTCCCTCTATTGAGTAGGGACAGACTGGAGAGGAGCGACCAGACCTGGACCGCCCTACCTTTAGCGTCCGTGGCGCGGTTCCCCCAGGCCGCGTGGCGTTCAGGTCACCGAGGAAGATGAGCTTTCCCGATGCCTGTCTTCCAATCGCCGCACTGATGGAGTCGAGGAAAGTCTCAAACTCCGCCAGTCGGCAATTGGGGGAGAAGTACGTGCCGATGACGACGTATTCGCCCCACCTCGCCACGACCAAACCCGGGCCAGTCTCCAGGGTGGAGAAAGGGGGACCGGGACCAGAACCCGCAACCACAGCCACGGAACTGCTAGTGTCCCCCGCCCAGTTGAACTTCAGAGGCCTGCGAAAGTAATGTTCTCAATTTTAATATTGTGATTGATGTGAATTTGCCGCTGTGACATTATTAACTTTCAGTGAGGAAACTCACCGCGAAATCTTTTAATTTCTTTAGCAAATTGTTAACCATTATATTCATTATCTTCATATTTTTTATACGAATATATTTCTTTTAAACTATTAGAGCAATAGAGTACTAACACAGTAACATTTTTAGATAGTTAATTTAAAGACTTCTTATTAATAAAAATAAAACACGTTGTCATCAATAAAGACCACTATGAGCGATATTGTAGCAGTCTCTTGTTTAAATAATCAATGAAGCACTTAGGTATCGTGATTAGTCGTATAGCAAGCTCTGCCTTTCTTTTACGGGTAATTGTATGCAAGTGATTGTGTTAAATTATATATTTTGACGTAATGTTGCTCCAGTATTTTGTACATTTAGTACAATATATAAACAAATTATATAAAATAATGAAAAAAACGTGTTTCTCACATTTCATAAACTATTTTCCCATCCATTGTAAATCAAAAGTAGAAATTATGGTTGTTAGTAATCAAAGTTTGTATTGTTGTATATTTGATTTCAACACCAAAATTTTAATAAAAAAGGTGCTAATAGATTCATTAATATGTTCCGTGTCACATAAACAAGAACATAAAATCAAAATAATGATGTTGTTTTTGTGTCGTTATGCATCCTAGTGATTAATTAGATATATATCTTCTTTATATATTAGTGAATATTAAATATACCGCTACGAATACTATCAACACTTTAGTTTATACATTTTAATGTTTAATATTAATTATTATTGTTTAGGATATACTCTTATGGTTATTAAAATAGTTATTTATTTTACAGGTTATATTTACTAGAACGAAAATAAAAGTGAAAAGGTATGTTTCGAATTAACGGTGTAAAAGCCAATTCACTGCAGTATTACATTCTTCAAGTGAACAGGACGTGTGGTATTGCCGACGCTCCTGTCTTAATACTCGTATGTTAAGTGTATTAAAATATAATCAAATATTCTAGCTCTATTTAATGGTTTGTAATCTCTACTTACATATACACATGTTTACTACTATTGTTTTGTAAGTTATAAGACTCATAGATTTAAAACTGAAAATTTTAAAACCAACCGTTATATAGAATCAAAATATTTTTATTACAATTCGGTTATAATAAAAGGGTCAAACGTAAGTTGCGATAAATGTAAAAGTAAGATCTTAATGTTGAGTAAAACGAGCGTTCCGCAATCGCTATGTTAAATTCACATTTACCTGTGTTACATAATTTGAATATTTCTAATATTATTGCATTAATAGATACATGTTACAATAAACATTAATTTGTAGATTCAGCGTAACATTGTAAATATAGAGACCGCGCTGAACTCATTTTTGTATTAAAGACTCCTGTAACACAAGGTGCAGGGTGACCAACCCGCAGATTTCTATTTGGTAAATGGTGCCATAGACGATGCCACTACTTATCAAATAAAAATATATTGCCACTTACATTATTAGAAGAAGTTGCCACTTACATTGGGAGAAATAAATGACATTAGGAAAAGGAGACTGAGTTTAAACTTCCGGCTCTGTCACTCATCAAAAGCTTATTCATGAGTCAGCAGTGTTTGTGAATATGTTGGATATTCGAAGACTTTTAAGAAAGGTAACTTTATTTAAACTAGTAGCTAAGTAAAAGTATTATTTTTCTATAAATTTTAGAACACTATACATTTATCTATTGAAAAGTATTTAAATATATTCTGATTCTGATTGAAAACATGACATTTATACAATGAAAATTCTCAGAAATATATATACTTTGAAAAAAAATATTTTCAAACAAAATCAGCAAGTTTTGAAAAATAGTACCTCAGTTAGAACAAAACATACTAAAATCTTCATGTATCACTTTATGTTATTTTGTTTTAGAATTACTTCCGCAACTAGAACTCTTGTTGAAACGAATTACCTTCCTTGAGAGCGAGTGGTTTACATCTACGTGAACTGAAAGCGTATTTCTTGTATTCACTTTGTATTTGTTTTCACTTTGTATTTTATTAATTCTATATATTACAGCTTTATTTCTGTATGCCTCATGAATTACATCATTTTCATCTGTACTTGCCTTAAAAAAATAAAAAAATATAACCAAAGACAATTCGTAGTTAGAAGTAAATAAATTAGCATGTACAATAAATACTCTTTGGGTCAGGTTTCCAATAATTATTTCATTCCACTAATTAGGGTACTACATCGTAATGTAAATCAAACAAAAAATATAGTCAGCCCGTAGACGGGCTATAATTTTTCTTTCATTTACATTTACATTACAAAATTACATTACAGTTTGTCCTAAAATGTATGTTTCCTGTCGATATTTTCTTCAAAAACTGGTAGTATTAAACAAATTTAACTACAGATTTTAGTCTCAAGTGCGATTAGCTTCGTTTGTGATAAGAGCACAAACCTTAATTAACACAGATATAATAGAATTACAGTTAACTGTGTATTTATTACTAAGATAATTGAAATTCAAGGTAATTCAAAATAAAATTAAAGCTAGATATTTATTATCAAGTTACTTTTCCATTAATACCATTACACATGTATATGTTTCTCTTTGAATATAATTTACTATTTAACATTCCACCCAATTACAACAAACCAATATCCAAGATATCAAAGTATAAAGATATGCGCACACATTTTTTTATTTAGAGAGTTAGTAAATACTATCATTATATAAAATGTAACTAAAAATACTTAAGTTAAAAGTGCATTGAGATAAAAACTCTATTTGAGTACACATTTATTCTTGTATTTTAAATTAATATTTTGCTATACATCTGATACATGTCATACTCCACATACTGTATTAATCTCCTTAACATTATTCTCATAACAGACTCACTTATTTTAAACTTAATATCAAAGAAGAAATAAAACCCTGCAGATTTTCTAATAATATGGAAAACCAAACAAAATGTTTTGTAAGTTTTATTCTTTGTTACTTGAACCTTGGCTTCAGGTATTGTTGTATTGTAACTTCTTGCTGTATATGTAATGTTTTCTGGCAAATTAAAGCAAAATTTAGAAATTGTAAAAAAATTTATACAAGTTATTGTATGCATCATTATTATTATTATTATTATTATTGTTACTACATTAATTTAAAAATAAACCAGAATCAATAGGTTCATGATATACCCACTGATTTGTTTATATAAAATTATTTCGTTTAAATACAGATAAAGATTATAATTAGCGCTAAGATGCAAACAAGCTCTGAGACGTGAAGCCGAAGGTGGAAGGGAACTAGCGTGGGACACTTGAATGAGCAATTCTCAATGAAAGTTGGGAGCTTAGTTTGAAGAAGAAAAGTTTTTTTTTTTTTAATAAATCTGAATATCTTTAAGCGTATGGATGAGTAAATGAGAATAACTATATTTAAGTAAGTAAGAATATCAACTTTTTCTTTAAATGTGAGATGTTCACGTATAAAAGAAGTTTATGACTCTTTTACTTAATTTTATTATGATTTTGATGGACTTCATTTAAGGATTTCCGGTTATATACGTCATTCACGTATACGTATTTTTGGAAAGTCGAACAAAATAATTTAACAAAATGCACTCTGGGTTGCCGATTCAAATTTAAAACATTCAAATGAACATTACCCTCCAGTATCATAAAAATCTGTGCAATGTGCAATATAAAGTGACAATTATATGAAGGGCCAGATATTAGTTCATTAGAGATATTCTCATAATATTCCCCTATGCTATTGCTATTTTTGAAATTAGCAAGGAAATCAAAAGCAGCACGCCACTTAAATGCTTATGTGCTTGAGGGGCTTTAGATTTTAAAGTCCAATAATAATATCATTTATACACTGTGACTACTCGTCGGAAAATATTTCTCTAATTTTTAAATATAAGGATTTAGAATACGGCATTAGTATTTTTGGCTTAGAGGATTTTATGAGTAGACTTTGAAGATCAGTTTAGGTTAATACACAGTTACGTAATTTGTCAACAGTCAACCACTAATGATGATAAGAATTGGTGTTGTTGAGTAAAACCCTCACTAAAGTTAGTATACATGTTAATTAAGTTTGCAATGTAAATTCTAAATAATAATAAAACTTATGATTATCATGAATGTAAAAGAGAAGTCATTTAAATGCCGTCTTAAATCATTTTTATTTGCTTGAACTTATTACGACTGCTATTTGTAATTTGCTACATTTTCGAGAATGTTTAGAAGAAAAGGGTATTTTATATTACTCCTACGGCATTCAAGAAACAAATCCTTTTAATTGTGGTATTTAATTATTTCAAACATATTTTATAAAATATAAACAAATATCACCAACGAAATTGAAGGCAACAATTTTAAAAGATTTATGTATTTGACTTTTTATCTTAATGACCTCTGATTAAGCTAATTGATTTAAACAGGTTTCATTGCGAGTGACATTTCTGAAATATTTAACAACCCTAATAGGTTATGGGGGCGACTGGTATGCTTTGGATGAGGATATGGTGGGCTTGGTGTTCCCCACACCCGGTGATCCCACATAACCGTAACCGCTCTCCCGTGTGCCACTAGGAAGACATAAAATATTTTCCATTGACAAAAACAAAAACAATTTACTAACAGGTCAAAGATGTATAAAATTCATATAAGCCATTACTTCTTATCTCGAACTTAAAGCTTGTATTTGACTGATATATAATAATGTTTTTATTCCTAATATTATGGCATATAATTTTTTTATTTAACTTTGGTTTTTAAAAACACAATAGAATCTATATTAAAATAGCATTAAAAAGAAATTTAGAGAATAACTGAAATAGAAATGTATTTTACCCATATACTAGCTTACTAAGGAAGTCCATGAAAATGATTTAATATTGCCTGTGATACTCATTCAACTGTACGTAACTGCTGCTGCAATGATATTAAGAATAATATTATAAAGTATTATCAAAGTATTCTGAATACTTTTGTAAGATCGGTTTTTTTCAATTTTGATTACATACCTATGTTATTGTGTGTTAAAATGCTTAATATGATACACTTACTCTGTCTGTTATTTCTGTTTTGATAATACACAACAATACAAGAATTACTCACTAAGAACGACATTATTTTACAAAATACTTAAAAACATGTTAAGTTAGCTGTAGTTATTTGACTGTAACAGTTGGTTCGACCATGGCAGTGACATTTTTTCACAAAAAATCTTCTTAAATTAACTATTATGTCTACGTAAGTGGAAGAGCCATACAAACATACTCTTTTTCTTTTTGGGTGTCTGTGATCCTCCACATAGAGTTATGTCACATATCATAGTCAAAAATCAGATTATACATTACTTTTATACTACTCTTATCTAATTATTAACAAAAACCACAACAAAATTAATCGTACGTTCAGGTTCTGATAAATGTTTCAAGAAAATTAAAGTAAATGAAACTGAACTGAGTAAAAAAAACTACTCTGTTACTCTTTTGTGTTTTTTTGTGTTAAATGTAAAAAATATACTAATTATGTCAATGTGGAAAGAGATAAATAAACATATTTTTCAAATAAGCACCTATATGTGTAAAAATGGATTTTTAGTTCTTCATAGCGAATTGAAAACGTGCCTCAAATACGGAGAAAGAATTGGACGGAAATTTAAAAATGTAAATCTAGAGTGTTCCTTAATTTTTTTTTTGTTTCTCAAATCTACAGAATTATGATAATTCACTAGCATTATGTTAGTGTTATCATTAAGCAAATAAAAATATATGGGGTATTCTGTTCTGTGTTTTGATTTCCGCGTAAATATTATTAGTGTATAAAATAAAGATTATTTGTTGAATAACCTTTTATTAAAAGATGCAATAATATATCATAGACCCAGTTACAGCAACTAAATATCCTGATATCGGATGCCTTAAGTAGAACTTTCTGTTTTATTCAACGATATAATATTTAAAATTTTAGTTGATCTAATATTGTTACAGTAGAATAATTATAATTTTAATTCTTTTATTAAGTACAAGCTAATGAACTATATAATATTAAAAAGTATGTTTATTAAAGACTGCATTATAAACCATTATTTTGATTCAAATATAAAAAGTTCTTAAATAGGTCTAAAATTTATGGGCTTAAAAATAAATTACATAAATTTTAGATTGTATATATTTTTTCAATATAGATAAAAGATATTCCTTAGATTCCTACAATGACTTTATGACTTATTGTCTGATATATATAACTTTTTACTTATACATTTTGTGCCTACAGGTCAAATGAAAAATAATTTTAATTATAGAATAGAATTCTATATACAAATTTTGTTAGCAAATATAAAGCAAATAAGAAGTACGCTTAATATTTGTTTATTATTCAAATATCTAAAATCTTTAAATAAATCTGTTATCAAATTAATAAAAAATGGATAAATTCTAAGTGATTAAGTTAAAGAAAGAAGTATCCGTTCCGCTCACGTACTCGTAGATGCAAACCGCTCACTCTCAAGGAAGGTAATTCGTTTTTGCAAAGAGTTCTAGTTGCGGCAGGAATTTTTAAACAGGTAAATGAATACTATTTCAAATTTTAATTCTGTTTATTATGAATATTCTACTTATGTATTTAATCATAAAAAAAATTGTAGATGAATCAAATGAGAAATATTGATTAAACAAATTAAAACAAATTCAGAATCCCTTGTTACGGTGTGGAAAAGTATTGTTGAATTGTTATAATTCCATTGATTTTATTTAAAAAAGGTATAACTTGTAATATAAATTAAAAAAATAGACAAACAAAGACAACTGCTAACTAACAACAACTAAATGAAATGAAACAACAAACAAACGAACAAACAACTCTTAAGAAGAGCTGTCCTTGTTATACTTCGACATATTATGTTTTAATAGTAGTAATAAATTTATTCTTACTATTAATTATAAGTTACACTTTAAGAATTTTTATAAAATAAATAAATTCTCTACTTTATGACTGTAGGTAGTCTTGTATATAATTTCTTTTAAAAAGAGTTTTAGAATTACATAAATAAGATAAAAATTTTACAGTGTTTCATCACACAGTATTATTATTAATAATAAGTGATACTTTCTGATAATTTAAGCAAATTAATAGTATTGAAGTAAAGATAACTTATTTCACCTTACAATTGTGGTTCTGAGAGTTTTCAGAGTATAAATGTCACGTTTTCAATTTACTGCAGCGCTTTGAATTTATGTATTTGATATTCAGAATCATTTCCATAAATATTTTATAGAATAATATCAAAGCGCAAAATAATACAAAAACTTTAATAAAAAATATATATTTGTATATTTCGTTCTATTTGAATGATGTTATATTACGTTTTAGTGTCATGTTAACTTTTAACAAGACTCTAGAGTTATTAAGTATAAGACGGAAAGTATAATTATTGATTCACAATCAAATTATAAACATGAAAACTGAAAGAGATGTACTTCCTGATCCACTCCTTGAATTTTTTGGAGAAGTACGATTGTTCATTGAACTGAGAACGTGCGTTGCATTTAAAATAAAAGTGAGACTCTAAAAGTGGTTTTCTTTCAGTAAAGTATATTATATTTTACTTTTGAAAATAAAAACTGAGTTAAGAATTAGTCTCTTAATAGAATAAGAATTAATTAGAAATAATACAATATAACAGTATACTTCATTTATTTATCACATGTGTTATTTTCTCAGTTATCAAATATCAGTTTATCATATTAAGTCAAGCGCCCCATAGATCAGCTAACGCTTCGTAGCCCAAAGTATTTACCGCGTCAATTTGGCGACCGTCCAGGACACAACATACGAGAACAATATCATTCAAACAATTACTTATATGAACTATGGAACATTTGTTTGTTAAGTTAGAAAAATATTTTTTAATCATACTATAACAATTTTGATATAAGAGATCTTTTTTTTTTTTTTTTTTTGCTTTGGAAAAATCCGTTACGGATACCCGCCGGCCAGGAAGGTGATGGCCCGAGGGTTATGTGGGACTATCCGGCGGCATATAGGACGCCGCCATTTTTAAGGCTACCCACTAAAAAAAACCAACGGTTGCCATCAACGCCTTAATGGGACGACACGGGATCGCGTTAGCACTCACCGTGCCGCTCCGGCGGTTACCCTCCGTGCGAGGGTGCCCTGAGCAACTTAGGGCACCCTCACGTCGTAGGCCTATGGCAGGTGAAAGGGGTCACCCCTCCCTCTCACCAAGGCCTACGGCTGGGAGAGGAAGCGGAGGGCGTACTCCCGCCTCCTTCTTCCCAGCCTCCCCCGGCGAAGCGGGTCAGAGGGAGAGGCTTGCTCCCTGACCCGCTTCGCGGCCTCCTTCGCGGCGATGACTTGCTCGCAGAAGGAGGCCATAGCGGCCCAACACCTCTCGCTGCCGACCATCGCGCCAACGAGGCGCGGCAGCGAGAGATCCCTGCCAACCACGGCCACCAGCTCAGCGCGCTGATGACCCCAGGCTGCGCACTCCTCCACGGTGTGACGAGCCGTGTCGACGGACTCGTCAAAGTGGTGGCAGGTCGGGGCCGCCTCCCTTCTTGCAATCTTGGGCAGGTATTCACCGAAGCATCCGTGCCCCGTGAGCACCTGCACAAGACGGAACGTCAGAGTCCCGTGTCGCCGGTTGATCCAACGATCCAAGTGGGGGCGGACCGCCCCCACTGTCGTCAGACCGGCGGCTGGGGACTCTAAGTCCCTCGTCCACCGTCGAATCAGGGCTCGGTGAGCTGAAGCCCTGATTCGAGCTGCCTCGGACCACACCCCCCTGGTCCTGGCTTCCACCCGGTGCCAATACACCCTGGCGAGCACCTTCGCAGCTCCCAAGGCGGATCGCTCGTCAGGAGTGTGGCCGCAGTGTATGATACTGTACGATACCCCCTGATCATCCTCACCGCTAAGACCCTCTGCGTCCTTCGCAGGAGGGTCTTGGAATCGGCGGTGAGGGACCCCGACCATATGGGGGCACCGTACAGCGCCATACTTCTCACGATGCCGATGAGTCGCCGGCACGGAGCCTGCGGCCCTCCGAGGTTGGGCAGAAGCCTTCCCAACGCAGCCGCGGTGGACAGTAACTTCGGGGCCAGAAGGGAAAAATGAGTCCCGAAGTTCCATCTTCCGTCCAGGGCGAGACCCAGATATTATAGCTGGGCCTTCACCACCACCTTCTCACCCTGGACGGAGATGGACGCCCGGCGAGGGGGGCCCCGGCGAGGGCCATGGAAAAGGATGGCCTCCGTTTTGGATACGGAGACCTCCAATCCCAACAGCCCTATGCGGTCCGCAACCAGCGTAGCGCCGACTGTTGCCAGACGGGCCGCCTCCGCATACGTCCCTCCCCTGCATGTGACGATGGTGTCATCTACGTAACACAACACCCTCATCCACGGCAAGAGAGGACAGCGGAGCAGCCAGTCGTACCCGAGGTTCCACAAGACCGGTCCCAAGACGGACCCCTGTGGAACCCCGCGGCATACGCTACGCCGGTGCTTCCGCTGGTCGCCGCCAACCCACAGGACCTCTCTGTCCTGCAGGTAAGCCTCCAACAGTCTCCAAAGATAGGGAGGCACTCCATGGAACCAGAGTGCCTCAACCAGAGTCTCAAACGGAAGACTGTTAAAAGCATTGGCGACGTCCAGCGACACCGCCAGGACCACGTTTCCCTCGCGAGTTGCCTCTTGGGTCAGGTCTCTCAGAGCCTTCAGGGCGTCGATCGTTGATCGACCCGCCCTAAAGCCGATCTGGGCATCCGAGAGACCCGGCCCCACCTCCTCGAGGTGTTGGACGAGACAGGTATTCCAGGGCGAGGAATAGAACTCGCCCCGGAATACCGTCCGGCCCCGGCGCAGTACTGCGGGCTCGGAGACGACTCAAGGCGACCTCCAGCTCGGCCTGCGTGATGTCCGGGACAGAACCCACCCCTCCCATTAGAAGAAGGGGGGCCATCACAGGAGGCGAGTGGCCGATGGATTCCGGGAATAGGTCCCCCACCAGCCGCTCGAGAAAATCCGGCTGAAGGGACTCCATGACCGGGGCGCAAGTGGCGCGGAGTTTGTTCCGCGCCACCCGATACGGGCGCCCCCATGGGACCCTATCGAGACCTGCCAGGATCTCCTCCTGAGCCAGGTCCTTCGCCTTCCGAATCGCCAGCCGCAGAGTCGACTTTGCTTCGCGATAACAACTCCGCAGCTGGGCTTCCAGGTCCGGGTCGAAGCCGTGACGACGGCGACACCGGACGAAGGCCCTCCGAGCCCTGCAACAGGCCGTCTGAAGTTCGGCTATTTCGGACGACCACCAGTACACTGCTCTGCGCCGGGGCCGAGACCCCCCCTCGGCCTCGCGCATGCGACGAGCCAGCACCGCCACGTCAGTTTCCTCGTTGGACGGATCGGGTAAGGCCCAGCCCTGAACGATGGCTGCCTCCCTGACCATTTCCCGATCCAAACGCTTAAGCGCCCAACGAGGAAAGCGACTCCCCTCCCGCGGTGGCCCGGCCTGGTCTGGCCGGGAGGTGGAGACCTCAAATCGAACGTAAAGATGGTCCGATAGAGTCTCCACCTCCGTCTCGACTCTCCAGTCGACGACCGTGCGAGTGACAGCTGGGGTGGCGAACGAAACGTCCACCACGGAACTCCATTGCTGTCGCGCGCAGGTCGCATCGGTCCCTCTATTGAGGAGGGACAGACCGGAGAGGAGCGACCAGGCCTGGACGGCCCTACCCCTACCGTCCGTGGCGTGGTCTCCCCAGGCCGCGGATTTGGCGTTTAGGTCGCCGAGGAAGATGAGCTTCCCCGACGCCTGTCTGCCAATTGCCGCACTGACGGAGTCGAAGAAAGTCTCGAACTCCGCCAGTCGACGATTGGGGGAGAAGTACGTGCCGATGACGACGTACTCCCCCCACCGCGCCACGACCAAACCCAGGCCAGTCTCCAAGGTGGAGAAAAGGGGACCGGGACCAGAACCCGCAACCACAGCCACGGAACCGCTAGTGTCCCCCGCCCAGTTGGAATTAGGGGGGACACCGGCCACCGCTATACTGATATCCCACTCCGCCATTGCCTGGATCAACAAATCCTGGGCGCTGGCGGAGTGGTTCAGGTTCGCCTGCAGGAAGCCATGTCGTCGTCTATTCATGACGACATGGCTTCAACTGGCGCCTGTAGGCTCCCTCTGCTTGGGGCAGCTGGGGAGGGACCAGCTGCCTTGCCTCTCTTCCGGGGAGCTTTACATGCCCGGCTCCCCAGTTCGTGTGCCGCCTGGAGACCGAGGTTTGCGCAGACGGCACACCGAAGGACTCCGGTGCAGCTGTCGCAAGTATGGCCCGACAAACCGCACCGGAAACAAACGTCGCTCCTATCGACTCCTGATGGGCAGAGCGGCCGAAGTGTGCCCCGGTTCTTGGCACCGGAAGCATATCATCGGACGCTCTTCTAGGAGCTCGACCCTGGCCGAGCGCCAGCCCACCAGGAGTCTTCCCAAATTGGTGACGCGGCGGTGGTCTTTAGTGGCAGAGTCGTCCAGACCCCCCACCTTCACCATGACTCTCTTTACGGGTCGGACGACGTCTGCCACTCCATTTAAAACCGTCCGGAGGTTAGCCGCCAATTTCCAGAAGCAGCTCCAGAAGCCTGGCCCCAGTGACCGACCTCCGGATCTTTAGCCCCTGCTCGAGCCTCAGCTCCCCGAGATCTACCTTCTCAGAGGCACGCTCGAGGAGCTGGGCATAAGTTACCCCGTTAGCCACCGCCTCGGGCTGCAAATTCTGGGCACTTTCAAAGGCCAATCTGGGCATCTTTAGCCAGCCGTCCCTACTGCCGTTGCACATGGGGAATGACTCTCTAGCTCACACGGCAAAAGAGAAAACCGATCTCTTGGGCACTCTTTTCGCCTCCAACTCGACTTTGGACGACCAAGGGAAGACACCGCCTATCATCTAGCGGTGTCAAAGCTCAATGTCGGAAATAGTTTTTTGGTAAAAAATTATTAGGCAGTCTTTGATTTCCTTGGAAGTTCATAAAACGAGTAGGCCGGGTGGTATTTTTCCATTGGTGCTACGAACGTGTGCCCCTGAGTTGACTCCAGTGCTAACGCGTCTATTTCGCCACTCCTACGTTAAACGCGTAATCCCGGTCTCATGGAAGCGTGCTTTTGTCCATACGATCCCTAAAAAAGGTAATAGCTCGGACCCAGCTAACTACAGACCTATCGCCATTACCCCCCTTCTCTTCAAAATAATGGAGATTATCATAAACCGACAGGTCCTAACGTACCTCGAGGATTCTCAGTTGATCAATGATCGGCAGTATGGCTTTCGCCATGGTCGATCAGCTGGTGATCTGTTATATCTCACTCACCGTTGGGCAACGGTTATTGAAACAAGGGAGAGGGTCTGGCAGTTAGTCTGGATATGGCAAAAGCCTTCGATCGTCTATGGCACAAGGGGCTTCTTTCGAAGCTACCTTCCTATGGGCTTCCCGAGAGTTTATGCAAGTGGATCACCAGCTTCCTCACTGGGCGGAGCATACAGGTCGTTCTCGACGGTTTTTGCTCGGACCCCAAGCCCGTGAACGCTGGTGTACCGCAAGGCTGCGTGCTATTCCCAACTCTGTTCCTCCTGCACATCAATGATATGTTGGATATTTCCAACATACATTGTTATGCTGATGACAGCACTGGGGATGCGGTATATTCTGGTCGTGCAGCTCTCTCTTGGGAAGACGTCGATGAATGCCGAAAGAAACTTGTGTCTTCAATAGAGACTTCCTTGGGGATGGTCTCTGAGTGGGGTGAACTGAACCACGTTCAGTGCAATCCCCTAAAGACACAGGTTTGCGCGTTTACCACTAAAAAAACCCCATTTAATGTATCACCGCTCTTCGAGAGCACTCCTCTTATTACCTCGCCAAGTATCAGAATACTGGGTCTCGACATTTTGAGCGACTGTCAGTTTCGTGGTCATCTGGAGAGCAAGGCCAAGTTGGCCTCGACGAAATTGGGAGTGATCAATAGAGCGAGGCAGTATTTCCAACCTGGCCAAAGATTTATATAAGGCTCTATAAGGCTCAGGTCCGGCCACACATGGAATACTGTTCTCATCTCTGGTCCGGATCACCCCAATATCAGTTTCTACCATTTGACCGCGTACAACGGAGAACCGTTCGGATGGTCGGGGACACGGTGCTCTGCGAACGGCTGGACTCTTTGGCATTGTGTAGAGACATGGCTTCTTTGTGCGTCTTTTACCGCATTCACAACGGGGAGTGTTCCGAAGAACTATTCGATCTGATGCCTACCGCCGAATTTCACCACCGCACAGCTCGCCATCACCTTCTGTATCATCCATACCACCTGGATGACCAAGGATTTTCTTCCCACGTACCACTCAAATGTGGAACGAAATTCCTTCGGCGGTATTTCCAGATCGATACAACATGGGTTGTTCATGTTCTGTATGTTCTGTTTATAAGTATATACTATTCAGTATATTCATTTATTAAAATTAGTTTGAATTGTTTATAGAAAAATAATTTTTTCGTTAACAATTATTTTAATAAATTGAAACTTTTTAATTCCTAAGCTTTAATAGTTATTATAGAATATTTTAATTGTTCTAATGTGATATAAAAATAGAATAAAGTTTACATTCAGATTTTTCCATTCAATTCAATTTGTAATATACTGATTAAAAATAATTAAAGAAAAATATTATTACAAAAGAAAAGAAATCACACTTTATATATATATATATATAATTTTTTCTATAAGCATTGAAAGAATAATATCTTTTTTATTAAATAGATTCTGGGATTTAAATTTATGCATCAACTCAATACATGAAATGTGGAACGAATTAATTATTTTATTATCAATTTATTTTGATCTTAAATGTATCATTTACTTATCTATTTATTTATTATTGCAATAGTCGTGTCAAAAAAGTGTGTTCCATATATTCACCATTAGGACTATAACTGACGCTAAAAAACAATTTATTTGTCTACCTTCATACTGATATCTATTCGTTAAAATTTTGATATTTAAGTTATAAGAACTGAAATACGTTATATCATATCTAGTAATATAAAATCGAATTATAACATAATAACCATAACAATGGTAATAAATAAAGAGAACAATTTTCAGCTTGAAGAATTATCATCATCCTTATTGTTATTATAGCGTGATTTAATAAACTTACTCATATAATATATGAATACAGAATACAATATTTTATATTCTATACATATTTATACGCTTCTTTTTACAATACAGCAAAAACAGTTGCTCAAAAATCGAGATCCATTTCATCTAATTTTTATTGTGTTACATCGTAACATCGTAACTGTTTTTATTTTTTTGTAATAAATTACTACAAATTTCAAAATATGACTTCTAGTCAGTAGTAGTAGCAGAACCGTCATACAAAAGCAGCACAAATTATAGAATGTTTTTTTTTATAAGATCTAACAGTCCTTAAACTATGGAGAATCAAAAGACCCTCTGACACTTCTGTGTATTATCTAAGACGATGGCTTGTTAAATCTATATAAAATATAATAAACCAATAGATACAATTTTCAGTTAGGAGTCATATATGAGGTGTGTTAAGTTTATAAGTTTTGAATTTATTAAAAGTTATAAACTCGCAATATTTTGCAATTTACTAGTACTATGTATGTGACGTTGAGATTAATTGTTTAAAGTGCGTAACTCGATAGTGTGAATAAATAGTTGTCTTTTGTCGTCGTTTGTTTGTGGATAATAATAATAATAATAATAACTAATTAGAATAATAAAGTGGAAGACAAAGTGCTATAAAGCAGATTTAAGGAAACCTCTAATATTTTTCAGAGTTAAAGAAATTTTTCGTTTATTACGATTTATAAAAAATATTATTACTAAACATTACAATAATTGTTGGGAATGTAGACTTCACTATCGCTTAAGCTAAAAATGTTCAGAAATTGTTACCACTGTTTTCATAACGCAATATGTCATATTTTTTCTCCGATAATACGTTGATTATTATACTCTAAAATTATAAAGAGGTTTACTCTTAATAAGTTTGCATAAAGGCATCTGTCTGTTCTAACATATAATCAAAATTTATCAGTCTGCTTGTCAGCTAGCACGTGTAATGTAAGCATCAGCAGCATTACACGCGGTATTACCGCTCATAAATATAACAAGTCTCATGAATTTTATGGCGAGGAATGTGTTTGTGTGAACGCTCACTAACACAATACAACATAGACATTATGTTAACTCTTACCTTTTGTTAGAAAAAATATAATTTAAGTAACATGGCATATTAAATTAATGTTAACCTTTTACAATATATAATATAATATTTAAACTTATATAAAATTATTAAAATACAAACATCAATTTATAATATTACATAAAATCATTATTTTAAATGTTATGTTATGCCAATGTTTAAAAATAGTATTATAATATTGTTAGTTCTAATTTTGTAACCATTGTTTTTGTAATACAATATATTTAAATCTGAATAACCTAAATACCAGTTTTGTGAAATAGCTTATCATCAAATAGATTCATAATTAATCAATCAGGGGCAAAGCCTCGGGTGACTGGTCAAATATTTCCCTTGATACGTTTGAGGCTTTGGGCTAATATTGTAGGCAAAGTTAATGCAGTTTTGACACTTTATTTACATTAATATTCAGTTTCTAAAATAATCTACTAACCTAACCTAACCTAAAAATCACTTACAAGTATATAAAAATACAGAAGAATGTAATAAAAAAAGTTGCCTGCTTTAATTCCCAATAAAGAAAATAAATATCAACTGTTGCGAGAATTGACGGAAGTAGTTTCGTCAAATCTTCGCTTCTTAGCTTGTCATTGCTGAAATTAAAAACTGAACTGAGTTAAACTATTTAATTAAGTCTCAGTTTCCTACAATTATTTTTTTTAAATTTTACAAACGTCCAGCAAGCATGCAGCGGGCATGTAGCGTGCATTCAGCAAGTATATAGCAAGCGTACATCGTGAACGCTGCAAACGTGCAGAAGATAAACAATAACTGTGCAGCAAGCATTTAGCAAGAGCGCAAGTAGAACGCGACATGCGTGTATTATATTATATGTATTATTGACTATATAGGAGATTATATAACTTTCATGATATAATATTTTGTAATGTCGGTAAAGCAACAATATCATTGTTTATATAATTATTTAATTCTAGTAAAACTACGTAATTGAAATGTGTTAAGGTTTCTTATTATTGTATTAATAAGATTTAAGAATTAACTTTCACTTAGAATTTTTATTACTATAGGTAGTGTATTAAAGTGGTAAAAGTTATTGATTGAACTTATTGGCCAAAGTCATATTTATGATATTAAATTATTATTTTAGTGTAATTATAAATAAATATGTCAAACAGAAACGTTTGAATTGTGGTAACTATAAATACAGTTAGGAATTTAGTGTTGTTCAGAATAACAATTTTATCAGCATTTAGCTTGTTCAAATGTTTAAAGCTATGATTACGCCCAAATGCCAAAAATGGCCACTTGTGCCTGTAGCTCTTTAATAAGTATAAATATTTCTACGACTCCCAATTTGATTCTGAATAACACCCGTACTTAATATCTGATAAGCTAAGTTTTTTTATACTTATGTTGTTATTAATATTATAATATTATGTGTATTCAAATCTATTGTGTAATTAGTAATTGAGTAAAGAATTGTAAACTTTTATATTATTTTATTATAAGTATATTTTAAACTTATTGAATATGTTATTTGGTATTGTTTTAAATAAGTTCCAACTAATATCTTTTTGTGAATTCTCTTTTCTTAGGTTAAAATCTCAAATCAAATGTGTATTATTGAAAAAATCTTATTAAAACATTCTAAAGTTTTTAGTAGATTGAAATGTGTGGAAATTAGGTTGTTGAATCATTTGCATGATTGATATTACAATGTATATATCTAACATTGTTAAATTTCATTTATAAAGAGCAACTGTTGGGTTTCTGGTTAAATTATCAAAATAGTATATTTGGTATTAAAACTTAAACAAGACTGACTTGAATATCAAATGCATGCAACGAGCGCTCCACTTGATACATTTTGACGTTCCCTTTGAGACTGCAACAAACGATTTGACAACACTGAATAACAACAAGGAATCAAGTTCACTTTGATTCAGTGTATTGGTGTATCAGCTCTAAAGTATAGCGAATTTTAAATTCAGTTTAGACTGATATTAAGAAATTAGCATATATTAGAGATTATTGTTTATTACCATTCTTACTCCTATTTCAGCTCAACTTAATTAAATTTTTAGAATATAAACAATTGCTTCAGAAATCGCAGAAGGAATTCCTTCGGGCAGTTTATAATGTTTGTATGTTAATCTTTAATTATGCAGCATTACTGAATGATCTGTTTTGTTAAAGCTACATTATCCATCTGATTTGTAATTATGTCCCTGAATACATCCTTAATTAACCCTGTCAGTGGGCGTTGATTAACATTCACCTATCTGCAAGGCGAGGTCTAAAGTTTGGTCTAGTAAGAAGTTTCCATCTTAGGACAATGTATTTTAAGGGGTCATTTAAAAAAATATTTCTACCTGACCTTGAGTAGAATCAATTTGATGAGTTTTTAATATACATTATTGATCAAAAAGCCAAATAAATCATAAATATTATCATACTAGCAGACCCGGTCACGCGTTGCTGTGACTATGGTTTTTGATATACTACATTGTAGTAAACTATTTAAGGGGTAACGTTCACAGTACTTCTGTCATGAAAATCATAATGTTTTCTTACAGTCGATATTAAGCAAAAATAGAAACAAAATTATTTTTTAAATTTAATCCAAATTTATAACACCATTTGTAAATTACAAAGTTTTTAGTAAATAACTTGGAACACTAAACTTACGAATGAGGTAGGTAGGGTAGATACATCATTCGTAATTATTCAATCCAGTCAACAGATAACGCCATCTTTTAGAATTGTTAGGAGCTAACTGCAAAATAATAAACAAATAAAATAATATTGCGACTATGAATTGAGTTGAAAATTATTATATATATTTTAAGTTAGGTCAAACTGTACGTGGTGTGTAAATTTATTAAAATCGGTTTAGCAGTTTAGGAGTCCATCGCGGACAAACAACGTGACATGTGATTTATATATATTAAGATTTCTGGTGGATTTTTTTTATCATTTAATATTTTAAATAATATGATAAATAAATCGTATAATTATCCTTTTTTTAATATGTTACTTTATCATTTTAATAAAGTGAAATAAAGAATAATGAAATAAAACGTATATAAGTATTTTCAGTAATCGTATTAATAACAAAAATCTGTTTTATTTTTATTGTAGTGCTTTGTGATACACAATGTTTTTTGTTTGATTACCTGGTGAATACAAACAAATCTGATGGTTTTCCAACATGGGAACAGGCAACATACAATTGACCCCTGGGACTTATTTATGGTCATAGCAAAAGCAAGCAGCACTGGAAACTGTCAGTCGGAATCATTGCGATGCGTGGTATCAACACGTCTTCTCCTTTATACTTTTCTTTTCAGTATAGTTGCTTCTATCACGTTGTTCAATATTTTTTTTATCGCTAACCGTGTGCCGTTGCAAATACGTGATTGGTTGATATTTCTCAACATTATAACTAACGATAATTAAAGGTTTAATTGAAAATTGTGAGGTGGCAATCCAATCCATTACCAATGTCAATGAGTTGTTTAGAGAATATGTCTCCAGATTGGTCATTTTGCAACTTGACACGCATATTCTTGCTTAAATGTAATACCTTCACATGCTTCCACAAATTGGAGGACTTTAAATATGCATTAAGTTCATCAGCTGGCGTTGATCGTAGAATCACCGGCAATATTTGACGAAAATCTCCTGCTAATAAAATCATTGCACCACCAAATGGGTTATGATTGCTCCGTAGATCTTGTAAGATTCTATCTAAAGCCTCAAACGATTTTTTATGTGCCACCGTGCATTCATCCCAAAGAATCAATTCACATTGCTGCAAAACCTTTGCCATTGCAGAGTTCTTCGAAATGTTGCAGGTTGTGGTTTCGTTGCTTTGCATGTGTAATGGCAATTTTGGTGCTGAATGAGCTGTTCTACCACCTTCAAGCAAAGTTGATGCGATTCCCCACGAAGCGAGTGCAAGTGCAATTTTATTTTGTGAGCGAATTGTTGCTAATATCAATGAAATCAAAAAAGTTTTGCCTGTACCACCAGGTGCATCTAAGAAGTAAATCCCTCCTCTTTTATCATTTATTAGTTTCATAAGTGTATCAAGTACATACTTCTGTTCTTCATTCAATAGTGGAAGATTTGTTTGAATTAATTCTTTCAAAGTGTTGAGACCATACAGTTTTTCTCGGTGCAACTCTTGGTTAAAAGCATCATGCATTGGACGATTGGGCGCGGCCAGGCCTAATTGAAATAATAGTTTGTTTGACATTATCAAGCACATGTCCTCAATTGAAATCAATACTTAATTGTAAATTTCTTCGCTTATTTGTATATTTGGATTTCCCCTTCTAATCCGTATTTGATACAAAATATCATCACACATATTATCTTTGTACTTGATCCACAAATCCTTTGGGTTTGATGGGAAGCATGTAGATATGATTATAGAAAACAATGTTCGTATTTGATGAGCTTGTGATGATATTACAGCATCATTGAGAGTTTGATCCCAATGAGCATTTTTCTAGCAATCGCAAACGTTGGCAAGCTTTTTGTATGATCCACACAAATTACCATCAACAGTTCGTACATGTTGGAATGATGTTGGGCCACGTACATTGTCTAATAGCAGTCGTGAATAAAAACTTTCATCATTTCTTTGATGTACTGAATAAATTCGACCAATCGCATCGGTAGAATATATATCTGGGTATCCTGAAACTGGTTTTCCTTGATTCCGTGGTATAAATCTCCTTAAGGATTGATTCCAAGTATAATATTTTGGCATTTCAGAATATAACAATGTTGAGCAAAAGCATCGTTTTGGCATGTCAAAAAAAACTGGTTAATGTAATAGATTGTGGCTGTACAGCTCTTTGTACTGCGTTCTGTGCTGTAAAATATACTCTTTGTCCATTTTCTAAATGCACAGCTAAATGAACAACAGTAGGGTGTCTCTCATGAATAGGAAAAGAAAATATTCGCCAAACTGCTTCATTACTACTAACATAGCGACCCATTTGGTATTGGGTAACTTCATATTGGATTCTCTGCATTAATACCAATCACAGCCATATCACTCCCTTTGGTTACATATTTGCAAATGTATTTAATAGATTTTACTGAATGGCAAAAGATTCAACGTTGATGTGCGCTTTGAAGGTCTTTGATAAAATGGGTGAATATGGAACAATCCAGCGATTATCTATTTCAATATCTTGTTGATTTAATTTAACAATTGTTGATCTTCCATTTTCTGCTGTCGATCGGCGACGATACAAAGGTTAACCGTCAATACCAGCGATTGTTTCAGATATTAATGTCCGTGGATATCGTTTTGAACATTTACCATCCACCATACATGGTAAATTTTGATTAAGAGTTCCACAGGGACCATGTACCATGTTTTTGATAACTACCTCATGCAATCCAGGATCTACTTCTACATTAGGGATTTCAGCTGATATTACTGCATCAACTTCATTTGACTTTATCTTGTCAACTAACCAAATCAAAATATGTGCATGTGGCAATCCCCGTTTCTGCCACTTCTCAGAATGCATCCAGCGGCGTGTCTCTCCAAACACATAATGTTTCACAATGAAATCCATTAAAGATTTCAACTTTTGTATAAAGACTCTCTGGCTGTGTCTTTTTCTATCCAGTGTGGATTGCATGTAAATGTGATGAACAAATCTGCTGTACCATAATGACGAACATATGACATGGCATTTTGAGCATATTCATGCATATGTCGAGGGCTTACGATGTATGTTGCTGGAAGAATAGTTATTCGACTAAGTTTCTGTGCATTACCATCAGTATTAATCGCATCTCGAAGGTGAATATACTCTTCAGATCTGATCTTTTGTGTGATTCAACCTGATGAATGTTAATCTCTCCGTTTCAATTTTAACATACATGTCTACAACATACTTGTGATATAATCGCCGACGTTTGAGTATGTGATTGTCTTCATTTTCACGAATCATTAGGCGGTAGGAATAATAGTTCATTGAACTGACTTTTTTGTTGGTTTTAGAACCTGAAAATAGATTTTTGTTTTCATAACATTGAAAATAAAAAAAAATAATATAGTGACTGATAATATATTTCCTTGCTAAACTTATATTTTTTATTACCTGTAATGGGATTTATCATCTTGTTTGAGAAATCATAGCCATCTTCACCTATAATGGGATATTGCAATGCGTCATATTAGCAGTGTGTTTCCTTTATACGTTGTAATTGATCATTCCGACGATGTAAAACTATTGTTTTATCGTGATATTTCACGGGATTCCAAGTTTTCTCCAACTACAACGATGGCAACTTCATCAATAGTTGGTGCATTAAAACGTCTTGCATGTTGGCCAACAGGTGTTTTATCAGCTCTGATTACAATTTTGTGATTATCAGATGGCATCCGATCCAGTGCAGTTTTAAACAACATAACCAATTGATTGTACTCATGAAATAAAGTTTGTAATTGTTCTACAATAGACCTCTTTAGTGAATTGTTATGTGAACAACGCATATCAATTTCTCGTGGTGAATTGCCCATGAAATAAATTTGCAGAAATTTGTAATTGCTATCTGACACTGGTAACAGTGAACCTGCTCTATGATATATTTGGCCTTGTATCTGTAAATTAAAAAAAATGATTTTTGCCAAATAGAAATAATATTTGTTCCTAAAAAGTATATCTGTCTCTTTTTTTTTTTTTTTTTTTTTTTTTTTTTTATGTAAGAGGAGGGCAAACGAGCTGGCGGGTCACAGATGGACGTGATCACCGCCGCCCATGAACTCTTGCAACATCCGAGGACTTACAGGAGTGTTGCCGGCCTTGTAGGTGGGAATAAACGCCTTTTTTGAATCACCAAATAATAATTGATATGCTTAGGTATGTCAATATGTAATAATTAGTTGTAACTAATATCCATCGTCAAATAATTATATTGTGTTTCAAAATAATAAAAGTGTTGCTAATACTGAATCACCAAATAATATAATGACTAAGTAATATATGTTTTGGGGTTTAGGAAACTGAAGGTTAATGACACATATTTACTTAGTTAACAGGAAATTTTGTTCATTAAAATAATAATGATTAACTGCTATAATACATACCTTAAAAGTTGGCATGAAATTTTCCCGAACTACGTTTGTTGCCCCAAATGATGTCATTTGAAAGCAATTGTTATATTGTTGAATATTTGACAAAAAGTGTATGGAATCTGGTTCTATTCCTGAAACCAATGAGTACAATGGCTCTGGTGGTGGATCCAATGGTATCAATTTCACTTTCCCATTTGCGCAACACAATCCATTTGCTTCATTTTTGTATTTCAATGCCTTACAATAAGAGCAAACCAAGTTCATAGATCCAATAGCAACACATTGGTGGTTACTGTAGTCAATTGACAAATCGTAATTGAAAGCAGCTCGATTCAAACTTTCGCGATTATTAGTTGAATCTCTCGCTCTCGCTTCCCGCGTTCGTGATATACGAATTCTTTCGCGTTCATTTTGGTCGTCACGTTCATGTGCAGTATGATAAGATCGGTAATTCATTTGGTTTGTAGCATTTCGGGTTCTTCTACTTAAATTACTTCGTCTTATAGGAGGCATATCGTATATAATTACCTAAATTTATTCACATGAAATAATTATTAATCACAGGTATTTATACAATCAAAATTAATTATTAAATATTATAAACGCTTTTTAACGCAGTTTGTTTGACAGATGCAATGATGTGAAAACTGATGACAATTTATGTCGCATTCCGAAACTAAAACAAAAGAAAGAATATTCCAAGGCCAATCAAATCTTACATTTACTTTTTTTGACTTTTCAATTTGGTCGGGTGTACACATTCATTTGATTAAATTTGAACGTTGTGCAGCGACAATAAAGCGCGAATTGACTCTTTGACGTTAGCAAGACACCTACATTGTTTAGACAACAATGAGTGCTTGTAATTTAATATCAACTTTATTGAATAGCAATACAGTTCAAATTGACTCTACATTTAGTTATTTATTCTACATTTAAAATATTTGTATAGGAAAAAGAAAAGGGCTTTTTTAGGGTTTCCCTGGAAATTATTCAAATTTTTCTCGCCGTTAGAGCCATCCTTGGACTTCAAGGAACATTTAAAAAAAAGAATTGTTAAGATTGGTCCATGCGTTGTTGAGTTATGCGCTTACCAACACATTTTGCGATTCATTTTTATATAATAGATGATAATAAATATCTGAATCACTTGACGTTTGAAACTGAAACCAAAAGTGACGTCAAATGATTAAATGCTCATACATAAATTTTTATATTATAATTATATATAAAAAACTATACGTTAAAAATTTACATGTAATGAAAATGAGAATGCCATGTGTTTTGTATCGAAAATGTAGTTTTATTCGTGAAATCAGTGCAATATGAGCTCGATACAACTCCGTAACACCGCACTGATATTACCTGTGTTAATTGTATTCTACCTCACTCTTTGCTGTCAACTCTAGAACGAACTTTTTATACTTTTTGCTTTAGCATTCGCAATTTCTTTATTAGCAGTCTACTAAAGTTATTGTGTGACATTATAATTATATTATGTATGGAACTTACAGTACAAGGAAAGAGGCAATTATGAATAAGTTGTATATCAGTTATAGTAAGTGTAATATTTGTGTAAGTGTGTATGTAATGTCTATATAGCAACACAAACACTTATTATAACAGTAAAATCCTTTTTTTTTTTGATGTTATAGGAAGGCAAACAAGCTTGCGGGTCACCGTTGACATGTGATCACCGCCGCCCATGAACTCTTGCAACATCCGAGGATTCACAAGAGCGTTGCCGGCCTTGGAGATAGGAATATATGCTTTTTTTGAAGGTAACCATGTCGTATCTATCTGGAAATACCGCCGATGGAAGTGCGATCCACATTTGAGTGGTACGTGGGAAAAAAGTCCTTGAAAACCGCACAGTGGAAGATTGCCACGCATCCTGGTGGTATGGATGGTAAAGGAGGCGATGGCGAGCTATGCGGTGTACGCGCTGAAATGGTAGAAGCTGATATTGGGGTGATCTGGACCAGAGATGAGAACAGTACTCCATGTCTAGCAGGACCTGCGCCTTATAGAGCGCAAGTCTTTGGCCAGGTTTGAAATACTGCCTCGCTTTATTGATCACTCCCAATTTCATCAAGGCCAACTTGGCCTTGCTCTCCAGATGACCACGAAACCGATAATCGCTTGAAATGTCGAGACCGAGTATTCTGATACTTGGTGAGGCAATAAGAGGAGTGCTCTCGAAGAGCGGTGATACGACAAATGGGTTTTTTTTAGTGGTATACGCGCAAACCTGTGTCTTTAGGGGATTGAACTGAACGTGGTTCAGTTCACCCCACTCAGAGACCATCCCCAGGGAGGTCTCTATTGAAGAAACAAGTTTCTTTCGACACTCATCGACGTTTTCCCAAGAGTGACCTGCACGACCGAACTATACCGCATCCCCAGTGCTGTCATCCGCATAACAATGTATGATGGAAATATCCAATATATCATTGATATGCAGAAGGAACAGAGTTGGGGATTGCACGCAGCCTTGGGGTACACCAGCGTTCACGGGCTTGGGGTCCGATCAAAAACCGTGGAGAATGACCTGTATGCTCCGCCCAGTGAGGAATCTGGTGATCCACTTGCATAAACTCTCGGGAAGCCCATAGGAAGGTAGCTTCAAAAGAAGCCGAAGATAGACGATCGAAGGCTTTTGCCATATCCAGACTAACTACCGTCTGGTAGAGTGTCTACTCTCATTTGCTTTCAATTACCGTTGCCCAACGGTGAGTAAGGTATAACAGAAGATCACCAGCTGATCGACCATGGCGAAAGCCATAACTCCGCTCAATGATCAACTGGTGATCTTCGAGGTACGTTAGGATCTGTCGGTTTATAATAATCTTCATTATTTTAGAGAGAAGGGAGGTCTATTTTGGAGAGAATGGCGATGGGTCTGTAGTTAGCTGGGTCCGAGCAATCACCTTTTTTAGGGATCGGATGGGCAACACAAGGGCACACTTCCATGAGACCGGGACTATACCTTTAAGGTAGGAGTGCCGAAATAGATGCGTTAGCACTGGAGTCAACTCAGGGGCACACGTTCATAGCACCAATGGAGAAATGCCATCCGGCCCACTCGACTTATGAACGTCCAAGGAAAATAGAGACTGCCTGATAGTTTTTTGCTGAAAAACTATTTCCGACATTGAACTCTGACATCGCGGGATAATAGGCGGTGTCTTCCCTTGGTCGTCCAAAGTCGAGTTGGATGCGAAAAGAGAGCCCAAGAGATCGGCTTTCTCTTTTGCCGTGTGGGCTAGAGAGTCATTCCCCATGTGCAACAGCGGTAGGGACGGCTGGCTAGAGTTTTTCAGAGTGGCTTTTGAAAGCGCCCAAAATTTGCGCGTGCCAGGCGAGTACTCAGCCAGAAGATCCTCAATTTTGACGACATGCTTAAATTTTGCTCTAGCGATTTGCCATTTAAAGAATCTGGAGGCACGGTTGTATTTCCTCTTCAGAGCTCTAGAGTTCGGATCCTTAGTGACTAACGCATTGGCCCAAGCTTAATAAGCCTGCCGTTTGCCAGCTGCTGTAGTCCCGACAGACGCATCAAACCAAGGCCGTGATCTGCCACCAAGTGGTACCACAGAACTTGGTACAAATCGTTCCATGCCCTGAAGCATCACATCAGCTATAGCCGCAGCGCAGTCACCAGGATCATTGGAAGGGAAACCAATCGGCCCCCATGCAAAAAAGGACCACATTCCAATCCCAATCCGCTGACTTGTAGTGCCAAACGCTTCGACTCGCAGGTCTTGTGCGAGCCGGACGTTGAATGGGCACTACACTCCGTACCAGATAGTGATCAGAGGACCCTAAGGGAGCCTCGACAGTGACCTAGTACTTTTCTGGATGTGTAGTCAGCAGAAGATCCAACAAAGAGGGCGTGTGGCTATCCGCATCCTGTAGACGAGTGTGCGTCTTTACCAGCTGGGACAGGCCATTTGCCAGAGCAAAGTTAAACACAGATCTCCCCGCGTAGTCGGTTGCACGTGACCCTAACCATTCGGTATTGTGCGAGTTGAAGTCCCCGAGGACTACGACTTCGGCGGAGGGAGTCAGTGAAAGCAGGTCGTCAATCTTCGCTTGAACGTGGCCCAACAATTGATCTGTTTGTGCATTATCACTATGGGACCTGTACAGGCACGCGTAGACTCTGGACGTGATCGTCCATGTCCACGCGCAGCTAGAGCACTGACAAGTCCCGACCTTCAAAAATCTGAAGGCGACGGTAGCAGATATCCTCCCTTACGAACACAGATACCCCGGCGTGTGGAAATCAGAAAACACAAGCTGCGATACTTTGCCCGCCCCAGATACGACGGGCAGCCCGAGCAAAATCCAAGGATCATTCCCCCGATTTTGCTTTGGGGACGGGGTCCCCGGCTTCATCAAAGCCGGTACCCTCCTGGGGTATTTTTCTTTTGGGCATTGTTTTCATGTTTGGTGAGGGGGGGAGTTGGGCTTCCGGATTCTCTCACTCACCGACGGAACATAACCAAATGAATTTGGTTACTACACGTCGGTCTTCTGTGAGAGGGTGGTCCTTCCCCGGTCGAACCAGCCTAATACGAGCTGCAGTCAGATAAGTACAGCTAGGCTCTACCACCTATCCTTCTTATATTTATTCTTATTTTTAATCTGCTTAAAGAAACATTCAGTCATATATTTAAAAATATTGCTTCAATATTTCAATCGTATCCTATTTTGAGAGGATATATCTTTCGTTTTAAAAATATAAATAATAAAATTATCAAGGTTAGGTTAGGTTATTATTAAACTAAACATTAACATATATTGTTTATGTAATAAATATGGATTAATCCTTTTTTGATCTACTTCATTCATTGTTAATAGATTATTATAAAAACTAATATATATTTTTTGTTATTATGATTTATGTCTCATGTGCAGGTTATCAGCGATTTATATATTTAAAAATCTAAAGGGTCAAAATGAACATTTAATAAATTGAGCTTTGAAATCTTATTTACAAGAAATTTACGTAGATAAAATAATATTCATTTAATTGATGGATTGCGAATGAAAAATACAGCAAAGAGTTTGCAGAACTCAAGTCCTATTAGTTTTAATATAAATTAACATTTATAAAAGAATCCAAGCTAACAAGCTTGTATGAATTAAAAAATGTCATATTTCGTTACTCAAATAATGTAATCACGTTTCCATATTGACATAATTTATACATACTGTAATGAGATTATTTATCAGAATGTATAGAGAATGTCGTTACTGGCGTAATAACAAAGTATCTATTACACGTAAATTATGAAAATAAGCTATTATGCCAATATGCTCACCTGTGTGAATGCTAAAGCTTAAAAGAGTAATATAAATTAGAAAGAAAATACAATTCATTTTGATTTTAACAGAATCTAAATAGTTGATTATGGATAATTAAACAATAGTTTATATCATCACTCAAATAAACGAGTCCTTATAGTTGTCAACAATGATTAAATTTTTATCACATTCTAGAGTTTCTAAGATTAAGAAGATAAGACTCATCATGTTGTTTTGATGTGCAAAACAAAATTCCCTTGTTTTTCAGTGCTGCTTAAATTCAGGATCTACATGTACGAGACATTTAACAATTTTTTTTATATAAAAAGTATTAATACTTATTTCAATATAAGGAATATTTAAATATGAAAAATAAGTAACAATATATTATAAATGTTTATTTACTAGTACCCAATCTTATTATATTTCAAAGAGTATTTCTCTTTCTTTGTCGCTTTACTTATTTTATTAATTTTACGTATTACTTAGACCCTTGTCTAAGTAATACGTAAGTTAGTTCTAAGTTTGAACTGCAAGTAGTTTCGGCGTCTTCAATGGATAATTAGTAGAATCTAATGTCGCCCATAAGGGTAAATCATTACTGCACTGGCACTGGCATGTTATACACATTATGTAGTTGATAAGTATACAACAGTTTCAGGAACAAATAGAAGAAATAACTATTATATTAATTATTTAAATACATTTTAAGGAATTTATATAATAGTAGGAACAATAACTGACTTGTAAAGAGATAATTATATATTATATTATGCAACTTCATTACGCTGTTTACAATTAAAATTTTATTCAGTATAGAAGTAAATGAACTTTAGCCTCAAAACTATTTGAATACATCTAAGAAACCAGACAATAGATATCTACAAAATTTAATTGAAATCAGCTCAGTGGTTTACTATAAATTATCATTTTTACCAGAGGTTTAAATACTCATCTGTTCATTAAATAAATAATGAAAAGGTAATATAAAATGTGTGCATGATGAAGATAAAGAGAAAGTACGCTTTCAACTCACGTAGATGCAAAACCACTCGCTCTCTAGGTAATTCGTTTTAGCAACAAAGTCTTAGTTGTAAAATTCTTAAACAAAGTGAATGAAATACTATTTGTGGTTGTACTGCACAATTTTATTATAGGATTGAGTTTATTTCAAATTAAATCTAACATCTATAATATTTATGAACTGTAAAACGTTCAATATAAATATTTTTTTAGTAAACTAAGTCACAATTTCTAGAGTGTTTATTTAACTATAAAAAAGGATAAAGATTTGGAACAGAGAAAAGGACTGGAACAGAAACTAATTGTAATAATTTATCATTATTTATACTACCAAGTCGTGTCAAAATAGTGACTGTAAGTGTATTTTTGGCATTAAATTAATATCAGACTAACTGGAATCTCAAATGCTTTCCAACTAACTACCAACTTGTTATATTTGAGAGATCTCCACTGACACTGCAACTAATATTCAAGAGCAATTTATTTGTCTACTCCTCAAATATTATGGAACATTGTTATCTATTAGATAAGATCTAGTTTTTAAAATTATAAGAATTTTACCATGATTATATTATGAAACCCAATAATAACTTCATGTCCAAATATCTAACATTAAATAAGGAATAGAATTTTTCTTCATACAGATATTACCAATACAATGTATAATTATTAGGTTTTCGTTTATAATAACCTATTTCCAATCTCTACCTACTATATACTACACTATCTATACTACTATACTATACTATCTAAACCAAAAAATTGCCTAAACATACATCCTCTTGTTACTTTATTAGCCTTATAGGCCCAGTAAACCTGAAAACTTGCTTTCTATAATGATAAGTCATTAATTACATTTTTAATTAATCCATCAGAGGCAAAGCTTGGGGCGACTGGACTTATACTTCTAATTATAGTTATGTTTTATGTTTTGACCTATTATTCCAGACATAATTCATTCAGATTACAAATTTAATTTACTACTATTTTTATTGTAAGCACTGTGACATTACGTTGTTAAGCTTGATTAAAAAAGCGACTGTGAAAACATTGAATTTGTATGTAAAAAGATTGGGTAAAAGCAGCTAACATAGTTCTAGCCACTACTGATTAATCAATTAATAAATTATATATTGTAGAAAATAATTCAGATCAACCGTTGAAGATTTGTATATAAGCCAGTGCGGGTAGATGCTCGGGCTCACTTTTTGCGTCACTCTCGACTCGTTCGGTTGTTGTTATTTTGTATCTCGTGTTTAGTGATAATTTTTGGACGTGATTAGACTTTGTGTTGTTAAATTGTAAATTCATTTCCTTATTACCGGTTTGAACATATTGTAGTTGTTTTCTAATTAAAACTTTGTGTAATTTGCTATTTTTGTGAAATTTCAAATAATAACTTTTACAGGTTATTCTGTCAGTGTTTTTTTTAAGTAAAATTAATTGAGGTTTACTAGATCAGAAGTGGGATAGGATTCTCGTGATCCTATCCTGCTCGTCCGTTCTGATTCTGTTTACGTAAAAATGTTACGGTTTCTTTTTGTTAACTATCAATTCGTGATTTTCATTTTATTCAATATTCGATATACCTACATTGTGTATAATGTCTAATCGTAATTATCGTAAACGTGAAAGTCGCAGGAGAAATCGTGATGATCGACGTAGTAGTCATCGCGATCGTTCCTCAAACATTCAATTAAGGCGCGATATGGAAACATTGTTAGATAGTCTTCGATCTATTGAGAATCAGGTAGCTACGCGAAATACACCGCCACCGGTGCAGTATTGTAGATGCTATCCGTGCAATTAATACCAGTAGTTCTTTAAATACAAACTGTTGTTGTTCATTTCTAATTTTGATCCAAATTTACAAAATATCGATGATTGTTGCGAGGAGGTGGAACGTGCCAAATCACTGAATAACTGGAACGATTACGAATGTCTTTCACGAATCGGTAATTGTCTTAAAGGGGACGCTAAGTCATGGTTAAGTGAGTGGGTGACCGCCGAACGTATTTTATCCAATTTTAAGAGGAAGTTCAAGCCTTTGTGTCCAAAAGTTCCTGACGTCGCCAATATTTAAATTTGTTTGATGTAATGAGCACTAATTCGGATAATTACGTTTCGTACGCCCATTATGCTCGCCGGTCACTTCTTCGTTTGCGAATTGTAAAGGGACTAAGCGATGAATTGATTACAGCCATTGTGATTCGCGGTATTAACGACCCCCATATTAAGTCATGTGCTACAAATGCTGAACTATCTCCAAACGATCTTGTAGATTTCTTTTCTAATTATGTTAAACCTTCCACGTCTGGGGTTAATTCGGTTCCAGTTAGGTCTAGCGGTTCGTACCTAAATAAAAGTAAATCACGGTATCCTAATCAAAGAATACGATATTTTGAATCGGGTAAGTGTTTTTTGTGTGGTCAGCCAGGGCATACTCAAGCTGTATGTAAGAAGTTCAAGTCGAATTTAAACGAACGCCCTCTAAACCAAGATAATTTGATCTCTAAGCCTGTTTTTGTTCCTACAAAACCCGATACATGTACGTTTTGCAAAAAGTCTGGTCACAAAACTGAGAATTGTTTTACTAAGTTAAAGTCGGAATCACGTAATAAAAATAATGTCAATTTTTGCCGAAAACAGGAGGTTACCTACATTAGTGATGTAATCGTTGCCGTTATTCAAGGCGTACCGGTCGATGTTTTGATAGATAGTTTTTCAACGATATCATTAGTCTCGTTTCACTTTTTAAAACATTTTAGTTGCGCGCATAAGCCTACATTTCGTATACTCAAGGGTTTAGGTAGCCAAGAGATTGAGAGTACTTCTTATGTAACTTTACTAATTGAATTTGACGGCTTGTCTGCCTGTAAACACACCTCTTGTTGGTAATCAGCTTCAACGGTTGTTGATAAAAGTAGAGACATTTTCAAAGTTTTTAATATCTGGCACCGCCACGTCAACGGTTAATACTGGTAGTATGACCATTCGGTTGAAGAATGATATTCCTATTAGTTATCGCTCATATCGTTTGTCTTATGCTGAGACACTTTGCAATCGCGATATTGTTAAAGACTTGTTGAAAACTGGGATTATACAAGAGTCTGAGTCTGACTATGCCAGTCCTACTCTTCTGATGAAGAAAAAGGATGGCTCAGATTGCATGTGCGTCGATTGTAGGAAATTAAATAATGTGACAATTAAAGATCGTTTTCCCTTACCTCGAATAGATGATCATATTGATCGACTGGGACGTAACAGATACTTTATCTCATTAGATATGGCGACCGGTTCTCATCAAATACCCTTGCAAAAATCTTCGGTACCCTTTACTGGCTTTGTAACACCCAAAGGCCATTATGAGTTTTTAAAAATGCCGTATAGTCTAGCTAATGCTCCCGTGGTGTATCAGTGGATAATTTCAAAAACATTAAGATCATTCATAGAATCTGGTGATATCCTGGTATATTTTAATTATGAGCGCGTCAATAGATAGCGGATTGACCTTTTTGTATAAGGTACTTGATACGCTAACAAATGCAGGATTTTCAATCAACTTAAAAAATGTTCTTTTCTTTCCAGTTCAATAGAATATTCAGGTCGCAGTATTAGTGAAGGACAGGTAAGACTGAGCAGGGAAAAGGTAAAAGCTTTAACAGGGGCTCAAGATCCCAAAAATGTTAAGCAGGTTCACCAGTTCATGGGTTTAGCCAGCTATTTTCGGCGATACATACCTAACTTTGCTCAAAAAACTGCTTGTATTACTGCATTGACACATAAAGGTGTCCCATTTAGGTGGGGACCAGAACAGCAGACTGCTCGTAAGGTAATTATTCAGTGTTTAAACAGTAAACCGGTGCTTGCTGTTTATGATCCATCCTTACCAATCGAAGAACATACAGATGCCAGTTCCATCGGCTATGGTGGTATATTTTTACAGGTACACGAAGGTATAAGCGAGTAGTTGCTTACTTCAGTAAGTTAACCCAGGTTGCTGAAGGTAAATACCATTCCTATAAGTTGGAAACTCTGGCGGTAGTTAAAGTGGTACAGCACTTTCGTCATTATCTTGTGGGTGTACACTTCATCGTAGTCACCGATTGCAATGCACTAAAGTTAATCCAACGGAAAAAGATTTACTTCCTAGGGTGGCTCGGTGGTGGGTATACCTGCAGGATTTTGACTTTGAGTTGGACTTTTTTTTCTTTTTTTTTAAACGTCCGGAACCCATCATGGGTGCCACCGCATTCCTGGGGAGGAAGGCGATGAGTATGTGAGACTCTTACTCACTAAACCCGACGGTTGCCGTCGCCGTCATGATGGGACACCGCGGGAACGCTTGCGCATCAACCGCGGCGCCCCGACAGACACCACGTAGAGGGCACCCCGCAACGAGAGGTCCCCTCCATAGTCGGCAGGCTTGATAGATCGCGGGGGGTACCCTAGCCTCTGAATTGGGCAAAGATTGCTCAGGGTTCAGACGAGAAAACTCGGACCCTCATTCAGAAACTGAATGATGGTCAGTTGGACGCTAGCTGTTACATTGTTAAAAATGACATACTTTACTACAAGTATACACCTACTGGTGAGGCCCTCAGATACTTGTGTTATATACCTAAGGGGCATAGGTTAAGTTTACTTCGAGTGATTCATGACGAACACGATCATCCTGGTGTGGACAAAACAATTGATTTGCTCTTAAAGCCTTTTTGGTTTCCAGAGTTACGTGTTTTTTACTAAAATATGTATTACACTATATAGTGCGTATTTCTCAAAATAAAGTACAACGAGATCTACCTATTCATTCATGGGAGAAGCCCAATGTACCTTTTAACACCATTCATATGGACGTGATAGGTCCACTTCCCGAAGTAGATGGTTACAGATACTGTTTACTTTACCCAACGTATAGGCAAGGAATTAAAACATCATGTTACTAATGCTATTTCTTTATTTGGGTCTCCGAAACTAATTATTGCTGACAGGGGACGAATGTTTCAAAGTGTTAGTTTTCTGGACTGGGTTAAAAATATGGGAACTGATGTACATTTGATTACTCCCGAGATGCATCATTCTAACGGACAGGTCGAGCGTTATTGCAGGACAATAATGAATATGATCCGCATTGAGGTTAACTATCGTCAACGGAGGTGGCCTAGCGTCACTTGAAAACTTCAGCTGGTGTTGAATATCACCCGACATCGTACAACATAACGTTCAGCACTCTACCTGTTGGTGGGTATTGACGTGGCGACACCTCTTATTCGAAGTCTGGTACGAGATGTGGCACTGGAAGGCTCTAGTCCAAAACGCGAGGCTCTAAGAGAGCTGACTCGTCAACGAGCGTCAGAGCAACTTAGACAAAATCAACAGGACCAAGATTCTTACGTTAATCAAGGCAGGAGACCTGCCCGTCTTTATGAGTTAAATTCCTTGGTTTTTGTTAGAAAGCAAGCGCAGTCAACGGGGAAACTGGACTCCGGAATGCGGGGTCCTTGCCGAGTTCTAAAGATTCTCCCCCATGGGCGCTATGAACTGCAACTTTTGGCCAGATCCTACGGTAAGTAACGCAAGCCGCAGCCGAGTATATGATCCTATATAGAATGGACACCTGAAGTTTGTGCTGCTTATTTTGAAAGTGAGTCTTACGCAAGTGCGGGCTGCAGACCGTTACTTGGTAGTTAGTGTACCAGATAAAAGCTTCACGTAGTGCTTCCTTTCTGGTTAACAATTGTTAGTTTTAGCCTCACGCCGTTTTTTTTTTTTTTTTTTTTTTTTATACTTTCTAGGTTAATGCTTGACTACATTCCACCTGATGGAAAGTGAAAATGTAGTCTTAGATGGTAAAGCGCATTAACTTAGTAACCTATTCACTCATTCTCTTGAAGACGCCCACATTGTATTCGGACGGAAAAACCGACGCAGGCAAGCTGTTCCAGTCCTTCGCTGTGCGAATTAAAAAAGACGAAGCAAAGCGCTTTGTTCGGACAGGGGGAATGTCCACAACGTAAGGATGGATACCTGCCGTGCGTCGGGACGTCCTGTGACGGAAGGGGGACGGAGGAATTAAGTCGTGTAATTCCAGCGCACGCTCACCAAAATGTATCCTATAGAATACTGAGAGGCTAGCAATTCTACGCCTGTGTTCAAGGCTGTGGAGGTTGGCTTCTACCAATTCGGGATCGCCTATAAGCCTCTTTGCTCGCCTCTCAATTGAGTCCAGAACCGCAAGATGAGACTTTGCGGCACCAGCGAATATGTGACCACAGTACTCTACACACGACCGGATCTGTGCTTTGTATAATACAAGAAGCTGTCCCGGTGTAAAGTACTGACGGACCTTCGCAAGAACGGCAAGCTTCCCTGCAGCTGCTCTTGCTCTGGACTCAATACACCGACCAAAGTTGAGGTTCGAGGAAATCCGGTCGTAGCCGGTCACTGTATTCCAAAAATACACTCTGGAAAGTAGGAGCCAAGGTGAAAGGGCTCCTTTTGGCGGTGAACAGATACGTCTGCGTTTTGGTGCCGTTGAATTTGACAAGATTGGCATTGCCCCATGTGGAGACTGCCTGAAGTTTGTCACTCAAACGTTGCACCATGGCTTCTCTTTCTGACTGTACTTGATCTCTACTCGCCCGACTACTCGGCAGGTATCTTTCTACAGCTGTGCTGTCGTCTGCATACCCATAGATACCGGGCTTTAGCAGATCGTTGATGTGCAGCAGAAAAAGAGTAGCAGAAAGAACGGACGCCTGAGGCACTCCGGCATTAATTGTCAAGGGTTCCGAGGAAGACCCGTCGTCAACTACTCGGAGAGATCTCTGGTTGAGGAAGTCCGTTACCCAGCCGATCAGACCAGGAGATATGCCGTACGCTGAAAGCTTGCTTATAAGGCTCGCATGCCAGACCCTGTCAAATGCCTTCGAGACGTCCAGAGAGACGGCGACCGCTTCTCCGTTCTTCTCGATGGCCTCGCCTAAAACGTGCGTAGCATACACTAAAAGGTCCCCAGTGGACCTATTTCGGCTAAACCCGTACTGTCGGTCACTGAGGAGATCGTTACCTTCAAGGTACGCTAGAAGGCGCGTGTTCAATACATGCTCCATAATCTTGCAGAGTATGGAGGTGATTGAAATTGGTCTATAATTGGCAGGATCAGCACGGCTGCCTTTTTTGGGCACTGGTTGCACGTTTGCAAGCTTCCAGGATTTCGGCACTATTCCAGTCTTGAAAGAGAGGCGATACAGACGTGTCAATACAGGAGACAACTCAGCTGCGCACGTCTTCAGCAGAATAGTTGGTATACCATCAGGACCACTGGCTTTATTCACATCAAGACGACACAATGCTCTCCATACCTCTTTGTTAGTGATGCGGATTTCCGGCATCGAAATACCGCAGTGAGGAAGATGTGCTGGAGAAGCATTGCCAGTGTCGAGATGTGAATTATCAGTGAACAGAGAAGCAAATACATTCGCTTTCTCTGTCGCTGTATGGGCCAGAGATCCATCCGGCTTCAGCAGAGCAGGTAGTGAGGGTTAGCAGAAGTTCGACTCGATCGCTTTGGCAAGAGACCAGAAAGCTCGACTGCCAGTAGGCCTGACAGAGAGCTTTTCGCCATTCTTAGCGATTCGATCGCGTCGAGCCTTCCGTAATGCCTTTTTATAGGACTTGGCAGCTTGGTTAAAGGTTCTCTTCTTTGAACGTACATCCGGAGCTTTGAGGCTTCGAGCATCAGCCCAAATGAGGTATGCCGAATGTTTGCGGTCTTCAGCATGACCACATTCGGCATTAAACCATGGGCGAGCTTTGCCACCGATGGGTACGTCAGTAAAAGGAATGAAATACTCCATTGCCTGATGCACCACATCGGTTATAGCGCCCGCGCAACTCGACGGATCCAAAGAAGAGAAGCAGACCTGCCGCCAAGGATAAGATGCAAAAAAGTGACGCATCTCATCCCAATCTGCTGACTTGTATTTCCATACTCGCCTAACACCATGTGGTTCGAAAACTGGTGGGGAATATGTAAACACAGATTTCACCAGACAGTGATCGGAGGTTCCCAAGGGGGAGGTGACCTCAACACTATACCTGTCCGGATCAGTTGTCAGCAGAAGGTCCAGGCAATTGGCTGTATGGCCTACTACATCTGGTACCCTTGTCGCTTGCCTCACCAGCTGAAAGAGGTCGAAGGACAACGCAAAATTCCGCGCTTCTCTTCCAGCATGGTCGGTCTTCTGGTACGGGAACAGCCAGTCCTGATGACAGGCATTAAAGTCCCCCAGAAAGACGAGCTGCGCTGAAGGATACTGATGTAGAGCCAAATCAGCAGCCTCACCGAGATGCTCAAATAATCTAGTTGTCTCCTGGTCACCGCTGTGCGAACGGTAAACACATGAATACAGGATTTTTTCGTTTCCTGTGTCTACTAAAACCCATAGGGAAGAAAAAGTGGGGTCTTCAAGGTGACGGAGACGCAGGATACAGAGGTCGTTTCGCGCGTACACACAGACCCCGGCACGCGAGCGAAAGTTGTGCTCTAACGAGTAGCCGGGATAATCCAGGTACGCAGTGCTCAAAGGACATTGTATCTGCGTCTCCGTCAAAAAGAGCAAGTGCGGTTGTTCTGTCTCTAGGTGGTGGTGGACAGGTTGGAGATTTGAGTGCAAGCCCCTGATATTAGTGAGCTGCACTTTGAATGAGGAGGAGTGCAACCGCTGTGAAAACTTGTTCTTTTTATTGGACTTTTTCATTAAAAAAAAATTAAAAATAAAAGAGTGAATAGGATGAGAAATGGCAGTTGAACGAGGCGATACGTATCGAACCCGACGTCAAAATTGGTGATATCATGCCACTGGGAGGCTAGTCTGGAGACTGCGGGGACGCCCGAACCCCCCCAGGGATCGCCACCGGGCCTCCTCATCTGGTCGCCAACCAGCACGATGGAGCCACCCTGGGATTTTTCGCAGCTGGCGGGGCAGCCTTTCGTGGGTGGCTGACCCACTAATTGGGCCCCCAACTATCTGCGGACGGCCAGCGGAAAGCCGTCGCTTCGGATCCCGCTACCCTCCTCGACTAGACACCCGACACAATAAACACCAACTCGACGCCAAACCGGTTCGCCAACGCAACGCAGCTGTTCAGACCCATTTCCCATATATACGGCTTCATCAAACAACGTGCCGGAACACGACTAGGTCACTTTGCGACACGACTTTGTCCGATGGGTGGTAACTTTGCCGGCGACCTGATATTATGGTCTACCACCACGCCGTGCTTCTTGCTAACAATTGCTATGCCAAGTTATTGTTTCAAGCGTGCCTCTGACTTGTGCCAGGCAAAATGAAAGCTTCGCGTAGTATTCATCGTTTCAATCGTTTGACATATGTACATTTTTTTTAGTCGCTACAATGTAACATACAAAATATTATAGTATATCCTATATAACAAAATTGTGATAAAATTATTTTAGTTAGAACATATTTTGGATCTTTTAGCACTACATAATGAGTTTATAATAACGTACATAAAATCTAAACGCACTACATTGAATGGCTAACCACTAATACTTCGTAATGGTCTATAAGTTTCTAAATTAAATGACCACATGATAATATACTCCTCGGTTTTTGGTTTTTAATTCCATAAATGAACCACAATTTTATCTAAATGTAACAAAATTTTGTAATAGATTTTTAAAATTAAACAATCAGAAGAATTTAAATCTTATTCTTATTATAATCTGTTAAATGTCATTTAAATGGCATATTTAGTTTAAAGGACTTATATTATGTACATAGATCTATAAAATTAAATAAAATATATCTAATATAATAACTAAACTATATTTATTAATATACATTTATTAATATTTGAGATGTATTTGATGTGTTAATTATAATTATTGCAATATGCATCTATAATCGGTTTGACAATTAAAATAACTGCAATATTATTCACGCGTCATAATTTTATTTTATTGAAGTTTAATTAAATATATTAATTACTGCTTGTAATTTCACTGATGCTATATGAAGTAAATATTAACATACACACACAATAGAATGGTCTAAATGGACTGGAATATGCCATTTTCAAAATATATTAATTATAACATATCGTTTCATAAAATCAAATTGAAAAAGGTATAAAATTATGTTATTAAACAATAATAAAAAAATATGAGATCCTCTTGTAAATATGTCATTCGGAGTTAAATGTTTCATTAAGAGTATGACGCAGTATTATAACGTTCAAGAGAAAGTTCACTTTACCATGAATTTGCTCTATTAAATATTAATTTCAGAGAATACTTCATTTAATATAATAGGAATTAAATTAATCAAATAGCTTAACCATACAGCTTCAGTCTCAAGCTGTCTCGTTGTTCTGGTCATTAATGTTGAGTCTGTTTAAAATTTTTGAGGTATATTCCGGAGTTGTCGTCGGATCTCGCTTTCTATTTTTTTTTCAATTATTTTTGTTATTTTTTGAATACTGTTTGTAAATGAAAAATAATAAACGAATGTAAAAATACGTTCGCTAAAGCTGATCTATTTTATTTTATATGTATTTTTATCCAAGAATCTTTTTTCTTAATTATTTAAACTATATTCAAACTAGATTTAGACCTTTTAATAATACTTGGATCAAAACTAATCCTACTACATCAAAATCAAAACTAATACTGTTAATCCTATTACATATTATAATTTGAACTCTTATCTATATCTATATATCCTAACACAAACCTTCACAATATATATTAGTCTCATATTTTTCAAATGGGAATGAGATAGATATCTATTTTATTGTTATGGTAATTAATTGTTGTTTATGGCATTTGAATAAGGTTTTGTATCCTCCAGGGGGTTTCGTTCTTGACCTTCCATGGACATTAACCGGCATGGAAGACGTGGTTTAGTAGCGTTGTTGTGTTCTTCGAATGTATTATTAGCTTATCGTACTTAATAGAGGCGGAGTTTCCTTATTCTTATTAAATTTACAGCTGGTCATGCTTTTCCCTGTTTTTTTCTAAAATATGCTGAGGGGTAAATCTTCTTTTATATAATAAGTCGTGTCTTTTAATACTTTCCTTTTGTTCAAAGATTTCTATTTTCATTTCCAATGAAGCGAATGTAAACTGTTACATTCGCAAAAGAAGACTTACCCCTCAGCATATTTCAGATAATTGCCGATTACTGAATCGGTCCAGGTTTTTTTCATTTGTTCCCTATTCTCCTAATTTCTTGTACGTCTCGGCGTTCTAATACTGCAGAGAAATATTGATATATGAAGCTTATTACGTTTTTTTCTAAGTTTGCGTACGATGTTTCTCTGATTTGACTGTTTGTCAAGAAACACTTCACTGATTTTCTTTTGTAACAAAAAAACTTGTTATTTACTGTTTTTGGTCCTTGTCCACAATATATTACGATAGTCAGTTGTATGTAATTCACTTAATGATATCACTTAATTTTACTTTGCAATTTATATAATTGGATCGGAATGTTTATCGTGACGTTTTTCTCAACCACCCTTGTAATGCACATAAATTATAATGCATATACATAAATTTCATCTTCACTCATGCTCAATATAAGGAATACAAAACGTATTTTTACTTATTTTTTAATATCATATATAAATAAATTTTTATGTTTCAATTTAGATTGAAATTATATTATTAAAACTTCCACGCAACTACAGCCAGACAAAGTTTAAGACATTGAGTTTGAAAGTTTCTCATCTTTCACCCTATTTGAGGTACGTTTTCAATTTGCTATGAAGAGCTAAAAATCCATACATACAAACAGGACCGTTCTTCTATAAAAGATATTTAACGATTATTTATTAGCATGTTTATTGAAAGGTATGTTTGCAAAAGGTAGGGACTCAGAATTGACATCATAATTGTATTTTTTTTGAGATTTAGCACAAAAAGAGAAAAAAAATCTGACGAAGAACTCACAGTTACTCTTATTAAATACATATATACTACTTACTTTTTATATACTACATACTTTTTACGTATGTAGTTAATACTGCTTATATTTTTATTTATATTCCAACTGGAGTAGTTATATAAACAGCAACTCCATGAGATAAAGGAATATTTTCAAAAGTTATAAACGAATACAGTGTATTATATATAAAAAGGCTTTCATTTTCTTGAAACATTTATCAGAACCTGAACGGACGTAATTAATTCAATGGTCGTTTCTACTGTTAATTAGATAAAATAGTATATTTGTCTCATTAAGAGAACGACATTTACACATTTCATTACTGTAATGCAAACACACATGTACAGATAAATTGCTTCACCAGACACCCGAAGCGTCAAGGAACATGTTTGTCTAGCTCTTCCACTTACCAGTATCAATGTTGACATATTAATAACTTTTACTAATATTTTGTGAGAGAAGAGTAATGCCATTGTCGAACCAACCCTTATAATCATGAACCACAGCTAGGAGCTACAACTTACTATTTATTGTAATATTTTAAGATAATAATAATAATACCGGGCAATGAAGACATATACGAAAAGATTGAAACGTTAATCTATTTATATGGAACGTCAGTCTTTTGAAAAAGTTTTAAATTTTATATATAACCTGAAATACTATGTTAATTATTTATACCATAAAAATGGTTTAACAATAAACCAATATGTGGTTAATTATTTATCCTTAGTTTAACTTTAAAATACAATCCAAAAAACTGAAAAAATCGTTTTAAAGCCATTTATATAAGAGGGAAACCGAGCGTGAGGTCATCAGGTGTTCACCACCGCCCTTGCTACATCCGGAAAATCGAAAGAGCGTTGCCGGCCTTGGAGATGATTTTAAATAGTAATAATAATTATTGTTAACATTTCTTTCTTCAATTGCAAAATCAGAATATGTATTATTATTATGTATGAATATTATATGTAATTAAAAAATATATATTTTATATAAAAGTATAAGATCGGTTTAAAGAATCTAAAAATCATAATTACATTTTAATTTAACATATTGCTTCCAATTCTATTTATAATATTTTTAAGACGGAATGAGTTCTTTTAGAATAAATGATCGGAATTTAGACTTTTAATAATGTTATTACTTAACAAAATTCAAGGACAAAACATACACGGAAGTCTATTTACGTATAATGTTTTTTATTAATTAATTTATTTATTATAGGTATAACTACTCTAAAATTTTAGAATATACAATACTCGCTATGATACATGTTAAATTTCAACCCCGACAACTGCTACGCACCGCATGCAATAAAAATTATACAACACTGGCTTACATTTCAGCAAAAGCACATTTTAAAAATAAAAATATTAACAGGTTACAGTATAATATATATATATATATCTATAAATATATATCTATATATATATTAATAGTCAAAATTGAAAAAAAAATAAAAAAAATAAATAAAATAAATCTACCCTACGTAATAACAATTGTTTATTATTAGTATCACAATCAATAACACTTAAATGGACAGATCACTTTAAATTTATAACAAATCACATATAATTTGAAGGTAGGAATAAATTATTAGCCGTTCAATGAAACACCGCACTACCTATCGCAACGAATAGCGAAACAATAATGATACCGCACTACCTATCGCAACGAATAGCGAAACAATAATGACACCGCACTACCTATCGCAACGAATAGCAAAATAATAATGTCACCGATGACAGCAGTGCAGCTCTTTTTATACATTTTCTAACACTATGTCTTATTCGGCCTCTCCTGACGTGGAGTCGTCCCCGACGATATTTGATGAACATGTTTCGGTGTCGACTCCTGGTGTACTGATGTTATCACCATCAAGTAGTGGCATTGACAATGCCTGGCTAGGTTCAGTTATTGGATTATCCGGTTCCTCCCCATCAGCATCATCTATGAATTAAAAATCATTTGTATAAACACATCAGTTGCATAAACAGTCACGACACCCACACAACACACAAGGCGCCATTGTATGCCGTACAAGTATCGCAACTGTAAACTCAATCTGAGCCATTTAACTCAAATCGCCACAGACAACCATAGTCTGCTCTATGTGTTAACTCTGGAATCTTTAAACTTTACATATCTTCCGAGTTACATACTTATACTTATATTGAATAAATTATTATTACATATCCTCCGAACTACATGATAATTCAGGTATCACAAAAGTAACAACATGTCTTCCGAATTACATCGTAATTCAGGTATAACAAAAGTAACAACATGTCTTCCGAATTACATCGTAATTCAGGTATCACAAAAGTAACAACATGTCTTCCGAATTACATCGTAATTCAGGTATCACGAAAGTAAGAACATGTCTTCCGAATTACATCGTAATTCAGGTATCACAAAAGTAAAAATATGGGCTCGACTAAATTCGACAGAAACATTCATTCCAATACTCACAATTGAAGAACAAAGCACAGGATTCAGGGCACCACTCGCCTCTCCACGCCACCATATACTGTGCTGCAGCCTGGGTTGTCTTGCCGTAACCACCAGCCAGGAGTTTCAACTCGTAGCGGCCACCAGACAGCACTTTTGTGACCCGGTATGGTCCTCGCATCCCAGGATCCAACTTCCCAGTAGATTGCGAATACTTAATAACAAAGGCGAAATCGCCGACACTATACTTCTTTGGAATTTGTCGATTCTGATTAACACGATCATCTTGTTTTCGTCGATTACAATCGAGTAACTCATTTGCTCTAGCTCTACACATGTCTCGCCATAACTCTCTATCTGGTCGCGTAACATCAATAGCGAGATCGCGAATAACAGAGCGTATTAAAGGTGTTGCGCCTTCGGTACCTATCAGCAGTCTTAATGGAGACGACTGCGTCGTTTTCTGTCGTGTAATATTCAGCGTCAACTGAAGTTTCCATAGGGTATCGGACCATTTAGGGTTGAGGTCCGCTTCTACACGTAGCATGTTAAGGAGTGTCCTCACATATCTTTCAACTTGGCCGTTAGCTTGATGCATCTCGGGTGTGACGTAATGTATTGATGAGCCCATATCCTGTAACCAACTTGAAAACTCACGGGACTCAAACATACGTCCTCGATCTGTAATCACTAATTTCGGAGCACCAAAAAGACCAACCATTTTAGAAAGATTTGCTTTCAATTCCAAAGCATCTTGACGTTGCATAGGATAAAGCAAACAGAACTTTGTGAATGAATCTACTACAATTAATATAAATTTGTAACCTTTTGAAATTGGTAAAGGACCCAGAGTATCTATATGAATGGTATTAAATGGTTCCGACGGTTTTTGCCACGAGGTAATTTGTTGTAAAGGCTGCCGGGGTACACGTTTCTTAGAAACACATATTATACAGTGGGCTATGTACTTTCGTACAAAACTGGGCAAGCCAGGGAACCAGAAATGTTTTCGTATAAGATCTAAAGTTTTTTCAGAATTTATATGCTGATGTTCATCGTGGAAGAGCCTAAGCAGGCTTAATCTATGGCCTTTAGGGATAAAGCATAAGAACCTAGCTTCCTCACCCCTCTCACTGTATTTGTAATACAGCAACCCATTACGAACTACATAGCGGTTAGAATCTAATTGTCCTTCCTGCAATTTTACCATCAAACTGCTAACCTCATCATCAGCGGATTGAGCTATTTGCGCCCAATTCCGTGGACGCGATATTTGATTTACAATGACCGGGGGGTTACGGCTCAAATAATCGACGTGTGGCATCATGACACTTTGCCTATACTCTATTACAAAATCAAAATCTTGGAGATATAACCACCATCGAGCCACACGAGGCAGCAAATCTTTTTTTCGCTCCGTAGACTTAAGAGCGTTACAATCGGTAACCAGTTTGAATTGCAGGCCAATGAGATAATGTCGAAAGTGTTGTAAAGCTCTAACGACTGCCAGGGTCTCAAGTTCGTAAGAATGATATTTTGGTTCCGCATTTTGTGTGACCTTACTAAATTATTCGACAACGTGCCTAGTGTCATCCGCGTGAATTTGCAAAAGGATTGCCCCGTATCCTGCACTACTAGCGTCGGTATGAAGTTCCGTTTTTAATTTAGGATTGAATATAGCTAAGACTGGTGCGTTCGTTAATGTTTGAATCAAATCTATTTGCACCTGTTCTTGTTCCGGTCCCCAGTTAAATTTAACATCCTTTTTAGTTAGATAAGTAAGACTAGCCGTTTTTATCCCGTAATTTCTTATATATTTGCGGAAATATCCCGCTAGGCCAAGAAATTGCCTTACTTGCTTAACGTTTTTAGGAGGAGAAGACCTCGTAAGAGCTTCTATTTTAGGGGGCTTGGCTTCATTTCACCTTTACTAACTAAACGTCCTAAATACTCAATTTCGGTCTTTAAAAATGAACATTTACCTAAGTTTATTGAAAAACCGGCACTAGTTAGGGTGTGAAGAACTTGTTGAAGTAGGGCGATCCCTTCGGGGATAGAAGAGCTCATTATACAAACGTCATCGATGTAAACTAACACACGCCCAAAGTCAATAAAGTCACGAAGCGTGTTATTAATGATGCGCTGATACACAACCGGTGAATTTGTTAAACCAAAGGGCATCTTCAGAAATTCGTAATGACCCTCTGGTGTAACGATCCCCGTATAATGCGTGCAGCGCCCATTAATTGGTATTTGATAGAAGCCTGTGACCATATCAAGGCTCGTAAAATATTTGTAACCCCCTAACCTATCAATGTGGTCATCAATCAAAGGCAAGGGATATCTGTCTCTTATAGTCAATCTATTAAGAGCACGGAAGTCTACGCACATTCGATCTGATCCATCCTTTTTTTTAACAAGAATAATTGGACTTGCGTACTCTGATTGTGACTCCTTGATAATATTTTTTTTAAGGAGGTCGGCAACTATATCTCTAACCTTGAGTTTCTCGTGATAAGAAAGCTTATAGGGGCGATAAGCCACTGGCTCAGAACTCGTTAATTTAATGCACATCTCACCAGTCTTAACAGTTGTTGTCGCGGTGCCAGAAATAAAATAGCTCGAGTATTCACTTACTACCCCCAATAAGGAATCATATTCGATACCCTCAAGCGGAGTATCTATTTTAATCGAATCAATAGTGGATAACTGATTAATGATCTTTTTATTCAAGGAATGTGAAATGTACTATCGATTCCTTGTCCTTATATAAACTATCCCATCCCGATTCAAAACATCAGTACCAATAATTATAGACGTATTCATACACGACGATGGTACGACCATCAAATCTGCTTCGATAGAAATTTCGTCAAGTTCGATTACAACGGTAACAAAAGAAGTACCTTTGATCTCGCGGTTACTGATACCTTTAAGAACACAGTATGTTGACTTTGGTTAACTAGTAAGATAACGCAAAACATCGGAGGATATTAGAGAAATGTTAAGCGCACCACTATCTATAAGAACGTCCATTGGAATACCTTCTACAACTGCGGTCACCACGTCTTGAGAAGATGAACTTAAACGAGCCCCGCATAAATTCACCTGACGTTGATTACGCACGGTTGAACGATTTCTCGCGAAACAATCCTTCTCAACGTGGCCCATCTTTTTACAAAAAGTACATTGCAATCGACCAGTAAAATTTCCATCTCGAGCTTGACCGACACCTATGTTTGACCGTCTACAGGATCGTTCAAAATGACCACGTAAACCACACTTAAAACACCTAGCATTACTTTGACTATTAACATTTTGATTCGAGCGTTTGAGTAACGGACCGTTGCCCTGCGTATATGATTTATTTTTAACCGTCTTTACGTATATCGATAGAAACGACACTATATTATCGACCGTTAAATGTGCATTAGTAGCTGTCGCCCGAACTTGAGTATCATCTATTCCGCGTATAACAATTAGTGTACGCAGTTCGTCGCTCAAACCATCGACTACCCGCAATCGAAGCAGAGTACGTCGGGCATATTCAGCGTAAGTTGAGTATTTATCAGATGTTTCATTCATGACGTCATAAAGTATGTTTACGTAATCTAATCGCTGTGGACAAAGAGGTCTAAGTTCCTTTTTAAAATTTGACCACGAACGGTCATTGGTTACCCATTCCGAAAGCCATACGCGCGCATCTCCCTTAAGACAGGAAGCTACTCTTGATAGGCACTCACAATCAGACCAACTATTCGCAATACGAGCGCGGTCTACTTCATCGCACCAAATATCAATATTGTTGACGGTAGGATCAAAATTTGATACGAAATAATTGTTCGCCCGGATAGGTTGTAAATTTTTTAAAGCTTCTATTAGTTCCGATGAACCTACCTCTCGACTACGAATGGTATCACCGTGACTCGACAAGCCCTCCACTAAACGCGGATCGTTATTGTTAACATTAACCGTGTTAGAGTTATTTGAGGCAGAATAATTAACTAAACCACTGCGCGTGTTATTAGATAAATCCCGGGGTATCACTTCGTTATTGTCAGTTTCATCTAGCTTACGTAAAATTGCATCGAGCGTTGATTGCAATCGATCGTTATTCACAGAATGAGAATATGCGGGTGAACGTGAATCGCGGCATTCGCGAGAACGTGAACGAGTTTGACGACGGCGTCGCGAGCGTCGGCTGCACCGATCCGAGCTATCACTTTTATTACGGTGACGTCGCCTATCTCGATTATCGTATGAAGTTCCTACATTCCGCAAACTAACGCGAGAAAGCCGCGGCGATTCGTTGTCACCGCGAGGCATTTCGAATAATAACCGAACAATCACAATCAGTAATAATCACTGAACGCAAATAATTAGTCTCGATTGAAAAGTGGATAGCATGAATCTAGTTCTTAATCCCACTTCTGAATTAATAGTCAAAATTGAAAAATAAATAAAAAAAATAAACAAAATAAATCTACCCTACGTAATAACAATTGTTTATTATTAGTTTCACAATCAATAACACTTAAATGGACAGATCACTTTAAATTTATAACAAATCACATATAATTTGAAGGTAGGAATAAATTATTAGCCGTTCAATGAAACACCGCACTACCTATCGCAACGAATAGCAAAATAATAATGTCACCGATGACAGCAGTGCAGCTCTTTTTATACATTTTCTAACACTATGTCTTATTATATATATATATATATATATATATATATATATAATTATAACTTGTTAATGTTTACCTTTGTATGAATCTTTTAAATAACTCTGTTTTATATAAATTCTGTGTTTACATAAATGTTAAAAATAAATAAATAAATAGAATTATATTAATGAAAACAAATAAAGAATAAAATAATCTATTATGACAAAAAAAAGTGAATTGTAGCAGAATCCTAATTTCTGCATCTAGAGACAAGAGATGTTAAACCAAAGTAGTGAAGCAGGGAATCATACTTTTGTAGTTTACGTCTCCTACCGAATCTAGAACACAGGTATTTGAGAAAGCGTTTCTGGACGGACTCAAAGCCATTGCAATACGGACCCATGTACATCCAGATGTTGGGCTTTAATAAGTAAAATGGCATAATCATGATGTTATTTGTTTTTAATAGACAATAATCACCTAATTTAATCTATCGCAGACAGGTTATAGGCTTTACAAGTTTCATTGCCGCAGTGATATCCTTAATTTAGATTTTGAATCCTATTTTTATAATTAGATCGATAGCAGCTTTAGGGTTAAGTGGGTCCACATTTAAAATACATTCAGGATACCGAAATGGCACTATATCTTCCTGAAGACTCTTAGAGACGAACAATTCTTACTTTAATCAGGTTTTTCGGTGAATTTAGACCATTTATCTTAATTTGACGACCTATATTCGTATTCATATGCCAGGAACATAAAAAACAATAACTTGCAATTAAAATATTTTATAAAAAAAACTTTGATAATGCTATTATTTTTTGTACAATTTGAACAATTTACCAAGTTTATATTCCTGTAACACGACCATAAAGTATTATGTTTAAAAAAATGTTATTATACTAGTCTGTCTAGTTTGGAATTTTAAAATACGTATAAAGAGAAATAGGAAAAATTTTAAGCTCTATTTACTTCAAAATAAATTTAATGTTTTTAATGAAATAGAATATAAAACTTGTCCAATATTTCACAGTGAATCTTTCTCAATAGAACACATAAACTTACTTAAGAATTGCTGTACTACACTTGTTAACTATGTTTCCCGTCTTAATGTGTGAATTTATAGTAGTTGTTTTAAGCTAGTCTTGTTTAATTCCAGGTACAAGTTTCTCGTGGTATCGTTACTGACGACACTTGGATTTAATCTGACTTTCTTTATGGGATAAGGTGTTGGGTACTATTATAAAATAAAACAACAAAAGATTCTCCTTATTTCTTTTAACGTATATTGAATGTTTGTAAAGTGGTTTGATATTTATTTATTTATATTTAGTAAAAAAAGTATAACGTTACTATAGAATATGAAAAAAAGATATGACTATTGTAATTACCAACAAAAAATAAATCTTTTTACTCAAACTTATCAATAGCAATAATAAATTAGTAAAGTGTAAGTTAGCCGTCTATATATAAATTTAGGTTAAGTTTTGATTTACAGTTTTCTATACAGTCGAAACAAGAAATACATTGAAATCAAAAAGCTTATCTGGTGTTTCTCTGCTATAAAGTAAATATACTTAAAGCTTTGAAGGAGGAATAAAAGACTAAACATTAAGGCTTGAAAGTTTAATATGTTAGGTCAAAGTGATCCACAGTGGTCAGAATGAAACAGGATAGACACGTTATAAATATCAAATTGTTATATTTTTGCTTTGTGCAATTTGTAGAAATATTATTTGGATAATGAAAAAATCTTCTTTTCTTTACAACTCATAAAATATCATTTTTTTATATTAATTAAATTTCTTTACATTTTATAACAACTGAAACTATAAAAGAGTATGAACAATTTTAGTATAGAATAAAATTCACGCTACCAGTGTGTATTTAAGGTATTTAAATTATTAATAAAACATGATTACTTTCCAGCATAATTAATGTTTTTGCAGGTGAAGCGAAATGCATTTACGAGTACATCTTACAGTATATAAAATACATAGTGTGCCTGCATTATAAATGTAAGAAAAACATTTTAAATATATTTAGAAGTTCTATAATTCTTGATTGTGTTGTTTTCTTTGTCTGAATTATATTAACAACGAAAACTCTATTATATTTTTCAATATTTCTGTATCTAAGGAAAAAAGTATTTTTTACATAAATACATTAAAATCATGTATTTTAATAAAATAAGAGATGACTTTCGACTCCGTCTAATTTTATTAAGTGGGGTTTTTTCATGTTTGAGGTATACATTAATGTTCCGTTTTAAAACAAATCCTGTTATTTTTTTAATATACTTCTTAAATACATTAATTTGAGTAAACTGCATGAAAACCAAAAAGCAGATAAATGTATTAGTTTTGTTAAATAACGGCAATATAATTATAGATCTTCAAAATCGTTCATTTTCAACATTCGAACCATTTGAAATATATTTTTTATTCTATAAGTAAGTAGTAAGTTTGTATTTTTATAGTAGACTGTGCAGGTTTTATAGCAAAATGCTCCGTAGAGTTTGTTGATCAAACTGTATAAGAACTACGGTTATAAACTGTAACTTTTACGACCTTAAGAACCAAACTCATGAGGTAACTTTTCTCTCTTAAAAATTATATTATTTGTTTGTTAAGAGATGTAACAAGTAAGTATCAAAACGTTGAATTAAATGCAGTAGATACTTCAGAAACAAGGTAAGAATTTAAAATATAGCATGAATAAAGCTACATATATTTTTTTTTCAACGATTTTGTAATTTAAGGCATATCGTTTTGCACAAATTGCTGTTGTTGTTCGGGCGGTTTGTTTTTTGCTTCACAATAGATAATAAGGTTGATGGATCTTCTTCTTTATGTCAGAATCATATAGCATAATCATAACTAATTCACTTGAATGCGAAATGAAAAACGGTTGGGTGAAGTTAGTTATATATAGATTACTATATATTACTATAGACTTAAAATGTTAATCAGTTTAACCAGGTTAATATTAAATAATAAAATATTTAAGTTAAAAAGGTAGCCTTTTTTATCATGTATATTTATATCTTATTGAATAAAATACCATATCAAGATTTTAAGAAAGATCTAAAAATATAGTTATATATTGGACATCTTCAAACTAGAGACTTACTTTTAAATACTTCCCTTTTTCGAAAAATACACAAAATTATATAAAAATGTATCTCGTTGTTTACAAAGGACAATAAATTTACGAAAAAGGGTTTACCACGCATATCTCGGCAAAAGTTTCCATTGTACTCCTATGTAACTTACATCTTTTACGTCTTTTATTACGTTTCTTAGACATTTTCGGGAGTGTACACTGTGTGTAGAACATTTTTTGTACTTTAAATGGAATTGTGACGATATCCAACGATTCTCTATACATAAATATTATCTATCAAACTTAGTATCGTTTTATAAATACATAAAATTAAAAGTACATTTTTATATTGTTGATAAAAATAGTTGAAAATATATTTTACAAACATTAAATAAGAACATGTTTTATTATTGGCCTTTTGTTTTGAATAAAGATACAAGAATATTCAACAATTAAAATTTATTTCATTAGTATATATAGTAAATACCGATACATTTATTAATGTTATAATAATATTTGAATTAAATTTGTAATAAAAATATCTCATTTAAAGTAAAATATAAAGTTAATTGAACCACGTTCTGAAACTATTGTAATTTTTATATAAAGCTGCGATAGAACAAAAAAACATCTCATTAAGTAGCACTAAATGGTAATATATTATATTGTTTAGGAATTATTTACTTATTACTACTAATATTATTATTACAATACTTTATTGTATAAACATACCAATCTGATGGAAAGACACAACTTCGAAATATTATTTATTGCAAATATCTTTATCATGGTTTTAAATCAAAAGTATTATAAAATATTATTAAAAACTTTTTAATCGTAAGAGGAATATTTCGGTTTAAATAATTATTGTGACTAGAATATATGGAATTTTAATATGCAAGCTAAATGTAATTCTCAACTCGATAGAAGTCATCATAATATAGTATATCATCATAACACAACATAACTTAATATATTGTATGTTTGTAGCAATATAATATGCTACATAGTATGTTTGTAGCATACTATATTGCTACAAATATACAATATATTAAGCATATGCATATTTCATTAAAAACATGAACATTTCTTATACAAACATTTACTGTACTGTCAGTTTATATGAATTAAATAAAGCGAGTGTCTACAAAATTCCCACATACTGTACTGTTTGCAATTAGCACAGGAATAATTGGTTTGACGTTAATACCACAAATATGCTACTGAATTCCGTTCAGTAAATATTTATCATCACGCTGTCTGACACTAAATTTATAAAATGATATACTTAGAATAAATGATTATGAAAATTACTTTGATAAATAATAATTGTATGTTATGTGAAGTTATTTTTTGTTAATAATTTATTTTAATAATATTTGCAGGATACCAATTTGGTACTTAGTTCTTATTAAATAATACACATTGGCGTTAAACGTAAACAACATCGCAGACCACCATTGGTTTCGTGTCTATAGAAATCTGGAAACACAGTTATTGTCAGCATAGATTGTGCTGAAACCAGCATTTTAAATAACAAACCGTAATAATGCTTGACTATAAAAAAAACTGCGTTCTCAGTTTTTTTTTTGCTTTAAATAAATACAATTATGTGTTAAGTGAATTATTTTGTAGATCTATTGCATTTTGCGGGATATGATATAAGCTAAGCTGGAGATAATATTATTATGAAAGAAAAAAACTAAATCTCCGAATATTATTATTTATTACATATTTATACCTACTATATAATTATTAATTAATGCGAATTCAGGTATAATTATTTTGATTTGATTTTGTTCCGAATAGGCGTTTTATTTTAAAGTAACGCCAGCGTGTCTGTCTGTCTGTCATGTCTTTGTCAAATAGTCGAAATAAGTTGATTCTTGATTCTTGCTGACGCAACAGAAAGAAGGGTAATCATTATAGAGCTACTTTTTGTCGAAACTCTCATAAGCTATTGAGCTTTAAGTTGCAGTCAAATTTATATCACTTAAGGACAGTAGCAATTATTACATTGCTTTTCATTATGCTTTTAAATGATCCGTTTAAGTATTATTTTGATTATATGCAGGTTCTAAAGTAGCTGTAAGTTTTAATAAAAAGATGCATAATGTTTTAGTATCGAGGCATCAATATTACACATCGCATAAGACTGACCGTATGCTAAATACACAATATTGCAAATAATAAATCAATCTTAATTAAAATGTGAAGAAATCACTGTTTGAAATTTAAAATAAACTCAACCTGAGTCTTTTTTTGTTGAATTAAACTTTAAATAACATTTTTGACGAATAATATGTATACTATACTAATATCTTACAGGATTTATTAATACTATCAATAGATGTCTCATCTTCGTATCGTCCTGAACCTACAGTAACGATAATATTAAACTTAAATGTTATTAGTGGTTACTTACACTTTTTTTCCGGATTCTTAATTTTTAAAACCTACAAATACTAGTAGTGTCTCTTTCAATCAAATTTTAAATTCTATATTAATTTTATGCACTTAGCCTTTCACAAGCGACAGTGCTATCATTTAACAACGAAAATGATCGCAACAAGAAAATTTAAATGAACATATTGTATGTATGCGTGTATATAATACTCTGCTCTGTCTTATGACTACCGTATGTATATTATTAAGGTATAAAATAAAGAGTACTTATAGTTCAATATCCTTTTATGAAAAGATACATTAATATATCATAGATCTAGTTACAGCAACTAGATATCCTGATACCGGATACCTTAAGTAGTAGCCTTAAGTAACAACTTTCTGTTGTATTTAATAATGTAATATTTATCATCATATCATTTTAGTTGATCTAATACTATTACAGTATAACAAAATATTTTTTTTGCTTTTATTACTCATAAATAAATGAACAACATTCCCTTAAAAAGTTTATTTATGATAAACAGCATTTTTAACCAAATTCTGAATTGTTAATTTTGGAATGAATTAACAATTTAAGAATATATACATATGTATATTCTATACCAAAAAAATCTTCCAAAGACGTTTACAATCTGAAATAAGATAATAATAGCCACTCAAAAATCTCTGGAATATTCCATTTTAATTTATTTCTATTTTAAAATCAATTATTTATTAGCCATTATTAAAAAATCCTATCAAGATGACCAAGTTTCATTATGTTATACTTTATTACGAAGTTAAGACGTATAAAAGCATCAATTACAAATTAATATACTAATGTCATTGTGAAAGCGTCTTTAGAGTAAAATAACGACGACACGACACGACTTTCTTTTGATGACATAATTAGTAATTTGGATGCATATGCATTTGCATATTCTGTTTTCATTTTTATATATTACTGTTGTGTATGGAGAATCTTTCTTAATATTTGAAGGACTTCAGGGTAAGCCATAAGTAGTAAAGCAAATATAATGACGGTAGATATTACTTTTATATAATTGGTGAGAAAATGGCAGTAGTCGGTTAGTAATTATAAATAGGTCTTAACCACATTTATAATTATAATAATAATTAATTACCCAACATTTCAAGAATACCCTACGATATAGTACGAGTGGTATATTTTTTTGACGTCTCTCCCCCAATTCCCCAATTTTTCAACATGTACGGGTAAAGAAAGCTACAAAGCATTAAGTTCGCTTTTTGTCAAAAGTAATATAGGGTATATAAATAAATTAATAAAATATTAAATATTAAAAACAATATTATTCTTAATTAAAGTTTAAAGCTGGTTATTTAATCTCTGGAGAAATTATATTTAGCACTTGTAATATCAAACCCTGTTTAAATAATTTAAATAGTGCTTTTAGTGTATTTGGTATTTCAATTTAAACAAAGTGCATCGGTGCATCTGTAATTTAATATATCGTTTATTTGTCTAATAATATTTGTAATTATAATAAACTATGTACGAAATCTGTATATCGAACTTTTAATTCACATTCATCTGATATTATTTATAAATAAATATATATTAGGAATTATTATTTTTTTCCATTCTTACTCCTTACCAAGCTCAAGTTGTTAACATTTTAAGAATATATGCAAATCCATTTGGCAGTTTTTAATGTTTGGAATTTAAACTATTATTCCGCGGCATTGATCTGTTTTTTTCCAAGCTACATTATCAAATTGATTTGTAATCCCTCACTGTTTCTAGTTTTTAATTCCATTGATCCTTAACTGAGTCTCTCACTGTTTTTAGATGAATGTATCTACTGTGCGAGGTCTAATGTTTAATTAAGTAATAACTTGTCAGATTAAAAGAATTTATTTTAAAAAGTAGTTCCTAGAAAAATATTAATACCTGACCGTAAGTAGAAATCAATTTGATGAGTCTATAATAAACATTATATATTAAAAGTCAAGTTAAATGTAAGCAAAACCCAAAAGTAACATCAAAAATTTTATAATTATATTCAAAAATTTCTTCGTAATAAAAATTTAGATTTAAAGAAAATGAGAGTGCCATGTGTTTTATATCGATATATGTTTGCGTAGTTTTGTCCGCGATATTAGTGTAATATCAGCTTGATAGGACACTGTCGCGCCGCACCGATGTTATCCGATTTACATTTCACCACATATTTTGCTACAATTCCAGAATTAACTTTTTATATTTTTTTTTGCAAATGCATTTGCAATTTATTTGTTAGCACTCTATTAAAGTCATTGTGTAACATTATAATTATTTGATAATTACAGTACAAGGAAACAGGTAATTTAGGTCATTTCACTTATATAAGTCTATTACTTACAAAAGTGTACATTAATATCATACTAAATTGAAAAAAGAGAGGCACTTTAAAACCAAATTCTTTTGGTTTTTAAGTGCTACCCACAGTCAGGATCTCCATACACAAGACATATATGAACTATAAACCCTTGGCAGCACAGACAGTCACATATAATTTAACACATTTTTTTTTATTAAAAAAATATTTCCACTTATTTGAAAATGCAAAAATAATAAAATATGAAAGTAAAAGGCAAGTAAGTTGTAAGTTTTAACTGCAAGTAACTTCGGCGTCTTCAATGGACAGTTAAAAGCATCTGGTGCCCATAAGACTACATGGTTACTGCACTGTAGCATCTCATTATATAATTATTATTGTAAAAAATTTATTAATAATAATGAAAATATTAAAGAATTACGAACTTTCTGGGAATTATACATTTAACAAAAGATCCGCGTAAAGTAAGCTATTATTAGCAGAATATCCAATCTCTCTCTCTCTCTCTCTTCCTTTCCATATTTTGTACCTACTTTATTTGTCATTTACAAAACTTTATTTTCAATAATGTCGATAGGCAATGCCTCCACTTATTTAATAATGTACAAGGACAATCTACCATATACCACAATATAGCGTATGGTATATAATACTTAGTGATACTGTTTGTTAAAAATCGAAAACTCAAAAAATTTTGTTACAAGGGATATTATAGATCATCTGATTTGTTGAAATTACAACTCTAAAAGGAGGAAATAAAGTTTGACATTGTTGTGGTATAATGCACCTAAATTTTACAAATTATTTCCAACTATTTATTAAAGATCTAGTGCTGATCTCGTGGAAGTCCCGGTGCCCTTAGCCATACAATGCTTAAAAAGGAACTCTCTAACCCAGTTACCACCTTGAACACATTGAGATCTGATGCCTGCAGCCGAATTTCATCACCGCACAGCACGTCATGGCCTCCAATATCATCCTTACCATCTGGATACGTGGCAATTTTCCACTGTGCAATATTCAAGGAACTTTTTTCCACGTAATACTCGAATATAGAACGAATCCCCTTTTGTAGTATATCCAAATCGATACGACTTGGGTACCTTCAAAAAAGGGGTATAATCCTACCCCCTAGCCCGGCAGCGCTTTTGTGAATCCTCGGATGTTGCAAAAGTTTATGAACAGCGGTGATGACATATCGTCAGTCAGTCAGTGACCCGCAAGTTGCTTTGCCTTTCTCCAAATAAAAAAAAATATATAAATAGAAACCATTTCTAATGCTTCAGATTAAAATTCCTTTCTAAAGTTATCATTACCCATAAGTGACTTATGAATTGAGTTTGTAGGAAGCTGACTAACTTTGATTTCAGTAGTGAATTCTAGATTGAATAATAATTTCATTCGTTAGTGAGTATTAATATCATTCAATATTATTCAGGCTGCTATGGAAGTCTGTCAACAACAAAGATATTCAGCTATCAACGCAGACATTTTAGTGCAATCAACCTAGTCTTTATATATATATATATATATATATATATTATTTGTTTAAATATTAACAGTTTTAATCTTATCTAAATGAACATACTCATTGATTTTTTTTTAATTCGACAACGTATTATCAAACAAAAATAATGTTTATTTAACATATATTAAATAATATATAGGAGTATATTTAATAATGCTTAATATGTATTTATAGTTTCCCTGTTTGAATACTAATATTCTAGTGTTAGTTTATTTAATAAGTTTTAAAAATCTTTTAATAGAAAGCACGAAGCATTTTCTTTCATATAAGAGACAAAATAATAAAATCAAATGTGCTTTATATTTAACCACGCGTTTGTATCTAAGAGTTCTGTAGCACTTTCTGCAAAACAATCACGACACCTAAGAGCTTCAGTAATTATTTAATTATTTCTGAAGTAGTTTACTGCAGTGACGTCGCATTTTGTGAGATATAGCTTAACAGACATTAATAAACTTAAAATACACTTCATTCTTAATCGAGTCATAGTATCACAGTTTAGTATTTTGGCGAGCCACCAACAGACTTCTTTTAGTTTTTCTAAAATGGTATAATGATATCCTAACAACTATTTTAACAGATACAATTTTATATCAAACCTTGCACGACAACGCTTTGTGTGTATTTTTTTTATTACAGATTTTATTTAATTATTAATCTATCGAACCATGTACATACTAAATGAAGATTAATTGCCACTAATTTGAAAGGAGAAATAGGTTTTAACAAAATATAGATAAGGTATAATATTCATTAATTACCACTGAACATTATTTGTAATTAAGTGCATTTTATATTATCAATGGATAAACTACATGTCAACTTCATTGACACGACCACCGCTCATTGTTCACAGCTACTCGTTAGCTAAGGGGGTTGATTTCCGGCTAAAGCACTTCGCTACAACAATGAATTACTTCACTTGATGTCTCGGTGTCCATTTTGTAAATTTAAGCGACCATTATTTAATTTTGTTTTATTTTGATCAATTTAAACTAAGTTTTTTAGTTATAATTTAAAGATATGTTTATGTAAGTTGGTACAATTGTTAATTTTTTTTATGTAGCTCAATTCAAATCCAAATCTAAAATTTTTGAAATTTAATCATGACTTAGTATATCTATCTGTCTGCATAAAAATAACCTTGCATAGTTTGGTATTTAGGTTTAGATCAACTTTTGTTATTGGAACTTGAATCTTATATATTCGCATATTATTTTAATTGAATATAGAAAATCTTTTATTTTTTTACCGCATTTAGGAAACTTTTATTGTTATTATTATTATTATTATTATTAAACTTCTTAATTGGATATACTATTGCAAAATTAAGTAAAAATGAAGAAACTTAACTTAACTTATATATATATATAGTAGTACTTTTCTTTCTATATTTATTCTCAACATAAAATGAGAATTTTTGAAATTTGAGAATTTTTGAAATTTGAGAATTTTTGAAATTTGAGAATTTTCGAAATTTGAAATTAAAATGAAATTTGACATAACATGTTATTTAATGAGTTATTAACAAAATAACTTATTACATATTTTAAACATGCTATGCCAAGCAAATACTATCTTAAAAAGAGCCACCACATGTTTTTAAAAATTCTTTTTAAATCATGAACCTGGTAACATCAAGGAAATTTTCTACATCTTTCTTGATTGTGGCATGACAATAGAAAAGAGAAACAACAAATATTTTCTTTCTTTAAAACAGTGCAGATTCTAATAAATGTTTAGTAAAAACATTGTAAAATAATTTAAACACGTTTTCATAGTAATATAATTCATATTGTATATAAATAAGATTATAAGTCAGGCTCTATACATAATATGATTATTGTTACAAAAAAGTATGAAAAATAACGACGAAAATAGACTTTCATGCAATATCTAACAGTACTTAGTAACAGAGTATTATTAAAAAATATATCTTATATCATATGCAGATGTTTTATTGTGTTTATTCATTTCGTTAGTTAGTCATTACTGTTTGGAAATGTGCTAGCTGCTTCTACGAATCTTCTTTCATACAAGTTAAAATTTTTCTCGGATTTTATATTTCTCGGGAATATATTCTGTCAAATTATAAATGTAATTTGACAGAATATATTCCTTCACATCTTTGAGTAATATCTCTATACTAATTAACATTTTGTGCTTTCTACACACACCATCCCACCGTTCTTTATTGTAACATATTACATATCTAGCTCATATACTCTTTAATATTTTCCCAAGAGTAATTAGTCATTAAAATAACTCACTTTCTTTCTTTATCCGATTTTATGATGTAACTACATTGTTAAATTAACTGTCAACTTGCAATTTATAGTCAGAAGAACAAGATGAGGACCTAATTTAAATTTAAAGAGAAAATCATTGGATTTTTTGAATTATTTATTTATATCATTCTTATATATAAAGTAACATATTGAAATGTTATAAAAAATACGTAATAACTTTGCTTATGGCTCTGACTGAATGACACAATTTTTAAAACCTTAATTCATTTTGTTAGAGAGACCAGACTGTCCAAGTTTATTTGCATCTACTTGAGATGAACGAGTAGCAGTCTTCATTTCTATAGCTTACTAAAGAAAATGGAACTTAGTGTAACCTTATGGTTATGCTTTAATAGTATTTGATTTGGTTAATTATCTTATTGTTACAAATAAAATTATAATCATGATTATTATATATTTAATACTTGAATAGAGTGTAATTTAAAAAATATATATTTTAAATCTAGTTTCATTATAAGCTTTCGCTTCCATTGGCTTGTGTACTGGCATAGGTTGTGTCTAATTATTAAACATTATTTTGATTAGATCTTTTAATTATAATAAAATAGATCTCTTAACCGTAAGAAGCGTAAAATAGATCTAGCATCATATTAAAAATATAAATTAATTGTTTAAATTACATGTAGGCTATAAATCATAATCCCTACTCTTCAATCACCAATATTGTCATTATTAATTAAAGTTTAACTCTTATATATAAAGTATTATGTAAAGTATTTAACTCTTATATATTTCGTTTTGTTTATTTAAAAATTGTGATTATTGTACAGAATATAGGAATTGATTGTATATATGCAGAATATAGGCACCGTATTGGAGAATTGCCAAAGCACCCCAAGATAATAACATAGCTATGTCAAGATTTAAATGATCAATGAGAGTCTTAAGTGAGTATCTACTTGTCAAATTAACAACGGATTTACTTATCTAAGAAAGTATTTTGATCTACAAATTGTTCATTACTCATTGCACGTTTTATATTACATGCCATTATACTATAAATATATGATTTCATATTAATGATATAAAAAAAAAATAGAATTAAACATAAGCAGCAATAATTTAAGTCTTTCAAACGAATATTTTTTGCCTAACAAGTACTTTTACATCCCTATTTTAAAAAGAAGCACGTAGCAAATTTGAAGGTCGAAATGAAAGTTCATGTTATTCGTCAACCATGAACTTAATAATGCGATTTTATGACAATTATCTCTTAAGTTCGGTGAACTAAAAATCAAACAAATTATACAGCCAACATTATCATATTCATAATATAGTCCCAAGTTTGCGGGTAAACGTTTTATTTAAATAGTCATTTTTTTTTTCAATATAGTATATTAAACTTATTTTAAGAAGCAGTTTTGATTTACTTATTTTGTACTTAGCCTTATTATGCTTAATATTTCTTTATTTTCTGAAGAATCTCGAACAAAAAGTTAAGAATATTCATAACTAGAGAGATTTTAAGAGTTTAAGTAGTTTATAAGATGTTTGATATTAAGGTATTGCAGTTAAACTGTCTACGTTTTCAATTAGTAATGGTTTTCAACGTACAATTTAATGGCATTCATAAAAAAAATTTGCATGTTTTTTTTTACTTGTGTGATATTGTTTAATGTGCATAGAATTTATCAGACATCGCTACATAAAGACCATAGCGTAGTAATTAAATCAGTCTATTTTTTATAGACGTATTTAGCTAAATAAATTTCAACGAGCTCGTTATAATACAGTATTTTTGATTTTCATTAAGTAAATCTTCAATCTATTCAAACTTTAATTTAATATTTTTAACATAATTGATTGAACATTAGATTAACAAATCAACATTAGTATGTATCAAATTAAATCATATTATTATTATATTATATTTGAAATTAAATGAAACAAAAAATTTTGACAATAATTTCGACATTATTGCACTTTTAATATTAATGAAATAATTTTATTTTGAAAAACACGATTGACCGAGTTAGCGTGATAGAATAATTATTTATAGAGCATAAATTTTGGTGTCTCAGGATTTTTTAACTTTGTTAACTTAAATTGACTTGGTTTGGGTGAAGAAAATGTGACTTTTTTCAAATAATACAAATAATTTAACATTTATAAACCACCCAGTGAAATATTCATTGACATTAAAGCTCAGGAAATTTATTATTTTCATATTTATCAACCGTATTACTTTCAAACACTGCATAGAACAAATAAACATGACCTTAATGAGCTTAAATATTAAATATTATTTTATTTTATAATTTAAAGTGATGATAATTTCTAATCTACTAAAATATTCTATATTCTCGTGAGACTAAGAGATAGCCATTTTGGTTTATAAAAAATCATATTTATTGTATGGGATTTTTTTGTGAAACAAGGTATTCTGATATGCAAAAAACAATTTATTTCAATACCACCTTCTATTATATAATAAAATAATAATGATGACGGACTGTATTTGTAATATTTACAAACAGATATGTAATATTCTAAAACCTGTTTTTCCTAAAACCCTGTCAGTCAGATTACAAAATTTTAGATTGTATTCGATTTAATAAATTAAGCTTCAATTTTAAAACGAGTTAAATGTCCATGTCTGTAAAAATATGTTTTGCAATATATTATGTACTGAATTTAAAAATTTTTATTCAAAATTGGAAACATACATCCATTTCATGACAATTCAGAAAATAATAAATATTTTCTGCTGAAATGAAAGCTGCTTTGCATTTGAAGTCATAATTTTAACAATACCACTTCAAATTTTAATTTTTTTATAAAATTTTATTATAAGTATATAATTAATCTGATTAGAATTTTTTAAATAAAACAATATATTTTTTATGGTTTATATACAACATATCATATATTGACTATGAACTGAGTGAGTTAAGCCTCTTTTAAAATTAAGAGTTTTGAAAAAAATTGTTATAAGAGGTATTTACACCGTATATAATATAAGAGCTTGTAACATTCACATATTGTGCTGTTTACATTCAACGATCTAATAATTAGATAAACTCCACAAATGTGAAACTCCCTGCAGTAAATATTATTTATCTAAAGCATTATTTTACACCTGATTTTGTGAATATATGTGATATGCTGACTCGGTTAATAAATATCTAGACATTTATTATTATAATTATTATTAGACCATTAGACAGTTATTTAGTATAAAATGCATTATATTGTTTAATGAACATTTATAAAATAGATTTTAAAATATTGTTTATTTCTTTATTTATTTTATGATTACGACTTGAGGTCACTAATTTATCAACATTGCTGAGGTCACCAATTTATCAACATTTATTTGTTCATTTATTATTATTTATTTGTTTAAAGTATTCATTGTCGCTAATTTATTACCTTTATAACAATTCATTCCACACTAACAGCTTATATGAATAGAGAGAAAATATAACTTCTAAAATTAAAGCTGTTATCAACCTCTGCTACAAATAAGTTTTGGAAAGGTAACTTATATAGTGTGTCGATAATATATAGGTAATATGTAAGGGGTTAATTGAGCTAATCGAGTTTAAAAAATCAAGATCGTTTGGTAAAGATAAGTTTCAAATATAAATAAATAAAAAATAAATACAATATTTAAGCGAATTGACAGGTTCTCTTGAAGGTCTCCAAAAAGGTATCTCACAAAAGAAAGAAGTACAAATAAAAATGCATCTAGCTCGTTCTATTTCAGGTAAATATGATAAATATTCAAAATACGACAAACGAAGATATCTATATAAATAAATTTGAAGGATCTGTTTGTAATTCCAAATTAACAGCAGTTCACTAAAGAATATATGATACTTGCACAAAAAAAAACTATTCTTATAATAGTTCTCTGTCTGTCTGTTTATTCTGAATAATCTCTAAAGTGACTAGACTGATTTTAACAGGGTTTTCACTGGCGAATATCTGATTTTATAAAGGGTAACTTACTCTACCTTTATTTATATTTACATAAAAAATACATTTCACTCGAACGAATTCGTGGGCACAGCTAGTTACAAATAAATTCATTTTGACTAGTGTTTCTATATTATAAAGTTACTATATACTCGTATGTATGTATGTTCGTTTATATGTTCGCTTAACTTATCAAAACTGCAATGCAATGCAAAGAACAAATTCAAATGTTTTATGCCGTAGTAACCAGCAAGAAATATTAGCTAGCTTGGTAAAGTTTTACAATGATGGTAATTACCTAGATAGTTCATATTAGGTTAGGTTCATATGAGAGCCTAGGTTAGGTTAGATTAGATTTGGCAAAAAAAATATTTTTAAACTAATTAATAGCAATTTATAAGTAATTTTGAAACCACAATATACTACTTTTTACTTTTTTTCTCAAATATACAATGTTAAAAAATAAATGTAATGCCTTTATTAAGACACTGTCGTATCGAACTAAAACCGGTTATCGACCGATCAGAAGCGAATAGATCAAATTATTAATATCAACAAATAATTAATTGTGTAATATAAGCAAATCAATAAAGTATTATACTAATACATTTTAGTCAATATATTAGATTAATTCTACCTCAAAGTACATAAAAGCGGTTATATTGCAATAATTTATCAACTATCCTCTATCAAACTCCCTGTATCGTGAAATAGAGTATTCATTTTGCGGAACATCAAACAAGCACTGAACAGAACCATCATTAAGCAAATATTTCCAATATTCAATTCAGTTAGATTCGAATTCATTAATTATGTGGTATTTCAAGCACATAACGTTCAAGTGATATGGTTTACTGAATTATTTATTAATAAGGACTACCTCATAGGGATTTATTGTTATTATTTGTTAATAAGAATGTAATAAAATATATTAATTCTATACAAATTTAATGATGACTAACAACCGGCGTGACGATTATGAAATCTGAGTTTAATCATTCGGTCAATCTTTATAACTCGCTGTCAGTTAATTACTATAGGGACTTATAGTTTTCATTTATTTTACTATAAATTGACAACAAAATATTGACTTTTTAAAGAAAATTAGTAGAACACTTGTTTTAAACTATTAAATTTATATATTATATTACCCGATAGGGTATCCAATCTGGCATTGAAGTTATATAATAAATAAATAATTGTTATCAAAAAATTAAAAACAGCTGTATAAGCAGCAAATGTGATTTAATAAAAAAAATCAATCTACTAAATTCCACTAGTACATGCTAAACATCGTCGATGATACCACATATGTCACAGTTGACTTTGTCAATTAAAAATACATATTTCTTTGAGGAATAATGTCGTGAATATAATCTATGAACCGTTGTTACAATATTTTTGCTATTAAACTACGGGAAACAAGGAGATCATAGTCTATATTTAAAAATATATCATAAGAACATTATGTATTATATTTTAGTTTATTAATACGTATTTACTCATATGTGGTGCGTAAATACCGACAGGAGTATGTGCTCGTTACTGATACAATTTAGACACTATGATAATGTCGGAAATACGAGACCGCATTTATTGCACATATTCACAAACAATTTCTGTATGATAATTTCTTCGTGTGTAGAAAATGAAATTATTATCTAACATAAGCAAAGATATATAACTTTAGTAAATCTATCCTTTTTCCAACGTCACACCATTTCATAAAGATAATACAAATAAATTATTATTTAAAACAATTTGTCTTACCTGCCACCTTGTTTAAGAAAATAAAAGAGCAGTTGAATTACATTTTAAAGAGTAAATATGAGTGAAGATTAATGATGAGTGTCCGAAGTCACGTCACACTATTAAGTGCAATAGGGGGTGGAAGGGGTTGAATAGGGCATCCGTTCGAAAAGGAAGGCCGCCGACGATTTTTCTGTGATGCGCTTTATCTTGTTTTGCTTTATCTGGAATATTTTAATCTTTGGTAACAATGATAGGCAAACAAATAATAAAAGCTAAGTAAATAGGTTAATATTATAAATTCTGTATGAATAAAAGGATCCAAGAAGGCCTGTTTGAATCAAAATAAAATCAAACTTACTTTAAACATTTTGTTAACAAAGCATAAATGACGAAAAATATATACCGAGAAGATTCTAGAAGTATTCTTTGAATGAGTAAATATTCCAAGCAGACACAAGAAATGTAAATACAAAGTTATAGCTTGTTGTTTGTAAATAATAATAGTTTAATATATAATTTTAATATATAAATTACCAATTAACTTTGTTCTTTTAATTACATTGTGTAATCTATACAATGAAACACTGTAGCCATAGTCAATATTTAAGTATATATATATTATCAATTAATGTTACTTAATCCATTGACAAATAGTGCACATACTAAGAGTACCCAGCTCTTTGAGAAGCAAGTGAACCTCGAACAGCAGGTCTGATATACGAAGCTTTGTAACGGACATGACGTCATTTTCGTACGGCGCTGTCAACATAAACCGTTAATAGTCAGTGTAGCCAACAATTATTACAAAATGTTCCTTTTTATTAAAAGTTTTATTTATTTAACACATTTTTTATTACACACAAATATATATATATATATATTTCTAAATGACTACGCAAAAAATCTATACAAATACAATCCAATTCGTAACGTGAATTATAAAATACTAATACTTGAGAAATAAATTAACAGAAAGGTATAAGTAAAGTTCTGAGATGTGAAGCATCCACTAAAAAACTTAAAGTGAATAGAACGAGACATTTTCAAATAGTTTTTGCGAAAACTTCCGTCACTGTGAAGCTTAATTTGATCAAGAACAAAGTTCATTTTAGAATGCAGGAATTCTCTGAGAATTCCTGCATTAAAATTCATACATTGAAAACTTTTGTTGCTATTTTTACTCTAAAGTAAAACATAAATAATATAATAAATCTGAAATAGCAAGAAAAGTTTTCAATGTATGAATTTTAATTTTCTACATTTACAGGTATTATTTATAAATGAACTGATTAAAATAATTCTATTAAATATAGACATGCTGTATCCTGTTAAACAGAAATTCTACAGGTGCTTTTTTAAAGTCTTGCAAATTATTGTATAAATGATATTATTGGATAGATATTATTGGGTCCAAAAGTTTATATATATATATATATATATATATATACATATATATATATATATATGCGTGCGTGCGTCCAGATTCGACTTTTGTCAGCACGATAGCGGCCGCAGTTTCACTCGGATCGCTTTCAAACTTTGCACAAAAATCAACCATCCAAAAATGAAGGTCATGTTCGTTAACCAGAGAAATCCGGCCACGGGGGGCGCTAGGGCCTCACTTTTTCTGATTTCAGTTTTTCGACCATAACTTTTTCCCTATACAAAGAAGATCAATCGCGTTCATATTATATGATGTCTTTGAGGAATACCTATAACTAATGTAGATAAACCGAAAACCTAACTTCAATAACTTAGGGGTGGGGGTAAAAAAACCGAAAATTTTTGGAAAAAAATTCGTAATTTTTTTCTGGTAAACATTCTTACATCACAAGTATTTTTAATAAAAAGGTTATTTTTTACTCTAAATTTAGGTATCAAAAGTTTTTCCGTAAAAGATACCGTTTGCGAGAAAAAAAATAAAAACCACTTTTAGCTTGAAAATTTAACCCTTTGGGGCATGGTGGTATTAAAAATGTCCCGCCTTTTTGATGCATAATAACGCATGGTGGGACATTTCTTGACCCACCTGGAAATATTGGAATAGCTGCGCGCTCATACATTTTTTTCTAAACCTTCTTGTTTACAGGAGTTGGCAACATCATTAGCAATTGTTAAGAATATATATGAGATTGCGTTGGTAAGGTTGATCATTATATAACAGGTTCATCAAGTGTTGAAACCGACAATTTTTAGTAGTGCAACTTTATTTCGTGATCTTATGTGAAAAATATTAAAGGTAAATCTTTTTTTTATTATAAATTTCTATGTAAGCAATTAGAGTTATTTGTAAGAAAAATAGAAACTTTATAATTTTTTTTTTTTTGTAAATGATGAAAGTGTGGTGGGACTTTATTTATCCCACCATGCAACTTAGGAAGTAATAAATAAAAGCACGTTTTTATTTATTATTTACCTACGTTTTATAATGAAAACTATATATTTATATTTTATTATATGTAAATGTTAACCGTTCTAATTCAAGACGAACAAAGATGCCTGGATTTTGAAGAAATACCTTCAGACGACAATTCTATAATTGATTCTGAATCTGACGAGGAAGAATTGTTTATCCCACTAAAAAAAAGAATTCGATTACTTTCTACTTCAGATGAGTCTGAAAGTTATGACATAGAAGAAAATGCAATAGTTCACCATAGGAAAACCTTTGTCGAAAATTCTCCAAAGTGGACTCATAACGGAAGCACAATTCCAGAGGGAGCATTTTCTTCAAATGTTGGACCGACTCATTATATTACAGACCTGCCAGATCCAACACCTTATGACGTGATCTGCAAATATATAACTGACGACGTTATTGACTCCATCGTTTTTCAAACCAATTTATACGCAGAACAACAAAGTAATAGATACGCTCAAACTAATGAACAAGAAATTCGTGCATTTATTGGCATAAACTTTATAATGGGAATAAATATACTCCCCAGTTATAGAGACGCTTGGAGCACTATACCTAATTCACGCAATGAATACATATGTAAATCGTTTCGGTTGGCTTCTAAGTCATATTCATATAAATGATAATATGTTAATTCCAGAAAGATATAGTATTAACTATGACAAACTCTATAAAATTCGTCCATTTTTGGACAAGGTACAAGAAAATTTCGAGAAAAATTTTAATCCAGGTCAAAGCCTAGCGATCGATGAATCGATGATAAAATTTAAGGGGCGTAGTTCACTAAAACAATATATGCCGAAAAAACCAATCAAAAGAGGATACAAATTATGGGTTCTAGCAGATAAATTGGGATATTGCTACAAATTTAATATATACACTGGAAAAATTGGCAATCAAGTAACGAAAAACCTTGGTGAGAAAGTTGTGAATACTCTTACTTCAGATTTGGTTGGAAAAGAACATACTATTTATTTTGATAATTATTTTACCAGTGTAAATTTATTAACAGACTTGAAATCGAAACAAATCAACGCTTGCGGTGTAATTAATAAAAAGAGAAAAAAAATGCCTAATTTTATTAAAAATATCATCGAGGAGAATATGAATCATTAGTAAGTGATACAGGAATAATTGCAACAAAATGGATGGACAATAAAGAAGTTATCATTGTTTCAAATTTTCACAGTCCAAATAAACACTCCATAGTACAGAGGAAAAATCGTCAGGGAATTAGAATATCCATTACTTATCCTTCATTGATTGCAGATTATAATAATAATATGAATGCCGTTGATAAATTCGATCAATTAATGTCCAGTTATAGCCTTGATCGTCGAAGTAGAAAATGGTGGCATCGTATTTTGTTTTATTTCCTTGACGCGAGTGTTGTTAACGGATATATTGTATATAAATAATTGGGTAAAAAACTAACATTAAAAAAACTTAAAGGTCAATGTGCTGAAGGATTTGTTGCGCAAACATTGATAAATAAAAACGTATCTAAATCCAAAACACTACCAGTAGAAATAAGTAAATCAAAACCAACAGTTACATTAGAAATTAGAAGAAAAGATTAAAAACATCAACTGATACGTTCCAGTCGTAGACGATGTGCGCTATGTAGTACAAAAAAACATGAAGTTCGCACATTGTGGTCTTGTACTGTATGCAAAGTGCCGCTGTGCCTTGGTAAAAATATGTGTTTTAATAAATAACACTCATGAGGATGTTCAGGTAGCATTCATCTCACGTGGCACGGTGGGACTATTTGAGTCCCACCTTATAACCAATAACAGAATTAAATTATTTGTATTTTTTTAAGTTTTTATATCATTGTATATACTTATTAATAATAACATACCAATTTTGTTCAATTTTAAACGATATAAAATTTCTGTGCAACATGGGTATTTTTATTTTCTAAAATTCCGTGCCTTAAAGGGTTAAGGTAGGTAAAACCACGGCAACTTTTTTCTGGTAAACATTCCCTCCTCGCAAATATTTTTAATAGAAAGGTTATTTTTTAATCTAAATTCAAGTACCAAAAATATTTCCAAAAAAGATACCTTTTCCGAGAAAAAAAATAAAAACCGCTTTTTGTTTGAAAATTTTTGATGGAAACAACGGCATCATGTGTTATTCTTAGGTAGTGAGTTATATTTTAAACAAGTTACACACGAGGTCTACCCACGCGTGTCCCCCTGCGGGCACGGATTTTTTCTGGTAAACATTCCCTCCTCGCAAATATTTTTAATAGAAAGGTTATTTTTAACTCTAAATTTAAGGCAACGCACTGGGTACTCCTTTGACTAAGCCAAATAAAATGATCACAGTTTATTCTCGCAAGGGGTGTTATTCTTAGGTAGTGAGTTATATTTTAAACGAGTTACACACGAGGTCTACCCAAGCGTGTCTCCCTGCGGGCCCGGATTTTTTTGACTAAATTACACTACACATAACTATTGAAATTATTGGTACGAGTAATTAATTGATAGTTGAAAAACAACAAAACACATAACTTGGCTAAGGTTTTGTGAGTAATATCAGGTATATTTTAACCCTTTTATTGATTACTTATTGCCATTTAATTTATATTAACTATTATAAATATTGAAAATAATATTTTTAATTTTATCTAACGAAAAAGTATTATATAACATCAATTCGAATTGAACTTTATACCTTATACCCTATACCTTAACATTTGCTTTTCAACAAAGGTATGACATGATTTTGTTAATAGTATTGACAAAAATTACAATTCTTTTGTATCTATCTATCAAATTTAATCTAAAATTGAAATACGCATAACGTTGTGTAGCATTCTTATGTTTATTTCTACGTTCTCATCCCAAATATTATGTACAATGCAACAATGTAATATATAACTTGCCATAAATTGTAATATATTTATTATTTCTATAAAATTTCTAACTTATTGTAGGCTTCTTGTCTTGGTGTCAAAATTTTAAATTTAGATGATGATTTTGTATTTGAAAGTAAAACTGTCAATAATTTAAATATAATAAAAATACTAAAAAATATATAATGTGTTAATCTGAAGATGAAAGATATATGTCATGACATATGACGTAAGTACTTATATAAATATTACTTAAGTAAATATATAAATATAAAGTCATTTTCAGCTGTTATAAATGCAATGATTGATTATGCTTACATACGGCTCAAGCAATTCAATTATTGTTATTCATACACGACACGACAGTTACGATATGCGTATCAAGTATGTACTTTAATTTCAACGTCTTGATTCCTAAAACATTAACGTGAGGATAAAATTACAAGAAAATATTTATGTTATACTAACATAAATAAACATAGATAAATGTTTATAGATATTAGAAAAAATAAGACGATATCATCAAAATCGCGTTACCGTCGGAGAGAATCACGATCGTTAGAGATAATGGTATAAATTTTCACATCTGCTGCTTTGATTAACTAGCTGTCTAGCGACTATCCTTCGATCTTTTATTAACTAGTTCACTTTAACTTCAAAAATAGGTTCGACAACAATACATAAAATTTCTCATTCTTAGGTAAGTTTTATTATAATCCTTAGAAAAGATCACAAACTATTTACATCTTATACTAAAGTTATTCAACACGGAATTTGTATTCGTAATTTTAAGTTAGTAAACAATGTACATCACTTTTATGAATATCAAATATAGGGCAAGAGGGACCTTAAACTATTCTCTTTGTAATCTCCGTGAAATATAACAACGTGTGACAATTTTATAGTGTTCACATATTTTTATGATATATGCATGAATGTACAGTTATTTCGTTGTATATTACGAAAATAATATTATACTCACATTGTTTGATTTACCTGCTCTCGTCTTCTTTGAAACTATTTTATCAGTTTTAATATATAGTATATTAGTAAAATAAAAACAGAAGTAACACTGTTACTGTATTTAATTTGTAATACCTACGATTTAGTAAAATAAGCTTCATTTATAGGTGAGAATTTAACAGATGTATCCTTCATAATCATAATGAATGAAATGAAATTTAGGATGTTAAAATATTTTTTTATTAGGTCTACAACTTTGTTCCCGCCGTTTTCCAAAAGATGGCGCTAGTAGCCAGTAATAGTTCAAATAAATCACAGTTGTTTTCCATCAGTTTTGACATCTATAAATATAACCTTATATCGATATTAGTTAATTTTTGTTTGCGTCATATAACTATATGACACTTAATTAAATATGTCAACTTATAAACCGAATTCACGTCATTTGCGGGAGATTTTACTTTTTCATTTCAACATGAAAAAATCGGCGGCTGAGGCTCATCGGGTTATTTCAAGTACTTATGGTAATGATACTATTAGTGAAAGAACGTGTCGCGAGTGGTTCCAGCGCTTTAAAAGCGGTGATTTTGTTGTTGAAGATCGGCATAGCGGTGGCAGAGAAAAAACTTTTGAAGATGATGAACTGGAGGCTTTACTTAATGAAGACTCGTGCCAAACTCAAGGACAGCTAGCAAAATAATTGGGAGTAACTCAGCAAGCAGTATGAAAACGCCTGGTATAGCTGGGGATGATCCAAAAACAAGCATACTGGGTACCGTATCAGTTGAAACCAAGAGATGTTGAGCGACGTTTATTTGCTTGTGAACAGCTGCTTGAAAGACAAAAACGAAAAAAATTTCTTCATCGTATTGTTACTGGGGACGAAAAATGGGTGCACTACGACAACCCTAAGCGACGCACATCATGGGGATTGCCCGGCCACACTCCTACGGCAACACCTCGACAGAATATTCACGGATCCAAGGTCATGTTGTGTATTTGGTGGGATCTGCTTGGCGTAATTTATTATGAGCTGCTAAAACCTTCTGAAAAAATTACTGGTGCACTTTATCGAACGCAATTAATGCGTTTGAGTCGGACATTAAAAGCAAAACGGCCGCAATATGCTGATAGACACGAAAAAGTAATTTTGCAACACGACAATGCTCGACCTCACGTGGCAAAAGTAGTCAAGACGTATCTCGAAACACTGAAATGGGAAATTCTACCTCACCCGCCATACTCTCCAGATGTTGCTCCATCTGATTACCATTTATTTAGGTCGATGGCACACGGTCTGGCGGGCCAGTGCTTCGATTCTTTTGAAAAAGTGAAAGAATGGATCGATTCTTGGATCTTATCAAAGGATGAAGAATTTTTCTGACGCGGGATTCGTTTGTTGCCTGAAAGATGGGCCAAAGTAGTGGAAAGTGACGGACAATACTTTGAAACATAAATAAGATACCATTTTTTTTTAATATAATTTTTAAAATTAAAAAAAAAACGGCGGGAGCAAAGTTGTAGACCTATATTATATTAACGTAGTTTTGAGTTGTTAGGATACACTTAGTAAAAATCTCCTTGTTTTCAAATTACAGGAAAAATCAATGGATTTCCTATCCAAAACATCGATAAAGAAAGTTTTGTGACCTATGTTTTGTGACAACGGATATCGAAAAGTTGCGAGTTCTTCAATATTTTTTTCGTAATATTCGAGACGGTAACGCTGAAACGGTAATAATTACTAATAGTTTTGAACACAATATACCGATAGGTATACACTTCATAACATTAATTTTAGTTTACTTTTGTTACTATATTATATTTTAAATGATTTATTATACCGATACAAATTAGTAAAAACTAGTTTAGAAAAACTGTCTTAGCCAATTATTTGTAAGTTATTTCATAAATTTTTTTTGAGCAGAAGGAAAGTATCTTCATATAAACTTATAGGTATGTTACTAATAAATATGATATACTGGGTACTATATTGGGTACCTAACCATGAAGGATAAAAAGCTATATTGATATATAGAGTGTAAATTGTTATATTTCTTAATAAATTTTCAATAGCCGTTGAAAAATTAATTCAACACATGACAATCAAATTCAGACGATAGGAATATTGGCTTTGATGTATGCAGGTTTTAGGTAGATTCCATAGATAAATCTACTTATTGCAATCGATGCAATGATGGGACCCAGACCCCAGAGTAGGTAGCAGTTTATGAACTTGAGAGTGAGAATCCGTCGAAAAAAAAAATATATATATCCCGATATACATATATGTATATATGATCCATCAGTCCAAATTCATCGTAGGCGAAATCTGACTTCACAGGTCGATAGGTAAATTAGTAGGACAAACGTAGAATCTCGTTTTTTTGGAAAAAGTGAAAGGGGGTGCTGGGAGGGGGGGGGGGGGTGAAAATACAAGCCTTTGGGACATGCTATAGGTCGCAAATATTGACGGAGGATATTCAAACTCGGTATACACATTCTTAAGGACAAAATGAAGGTTAAGTTCTTGAACGGGGAAAATCGGTGGGGGGGTTGGGGGGCTGGGGGAGTTGAAAGTTAAAAACCGAAAAATGTTACATAAGGAGACAAAATTTTGGCGTCAGAAAAATCCTAGAAAATTAACAAATTAAAAGTGGTAACTTTTTTGTCCGAAGAGTTTTTTGATCCGACTCCCCGTTTATGAGATAGGGTTTTGGGGGCGGTTCCCCCCTCACCATATATATGCAGAGTGACCCGTTATAAGACTCGTAATGATCAGTAGAATACTGCTGGCTAGTTTTTCTTTGTCGATCTGACCCCCCCCCCCCCGCCCCTCCCACAACTAAAGTAAATCATTCAATCTTATGAAAATGAACTATATCTCCTGTTGTTGACTGGAAACAAATGATTTATTTTCGTTTCAGGACAAGTGCGGTGAAAGTAGTGGTGTGGTGATACCATCTTTTATCAGACATTACATGTTTATCGTATTCTCGGTTTCATTGTTACCTTCGCATATTACATATCGAGAATCGCGTGACGGGAATCTACCTAACACGATCGGCCCTGTCGAACGAGGTATTTAAATTGATAGAGAACTTTTCTGTCCTACAAGGCCAACTCTTAAAAATATTTAAAACAATATGTATTAGTGACATTCACAAAAACGCTATTTTAATATCTACAAATCGATAAGCAGAAAGTTCAACTTAAGATAAATACTGGAAGAAATATAATAACGTAATAACAGTATAAAAATATTTACCTCATATTACATAAAGCGTGTTAATTTATTTATCAACCAATCCCGTTTAATATATTAATTTCATCATCTTCCTGCCCTCATCCCACTTTTGGGGTCGACACAGTATGTTTTTCCTTCCATACTCTCCTTTTACTCGTCATCTCTTTACACACTCACTTCTTTTCTATATTGTCTTTCACGCAATTCATCCATTTTTTCTTCGGCCGTCCTCTACTTGTCCATCCCTCCACTATCATACCCATAACATTTTGGTTTCATGTCTTTCATCTCTCCTCATAACATGCCCATACCATGACAGACGGCTATCTCTATTTTTTCTGTCACTGGCGCTACTCCCAAGCTTCCGTTTTAACCCCACACATCCATCTTAACATTTGCATCTCCGTTACATGCAAAAGCTTTTCATCCTTCACCTTCATCGCCCAGCAAATCCATAAATAACGACAGGTCTAATGATGGTTATATAGATTCTCCTTTTTAATTTGAGGGGAATTTAGGCATCACACTTTGTCCCGGTGACTTGTCTTCATTTCATCCATCCCGTGTTGATGACGTCACGATCAATATTGCCATCCCTTTGGATGAGAGAACCAAGGTAGCGAAAGTCCGAGCAAGAAGCAAAGCAAAAGCAAAGAAGAGGTAGGGACTTAGAGTCGACCCTTGATGCAAACCTACTGCCATATTGAACTTTTCGTTGTTTCCAGCGGCCGACCGGAAGCGTGTACTAGATCGACTGTACATTGCACTAACCAACTTCAAATACTTCCCAGGTATACTCTTCTTTTTCAAAACCACATCACATTATGGGGAACCTGGTCGTATGCCTTTCCAAGATCAACGAACATCATATGCAGGTTTTTGTGTTCTCGTCTGAACTTTCAAACAACTGGCGGAGAGCAAATACAATATCTGTCGTATCCCGACCAGGCATAAAACCAAAATGGTTCTCAGAGAACTCACTCTCGTCTCGCATCCATCACTTTTTCCCACAATTCCATAGTTTCTGTCATGCTTTATACCACGATAACCGTTGTATTCTTATATATGATCCTTATTTTTATTAATGAGCACTAGGTCACTACTGCACCATTCATCAGGGATCAAATCTTCATGCAACAACTTATTGAAAAACAAAGCCAGACACTTATATCGATATTCATTTAACACCTTCAATACCTCCATCGTATCGTGGTATCGTATGGCCCTACACCTTTTATTGCTTTCATTAATCCATTATTTACCAGCCGGTTTTTTAAAGCTCCACTCCAATCATTATCTTCATTCATCAATGTTTCAAAGCTCTCTTCTTACATCTTTTATATAGCATTTGCATTTCCTCTTACCATCATTATCATCATACCAACATTATCATCCAATACTTCTGAGATTACTTAAACACATCTTCTTCTTTTTCTGAACCTTTTGGACATTTTCATTCCACCACCATGTTTCCTTACTTATCATACCTTTCCCTTTCGTTTCGCCTAATACATCCTTTGCATAGTTCTAATCTATCCCGCCATTTCGTTTTAACTATCGTTCAAAGATTTTTCGTCTACACTACCCATATTTATAATTTTATCTACCACCCCATTTTTTTAAACTTACTCGCACATTTTTTATTCTCTAATAAATACTGTTAGGTTACTTGAACATATTTATATGCCTTTTCTGTGAAACTACACTTTCGCCCGGCAGCACCTTGTTTTTGACTCAATTGATTTTCTTTCTTCTTATTAAGAAATAATCAACCTGCGTCATATGGCGGCCACTTTTGTACGTGATTAAGTATTCATTTCCCTATTTAAACCAAGTATTGGATATAGAGCGAATATAGTTCAAATTCTTTGATTTAATTGGGTATAAGCTATAATTATTATAACAATTATTATTATACTCGTAGACCAACATTCTACAAATTCAGATTTTAAGCAAAATATTTAAAATACTCATTTCAATTTTAAGTATATTAATTTCAATTTTAAGTACAAACGTCACTATATCGTAAAACAATGCTACTAACGTGGAAGAAAATTATTTGAAACTCTTTTACTTCATTTACTCTTTGTTAGTTAGTATCGCCTCGTTAGGAATGATTTTTGTGCTTGAAGCTGTTTTCCCACAATAATAAGTCACTTGGCGTTTTATACCTAGCTATTGTCAATGAGCTATTGTTCGTAGAGAATATGTCAAGAAGAAATAAGACGACCATTCTTTTCTGTCCGTCAGAGTCTATATGACGAGTAAACATTTTTAATGTCGTAACTTAGTCTTACATTCTTAGAAAACTAAATCTTTATTGAAAGTAATTTTTATATAAAACATTTTTTTAATGTCTAAGATATCACCAGTTAAAAAAGTTATTTGCCACTGACCTGAGAAGAGCTGGCTGGAGAAATAACTTTGTACTAAAATGTATATATATTTTATATCATCATTATATTAATAGGCGAAGCAAAAACTTTCTAACTAGTTTCAGACTATAAATGATTATTTTTCGGATTATGATTTTGTTAGGATACGAGTATTAGAATATTTTTTTTTTTTTTTTTTTTTTTTATGTACTAGTAAGAGGAGGGCAAACGAGCTGGCGGATCACGGATGGACGTGGTCACCGCCGCCCATGAACTCTTGCAACATCCGAGGATTTACAAGAGTGTTGCCAGCCTTGTAGGTAGGAATAAACGCCTTTTTTGAAGGTACCCATGTCGTACCGATCTGGAAATACCACCGAAGGTAGTTCGTTCCACAAGCGAGTGAAACGTGGAAAAAATGTTCTTTAGAACCGCACAGTGGAAAATCGCCACGCATCCAGGTGGTAAGAACGGTATTGGAGGCGATGGCGCGCTGTGCGGTGATGAAATTCGGCGGTAGGCATCAGATCGAATAGTTCTTCGGAACACTCCTCGTTGTAAATGCGGTAGAAGACGCACAAAGAAGCCACGTCTCTACGCAATGCCAAAGAGTCCAGTCGTTCGCAGAGCACCGGGTCCTCGACAATCCGAACGGCTCTCCGTTGTACGGGGTCAAATGGTAGAAGCTGATATTGGGGTGATCCGGACCAGAGATGAGAACAGTACTCCATGTGTGGCCATACTTGCGCCTTATAGAGCGCAAGTCTTTGGCCAGGTTTGAAGTACTGCATCGCTCTATTGACCACGAAATTGACACCCGCTCGAAATGTCGAGACCCAATATTCTGATACTTGGCGAGGCAATGAGGGGAATGCTCTCGAAGAGCGGTGATACGACAAATGGGGTTTTCTTAGTGGTAAACGCGCAAACTTGCGTCTTCTCGGGATTGAACTGAACATGGTTCAGTTCACTCCATTCAGAGACCATCCTCAAGGAAGTCTCTATAGAAGACACAAGTTTCTTTCGGCACTCGTCGATGTTTTCCCGAGTGAGACCTGCTCGGCCGGAATATACTGCATTCCCAGTGCTGTCATCCGCATAACAATGTATGTTGGAGATATCCAACATATCATTGATGTGCAGGAGGAACAGAGTTGGGGATAGCACGCAGCCTTTGGGTACACCAGCGTTCACGGGCTTGGGGTCCGAGCAAAAACCGTCGAGAACGACCTTTATGCTCCGCCTAGTGAGGAAGCTGGTGATCCACTTGCATAAACTCTCGGGAAGCCCATAGGAAGGTGGCTTCAAATTAACTTCAAATTAACAATTTTATGTGAATAACACCGATTATGAATATTTTAATAACACATGACACAAAGTTATGGTTATCGTTTAAATATTTTTCTTTTAAATTTTGAATTTAGAAAGATTTATAACAGTATTGATTTACCATTCTAGTTTTGAACCACATTTCTTTTAGTCTGAGAGAAACAAAACTATAATAACTAATTAAAATACTGGGTGCGTATTTTATACAAGTTCACATAATTCGTTACAGTGTTTATGTAAGTTAATATTTATTTATTGGTAATCGTTGAATACTGTCGCAACTCTATTAGGAGAATTTCTTTTATTTATTCCATCCAAAAGATATTCCATGTAAATCAGTGCAAGTAACTCTCAAAATGGTCAACAAATGAAATGAAAGATTTCGTATATAGTTATCTACAATGGAAACATTTTCTAAGCTATATTTGTAAGTTTTTTGTAAGTGTATTGTCCTACGTTAATCGTGCTAATTCACTTTTATATAATTGTGTACATATTGAGTAAAGGAAATGTTTATAACCATGCGGTAAATGGTTTATAGTTCTCGAATTTGAGAATATTTATGTATGAGTTCTTTTTATTAATTGTACAACTGGTAACCTAATTTGTAAATTAACTAAACGAATAAACCAATCTTTACTACCGCTGTTTTTTACTCTTGTTAGATCTAATGGCTGCATTACTCCGCTCCCTTAGACGTCATTACTTTCGGTAGCGGTGGGGGCCGAGTTGCCAACTTCCCTCTAATATGGCGAAGGGGGGATGGTTGACCCTTGCGTTATGAACCGCGTCTTGCTCGCCATGGATGTCTTTTTTTTATTACTAATAATTAGGTCACTTTATCGAATTATTTGCCGTGGTAATTCCAACAAGTTATTCCAACATTACTCTCTAAACAAATTGACGTTTGTAAAACAGTGATCACAATAAAAAAAAAACATTAATATGGAATCTAAATATATTAATTACATCGTCAGTAAAATCTTAAATAAGTACTCTACTGTAACTTTAATAATGTCATAATATAATAATAATCACCCTTAGATAGTGAACAACTCATCCATGCTAAACATTTAATTTAAAATTGAATTTTTAAATGTTTGATATCTGATAATTTATAAAAATGAAAGCTTGAAATGATTTATCCTGTATTGAAAAACGATAGTGTTAGCTAACCTTATATATTACACATGTTTATATCGAGTACGTATGACAGAATTAGTATTTAAATTTTAAATATTTCTAATAAAGCAACTATGTCACACTTTGTTCTAAATCATGCCCAATACACTTAAAAGTTTATGTCCAATTGGGTAAAACTCAAAAAGAACGAACCTTATTATATATAGAAATTCAGTCTCCATCCAAGTGTTGACAGCAACGAGACCACAAGAGTTTTGTACTTAGAGTTGAACTAGATTGAACTAGATTGCTCACAACAACTTAAAATTTACACTTCATTAAAATGCGGCTGCAAACCCGTAGTTAATAATTCTAGTATAGCACTTCTTAATTTAAGATTATGTAAGAAATGTAACAGTCATATATTTTACAAGTTCTATGTTCTATTAATATTATTATTATCTAAAGTAAAAAAAAATAGTTTTCAATTTATATTAAAAACAGAATAAGTGTTTTTTATATATGTAATTATAGTCAAAAAGCAATTGGTTATTTAATAGATCTAGTTGTTTCTTAAAAAGTGAATCATAATTTTAAATGCTTTTTAAATATCTCGTCTTCATCGTAAAATTATTTATCATATTTTCACAAAAGAAATTGACTACAAGTATTTAAAATTTGTCAGAGTGATTGATTGAAATCTTTGCCAATTATAATAAGTCATGTTTCTTGTTAATCGATCTAAAGTAATAAAATTTAATACTCGTATCTTATTAACATTATCATCGACTATAATACATTGTTTAACATATAGATGTTATCATTTCTCTATGAAGTGAGGACAATTTTTTTTATTATACATTAAATTTTATTCTTTCGTAATATGTTACAAAATTTTATTTCTTTTCAAATCTAACTCCCAATATTGAAACTTTTACTGTACTACTCAAAGTGTCCCGTGCTTGTTCCTTTAGAGTTTCTTATTGGATACGTCACGTCACGTCTCAAAAACTTTTCTTGCACCTTCCGGTAAATTAAATTCCTTATCTGTATATATATGAAATGAATTAATTTTATTATTTAGTAAGAAAACTATTTAACTATAGTCTTTAATTATGACTAGATTTTTCATTATATTTTTTCTTATCGGTCTTTTTACTTTACGGTGAAAATGGGATGGTCATAATATTAAGTATAATATAAATTTAGTAGCATTTCTATCGGATTGAATTTAATATCTATTTATTTACCTAACTACTAACCTACTAAATTTTGTACAATACAATGATTTATTATATTGTAGATTCTGAATCCAATTTGCGTAATTAAATTTGTTAAATGCAGTGAAGCCAACAACGAAGGTCACATTAGTGTTAAGTGGGTCCGCACTAAAAATATATCAAGGGTACAGAATTGGCATTTTATTTAACTTGATGGCCTTTAGACCCCTAACCAAACAATCTCTGTTGAAATTAGGGTCTCAAATCTGAATCTAAACCTTTGTCAAACTCAAAAAGGATATAGATTTCAATTAAATCTGGAAGTAATTATCGAACTCCGGGCTGGTCATAAACAATCGAAGTATAATCTAATTGATTATATTTATAACAAATTAAGCTTTAAATAGCCTTTTTACATTTTACTACTGGTAGTTAAGTAATATATATACAAATCTTGATACGAATATTCCGGACTGTAATTTTTTGGGCGGGCTGTTCTAAGCCCTCTATATACTAATAATATGGTATTTATTTTAAAAGATAGGGTACTTTCGATAGCATTAAATAGTAATAAAATTAGAATTTGATATATTTTTTAGAATAGTGTATATTGAGTTAAAACTTAAAAAGCCGGTTCATCTATTTGGACTTTTTCCCTGGAACATTGAAATGAGAATTCCACGTTTGACAAATGTAATGTATATTCAATTAAAAAAAATTGATGATTATGATAAATTGTCATTGACAACAAGTTTTTATTTTAATGTACTTTTACCATAAGCTTATAACGCGTTAATTTTTTTATATGGTAGTTAGTGTGTAATAAGACTCTAAGACATATAAAAACAAAGTGTGAATATGTATACCTTTACAAAACATTAAATATTTAACTACAATAACATTTCACATCCACACTTACATGAATTTAAAAAAACATTCAATATATATTAAGCTAGATATGTGTCATTTGCACTAAATAGACACCTCAGAGTATCGTTTATATTCTGCTGCCCATGTGTCCTCGTTTTCAAAGAAAAAATCAGATAGGATGCATTCTGCGTGCATAATTTATCATTTTCTCTTTGACGGTTTCGCTACGTTTCTGCAGCTTCTGTCATTCAATTGATTTATCTTTTATTCCGCACTTCTTATACTTAAAAAAATATATAATTCCAATATTTATATCCAATTGAATTCAATTTATCTTTTGTAGACTTATAAATCATGTTTTATTAGAATATTATTTAACAGTAAAATTTTATAATATTTATAGTATAAGAGTACATTATTATGTATTCAATGAATTTTTGGTATGTATTTGAAAATCCCGTCTGAGTTAGTTACACTTTAAATTGGAATTAGAAATTGATATTAAATTATTCCTTGTTCATATTTCAATAACCTCATAAAACATAATATTTATATATGACATAAAAAATATAAACCAAAAAAAACTGCGGAAGTTTATGGTATTTTAAAAAGTCAAACGAAACATACATAAAACATAGCATTAACTGCGGGTTGTGATGCGCATTTAAAGGATTCATAATGAACATTATTTTTTTTACTTTCCAATACAATAAAAATATCTGTAAGAAACAAATATATAATAAGCATGGTATGACTATTTTAGCGATTTGCTCATAACATTCCGCTACGTTATTGCTATTCTCGATACTAGAAATGAGCTCTCATTAGAAATAAATTGTAATATTTAAGTCACATGGTACAAATTGAAAGCACTATGCTAATAGAAGATGTTAAAGCCTTAGATTTATAAGACTCATAATAATACCATTTATATAGAGGACTCTACTAGTTGACAATTATATCTCAAATAAGTCCGTTTATTTATTTATTTATATTCTTTATTGCACACCATGCATATCATAAAAACAAGTAAAAAAAATATAGCAATAAAAAAAATATAGAAAACGATGGAGATACAAAAGGCGGTCTTATCGCCTATAGGCGATCTCTTCCAGACAACCAATATTAATGTAGAAATACCCTTATGATTCAATAAAGCAGTAGGTGGCGTAAATGTACAAAAAAAAATTTAACCTACTTAAATATAACTACACACGAATACATAGACATGTTACATCAATAAAATTATTAACAATATATATTAAGGTATAAACTAAACAATATCTATAATATACATAAACGATAATTGTCGTCCTAGATATCCTTAGATAGAAAGTAGTCCTTAACAGATTTTTTAAAAACTAATAATGATTTTGATTTCCGAATATTGAGTGGTAAGTCATTCCACAATTTAATAGAATGTACCGTAAAAGACTGTTTATAGAATTTGGTGCTATGTACAGGCATTCTGATAAGTAAAGACTGTGATGATCGTACTTCAGATGGTGCTCCTAAAAACTTAAAGTTTTCCTTCAAGTATGTCGGAGTTTTTGGGTGAAATAGTACACAGTACAGGAGGGAAAGAGCATGTGAATCCCGGCGATAGCTTATAGGGAGCCACTTGAGTTTTTGTCGAAATTCAGAAATATGGTCATATTTGCGTAAACCAAATATAAACCGTATAGCATTTTTTTGGAGTCGCTCAAGCTTATTTAAATGGTCCTCGGTTAAATTTAGATAAATTGCATCAGCATAATCTAAAATAGAGAGAAGAAGGGAATGGGCTAACATAATTTTGGTAGGAATTGGAAGAAAATACCGTAATCTTATTAGAGCACTCATGGCCGCAAACGTTTTTTTACTGAGTTCTTTGTTTTGCGTATTCCAAGATAGGTTTTGATCTAAATAGATGCCAAGATTTTTAACATTTGAGCAATATGGTATAACAACAACAACAACAACATTGTTGTATACAATAGGAGGTACGTTTTGCCAATCAACCCTTGCAATCAATTGTGGGCTACCAATAATGATAGCCTGAGATTTTGCAGGATTAACTTTCAAGCCGTACTGCCTACTCCATTTATAAATAGCGCTCAGGTCCTTATTCATTAGTGAAACAACGGAAGATAGATTTTCGAGGTGTGAGTGGCGATATATTTGTACATCATCTGCATACATGTGATAGAGAGAAGTGATATGCTCAGAGATAGAATTAATGAAAATTGTGAATAGTAGAGGAGATAACACGCCGCCTTGGGGCACCCCTGCCGAGACATCACATCAGGATGATAGGGTCGTACCATTCCGAGTGCACTGTCGACGGCCAGTGAGGTAACTCCGAAACCAGTCTGTCACTGATGGAGATATGTTAATAGAACGCAGCAATGCTAGTAAAATATCATAATCAACAGTATTAAAGGCATTGCTAAAGTTTAGCAATGTTAATACTGTCAACTGTTTATTATCCATTGCCAACCGTATGTCATCAGTAACTTTGACCAGCGCAGTAACCGTACTATGGCCGGGACGAAATCCGGATTGAAAGGGGTTAAGAAGGAGATTTTTTATTAAGGAATAGGTGTAACTGTTCGTAAACTAATTTTTCAAGGGTTTTAGAGAGGAAGGGTAGAATGGAGATAGAACGAAAGTCGCTGAACATCACGGGTTTGGCTTTTTTAGGAATGGGAGTTATTTGGGCCTGTTTCCAAGTTTCAGGAAATTTATTAATAGAGATGGAATGATTTAGGATATGGGTTAATATGAGGGAAATGACATCTAAAATAGGAACGATCATATTCCGGCTGACGCTGTCTGCCCCTATAGAATTCGAGGAAATGGACAGCACGTTCTTCTTAACATCACATTCAGTAAAAGGACAGAATGTGAACGGCGGGAAATCAGGAGTTGGAAGAGATGAAAGTGACTTAAGTGTGCATTCTTTATCTTAGTTGTCAATTACTTCTGAAGATGAAAAATGTTTGTTAAGAAGGTCAATATCAATATTGATAGAAGATGTATGGGGTGATTTACCAACTCCTAGCGATTCAAGAAATTTCCAAGTTCTTGCAGTGTTGCCATTTTCGATAGACTTGTCGATGTGGCGTCGTAGTGTATCTCTACACGATGTATTGCAGCGATTTCGGGCTCGGTTGTAATTAGCGGGATTGGTATCAGTATCGCTCAATTTAAATTTATGTTTAGCGGCGTTTTTTTTGCATCAGCTTCTTTAGCTCATCTGATAACCATGGTGTGGGGAGGTGCTTTATCTTAATTGGTTTAACGGGGGCATGTTTATCGTAAAGCTGAGTTAATAAATTGTTAAATGTTTCAACTATGGTGTCGATAAAGTTATATTTTGTAATAACGGACCAGTCGAGCTCGCGGGCATTTTGGAAAGACTATTCACATCAACTCCTCCAAAATTACGCCGCAGAAGTACATTGGATTTAAGTTTTGGAGGACGGGCCTTATAGGAGAGATATATTAAGTCGTGGTAGGAAAACGCATCAGCTGTACACTGACCATGTTTTGAGACAAAATCTGGAGAAGATACAATAATCAGATCAAGGAGAGAGGGGACACTGCCAGGAAAAAAATGTGTCGGTGTTAGGGGCAAGATACTTTAATTACAGGAGTCAGTATTTATTGACTGCGAACGTTATCTTTTCTTAAACATGTATTAAAATCTCCCATTATAAATGAGTGCTTGTATAATGGAACTAAATTTTCGATCAAGCTTTCGAAAGAATCAAAGTAGTTTAATATAGAGGGAGGACAGTAAAATACACCAAGAAGGATTTTACAACGAGTTAGATCCACTTCTAATTATAAATGTTCGCTCGCATCAGGGGTAGGTGGCTGAGCAGATGAACTAATAATATTAAAAGAAATGTGAGAGCGTAAGTAGATCGCCACTCCTCCACCCCTCTACCAATGCGGTCATTTCGGATGAGATTAAATCCTGGCAGTGCATAAGAGATTGAGGGCAAACAGGGTTTAAGCCACGATTCAGAAATAAGAATAGCGTGTATATTTGGAGACTGAAAAGATGCAAGCATATTAGGATAATGAGCTGGGATATTTTGGGCTAGAGGATTTGGTTGATTTGGTTTAGAGGATTTTCTAAAAAAAATTATAAGGTCAAGCCACGTAACATACAGCCTGTAATTACGATATAGTTATCTATTTGCGCTAATGAATTTATGCAAAAAAATGTTTTGTTTATAAAACAATATATATAATATTTATCATTCAAACATTCGCCTTTATAAAATTGAACACATTTTTTATAAAGCCTACCTTATACCTTAAGCGTCTTGTTTTTCTAAATACATAACTTATGTTAACCATCTTTCTATTAAGAAGAATTAATTAAGAAACTTATTGCAGGGTTTTGCAGGATATTTATGAACGACCGCTCTCCTGATATCAACCCTCCATGATCTAATTTAAACATTAGGTCCTCAGTGGATGAGACATTATTTTGATTGTACAGCGACTCAATTACTTGAGGCATCTTTTACGATACCTCATTAAAATTTTCTCGGCCAGATACCACATGGCTAGCTGTTTATAGTGTCATCCTTTTATGATAATGGTGATAGAAAAGTGTAGTAAAAATATTAGATATTTCTGTCGTTCTAAATATGGATATATTGTTTTATAAAAAATTGTACTAACAACAGCTTTTTTACTGTTAAATTAAAAATATATATTTTTATATTTGAGTATATAAAGCACTTTAAGGTGTTATGATATTGATGTGTTGATATGTGTTATTTATATTTGTGCTTCACTATATTATAAATATTTAGATACATAGTTTTATACAATTTATTAATTCGTAGTAATAATATATATTATCAAAAGTATTAAAAGCAATAAATACGAAACCACAAATTATCTAGAACATACATACAATATGATATAAAAGGGAATGTTCGTCATTTAGGTAAGCCACAAAACTTTCATTATTTAGGTAAACACAAAAAATTCAGTGCTTATAAAGAAAAAATATATCCATAATAAATATTTTTTTATGAGACTTAAACTTCGTTAACTACAGCATCAGCATCGTTATTTACAGTTATTGTAACGGAATACCCCTGGGAATTCTAATGGAGTAGCAATGATAATTAAAAGTTTCATTTTAATTAATATGAACTTTTAAACTTTTTAATAATAAAAATAATGAAGTATTTTGTAAATTATAACCTTATATTAAAAAATATATATTTGAGAGAAGTAAATTAACATAAGGTTATTCCACCATCTCTTCCTCATTCAATGTGGTAGGTACAATGATAGAATGATGAGAAAACAGGAGGCTGAGACGACTTTAAGACCATTTGGGCAAACTTGAATCACTGAATTCACTTTTGCTAAGTATTGCTGTCCTTTATTATACTTTTTTTAAAATACTAATAAAATTGCTTAGATTTGGGTATTTGTTGTTTTAAAGAAGTTTACGATTTCCTACGAGAAGGGTATAAATGCCTTAGATCAAGGAATATTGCTACCGAAATCTTTTTTGCATCATGTATTGAAACTATGTTTTTCGCCAGTTTGTAAATAGCTTGATATGTGCTCCTACCAGCCCTAAAGCCGTATTGACTTGAGGATGAAAGTTTATTGCTTTCAAAATAATTAGTCAATCTGGAGTTAATCAAACGCTCAAGTATTTTAGAGAGAGCTGACAAAATTGAGATTATTGAGATTGGCATATAATTGTTTATGTTAAATCGATCACCAGATTAAAAAATTAGGATTATGACAGACTTAAAAGTTCTGATATGCATTATTTTAAAAGGATGTTTGAGGTTATTCGATAAAATAACTTTTATAATTTCATCTATCTAAGTATGCAGAAAGGGCAACCGACATGGTCTCTAATTCTTTCTTTTCTTAATAATAGTATCTATTATTATTATATGTTTTACCTGACCGGAATGTAAGCAGACCAAGATTTTTATTTGTTCGTTAAAATAAACTATATTAAAACGCGCTCCCCATGAAGTTACCAATAATGAATGACTCACCACGGTTGTAATATTAAAACATTCTTCCTGCAAATTAATTTTATTTCAACGACTCTCGTGCCGCCCGCGGTCATCGCACAGATTGTTCGCTGGAAAAAGTTGTCTTAATCAGACCTTTGTCTCAGTACGGATATACTTTTTATTATCATTTACACAAATTATGTAAATATATATATTTATATATATATAAATTTTAATATAAAGAAGAGAGACGATGAAGCCATATACAACATACGTACACGACAAGTCTATTGCACAGTATGACCAATTGTAATCTCCTTATTACAAATAAATTCCAATTCATTACTCACATTTCTTTGGCTTTTTAAGGGTTACCCTAACAAAAACACAACTCTTTGAGAGATGTTGATTTAAGAAATATTGTTTTAATATTTCTTAGAAATAACGCCATTTCTGTCTACAAAATGTGTTATAATTATTTTTTTTTTTCTCAAGTATCATATTTTCACATTTTCATTCATTTACATATTTTCATGTTTTAGAAAACAAAATAGAAAATAAATAAAAAATAAAAAAAAATTTAAAAAATGCTTTTTAAAAAATTAAATTTTTTAAAAAGCATTTTTAAAAAAATACAATACATTTAACCCGGACAATAAAATTCGGCAAATATGGTCGAATACGCGATTAAAAACACGTAGGGGTGGCAAACAGGGGTCAAAAGGGGATGTTTTCTTCGGGTAACCCCATTTACTTGTATTGTCACCGGAGCCGAACATGTGCTCTAATTTTCATCGAAATTCATTGAGGCTGAGTATTAAAATTTCGCGTTACAAGATTTGATCCGATACATGTCAAGTTAAATAAAAGCATTTAAAAATAGTAACTATTTTTAAGAATCTAATTCTCAGTGTATACTGTAAAGTACTAAATATAGTGTATATAATATGAATATCGTGTATATATGTATATACATTGAATATTTCAAATGAACAAATAACTTATAGAAACAGTTCATAAATTTACTGATTTAACAATGAGGGTAGAATGAGAAATCAAATGACTTACTAGGCACTATATAACAGTGTTTATAGCCAGACTAAGTAAATACATCTCAAGTATATATAAACCTTAAGAGGTTAAAAAGTAGGTACTTAGATAAGTTTTTATACTGTTTCATATTTTGTGGTATTTGCGTTGTAAATAAAGTGATTGTCTACAATATTCTCTCATACTCTGTTTGCAATTAACACAAGAGTAATTAGGGTACGATTCATGCCACAACTACGTGATTCAAAATTCCTTTAAGTCAATATTAATTGGATAATAAAGTCAAATAATCACATGATTATTTGACTACAAATAATATTATTTACTGAGAAGCGTTATTAATAAATGTTAATTAATAGAATATATGTGTTGAGATAACCTTACATAATATATAAGTTTGCAAAATCAAGTTAACTAAGGACATAATATATTTATAAGACTTGTTAGCTCTTATAATAAATATATATCTTTTTGCAATTCTGTATGTACACATTTGTCACAGATATCACAGCGCGACAAAACTTTATTAAGTTCTTTATCGGCCTCCTGTAAATTGCATTAAGCGTCTTTTGTCTGTACATATTACAAAACATAAATTTAATTATGGAAATACAATTCTTTGTATTATTGTAAATACAACATTCAATGAAATATTTTAATTTTAAGTTCGTTAGCTTCATTTCTGTTATTAATAAAATTCGGAAAAATGTTATAAAGTTTCAATTTCGCAGAGGTACGAGTATATTTATTAATATTTGACATTTCAAGTTATTTTGGCAAATTAGTAGTCTTGAAGTTTGCATAACTTATTTCGCCTGACAATCGTGCTTCTAAGAGTAAGAATATAAATGGCACGTTTTTAATTTACTGCAGAGATCTGAATTTATATATTTGATGCTCCAAAATATTTCAATAAAAAAAATATAAAATAGTACAAAGATACATATTGCATAATAATAAAAATTTGTAAATGTAAATCGTTTGCTTTCATCAGTATATAATAATAACAATAGACTTTTAAATATTTGATTATAAATTACTCGTCTAAATCAAATCTCTAAGCACTCGACACATTAATACAAAATCAGAATTCATTAAAATAAATGCAGCACATTTATTTTAATATATTAAGTTTACTTTATAGAATTATATAAATTGTTACGAAAGTATCTAATACAGTAATTTAGATACTATGTAATGATGTAAAGCTGTTAAATGTATTTTTAGTTATATAATATATATAGATTATAATATTTAAAAAACTATTCAGCGGTGAAAAAAATCTTTTACAACTTCTTTCCAAAGAGTATCGCAATATTTTTAAAAGTCCCTTTTTTACTGTAAAGTAAATAGTGTACACTTATATACAAACTAAAGCATATTAATATTGAATAAAAATATATTGACACGACTTCAGTATTCTATTTCTTTTAAATATATAATCGGATATCAGTATGTCATATCACGACATCGCCTCGTAGATCACTTAACTAATAACACTCCAACGTTTTTACTTCGAGGCAATTTGGTAAACTTTTAGTGCACAACATAAACTATACTACTAATTACATAATTGAAATTTAAAACTTTTGATTATAGAAAATTAGCTTGTATGCTAACTTAATATGATTTTAATTTCAGGTTTTCACTTTTACCCGGTATAGAATTTACTATGTTATATGATAAATGCACTATAAACGTCAACACCTTTCGCAAAAATCTTTAAGTTCATTAGTCCGCCCCGTGCATATTACTTGCAGCGATTGGTGAGAGAAATGATTTCTCTAATAGAAGTAGTTTCCCTCAATAATGTATTGTCCTGACCCTTGTTAAGACTTTCACTCAAATTACAAAAGCCATTGTAACTAATACTTACTTACATAATACTTAAAATAAGGTTCAAGATATATATTTGTCTTAATCAATATATTTAAACTCTTAAAAATATTAAATCATTAATTCCCGTTCTTCTTAATAGTGTTGTTTACTTGAAAAATTCTATTAGACTACTTCATAATATCTATTGTATTCGGTATTTTCGACTCCATTCAATTTGCACTAAATTCACATTGAACTACTTATACTCGAGTAGAATTACATAACGAGTAGAATGTTAGCTTATAGAATGATCACCTATATTAATCTGATTATATTGTGTTTGTACTTTGAATGAATATTATAAACATCTCTTTTTTGTTTGAAAATTTATCTTGAAAGTGTGTTTACGTTTTTTTGTCCATATAAAAAAATTGCATTTTTCAATTTACTCGTATTGTATACGTGACGTAACGTGATTAATTATTGTTTAAAATGTGAAATTCAATTCAATTCGAAGTGTTAGTAAATAATTGTCCTCTTTCGTCGTGGGATCATCTTAACTTATTGGATTTAAAAATGGAAGAGAAAATGCTATATCTATACTAACCTGTTTTAATAACACTTTTATAATATGTTTCGATTTACTTTTAATTCATTTACCTTAGACGCTGTTTATTAAAAGTATTAATACTGAGCATAACAAAATAACAGAATATTTCAGAATATAGAAACTGATAGCAACTTCAACAATGGAACGTACAAACGTATGGCCGCTACTTGCACATCACTCAAAGAACCTTTAGTTTTGAATCTAACATGAAGTCACTAATGACGAGACCGTACCGTCACAAATTGCCTTCCCTTACATTAGTTATGTGTAATATCGTAATATCTGGATGGAAGTCTAGACTTTTATATGGTCTAAGTCATAAACCTTCGGAATACGTATATTAAAATTAATTTTATTACACCACACACCTCACAGTTTATCAGATAAATAAATAGGCATATTATAAAAAGGCAAATTATATAATTCAAAAAGTGATAATTTTGTTATTTAACTATGTTCTTAGTTCTATTGTGCTGTAGAGTATCACGAATCACATAGGAATGTAAAATAAAATGAAATCATAGTCCACGCACAATACTACAATGATGTACAAGGCTTCAATGCTAGATAACAATGCTTAATTAATAAATTAAGAAGGCCTTAGATGATAGAAAACTATAATTTCGTTGCAAAAACTCAATTAGCAAAATCTATTGTGTCACTTTTATATCGGTATATTTGATCGTAACAGTAAGAAGTAACTCAAAGAATATACATACTTTTTTTTATCCTTAAATATATAATTAGATATTTTTTTTTGGTAACCGTGGATATATTACTACAGATTTTAATTAAACCTCTACTATAAAATCTTGTAGACTTTGTTTATCAATATTTAAAATAGACTGTCCTGGCAAAATTATGGGCTTAAAATAAAAAGGTCTCTCGTAGTGACCAAATTTGGAAAGTAAGTTTGTTATGTTTGTAGTTCTCCGTAGAATGCGCATACATCCGTCGTCCGCTGTCGCGTTTTGTGTGTGCTACTCCGTAATCAAGGTAAAGGAATTAGCATATAAGAATATCAACGCATCCGTCTGTTTTAAAATATAATCACATTTTATCAGTCTGTTTGTCAGCTAACATGTAATGTAAGCATCATCAGCATTTTCGCTCATAAATATAACAAGACTCATTAAATTTATTGCGATTGTGTACTAGTAGAATGAGTGTTTAATAACATAATAAAAAACATAAATATTACACCAAGTTCCTCTTTGCGGAACATGCAGAACAAAATTTTGTAATTTGAGTAATATAGTGTGTAAAATCATGTTAAAATATAATAAGATATAATAAAATATACAATAAAATTATTAACGATATTAAAAGTCAAACTTATATTTATAAAATTATTAAAAACTACCATAATAAAAAAGAACTAACAAATTAATTATAAATAATTAATAAAAAATAAATCTAAAAAAGTCTTGTTACTAATAAGCGGCATAAATGGTTAGGTCATCATGCTATAGTATGTATTGTAAAATATATATATTACCTCCAAGTTATTTGCTATCTACACTGATCATTTTTAGTTAAGGACAGTTACTTTAGTTCTGGAGTGTTGAGTCTCATGATCACGAAGTTTAGACAGGAAACGCCGTTCATCAATACAAAATTGATTTAACACTAATGCCACCGCAACGAACATGTTTGATTCACACTATTGTACATATTATCCAACAATACATATTATTCACAAATAAAAAACAATGAGAGGTAAGAATTTTGGAAGCTCGTTGATTTTTTTTTATTGTTACGAACATTTTTAGGCAAATAATTTAAAATTAACCTTCACCGTTTTAAACATTACTAAAACCAGCTCAAATATTATAAGATATAATAACATATACAATAAGAGCTGATTTCCATACATTTCTCTTTACACTCTGATTAATAATCTCATTACAGTACATATAAATTATGTCAACATGGAAACCTGATTACATTATTTTACTACCAAATAGTAACAACATGTTATAGTGTATTATAACATGACATAATAATTTTTGTTCAGCAATTTGTTTTTTATTATACTTTTATTATTTTAAGTGTCTAGAGTCGCTCGTTCATGTCGTTTGACGAATTTACATTATAATCAATAAAATTTTAATTATCATTTTTATTCCCAGGTACGGAAACTTAGTCCGCTTTGATAACTTTCTATACTTCAAACTTTGCTTGAGGCTTCGTTTACCTCACTAAAAGTTTAATTTTATCTCTCAGTTTTTGATGATGCTTAAATCGCTAGTAATCTCAATATTAAACGTAGCAAAAAAAGGTTTAAAATATTTACAACAATCTACTAATGAGAATTGTGACGTGTTCCAGATATAATAAAATATACTGGTTACATAATGAAAGTAAACCACAGTAAAGTGTAATGTAAAAATGTGTTATAATTTCGAATTATTTTGTACATTGTATTTATATTTTAATCGCTTCTTCAATAATACATCAAGTATTGTAACATCTCTATGGCCTATTATATGACATTATAAAATATATTTGTCTTTAAAACAAATTGTAATCACGAATTAATTATAAATAATAACTTTGTGATAAATACTCACAAAAGGGATGTCTTGTTCTAAAAATATAAAATAATTAATAGATATGACTTTATTTTATAATACAAACAGTATGCAACATCCCATCCCTGCGTAAAGTGAAATATCCCTTAATAAAAAAGGAAGCGCAATGATACGACTTCTATTTTTTACTCTTTTTTCATGCATGAGTATCATAAGATAATCATAATCATTATAATCATAAGAATTTTTAACTGAAGGCTACATATTTTATAGATTCATCAGATTTTTAAAACACATCGCACTGTACGGGAAAGCTACTAATTAATTAATAAATCTTTTCTCCTCGTAGTGCTGACAGATAAAGTATATTAATCTTTGAACACGGTCAGGCTTAATTAAGAACAACGAACGGACTCATTACTTTCAGGAATTACAAACATGTATGATAATGTAGCTTATAGAAACGAAATTTAATCAATATCAATATCGAAAGTAACATAAAGTATGTAATTTAAAAAATTTAACTTTTCAAAAAAAAAATACTCACAATTTTAAAATTTTCATGATCTGAAAGGTAAAGTAGGAATATTAAATGCTAATAATATATGAAGTCTATAAATTTTAAAATTAATAAGTTATGAGGTATAATTTTTATAAAAATACAAATTAAAAAAAAATCTTTAAAGAATTTAGTCCATTTGATATTTTTAGACAACATATAAATAAACAACAGTTTAAATTAACCATGACAATGGACTTTCATGAAACAGCTTTAAATATTTATAAGGTATGCTTTGCTAGTTTTGATATAAAATGCAAGCATGGTGTACACATACAGTTCCATGTTTATGAGAGGTTTATGTTATATATAATTACTTAAAAATAACTTTCGGTAAGCTATACACTTCAGGTAATGTTTGCAAAACATAATTATATAATTAAAGAGAGTATCAATGCTAAACATATCCTACAGTGACAATATTTACCGGTAATTATATATAGATACTTATAAAAAATTATAATTATCTCGGTACACGAAAGTGTCCCTGCCAAGTCGAGCAAACAGGAACGGCCTGTTTAGACTATTTTCAAAACACTGTAACTTCTTTCTATAAAAATTTAGTAAGTTCAAACTTATAATAATAATATTGTTTAATATCATTTACAATCATGTCATTACCATGACATGACATTTTCTTCCTGTAAAACTTTACCTTACAGATCATTTGATTAATTACAACTTGAGTAAAAACTGATACGGTTAATAATATGGTTGTATTATTATTTGAACGTGGTAATAAGTAGTTATTACTGCGTACTATCACGTACAGTTAATAAGACAACTGTATACGGAAAAGTCCTCATTCATAACGATGACGAACAACGATGATCCCTACTGAGACTAAGATTTACTACAGAAAATAAAACTTTTTTTGTAAAATGATCTTTACTTATGTATATAATTGTATATGTTACAAAACATTTCATACTTAACGAGATTAAAAAAAAAACAATATTGACTAGACTTTTTAAAATATGAATTACAAACATAATACAAAAACAAAAAAACTAAATTTTTGTTAGAAACTAATAGTGGTTTCACGTTCAAAAATATTTAATCTAGTAATGGATTAATAAAAAAAGCCTGTCGTTTGAAAAGGGATTAAAATGAGTGGTATAGTGAGGAACAGGAATCTCCTCTGGGGCTGGGAATTCCCACTGATGCTTATTGCTAAGATGAAATTGAATGCACGGTATGATGACTACAACTGAATGAAATAATTTACCGCTGTTAGAATTATTATTATGAAATAATATTTAAACAACCAGCCAAGCGCGTGTCAGGCCACGTGCCATGTATGCTTCCGTAGTTGCCTAAGATGAATAGCTAGATAGATAGAAATGGACACTCGCCGTCTTTTTGTACATCTTTTCAATTCTAAACAACATTCATTTGTTATATATTTTAAAATTTACCCAGGGTTTGTAATATAAGCGCTCCAAAATATATATTTTATGTTAACCAACTATTACTCGTCTATGACAAACTTTTAAAAGTTTCAAGTGGATTACGAAAGCCTGATAACAATAGTTTATCACTTTTTTCTTGAAAATGAAAATCTTGGCAAAAATTTACTTAATTTATTAACTTAATTTATTTAAAAGACGGAAACCGTAAAAGAAATGTAGTCCGCATTACCGCTGAATATTAAAGCCATTCAAATTGAAAATAAAAAGTAATTAACATTTCTATACAATATAAATGTCTGCAGTTGAAGCAAACATTGAGCATTGTAAGTGCGACCTCGTTACCGTATTGATACTGGTAGTGAGCCTCAGAATATGCAGAAGTCAGAATTCAGATGAATAGCAGATCTCAATTTTTAACAATAGCTTTAATAAGTTCCGTCTGTTTCGGTTTGTTCCATTATATTTTAAATATATCTAAGTAAAAATCTATAAAAAATATATATCTAAGGTATAATACATATAAGAAAATAAAATTTTCTTAAGTCATTGAATTTTTTAAGAAATGTTTATTTAATTACAGGACAATTTTTATTTAATTTTTTATTTAAGTTAGTTATACAAATACTTGTAATTATAGGCAAAACAAATAATAATAAGCCTCAAGAATTCTAACTCTAAAAAATTCAGGAAATTCGTTTAATTTTCTTTCAAAGTTAATGAAACTTATATTTTTGTTGTTTTGTTCTCAGTTTAAATAATAAGAAAAAATGACTGCTTAGTATTATTTAACGAATATCTATTAAGATCCGGTAGCGGTGACGACCGTTTTGCTCCCTTCCTTCAAATATGGTAGGTGGTGGCTGACCCAGTTATGCTCGTGAACGGTTCCTACTTGCGGTGACCGATCGTAACGGTAGCCTTGAGTTAAAATAAAAATTATTAAATAAAATTACACCTGCTTATAGAATTGATTGCAATGGTTCTATTTGCTCGTACATTGCTCATTGCTCACTAAATATATTGACGTTTATAAAACAGTGATCAACATTTTAAAAAAAGATATAAATAAATAAATAAATCTTATCGTTTACCTATGATTTTAGGAGTGAAAAAAGAGTTAGTATAGAGAGAAAATATGAGAAAAATCTACTAGCATTTCATGTGCCTTAGGTAAAGTATAACTTAGATATTCATTCCAGATGTAATACTCAAGCAAAAATGTAAAACCTTATGGACTACAAAAGTTAACAACATTCAATCGAAGTGATTCTTCATCGCAAAAGGAATCTCGATGGGATGAGTAAACTTTAAAGTCTACATTTCCAATTTCAATTGAATGTTTAAAAACGAGATGGCCTTTTTAATATGCTTCATCAAGGTTTTACTGGTTGTGAATATTGTGACTTTACAGATAAAAGAAAATATTTACTAAAGTAGTTAAAAAATGTATAATAATTAAATAAAAAATGTTTACAATTATTTTCAAATTTTACAAATAATTAATATAAATTACAAAAAAAAGTAAAATTCTAGAAAATAATGCTGGTTTTCTAAATTTAATAAATGTTAACTATTCATTTTAATATATAATATTATTTAGTGCAAACTTATTTATGATCCGACCGAGTTTAATTAATTGTATTTCTTAAGCTACTTGTTATTTATTCCTCGAATTAATATAATTACCAGTTGATGAAGTAAGTTTCCAGTTATTTACATTCAGGAAAGCAGTCGTTTTAGAAGAACTGCAGCAAATTGTATTATGGAACCGAATTACCCTGACTGAGACGATCCGCGCCGGCTTACATCTACGTGAAAGTAATTTCTTAAGCTTTCTAAAGAAAATAGAACTTACTGAACCTAATTGTTTTGTTTATATGAAATAATTATTATTAATAGCAAATTAGTTGAATAAAGTAAAATGAAAGAAGTAAAATAAACTAATATAAAATAAATTAAATATTATGTATTTTAATTTATTTTTATAATAAGCACTTGCCTAGGCTTTGTTTGGTTTTCTTGTTATAAACATTCCTTTCTATTTTTTTAATTTCTCTTTGATATATAAAACGGTCAGTCAGTAAAAAATTATAGCTATATAGATTCTGTCTGACTGTTAGTAAAATTGGTTACTATAAAAATATGTTTTGCAATATGTTATATGTTAAGTAATGTATTGTATTTATTCGTATTGTTTATACATAATATGTCGATATTATTTACTGATGGATTGAGAGAACAGTAGAAAATATTGAAAATTTATATACGATATAAGAGTCTACTTAAAGTTTCTATTATATGTGTATAATATGATCATTTACATAATGTACTGGTTGCCATCAACAGTCATTTATTAGTTTTTAGGCATTGATTCCATAAATATGATAACTCCCCGCAGATTTGGTGAAGTGAAATTTGCCAACTCGGTAATTAGATGTCTGGATATATATTGTCTATTTAAAATGCATAATTTTGTATATTGTAAAATAATAAAAATGTATGTTATCTGAAAAATAAAACTGTTTCATAATATTCTTTTTTTAATATTTTTTTTAAATAAGTACTTGAAGATATAAGATTTAATGTTACTTTTATTTTTTATTCTTTTCTCAGCATTTAATGTTAAAGACATGACATGAATTTAAAAATCCTATAATTGTTATGAATATAATAAATATCCAGAACATTATCCTTTATGATAGTAAAGTTTTTTGTAGGATATATGTATTAGAAAGTGTATGACATATCACAAGCGAAATATTTATAGTCCTTTGAATTAAATTATAATTAAAAAAATATACTTTTCACGTAAATAGACAGAAAATATAACTTTTAGTTTAAAAGCTTTTTCAAACGTATATAGAATAAGCAGCCAATTAATAGAAATTTTTGTTTGTATGTGTATTATACATTTTAACTAAAAACAACTGATAGGATTCAGTTCCCCAGTCTATCCCAACATTTAAGTGAGGGTAAAAATCCAAGATCACTTGGATTAAAAACATTAAAAAATTATACCATTTCATGACGCTCTTATAATATTTTCTTTAAATAAAAAAAACTGATTCTTTTTGAAAACAGATATTATAAAGACACTTTATATCATAACTTTTTTTAATTTGTTGAAAACAAATAAGGCATAATTTTTTGTTTTTATGCACTAAATATTCATATATTTAGGTCGAAATTTTTATTAGAGCTTTCTGTTTTTCTGTAAAGAATTCATAAGTTTCGCAACACAGTTCTTCCAGAGTAAAAAGTTATAAAATTTTATCTAAATCAATTCAGATAATTCAGTATATTTATGGCAGCAGGAATCCAACCACGTTGTGATAACTCACTTTGTTAGTTTACTTACAACATTTTATTGTAACAGATTAAGTATTTAAAGGTTTTACCTTTACGTGGTTAAAGTTTTCGGTTACAACGAACAAACTTTTATCATGCTTTATAAAATATTAAAGTAGTTTGAAACTGTACACAAATTTTGTATATAATCAAAGTATCAGAGCTGTTGCAGTATCTGTTGCATCTATTGTACAAAACAAATTAAAAGTTAATTTTAAAAGTTCAGTTTTATTTCATTTCATTCATTTTGTTCTGTTAAGGTATTGTAAGGTTGTTAAGGTAAGTTATTGTAGTTAGTTGTGATAACAAGATGACTATCGGCGTTTGGCACTACCCGGATATTTGGAACAGACTCACTGACGTCCAACCGATTTTATCTTAATTGACTCGCCTGTCTTCCTCCGTTTTCCTTACTTCAAAAATAATATTTCTCAACTCTACTATAGTTTCATTTATATTATCCATCTTTAACGTAAAATTTGAAATAATTTACTACATTCCTCGACAGATTTGTATACAATAATATAGATTATTTTAAATATTGACAATAACATTGTTCAATTTCAAGTGAAATTTTGTGTCTAAAACCGGAATGTGGAAGTATCAGCGTAGGGAAAGGAATTTAATACGGGTGTTGCTTCAAGTATAGTGACAACTTGTGGGAAACGTGATATTGAATCGAGACGTTTTATATAAGCACGGAATTTACGAATAAGTTACGAGGTTTCCATAAAATTGAAAACAATAAAGAATTGGTCGATATAAATGTAAATAAAGATATAGTAAGAACATGTCACTGCGAAAATGATAATGTTAGCGATAATTTACTTTTTTTTTATCTGCTACATTTGAAAAACTATACGTTTGAATATTTATATATTCTTGTTTGTATATTTATATATTCAATAAATATTAATGCATCAGTAACAAAGACCGATTTTGCTTTAAATTCTGATTTAATAATTTTAATAAAATGTATACATATGATTAGGGTTTGAATTTTTTAATAAAGGTAAAAGTAGCAAACTAAGACAATATTAAATTTACTTATTTGACCAGCAGTTATTGGTACAAAAATTATTTTCCTTTTTAAAGTTGTGCTCTTGTTACTTTTAAACTTAATAAATTCGCAACAATGGTAAAAATTTTGTATAAAACATTTGACAGTTGGAATACATTTAGTAAGTATATCAATACAGGTGCTAGTCGAGGTGATTTAAGGAGGGTCCATTAACATGTGTGAACTGTCTCTTATTATATGAGGATAGATAAAATCTATTATGAGTCAAAATACAAAATTTACTGAATTTTGTAATATTGTCAATAACATAGGTTAAATATTATTAAATTAATTCGATTTGATCGAGAAATGCATATTACCATTAAGTTAAGTTAAGATTTGATTCGTGTGTCTTCGAAGATCGGCTTTCTCTTTTGCCGTGTGGGCCAGAGAGTCATTCCCCATGTGACCCAGATCTCCCCGCGTAGTCGGCGGCACGTGACCCTAACCAATCGGCATGGAGCGCATTGAAGTCCCCGAGGACTACGACTTTAGCGGAAGGAGTCTGTGAAAGTAGATCGTCAATCTTCGCCTGAACATGGCCCAAGAGTTGATCTGTTTCTGCATTACCACTATGGGACCTGTAGAGGCACGCGTAGACTCTGACATGCTCGTCCATGTCCACGCGCAGCCAGAGTACAGACAGGTCCCGATCTTCAAAAACCTGAAGGCGACGGTAGCAGATATCCTCCCTTACGAACACAGATACCCCGGCGTGTGGTATAAAATGGTGTTCTAGTTTATACCCGGGGTATGACAGGTACGCTGTGTCGCTAGGTTGAGATATCTGCGTCTTCGTCAGAAACAACAAGGCCGGCTGCGCCGTCTCTAGATGATAGTGGACGGCGTTCAAGTTGGAATGAAGTCCCCGGATGTTGCAAAAGTCCACATTTAGAGTGGGTCGGATGCCGCTGCGTTGACTCGTCGTTTGCCCTCAAAAAACACAGAAGGCGATACTTTGCCCGCCCCAGATACGACGGGCAGCCCGAGCGAAATCCGAGAATCTTTCCCCCGATTTTGCTCGGGGAGGGGTCCCCGGCTTCATCAAAGCATCAAAGCCGGTATCCTCCTGAGGTATTTTTTTTTCGGCATCGCTTTCATGTATGGCAGGGGGGGGGGTTAGGCTTCCGGATTCTCTCACTCACCGACGGAACATAACCAAATGAATTTGGTTACTACGCGTCGGTCTTCTGTGAGAGGGTAAATATAACATTTAAAAAATAAAATAGAATTTAACATTTTTGATTGATCGAAAAAATATAACATTTAAAAAATAAAATAGAATTTAACATTTTTATAATAAAGAAATTGATTTTAATAAATTTAAAAATAATTATAAATAAATATTATTTACACACATTAAATAAAAATGTTACACATAACGTAAGTAAATTTGTAATTCCTATATATTTTATTTAAAAAAAAAAATTATGTATAAAGAAAAGAGATTGTATTTACTTAACAAAATAAAAATATATATTGAAAGAAATGCGGTCGTGAATGGCTTGACTAAACGCCCGAGGAAAAATTAATCTAGTGTCTCGTGCCAACAAATATTGTTGTTTGGTCCCGCTCCGGCAGCTATAAGTAATCTCGGCACGTTATGCTCTCGACCGGTTGGTTTATTGGAAAAGTAGATACCGAGTACACGAGAGCAGTATAAGGTTTCATAAATGTTTGCTACCGAACTTATTTATACAACAATTTTGGTTTTTGAATATACTTTAGTCACAGCGTTTGTGAAACCGTTGTATAGCTCTTTTATTTTGTTGCTTTTAATTTTGTTAAAAGTATTAATTTTACCTCTCAAATAAATGTATAATGCGAAACGAAATGTCGATTAAAATAATGAAGCAAGCTGTGAAATAATTTCTTTCTATATTCTAGAGCTACAACAATTAGATTTGGTAAGTAGTACAGTACTGTAAGATACAATTCGTTTTCATTTAAATAACTGATATATAATTAAGCTACTAACAAATACAACATTTAAAACGTCTTCAAAATAATTTACCTAATATGTACATACATACATCAAAAAAATAAATTTTGAGACAGGTGTCATAACAGTACATTCATCACTGACAAGTCCTTTTTGTATTTAGGTATTCACGTTGTCATAAATTTAGTACCAATTAATTTATTTCGTGAATTCGTAGTCTGCACCGGCTGTCTTCGCTGTGCTTCGTTCTATTAATTTATACCTATGGACCTGTTCAGAATTTAGACGTGTTTTTATTTTCTACGATGTCTAAGACATTTTTATGTATACTCTAATTATCATATTCACTTCCTAATTATCTAACATTGTGCATATTTGAAAAGATAAACTAAAAAGATATCTAAACTGCTTTACAAACATCTTTTTAACAAGTAGCAGTCATAAAACAATTATAAAGCTGAAATTTAAATAAATCTACAGTTGATTATGTTTATATCTTAAATGTATACGTTTAAGAGAGTAAATATCGTTACGCGATGTCATTGCATTAATTTGTATTGAATCCTCAAGACAACATTTTACGCGTTTCCTTATATATATACATTTACATATACATATTCTTTTTATTTTAAAAAATAGGTATTATATATATATATACTATAATGCCTGTATTTCTATTGGTTGAATAGCATGGTTAAATTTCAAAAATGAGCCCAGAAATGAAATTAGTGGTTCGTTTCAATACAATGTGGGGATCAATTTATCGCTGTTAGCCTCAACTTGCTCTTTACGAAGGTTAGGTTCCTTGATTGATGGTTCCTAGATTGTAGCCAAGAAAAAAAGCTTTATTAAAAAATATTTATTCCGTAATCGTCAAGTTCTACATTAAATTAATTTACAAGTACAATTAGTAGGTTCTGAAATATTTAACTTGAGATCAAAAGGAGCAGAGATGTAATTTTAATAAATATGTGTTGTGAAATCTGGGTCGAGGGGTTTAATTATAGATATTATTTCATTTCTTTATTTTTTAAATTCGAGTTGTATCCATACGACGTTGGTATAATTAAGTAGTCGCTTCGTTTATTTGATCATATATTATAGACCAAACTTGATCCAAAGTTACGAGAGCGTTTTTATTGTGTAACATGATCGATTCTAGATAACATTAATTTACCCGATTTTTTAAAGATATAACTAAGAGTAAACCAACAATCGATCCTAATTGTTGTTAATAACGATGAACATTACAACATATTACTTGAATCGATTGCAAATAGTTAATTTGAGAATTCTATTTTGCAGAAAGATATCTAATGAAAATTTCAATTTGGATAACATAACTATTATTAATTTCAAAGTTAAAACCAACCAATATTTTCTATATTACGTAGGCATACATTTTATTTAGCTCAAGAAAAGTCAGACTCTGGTTGCAAGATTCCAAAAGTAAGTCCATCCAGAATCTTTATAGTTTGCTCAATATATATGTGTATATATAACTTTTGTATCATTTGTAATTAACTGTTTTCGTACCTGTGTATACTAATACAAATATGTTGCATTGATAAAAAAAAGAAAAAAATGTCAACAAATACAGTAAATTATAAATATTTCTTTGTATTATTCCATAAATTGCTTTAGCTTTTCACAATGGTTTGTAGTAATGAAACAATGTTTGGGGACAAAAGTTTGTAAAGCAACATTTTAAAAATTATATTAATTTTAACCCTTTCATCTTCAAGTTGAAGATCTAAATTTTTTTCAGTTCTGTCTCACGATCTATTAAGCAAATTTTAACAAGTCGCTTAGTGAAACAAAACATTTCAGTACAATAAAAAGTACCGGATGCCCCGGGAAGTGCTTTTATAATTTTAATAATACAAATGACAAAGGAAAGAACTCTCCTTATCTGGTTATATTTGAAACGAATTGCAATTATACAATTTAATGACAATGCAACTATGTTCGCAACGTCCTGATTGTGAAAAGATATAAAGCTGATAAATAGCGTTTCACTAGGTATTGATGATCTTCGACAGCCAGCGCAGAAGAAAAATTAAGAAAGCGCCAAGCAAGTCCATTCTTACTTTTACCCATCCTGCTGATAAAGTAATAAATGAAGTAAAATAAATGTTTTAAATTCTTTCACTTTTATAACATATATGAACCTTGTTAGTCTTTGTGTTTTAATGGATTATAATGTTGTTCCTGACAAGTATAAGTATTTATTAAAACTTTAATAAGAACTTCATATCATGATTAAAACATATTACTATTACTATATCACTTTATTGTATCTTTCTCGGAGTGTGAGGGAAATGGATTGTGAAAATACTTTTGGCAATCAGTTTATACCGAATCGACAGGTTAATACGACTGGTCGATAGCACAAACATGCGGGATACTATCAACACATGTTTGGAGAACTAATTTGTTCTATTTGTGCTTAGAGACCACTATAAAGTTTGAAATATTTTCTCCCAAATGACATTGCTTTGATGTGTGTTTTAATAATTTAAAATATCTAACATATAAAAACTGTATTACGTTTTTTAATTAGTTATATTATATCTGAAAATCTTACAATATTTATATTGCAACAAAATAGTAAGTACCATCTAGATTTAAAACATAATATCACATCTAAGTTTCATATTATTCATTCCACAACAGTAATTTATAATATTTTGTTCAGTTCCAAAATTAAATTTTACGAATAAGAACCAAATCTTTTTTTGTAATAATTTTATATTTCAATTCATTTAAATAGTTGCTATTACATTATCATTATATAATATCAACAACAGTATTTTACATTTTACATATTTTTTTTTAGTTCAATTGACAGTTTCAGTTCCTTAAAGTAATAATAATTTTAGGTACTACTGCAAATGTCATATTATTGGTCATTGTTACAAAAATTATTACGTTGTTATTTGATCGTAACAAATACTATACAATATGTTAATATAACATATTTAGACATATTTGCTAAATCTGCTAATATGAATTGCCAAGACACTAACTCTATCTTATATATTTACTTATATTTATAAACACAAATTGCAAGTGATTCGAAACATGAATGCAATTCTCGTTACGTTTTCAATTCAGGTAAATACTTTAAAAATAAAGAAATTATAACAAGTTCTAGTAGTGAAAGTATATACGGTAATCACTTTTTAAATATGTTTGTTTATTTGAATGCTTAACATTAAAAAGAGTAAATTCAAATGTGGGTAAATTCAATTCAAAACTAAATTTTTACAAACAAACGATCTAATTTACTTTTCAAACAAAATTTTATAAAAGTTGTCCGAAAGATTTATAACAAATTTTTATGTGATATTAGATAAAATGTAAAATCATTTCATTTCAAGTCATATTTCTTTAACCACATTCAATCATATTCAATGAAAGCAAATCATTGAAGTAAGTCGAGTTCTGACAGATGGATTAAATGGTAGTTATTACCTTTTTAATGTTCCCTCAAGAATAGTTTATTGTTTTGGCGAGATCTTTATTTATTTATTAAATCCTCACTGAAAAATATTTTTGTAAAGTAACTCATTTGTAAATTTTATAAACGAAATGTTAGTATATATAATTTGAATTGGCGTCATCTTTTACCTTATTTCTAACTAGTATTGCGTTGGACTGTCTGCTTGGATGTTTAAAAATACAATTTTAGGATACTTTTAAATCTAAACCCCATGAAGCTAATTAAATTATAAAAATTTAATTCAGTTCGTTCAATTTCTCTTATTCATTCATATCGTAGATAACGTATAACTTCAGCTATGAGACTTTTTAAAAAAAATAAAACATAGTGCATTTACTTAATATGACTTTTTACGAAATAATATATCAAGTCATATATATTATTCAGTTGTGGATTAAACTTTACGTACCGCTAATTGTAACACATTTTAATAAAATAATTCATCAATATATAATATATTTGACAATGCTACCTCATGTTAAATGATGGTGGTTATTTACTGCAATAACTTATTCTGCCATCATTCTCTATATATCGTGAAATTCACTGTTCATTTTGTTGAACATCAAACAAACACCGGACGAGCCATTATTAAGCAAATATTTCCAATGTTCAATTCGGTTAGATTCGTATCCATTCATTATAGTGCGGTATTTTAAGCACATAATGTTCAACTGATATGGATTACTGAATGTATTTATTTATTAATAGTGTACTGCCTCTTACTGATTTATTGTTATGTTATCATATACTTAAAATTTGTAATAGTTTTGACTATTTATTGGAAAATAAAATACGTTTACTCCTTTAAAGGTATTTAATAAACATTTCTTTTTAATAAAATCTTTAACTTTTAAATGTGCTACAATTCCTGATAGGATCCTATTTTAATTATAATGAAAACATTTTTTCAATAAATTAAATAAATCTGGAAGAGTTTAATTTATTATCATTCACCTGGAATAATAACCTTCTTCAAGTTCTTTGAAAAGGATACAATATTTAGATTTAAAAAACCTAGTTCAAGAAATTTTATATTTATTACGTGATACCATATTGTTTTTAGTCCGAAGAACTTGACTTTCTTAGGTGCAGTATTTGTAAGCCGTTAATATAAATATACTTTTTGTTTTTTGGTCAGATATATATTGCAAAATATTTTGAGAAAACATTACATATACACTTAATTTTATACTATAGTACGTATAAATACAACAAAAAGTTTCAAGGCATACACATCAGTGTTTAATTTATATAGACGTTGCCATGAACCCCGAATAACATTATTATATATAAACTAAATATTTTTTAAATTTTTCCTGTGGATTGTTCAAAATACCTATCTGCAGCATGTCGGTTCAAAAACTACTTCATGCCTACTACGATATCTACTGTCAGTTGGCAAGGTATTTTTTCCCCTTTAGTTGACTAACTGCAGACAAAAAAAACCCTTTGCTGCTCATTTGTAGTATCCCTGCTGAACCGAGATACTACAGATAACAGCAACTGCAAAATGCAGGTTACTTGCGTCCTGAATGCTCACTGCCTGCTTGCATATAGACATATGCTTACTGACTGACTGACTGTTGCCCTCCTGCACTTATTGCCAGCATGGGTGCAGGCCTACTCTCCCTTCTGATCGATACGAGTATCTTTGAGTATCATTTAATAACTGTTGTACCTACAGTAGTCCTTTATTCATTCTGAGAAAAATTTTACTCTAGAATAAGTTACAAAAAAATAAAACAACAGGTGGTTAAGTAAAACGCAAGTACAAACATAAAAGTACAATTGAAATTACAGAAAGCGCAAAAAATGGCCTACTTCACATGTTAAGGTGTATAAAGTATTTTCTTAGCCTGTAGATTATGTAACTAAGTACAGAATAAGTTATAGCCAACAGCAGCCAAAATAGTAATTATATTTTTTATTATTGTAGACTTGTAAAATCGTTATTGTAATATTCTAAACTAGTAGCTTTCACTATGAGTACACTGTCATTATATATTATTAAGTAAGGTAGTTTTTTTTCAGTAAAATTATTAATTATTTATTTCAATTTACATATCAGCACCTTCAGGTTATATATAAACCCATTAAAATATAAAAAGTTGTTCATGATAACCAATTACCAAAAATGTGATTCTTACAAATGTTGTCATAAAAGTTGTTTGTAACAGCTAGTAATAAATGTATAATTTAAAACACATTGTTTTGTCTCGCAAGGTGAAGGTTGGCATTAAGTAATTTTTTATTGTTATTTTAAATGTTCATTTTGCTAGTAACAAAATTTATGAGGTTTGTTAGATTTATGATGATTTAGATTTAAGATGATGCTTATAATGCCGATGCCGGAGAACCCTTCTCTGGGAAAAATTAGGGGAATGATTCTCGGATTTAGATCGGGCTGCCCGTTATACCTGGGTCGAGCAAAGTATCGCTTTTTATGTTTACTGAGGACAAACGACAACGCAACACAGCTACACCCCTCTCCATCCATTCTGAAGGTTGTATTCTGAATATTTCTCAAATATATATTTTTTTATCAGATAGAAAATTTTAATAATAAATATTACTGACCCGAAGACTTGTAAATTTTTTCATTTATTTATTTAGTGTTAAATTTTAAAATATTGCTACAGGTTATTACTTTTTGTTAAATTAAATATAGGATTATAGTGAATTGATTTTTACCAATATAACGTATATGAAAGCGCATCATTAAAAGGTGCATTTATGGAAGCAGTGTTGTTAGCAGAGCTGACATCATTGTCGTGATAATTATTATTAGAACTCATATTTTGACTTAATAAAGATAAATGATACAATAAATAAATTCACATAAAGTACTAATGTACTAAATACCCAACAAATCAAAAATAGTCACATAGAAATTCAAAAAACAATCTACAAATACGTTGGCACATACATTTATATTCTTATGATGTAATTGAAAACACTGTACTTTATGGTACGGTCAGCTCAGTTCCAAGGCTTGAAAAGAAAAGGAAATATTATTCGTAGGAGCAGTCTTTCAAACCAACGAACTGAGTTATGAACAAGTGGTGTACCCTAGTGCGTACGTTTTGATGGGTTGTATGTAAACTACAATCGAAGTTCGGTAAAGTATAATAAGATATTTAATCCTTTTATAATAACTAACATTATTATAATTAAAATCAATAATTATAGAACGAACGTTAATAATTTGGATGTTTACTTAGAATGCAATGAGTGACGTCACCGTATAGAAGCGACGAAATAAAATAATAAAAATAAAATATCTTGTGATATTATAGCCATTTAAATTAATATGTAATTATACATTTAATATCTTTCTTATATATATATTTTTATTCTTTGAATAACTTTTTGAAATAACCCATAATAGATATCCAAAACATCGAAAACACAGCGACTTCAATAGGTTTCATATTCGAGAAACTGCTACATCGGTACAAGATAATAGTTTATTCCCACCCGATAGCTCTTACATCTGTTTAGTATAGTAGTTTGTGATGCAATTTCAAGAACTTTAAAATCATATAAAATAAATGCAGATGAGAGATTGTACAATTAGAGAAAACTTGCATATATTTCATATTTTTATGAGATCTTGTAAAAATTGTTATTTAATTATAGATTGTGTATATTGTAAGCTTAAGGGGCATATTATAGTCTAAAAAGTCGATATTACTATTATTTGTGACTGAATGGTCTCGTCATTAGGGACAAAGCTAAACGTTTTTTTATTTATTTATTTATTTATGCACCAAAGAAAAAAGAAAAGACAATTATAAGAGACATATACATAGGATGAACTTATCTCTACAAAGAGATCTCTTCCAGCTACCCTTAAGAGTGTTGGACAGGAGGTTTAAGAGGGCAAAGAAAGGTACAGATATATTTTATAATAATATGCAGATACATAATAATAATAATAATACTATATAAAATATGATACATACATATACATTTATGCCTACAATAATTAAAAAGAACATACATATAATAATACTGTATAAAATAAAATACATACACATAAATTTATACCTACATAAATTAAGAAGTACATACATATAATAATAACATCTATATGTTATATAAATACATACATATATTACACATTATAATTTAATCCTGTGAGAGATAGTAGTGTTTTAATTTTCGTTTAAATGCCATGACAGAACGGCTGGATGTTATATTTGTAGGTAAGGAATTCCATAACCGCGCTGCTTGTATAGTAAAAATTTGGAATAAAATTTAGATTTATATGGGGGAATGTCAAAGGTTTTTACTGAAACGCAGGAGCGTTTAGGACGAGTACTAGTAATTGCAAGGTGGAATCGTTGATGTAGATAGGAAGGAGCTGAGTTGGAGAAGAGGTTATACAGCGCGGTTAGGACGTGCATATTCCGGCGAAGGCGGATCGGGAGCCACATAAGTTGACGTCGGAAAACTGAAATATGGTCAAACTTGCGTAGTCCAAAAATAAAGCGGATAAACAAGTTTTGAAGGCGATCTAATTTATTGAGCAGCTCCTCAGATACATCTAGGTAGCAAACGTCAGCATAGTTGAGAAGGGGTAATAAAAAAGATTGAGCTAGGAGTATTTTGGTTCGCATTGGTAGGAAATTCTGCAAGCGTTTAAGAGAGTGAATTGACATATGAACGCGCTTGCTAGTATCATTAACTTGCGCCGTCCATGATAAAAATTTGTCAAATGTCAATCCTAAATTCTTAACTGTATTAGAAAATAGTATAATTGACTTGTCATATAATAAATTAGTAAGGTCGTTGAGAATAATCCTATTTTGAGAATGTCTACTACCTATTATAATTGCCTGTGATTTTTTGGGGTTCAAAAGAAGCCCAAAGGACTCAGTCTATTCTTTTATTAAGTTTTGGGTATGATTAGTATGGTTAATATTGATATTCAGATCCTCAAATGTTGAATGCCTATAAAGTTGCAAATCGTCAGCATAGAGGTGGTAGGGACATGAAAGAATTTTTGTGATTTCATTAATAAAAATGGAGAAAAGCAGAGGAGATAAAACGCCGCCCTGAGGGACGCCAACAGAGAGTTCAGCCCATTCGGAGGACGAATTATCAGAACATGTAATCTGTCGACGTCCATACAGGTAAGTGACATTTGTGATTTAGTGACATTGGTATCAATTTCAATGTTCTGTAACACTTGAAACTTTAAAGGTATATAACTAAAATATGACTTAAAAGCAAAAAAGAAGACAGGCTCGCTGAGTCTCTATCCCCAGCTTTCGCTCAGGTCAGCAAAAATAATTTTCCAAGCTGGTGATACCTTTAATAATGAAAAAATGTTTTGTATAAAACTGACTTTCAATAAAAAAGTTATTTTAACTTTTCTATTGTATTTGCTTTGTTTCTGATGTTTGTAACTTCTGTGTTCTAGTGTGTAAGTACCCTCAAAACTTACAAACGTGAGTTATTATGACATTTTCGGAGAATTATATCCACTTTACTAGCCCTCCAAACAATTTCTGTACTACAATTGCCCTGGACATTAAAAAAAGATTTAATGAAAGATTCAAAACTTATTTTAGCAATACAAAATATTATAAATAACGTTAACTAATCTTACAATTACAAATAATAACATTTAAAAAAATGTTACATATAAAGAATGCTTTTGAAACAATTTTTCGTAAATGCCATCTTGATAAATAACGGAAAAGTGTTGTAGAAACACATTTTAATGAACCCTCATTAAAATGTGGTTTACAAATATAACATGTTTGCTGTCGCCTTATAAGGAGATTTAGAATACTATAAAAAAAAATATTAAATGTGTTTTCTTGTATATCGTTCATGCATGTATTATGAAGTATGTAACAAGCATTCAGATAACACTGACATTAATTTGTTTCTGACAGGTGGGTCCGTATTGACACTAAACTTAATTAGTAACAGAATAAAGAATATACTTTACCAAAATTTTGCCGATAGACAAAAATATCAATAAGATGTTTTTAAGATACGATTCTTACGACAATATTTGCAGAGCACGTGTGTTATAAAAAAAATATATTTAGTAATAATTATATTTAATAAGTACAGCGTGACTGACGACAATTATATGAAAGTTCTAAGTTTTTGTTAAAAACTCCAACAAAGTTCGTGTGGTTTACAAATATAAAATATTTGTGTTGAAAGAAGGTTTTTCTATATTATGCTTTATCTTATTTTGCTTTGTATATAATCTACGAGTCTTTGGAAAGAATGATACGACATGTGGAAGTAGATAAGTTAATATGAGAAATTCAGTACAAGCTGGACGCCCTAATAGTATTATTAATATAGTATTAGTCCAAAACAAAATTCAATAACTTGTATTTTATATATTTTTAACATTGTTTAATAAAACAACATCTACTGAGAAGATATTACAAGGCCTTTAATAAATCATAAAAAAATCCGTTTCAATCTCTACTTCTCAATTAATCTTTGTTTTACGTATTAGTAATAAGTATTGTGACAAGGTGTTTTTTGTATAACAATGTATTAATCTAAAAGTAATATAATAATAATAGTAATTTTAGTTTCATTAAAAAACCATAAATATTATAAATACTTTAAATTATATGAAATGAGTCATACGAGTAGATAGATTAAAAATATATCACGCACATTTAAAATTGTAAAAACTAGCACCTTGTGACTTTGACAGTTATAATCTTAATTTAGGAAAATTACCCTTTTCGAGAATTAAAAAATAAATTAGGTACTTAATGCTCATAAGGATGATTACTACATATAACAAATTATAATCAAATATTATTAAATGTATTAGAATTTAAATATTAAGTTAGGTTATATAACTAACTATATAGTATTTTCCTTATATAGTACATGCTATATTAATCTATAGGTTCTCTCCTCACATTAATCTGTGGCGTACTGCCACTATTATTAAAATAATATTTTTTTATGACATAACTACATTTTAATTAATTGCTTTGTATATTTAAATAGTTTTTAGTTATTTAATAATTTTATGATTATCTACATTTATTGCTTTACAACTATAACTAACGACTGGCTGGCCTTCTATTGCCATCGCTGGAGGCGGGCTCACTTGTGTCGACCAGCTGGCCGTCTTTTGTTTCCGCTGGACGCGGGCACACATCAATCGACTGGCTGACCGTATATTGTGTTGCCGGTCTTCCCACCGGCTATAGTTCTTCTGCGAGTTCGTCAGTTCCTAAAGTTCATGAGTCAGGATCGAAGCGCCCAACTCTCAACACGTCTTCATATATAATTGCGCGTCTTCGTTTTTCAACAATACATAAAAAAAATCATTTGTTTGTAAAATTTTCTAAGAAATATCAGTTTATAAAATAAAATTTTTGTATAACAAAATTTTGGAGAACATTCATAATTAGGGCGCTTTTCAGAGTTTAATAAAGTTTCTTTATCTCAGTGTTGGATAATTAGGATGCACTCATTAGAGTATAATAATCCAAAATGACATAAAATGTTCAATTACTAAAGTTCTTTAACATACTTCAATGAATTAATATGAAAGTTTTACCTCTTTTGAGATTTATATTAAACGTATACAGAATTTGTTTGAACACGCTACATACAAAGCACCGCAGTAATTAATTCATATTTTTAGTCTATTTTATGCAAAAATTTTCACTTGTAACATTTCTATTCATTAAATATTTTTGCTAATGTAACTTGAATTTCATCAACTTTTTATACAGTATGAAGGTAAATAAATAACTTTAATAAAATTTATACTAAAATAATGTATTATGCTATTACTTATAATTGCTAGATTATATAATTAAATTAAACATCGTATTAAAATAACATAAAATATACCTTATGAAAATATTTCTCATATTGTTTTGCTTTTAATATTATTAAAATATAGGAAAGGAATGAATTTGGACAAGGATATAATCTAGTCTCTCAACATTCATTAAAGGTTCAATTGAAATGAATGAATATTTATTTATTCATTTAAGCTTTATAATATCGACATGATTGACAAGTGGACCTCCACTTTGTACCTACAAAGTCTATTAAAATTATTTTTTAATTTTTAGAAAAGGGAAATTTAATAATTTACTTTTTAAAGCAATACAAACAATATCATAAATGTACTAAATAGAAGACAATTGTTAGTTAAATTTATTTATGACGAACGGATTGTGGACGCAACAAAAAACAGAAACTGAAATATCTAATCTATATAATATAATAGAGTAATATTTTCTTAAGAATCAATAAGTGAAATAATGTATAAAGCATGTAGCGTATTAATACATTACTTACTAAATACTGAGGTTATTTTTAATTTTGTAATATATTCATTTCTTTTAATTATTATTAAACTCGAAACTTGTTTAGTTATAGCCACTAGGCAAAATTTGTTTAAATTTAAAATATCAAAAGTACTGAAAAAAAGCCCACTCAGATAGGGACTGGGGTAGGTGGAAGCCCGCAGCGCAATATATGAGTATAGTTACAGAAAAGAAGAAAACTAGGAATATCTAAGAAGAAAAGGGATTCCATCGAAAACACAACATGTAAAAAAATGCCCATGTTTCACAACGCTGTAAAAAGGTATAAGATCCAATCTAAACCATGTCGGCTAATTCAGTATATTGGTGCCTAGCTATGGGAGCAGCTATCCAACCACTCTGTCATAATTGCCACCTTGTTAGTTTACTAACAACATTTTATTGTAAGTATATCAATATTATCTTTTTTATTTCTTATTGAATAGAGTGACTTGGCAAACGTACCCGGTAATTTAATTTAATTACAGAATGTCGTATCCTATTTAAAATATCTCTAAACAAAATTTCATCAAAATCTCTTCGGTTGTTTGGATATGAAGACATAACAGACACATAAAGTTACTTTTGTATCTATAATATTAATAGTCTAGTTTTTTGCGGCCTTGTTCAGAAAGGTTCGAGTATAAAAAGTTACATTAATTATTATATAACTTACCAAAATTTTTCTAACAAAGCTCGTATAAAGAATTTTTAAAGTTTGCAAAACAAGGTTTAGCTTTTGACAAGAACAGAAAAACTTTCACCGCATTCGACTATCAAAGCCACTACGTGCTCGTTTTAACAACGGGGAAAATACTATAAAGTAGGAAAAAACTGCGGATGGGTTGCGTACAAAAATATATGTCTAAAAATACATGACATATTCATTCCTAGAGTGACAAATATTTGAAATGAGAGTTTAATTTTTATTAATACTAATTTTTAACACATCCCTATTAAAACGAAAAAGATCTATTTTATTTGTTTTAATTATATAGCATTAAAACGCAAACTTCTGCTGGAAGCTTAATATAGCGTTTGGTTTATAAATTCAGTTTTAATAGGAGTTTATAAAATACATTATGTATTTTATATAAGCAGCTTCAACTTAACGAACGAAGTCTTAGATAGATAGATAGATAAGCTCTTTATTGCACTCACTATTAATGTAATGAAACAAAGAGTATACAAAAAAAAACAAATATGCAAAGGCGGTCTTATTGCTAAAAGCAATCTCTGACAGACAACCTTCAGGTGAAAGAATTTTAGTAATAAGTACGGGATAGTTCTAATAATAATACTTAAAATAGGTGTATAGAATAAAGCTTTAATTATTACTAAATATGGCTTATAAAAATTTAACTAATTAAATTACTTTTAAATAAACATAATATATATAAAATAATAAATTCATTATATATATCTACATATATACAATTAATATAATTAAATATATATACTCATACACATATATATATATATATATATATATATATATATATATACAACTAAATACATAACTATATATACATATACTAAACAGAGATAAATGCCTACATAACGACAGCTTATAATGACGATAATGACTAACAAAAGTGTTAAGTGTAAATTATTCTAGGGAAAGGAAATAATTAAATAACCTATTTTTAAATAAAATTAGCGATTGTGAGCATCTTATATGGGGGGGGGGGGGGGTAGCATATTCCAAAGTAATATTGCCTGCACAGTGAAAGATTTACTGTAGTACTTAGTGTTAGCCGAGGGCAACATTAATTTGTTGTCACTTTTTGACCGAAGTTCGAGTTGACTAGGTCCTTCCGAACCCAAAAAGTGAATCTTTCTTTTAAATAGGAAGGGTACCCTTGTAGGGTTATATAGAATAGAGTAAAGAAGTGAAAAGATATGCATTTTGCGGCGTTTTCTTCTGGTTAGCCATTTTAGTTGAGTACGACATTCTGTTACATGATCAAATTTACGTAGGCTAAAGATAAACTTTATACACAAATTTTTAAGCCGTTCTAGTTTGTTCTTCAGTTACATCTGGATAACAACAATCGGCGTAGTCCAAAAGCGGTAGTAAAAGCGATTTTCGTCTTAATTGGCAGAAGATGCTTCCAACGTTTTAAAGAAGCAACAGTAGCAAATATTTTTCAACTTACTTTCGCAATCTGCACCGACCAAGAAAGACTTCTCAGGATTGACACGAAGTCCATATGCTCTGCTCCAAGTGCAAATATATTGTAAATTGCTATTCAAATTCTCAATGGCACTATCCATATCATGAGCAAGAGCAGTGACATATATCTGTATATGTCATCAGCGTACAGGTGGAAAGAAGATGTTAGAAATTGAGTAATAGTATTAATAAAGATGGAAAATAGAAGTGGTGATAGGACACTACCTTGAGGTACACCAGAAGTAAAGGGTTGAAAGGAAGAGGATTTATTATTTACGTATATACGTTGAGTACGATCATACAAATAGCTGTGAAACCACTTAATAACGCTCACAGAGAAATTGATAGACCCAAGAACAGCCAACATAATATAATAACATATATAATATAACAAAAAAATAAATAAATAATAAATAATAAATAAAATGTAAATAAAATGAAATATAATAAAATTACTAGTTTATCCTTTCACCCACCAGTATCAAGACAGAAACTACAAAACAATACATTATTGAAATAATATCTTACTATTTACTTTTATAGCTAGTGCCATTTTACTCATTAAAGAATATAAAGTAATATTTATTACTATCTAAAAATAAACCATAATAATTTCAAATAAAAGGTAACAATAATTGTTAACTAAACAAAAAACAAAAAAACAACAATAATAATAATAAAATAAACAAAAGCGAAAGTACTTTTGTAACAAAACTATACAATTAAATAAATAGAACCATATTATATTATACATTTTCTAATTTACAAAGATGTTAAAGTATTTAAATATTAGATTAAGTAGAATATGTACAAACAAACGTGTGCCACTGCTAGACATCGGACGTTGACAGCTGATAACTGACATCTGACAGTAAGCGACAGCAATTAACAAAATAAACAGTGTACCTGCTACCAAGTTAAGTACTTATATTTATGTTGAATTATAATTATAAATATCAATATACAAAAAGTGTTACAAAGCAAGTAAAAGTATGACAGTTGCAAAGTTGATATATGTTGATATATGTATGATACATCTATTCAATTCATCTATCAAACTAATAACACATAAGAAAGAAGACAAAATAAATATAAAAATACACAAAAGGAAACTACTTAACATCCAAGACTCAAACAAGACAATGTTACTTACAGCTACTTTTTGCCTACCTTTTTAGGCCTAACATTGGGCACTTTGGGATCCTTAGCCGCACAGTGTCCTGTAGAAGTAGTGGCAACGGTAATGTTTGCTGATGATACTTCAATAGATGCGTGATGTAAATTATTTATCTCTGCCATTGTCGAAATGCGCTTATGTGAACCATCGACTCCAATGATCACCACATAACCATTCTTGGTCCCGCAGTTTGTCATGCCAAAGCTCTGACGAGCCGCCACAAGCACATCATGCCGATCCTTTGTGAGAAACTCTGACAATGTGATACGAGTGGTCTTCAAGCTAGTTTTGGCAAACCAAACCCGATTCCTGAGAGCCAGGTCATGAAATTTAACAAGAATAGCACGAGGTTTAGCAGAGATCGCTTGGCCAAGGCGGTTACAGCGACTGATATTTTCAACCCGAACGTCAGGTATTTTTAGTTGGTCAGAAATACCTTTAACAAGAGTGGCAGCAACCTTCTCATTCTTATTCTCTTGTATTCCATGGACCAGGAGAATTTTTCTTCGGGATCTCATCTCCAGATCATCATATTTTTCTTTTAAGAGTCGAAGTTGTAATTGAAGGCCTTCAAGAGCACCTAACACAAAGCTCCTGAAGATAGTAAATTGTGCTGCAATGTTGGATGTCAGACTTGCTGCCGGGATTGAAGAGAACTGGAGACTCTTTTGGAATTCAGACATTTTTCCTTCAAAGTAATCTCTAAGTTCGGAAATAGTGTGTTTTAGAGATTCCATTTTAGTTGAAGGAAACAGTGTAGTTTTGTGAACAATTATATAGTATGATCTAGTTTTCGCGGCACCGTGGATATTTTAATACAGGATAGTACTTCTGGTAGGTAAAAAGATAACTCACATTTACAGCATCACAATGCTTATTATTTGAAATAATTAAAATTTAAACAATATAAATTCGGAGACACAAAAAAAAACATATGTCCACTATTTGGCATCTACCCGCGAAAAAAAAAACAAAGAAAAAAAAAAAGAAACTTACTGAAAACAATTTGTAATACATGATAAAATATTTCTTATATGACCATTATGTTTACATTTCATCTGTTTGTATTTTATCTAAAAATATTAAATAAAATTGTTTTATCCACTAATAATATTTTTTAACGTAACCTATAATAAAATCTGTATGAAGTAGAGTGAGAGAGAGAAAACTTTGTTTTATGTGAATTTATAAATTGAATCTAATAACTATGAATTATATTGAATACGAATTATACGAAATTATACGAAATATAATTTATAAAATGTAAAAGTTTATATTTGAGAATATTCGCATTGATTTTCTAGTAATTCATTATGTGCACGTTCTAATGTGTAATATAAATGGCTTCTGGTGGTTTTAATTCATATGTTTGTTACTTAAGAGTATTCTAATTTGTTGCCTGAGTATGAGGTTTATTTTGGGGTTCTATTTAAATTAACGTGCATAACAGGTATAGAAAGTCAGATAATTATATTCTCAAATTGTAAAGACTAATTCATACTAACAAATGGTTTTAATAACAATTTTATTGATATTAAACGCATTAGAAATTTATTTCATTATATTTTATAATTGGCAAGAAACTTCATTTAAATTATTTATTAACTTATAATTTATACGTCACAATAATTTGATATCAAAAGAATAATAAAATAACTAACCATTACTAGTTCTATGATGTTATTATACGAGTATTTGCAAGAGCGTAAAAGTTTCTAATAACAGTAATCACTCAATGGCTTATTCTAATAGACAACACGTTAAAAGAAGTTACAGCGAAGCAACTTGAGATATCGTGATGATACGTTAGCGTAATGTATCATATTATTCAAATAGAATCACTCATGTCTGCATGTTGGTGTAAAACTGTTAAATTCCAGGTGAGCCCTTCCAGACTGTCATTAATAGCCCGGAGAGAGGTTATGTATAAGTTCCTTAACGTACAACATAAACACACTAAATAAGGATTTTTACACGTTTCAAGTTTTACTCGTAATTTTAAACTAATCTATTTAGACAACTTTGAATAAAAAAATTATCACTTCTGATTCGTAGTTCTAGTTAATTATTGTTATAAAAACAGCATCAATATTGTACAAAATATGTACATTTATTCTTCTAATTCCTCAAGTGTATATCTAAGTTATATTGTACTTAGCCGAAATAAATATGTGATAAATGACTTGAGATTATCTGTGCAATTATTTGAAGTTATAATATTCTAGTTAGTGCAGAGTTGTGTTGCATGCAGGCACAATTTGTACATAATTGTGCTATAATAATATAACTACGGGGCAAATGTAACCTAACTTTATACAAATGTGTCACACAGTTATATAAAGTTATATATAGATTGCTATGTACTCGTATTTGATAACATAAAGGTTAATTATGAAAGCCTGTATTTGATAAAATCAAGATTACTTTTGATTTTTTTTTGTATTTTATTTCATATCCATTATTAAACTTGTTATGTTACAATGTGGTTATATCGATGTTATCTGTAATATAAATATATTTTTCTATATTTGATCAAAAATGTATTAGTACTAGCGAAGAGATAATGGACGTAGTCTTTTAAATATAACATATTTTTCAACTGTACTGTATTTTATGATGCTAAATTATTTTATGATAGTATTACTTTATATAAATATAGAATAATAAAATTCATCGACACGGGGAGAACTCAAACCCGCAGACCCTGGGAAACCGTAGATACCATACCGAGGTTCTACCAATACAGCGATTGGGTAGCTATATTGGGTAGAAAATTTACTTTATGTGATGTTGGCTTTATGTGATGCCTTAATTCATAGAGGCGGGTACCAACACGGTATTTTAATTAAAAAACCGATAGAATGGTTACCCGGGGATCGCTTGTTTGACTCCTATCCGTGTTGAAGATTTTTTTCATTCTAATACATCTAAAATAAAAAATAATTTAGAATTGTCAAATTGTTTATTAAAGACACATTTTAAAATACATTTCTAAGATAAAAGCTAGGACTAAAAATATAAATTGAATCTGTTACTTCATTTCGTCAAAAATGTCAGACCACACAGGTCGGCCAATCTATAACCTCTCGTTCAATTTACTGCTCGCCTTTGACTCTCTAATTACAAGAAATGCTCTTTTGCAGTATATTGAGTTATATTTTGTAGGCATTTTAAAATGGATACTTGTTTTTATTTCTTTTTATTGTAAATTCAGAATTAAAATAATTTTATGTTTCTAGTCAGTTTCCATTAGAAATGAATGAAGGAATGAATAAGTATTTTTTTTATCAATAATATACAAATAATTGAAAAAGTTATGTCATATGTTTATAACTCTAGCAAAAAACTACAAAAGACCACTCTAAATCTTTTTTTTATATTGTTACGTAGAAATTTCATTTCCTTAGTAAATTAAATACTTAGTCACAGATAAAATAAAAATGTTATTTTTCTATGATTTGGTTGAATAATTATCTGTTAACAGGTGATTCAAAAGACTTTAATATTCTTTAATAGTCTGTCACATTTCGTACTATCATAGAAATTAGATGTTGCCAGCTTAACGATACTTTGCGTTGCTTGAAATATCATACCATTTTATTATTTACATACACTGTTATTCTTATGTCATATATTATATAAATTTATAGCATACTGTTGTATATTATTTAAAATTAGCAGTCATTCATTTCAGATGTTTAGATGGTGCCTACGTTATCATATTGATATCTATATTTAGATTATATTAAAATGTTGTCAATTAATAATGCTTATTTGTTTCCAAAGACATTCAGTTCTTTAGTTTAAAATTACTAAATTATTTATTTTCATTTCTAATTATTAAGAACCTATCCACATTCCATTTGACGTTCTGCGTGCGGTAGCAACACTATTTGCGTATTTGTTGTGTAGAATTCAACGTCACGGTCTTTCTATCGGAAGCACTTTCGATATTTCTTTTTTAAATAGCCACCAGTGAGTGTTGTTGAAATTAGTATTCGTATTAACTCTTAAAAGGCGTTTATTCTTTTAATTATACTTGTGTATTATTGCAGGGTTGATTAAATATTATGGACTAGCCATAATTCGTATTGCCGGCATTTCCCGGTCATTTTAAAAACTCATTTGAGGGACAAATGGTAATTAATTTGATTTTCACTAAAAATTAGGTGATGTTCTTTAGTTTTCATAACTTTATTTAATGCTTTACGTTTCATGTTTTCAGTATTTATCCTGTTTCGACATATGCTACAGAATTATTTGTCTTCTTCCTCAATAAGATATTATAATTTGATATTATTTAAATAGATTACGACGTTATTAGTGTTATTTCGTAGGTTAACCGTGATATTATTCATTACAGGTGGTTTTTATTATTTTTATAATAAACCTTAACCATGTTACATGTAACTTCGGGTCGTCGATCAACGCATTCTGCTTCCTGATCTGTTGCTGTAACTGTAGCTGCATGTGGGGTCTGCCTTTAAATGCCCGATTCTGAGTAGTGGTGAATGTGCAAAACTTGGTATGATAATTAATTTCCTTTATGCTAATTACATTTGAGGAAAATGGGTTTTAATTTCAATAAACCTAATGAGGAATGTATTAATTTTATTATTAAAATTAGTTTCCTCGTTGACTCATTCATCCGATAATTATTGTGAACACGGTCGTAGAATAAATCTTTTTCATAAATATGGACCATACAAGGGATTAAATTCTAAAGAAAAAAAGTTTTCACCTTCGCAACGTGATGTAGGAATTTAAAACAAATAGGAATTTCAAAAGGTTTCGCTATTAAATATTGCTGCTTTTATTTTGATTTGCTATACTGCGTAGGTCATCTTAGTAATCAATTAATCGATTGTTGGGTGCAAAGTTTTTGACAAACAAATGAAGTCGTTGCTTGATGTTTACTTGTTATTTTTCCTAACCGGTGATAGCTTTGAAAGAGAAAAATTTTATAAAGAAATTATATAAAATAAAGCAATTAGGTTTTGAATTAGTTATTTGCCGTTTTATCTATTGGTTCTACTTACGATTGTGATTATAACTACTGTGTACTACGTAGCTCGTTGTTTTCTTATTCATAGAGTGGTAGATGATAAATATATCATTTCAATCTTTCATGGGTTTGACTATACTCATATATAATAAAGTTTCACAAGATATCTTAGATCTTCTAATTCTTAGTTTTGAATCTAAAATCAAAAATTATTATTAAAGAAATCTTATTACAACGTTCATGAGTGGCGTGGATCCAAATATGTGGAACTTAAGTTGTTGAATATTGACCTTTCGTGTTTTGTATTAAATGATGATTCAAAAGTTATTTTGTATTAGAATTTACATAGGAATTCTAATTAGTGTATTAAGGGAGAGAATCCGTGCTACGATAACAATCATAAAATAATTTGGTCTAAATCCAAGTGGAGTGACACTTTACCAAAAGTTCTAATATGACCACAAAAGATCGGCAGTACAGCGCTGAAAAAGTTTTTGGCGATGCATCATTGTTTAATATCTAATATGCCGAGTCCGACCACGAATGACGAACTCCAGTTCTTCAATAATAATAATTACCACGAAGGATTAGTTTTAATTTTTAATAAAGCTTTATTTATAGTCAAATTTAAAGTACATCATTCCACAAAAAATATTAAACATTTTTTTATGAATAATATATTTAGTTGACGTAAAAAATGTTTTCTTCGATTTGAATTTAAATTTATACCTAATAATCTGTGGCTTACAGAAAGTTAGCTTAATATTTGGAATCTTTAATGTCATTCATGACGACGTGCTTTGCATTCAGGCCATGGCCATTTTTCAGTGTATAATAAAGATAAATATATCGCTTTACGTACAAGTTGACTGTGCTTTAAATAATATATCAAATTCATGTATTTTGAGAAGAAGATATAACATGGACACTATATTTTACATACAGTGTAGTAGTTAATGTATTATTCTTGATGTTTAATATTAGATCTGTGCATTTGAGATCAAATATTAAAACCATAAATTTATAAATATTTCATAGAAGTGTAGAATATAGTAACAATACAAATATTCTGGTTACATCTTTGGAATCTGTTATATTAATTATATTGTGAGTCATTAAAACTATATTAATTTTAATTGCAAATTTGTTTATTTGGATCAATTCTACCGTTAATGTTTAGTAATCGAACCAGAATAGCAGTTGTAAAATACTGACGCCAATATTGTGGAAATGTTCGATCCCAATTCGATCAACATGGACTTTATGTTTTACATACATTGTATTGTTGAGTTGATTTATTGTATTTCATTATAAATATTTGTTCAACGTGCAATTCAAATAACTTGTTTGTTCAGTGCCCGATATTTGAGAATAGTACATAGTGTTGTACCGGTTTATTCATAGCATTTTGCAATAGGTTTTTGTGTTTAATTGTTATTCATAAATATTCGTTTTTAATCTATCTCTAAATGTAATTGTATTTAAATTTCTTTCCTATTAATAATGTTGAATTATTTTAAACGTAGTAAACTTCTGACAAACTGAGAATGTCCAACATAATTTATGTTGGACATTCTCTATACTTATGTAAGGTCACTTTAGTAACAAACACGTCCAAGACCAATTAGTGTGATGCTAATATAAATTGTACTTTATTTCGAAATTACTAACGACTGAAGATGACTTTTTTTTAATACTTTTATTAATAAAAAAATAAATTTTATTAATGAAAAAAAAATAACCACGAATGACATTAAGATTTACAACATATCTCTTAACTTTAAATAAAATAAAACAAAAAAGCAAAACCCAAATTAATTTAATCGTTCCAGTTCATTTACGAATAACAAGAGCAGTATAACTTGTGGGAAATGTAATGGGGATAATCAGACTATTATAAATGTATTCTAATGTAATGGAATTTAAAGGCTTAACTTTGCCATGTAACTTGGTAAGAATATACCCTAAAACCACGGAATCTTGAGACAGTTGATATTGACTTAAATAAATAATCGATTCGTTCAGTAAAATCCAATAATAAAACTTTATTATTCTCTTCTAGCTTTACATAAATGACTTTGATGAATACAAATTGAATATTTTTTTGTATTTTCTGGTTAGTATTAGTTATAAACCCCTGCGTTATATTAAATGCGATATTTTTTTATTTTTACAGATTTTGATCTTTAATTAAATTAAACCGTGTTTTGCGCTTGCATAACTTTTTTACGAATCTTTAATGTTTGTGGAACAATAATCTTAAGATTTATTACATTAATAACTCTTATTCGAGGCTATTTTATTTTTGTAGAAATATTTTTATTTTTGAAGTTAAAAGTAACTGTGGTTTATTTTCATAGTTATTATGTATGTGTAATAGTAAATCAAACCTTAATCCTTTTAACATATTAAGTCAACTAAATAAACACAGAAATAAAAAGGTAATTTTATTCTAGATACTAATCGTACATAACTGTATTCTGTTAAAAAGAAAACACAAAACTGAAGTAAAAGTCAAATTGTTGTAATAGTATATATATTAATTTAAAACAATTACTTTTACCAGGTATTTAAACTTCTTTTCTCCTAGTCAAAGCTACAGCGCTCAGGTAACATTACCTTCGACGGAGACCTTGTACCAAGAAGAACGTACTTCTTCTACTTTTACTACTTTTCTACTTTTGCTTCTCAATGACTAAATCTATATCACCTTTTAAACGGTACGATTAATATGAATACAGTTAAAGTGTGTTAATGTGTATATGTATATAATATATGTTTAATATTTGTAGTTCAAGTTTTATTCATTTGAATTAATTAATATGTATGTCAGAAATAACAAAAAGGAACAATTGTACTTCAGTTCTTTGTAATATTTTTTAATATGAGTTTACACTAAAATATTTATAGTAATGTTTATATAAAACGGTTTTCGTTTTAATAATCTGCGACATTTAGTTCGTTATAAGTTACTAAGACAGTTTCTTTAGAAGGCAGAAAATAATATTTTATTTTTGTACAATATAAAATTGCAACATCAGTATTTATTTCTGAATCAAAAGATGGTTTCCCCCTATTTATTTTACCCATTGCACTATATTTCCTTTAAGCGAAGTACAGAAAAGTCCATTTTCCGAAATTATTACTTTAAGGTCAAGGTAATCAGGTTTGTTTGTTATTTCAAATTCAAAAATGGCGGCCATAGCGCATTATCAAAAATTTTAAAGTCGAATAACTCCGTTGTTATTTGGTGGAGCCAAATTTCGTTCGGTAGTTAAGTACCTACATACATACATAGGTATACTTATTCCTTTTTGGAAAAGGCACTTAAAACATTGTCTCATCCCCTAACGTACTGAGGTCTACTGTTCTCAGAGCGACTAGTTTAGTAAAGTTAGTAAATTCGTGTAATTTTCAAACCCACTTTATAAATAGTAAATGATTTGATTGATGATGTATTTTTGTTGTATTGAATATTATACCCGTCAGATTAAATATAATATAAAGTTAAATTTATACAACATTACCGAGAAAATAAAAAACAGAGCTTTAATCAATTGAGCTAATAAATGATACATAAGTCATACTCAGTTTAATTTGACTATGAGTTTGCAAATAATCTGTGAAGCAATTTTATTATCCTAGACTTTTTATAACCTTTATTATGACTAAAATGTTAATTAAATAAAAAACCTATGCGATATCCACTGGTAATTTATTAATCTAATCTGGTTAAGCTGTAACTTTCCAATATAATTTAATACTTATACAAAATTTTGAACATCCATCATAAAGTTAAATCCGTTTTATCGAAGCACATTTAGAAATAAAATGAAATTTTTTAAGCCTTGATTTGATTTCGAAATCAAGTTTCTTGAAAGGTGACGTATATACTTCCCACAGTTAAGTAGGTGAAATTAACTGCAGTACAGACATGGTTGCTATAGTCAGAGACATTTGTTATAACAACTCGTATCGAGCTATCGTCAGGAACGTGTATTTAGGTTCAACTGCAAACACTAAAATTAATCTAGCTTTTTTAAATATCTTATTGTTATGGAAAAAAAAATATACAGCTCTATCTCAGTATTGTACTTATTGATCATTATACCATATTGATATACGCAATTACGTAATAACTAAAGAAAGTATATATATTTGCTTATATATGTCTTAAAAAACTATTCCTAACTCAATGTTTTGCGGAACATGACATGACAAGATTAAAATCAGAATCAGTTAAAATTAATAAAACATAATAATTTAAAGAAAATAAAAATTGATGTTTATTATTAATATTTACACCAACCTACTTCCTAATATACAAATATACCTATAACATACAATTTTGTAACAAACTCGCTTTGTAGGGTATTTTTAAAGTTTGCAAAACAAGGTTTAGCTTTTCACAAGAATAGAAAACTTTCACCGCATTCTGCTATCACAGCCACAACGTGCACGTATTAACAACGGAAAATATTTGGTAGTAGGAAAAAACTACCGCTGGGATACGCATAACGTTATACTTGTCGAACCTCTAAACAATATAAACTATAAAGTATGTCATTATTAGGATCACCATACATTAAAGATAATGTTATAAAAGATGATAATATATTTATATTTATATATATTTTTGTGAAATATAATTAGAGTTAATAATATTAACGTTTCCTGGAAGCTTAACACTAATTTAGGACTTGGTTTATAATAGTAAAAGTTTATAATTTATAATATTTGATATCATATTTCACTCTTTTATGATTTTGAATTCTGATAAAAATTTTTAATATGTAGGTACCTCTCAAAAGAAATTCATATAAAATGTTACAAAGTGAAAGTGCCATCGAACATACTCGTACTGTATATGATATATCTAAATAAAACAAATGGACGTAGAGTATAAATGCAACACAATAAAGGTTAACAGGCATTACATTTTTATTAATCTTATGCCGTGATTCCATTTTGCTACGTATATTTCAACTAATTTTAATAACAGCAAATATCTTTATAAAAAGTATCGAAATAGACTTGTTGAAAATTACTTTAGAGACAAGTTACGCTCATCGCTGGAGAATACTTCCTGAAATATGCTTAAATACTAAAATGGAACATAAAAATATTTTATTTAAAACTTCTTTTACGAATTCTATAATAAGGTACAAAGTTGGAATCACGTGTTGCCTCCAGTGCTCGTTATGTACAATTGAATGCGAGAAGACGGAGTTATAAAAACTGAATAGAACTTCCGATACGAAGTAAATTTAACCAAATGTATTTACATTTTAATTATAGGAGTCCGTCTTCGCGTACATGCATAATAAACATGTGGCTTAAATTGGTTTATATTTCTCAAAAATCATCAAATGTCCAAATTATCGAAATATGTGATTAAGCTCTATTTGACTCAGTGAGGTAATATTAGCTAATATTGAAACACACTATTGGCTAATATTGAAATCGGAAAACTAATTTTTGTAGCTTTTTAAGGAATAGTTTTCCTTGTACGTAAAATTATTCTTCGAAGTTTACAAATAGCTTAAACGTGATGCCGCAACTTAAAAATTGTAACGTTGTACGACATCAAATGAACCATTAGATATTTATGAAGTTGTTGACTAGAGATAAACATTACTATGTTTTATTTTTAGTTCAATCTTCTGCTGCCAATATTATTATTGGATTAATTTCAGTAACTCTTGGGATGATATGATGGCAAACTAAAAAAAACATTTAAATAAAATACTGTTTATTGTTTTATATAATAATACTGACTTTTTTTTAACTCTAACGTGAAAGAATATACAACTGGAACATACCATATTATGAGTAATATGGTATGCCTAGAAAAATATAATGAACACTTCATCAAGTAGATTAAAAAAAAACTTTTCTTTATGTAAATTTTTGAAGTAAATCTAATAATTAATAATTATATTTACCGAAGTATAATTTTGCAAATATAGTGTGATATTTGAGATTTTTTTAAAATCTATTATTAGTGATTCAGCCTTTAAATAAATATAATGATATATTTACTGTGATATAAAATAAAATAAAAAAATAATTTATTAAGATTTATTTCTAATTTTAATAAATAGTAAACATTCAGTAATCATCGCATTATCAAAATAATTAGTGGTGGTAGTATTGAGGAGCGGGAGCAGTATAGACCGGAGCCTTGACAAGTAGGGGTGCTGCCTTGATGAGGATGGGGGCAGCGGTGGAAGCGGTGTTGTGTACTACTGCGTTGAAGCCGTTGTGGTCGTCAGCGCTATACTCCACGGTCCTGACTGAACCATCAGCTTCATGGAAGGAGTATGATCCCTTCACGACATCACCATCGCGGGTCTCTTGCTGTTGCTTGATGTCACCGCTGTGTCCATCAGCCACGGAGTAAGAGTACTCGTATTTAGGGTAGGCCTAAAATGTTATAATTGATTGTAAATTGACGTATTTTGAAACACATCGTTATAAAGGTTTTGAAATCTTGCAATTTCTTCAGGTTGAGCGATAACTTTGGCAATTGGGGCAGCATGGTAGGCAACGTGGGCTGGGGCAGCATGGTAGGCAACTGCAGCAGGGGCGGCGTGGTAGGTGACGGGGGCAGGAGCAGCGTGGTAGGTGACGGGGGCGGGAGCGGCATGATAAGTTACAGCGGCTGGAGCCGCATGATAAGCTACGGGAGCAGCGACGGCTAATTTGGCGATGGGAGCTACTAATTTGGCTTGAGACTGGTCATGACGGACGATGCTTTGGGAGGAGACGGCAGATGCTGGTGAGTAGTGTACGGCTGCCGGCAAGAGTCCAGCCGAGGATACCGCTACTACAGCGCAAAGGGCAACCAACTACGACAAAAAACATCGTTATTATTATGTAAGAGGTGAATTCTTAGAATATACGGAGTCAACTTACTTTAGAGAACATTTTAGATACAATTATACAAGTAAATGAGTACTGAATGATGTAGTTGCTGCGACCCAGTGGTTTTATAGAGACTTTATCAACGCCATCGGCAAAAGCAACTTGTTTAGTGAACGACCTTGCCCCGTGGCGATTTGGACAATCTATGCTCTACATTCACTAGATTTGTAACATATAAAATGTGCAGGAAATTATCTCTAGCCTGCTTCTTTGTTTACTTTGCCTGCAATTTTAAATCTTTTAAACTTTTATAAATATTTTTAACAATTATTTAAGTATACCACAATTGGAGACTTGTACTCTCAAATTGTAAGAGAACGACGCAACCAGAATATTACGAATGCATTTCAATATCATAATGGAAATTGTTTTTACTTATGATACAGTTTGGGCTCTTTATGTTACAAAAACAATTTAAAATATCTTTATTCAAGATTGCATTTACACGCAATTTCAAATCATTAATTATTACAATAAAAAAAGTGTGGTCAGTCCGTGACTAACCTACGCTACGAATATAATCCATTATGAAGCTTGTTTAGCCTTTGTGAGGCAGGTAACTCTTCCCATACACAAAGTCTCAAACCGAGAATCTTTTACAATATAATTATGTACCTTTCTACTTCATATTCATGTATCACAAACTGGCCTGGTAAGCTGTGCATTTTATATTTATATTTTCAGTATTGGTCACAGGCACGGATTCAAGATATTAAATTATTCATTAATACAGAACAAAGAATTCGTCAAAACGGGGAGGACTTGAACCTGCGAGATTCATAATATAGTAGGCTATAGAAATAATGAATATGTTATTTTTTTAAGTGATAACTGTTTAAAGACCTAGAGGGACTGGCAGATAAATTTTATAACACAATCATATCAAATATCTTTATAACACAATCATATTTGTCCTAGGATACTGGACAAATATGATTGTGTTAAAAAGATATTTTTAATGATCTTATTTTAATTTTAATCAATAGAATTGAAAGCAAAATACATTAATTAGAATAGGTTTAACTTTCTTACAGACTCTAGAATTATTTAAAATATACTTTTAATAAAAGAAAATGCAGTTAATAAACAAATATCTTGTCAGAGCATATTAAAACTTATTTTGCAAATATCTTGTCAGAGCATATTAAAACTTATTTGCTTTATTTTGTTTATCGACTCTTGGTTATTATACTTTCGGTAATGATACGCATTCAGTGAGTGTAATTGAATCCAGACGACGATAAAGTTGGATAGAAAACGTGAGTTTTTCTTTAGATTCATCTTTTAAATTCGAATTAAATATTGATAAGCTCTTCTTTTATATCATAAAGTCGAAATTATTACTGCATATTATGAATCGGCATGTATTATTGGAACTTTGATGATTTTGGTTATCATTATTACTTAATATGATGTATAAAATATAATGATTTTGTTAAGTATGTATAGTATGTATGTATATATAGTATATGTATGTATAGTAGTATGTATGAATACATATTTATGTACTGAAATAGTATTGATTAAATATCGAAGAAATTATAAATCCGCTTAATTAAATGTTTTATAATCGACTTTAAGTAGTACAAGTTACTATAAACTACCCCGCATATATCATAATTATATGAAAACGAGATCTTTAAAATTCTATATTTTCATCATTTACTTTTGATATATCATCTCTTTAAAAAGTTTCACGTTAAAGATTTCTTCAATAAATAAATTTTATTGTATTCCTTAATTTATTTAAAATATATTTTATTTATTTATTTATATTTATAAAAAGACTATAAACCAAAATCAAAACTTGGCCGCTGCTCTATTGAAAGCCTAAACAAAAGTATGTTCAAATAAAATGACTACAAACAAGAAATGCATCATGCTCGTTCTATTTGAGCAATATATTCCAATTGTTCAGGGTAAAATAGATTTAGATATTGTAAGTAAATTCCTTGTGACTAGTGCTGCTAGTGAAATTTTTTATGAATGGTATGTATAGTTGGATAAAGAAAACTTTGCAAAAAATTTTATTTCGATTGACCTACGCCTTGACATAAGAGCCAGCCATCTAAAAAAGTTAAACTTTTTCATAAATCATTTATAAAATGCTGCCGACAGACATACAGTACACAAAAGAAAACAAGAATGTAGCTTCTGATATAAACTAAAGGAGAGTATCAGCTAACTCTCAATTGCAGACAAATTAGTTTTGTCGGTAGTTTCAGTTTTAGATAAAAGACTCAATGTACAGGATTCTTTCAGAGAATAAATACAAATTATGTTATGTTATATCGGGTGGGCCAAGAATTCGTTAACATTTAAATGTAACTTACCACGCAAACTATTGCTGCGCGGGGCGCGGGCGTGGGCGGGGGCAATAGCTCGCTTCTTGGAAATTTAGTCGCAATGGATCGCTTCACGGAGCCACAACGCGCTTACTGTGTGAAACAGTTTTATTTAAAAAACTTTTCGCTCATTACTGTGAGACGCTTATTTCGCGTTGAATATGGTTTACACGACTTAAGTCAGTGTCCAAGTGCTCCTTTAATAAAGAAATGGGTGAAGAAGTTCCAAGAGACGGGATCTACACTAAATGTGAAACAAACTGGCGGCCCTCGGACTTCTCGAAGCGAAGAGAACGTGCAGCAAGTTTCCGCTTCTGTTCGACGTGATCCAGGTTTATCGACGCGCAAACGTTCGGCTGAATTAGGATTATCCCACACATCATTACGCCGTATTTTGAAATTAGATTTGAAATTACATCCATATAAGATCCAGAGAGTGCAAGAACTAAACCCTAATGATTTAAATTTGCGTAAGTCATATGCCGAAACAATGTTAATTCGTTTCATTAATTTTGACAACATCTTATTCTCTGACGAAGCCCATTTCCACCTGAATGGACATGTAAACAAACAGAATTGCAGGTATTGGAGCACCAAAAATTCCAAAGCTAAACATGAAAGGCCACTTCACTCTCCTAAGGTAACTGTATGGGCTGCAATTTCAGCAAAAGGAATCATCGGACCTTACTTTTTTGAAGATTCTCGAGGCCGTTCAGTTACTGTTAATTCTGCCGAGTATGTGAAAATGTTACGGGAGTTTTTAGCACCGATGTTACTGGAACTTGCAGGCTATAATCGTAACACATGGTTTCAACAAGATGAAGCCACGTGTCACACATCGAACGAGTCTTTGCCGGTGGTCAAAGAAATGTTTCCGGAAAAGCTGATTTCCAGACGAGGTGACATCCCATGGCCGCCCAGAAGTCCAGATCTATCCCCAGCAAACTTCTTTTTATGGGGTTATTTAAAGAGTCGTGTCTACATTGATAAACCGAATACACTCCGTCAACTTAAAGAAAAAATCATCGAAGAGATGTCGGCGACCTCGCGGTCTCTTTGCAGAAGAGTATTCGAAAACTTCAGGACTTAGATGAGTGCAAAAACCGAAACGGTGGTTATTTAGACGAAATAATTTAAAAAAAAATAAATTACAACTAATTAGCTTTCTCGTAAATAAACTATTTCTAAAATATGTTAAATGGTTTTTTTATACGATTTTTTCAAATGTTAACTAATTCATGGCCCACCCTGTATATAGCAGAAGACAACACTTACAATTTTTGTTTAATATATCAAATACAGAATTATATTTATTAACTTCAATAACATTAAATTAACAGATTGTTAAAGAAAGAAAAAGTGTCATATATTACTTTATTATGAACTAGCGACAACCAACAATTGCCTTGCTTGCTTGGATGAAATTTCAAAACTGTTGCTCGATAATCCTAAAAAAACAAATAACAATTATTTTAATTACCATTTTTCCATTTCAATTTGGGCTATAAGGTTTTTTAGTATAAAAGAAGCCACCACCACCAAGAACAGATAAAAAATAACAGAAAAATAAATATATGATACAATACATCATAATTTAGCAATTGTAATATATCTAAATTGAATTTATTGAATATTATATTTTACGAAAAAAATTATAAGAATATTAAACATTTCAAGAATAAAAACTAATAATAACCTTAACACGTTAACCGTCATTACCACCACCACCATCAGTGACCGGTGGGCGACACGATGTACCTGATATTAGCTTATTTTTCTGCATGTCGGCCATGCGTCGTTTATTAATTATCTCGCTTCGATATGGCCCTCAAATATCTTCCTAATCCTCGGAAAAATATTCTTATGAATTTGAACAAATCAAAACAAATGAAATAATAGTATTTCGACCCATTATGTTAAATTAAACCTAAAAACGTAAAAACTATTTTCGGATATTTTACAATATCCTATTGGCGGTCAACGTTTTAAAAATAATTTATTTAGATAACTCGCATACCTAGTTTTCATATAAAACCCAAGTGCTCGCTTGTGGGATGCTTGCCGTCGAAGCGATTGGTTCTGGTTCTAGTTCAGTCATTTTAGGTTTAGTCTACCGAAAACTTCCAAGTGAGCTCAATTTTTATATACACTTATTATGAAAACACTTCAAGAGATTGCAACTACTAAAATAAATCCTTAACAGTCAAGAAATTTTATTAATATGAATACTTTCTCAACTCTTTCAACATCCAGGGAATCACAAGAGCGTTGCCGGCCTTGGAACAACATCTACGTGGACACGTATACTTCATGTAAGTTATGATAACTTACATGAACATTTTTAAAATACAATTTTAATTTACGCACCACTACAATAATGACACACTTTGATTGAATACTTTAGAATAAAATGTATAGGACAAATCCTACCTCTAACTATATAATAGTGGTTATAAGGCACTAACTTATTCTGCTGTTAAACTCTCTGAATCGTGAAAACAACTATTCATTTTGTGGAACATCAAACAAACACCGGACAGAATCATCATTAAGCAAATATTTCAAATGTTCACTTCGGTTAGTCTCGAGTCCATTTATTATAGTTCGATAATTTATGCACATACTGTTCTACTGATTATTACTAACTGTATTTATTACAACCTCATAGTGGCTTATTGTAACATGTAATTTTGTACTTAAAAATTACATTGTATGTATGTTGCATTATTGGTTACTAGGTCTACAAAGAATAAATGTATCAAACTTTAATGATAACTGATCACATGTGCTATTTCAGACGACCGCTGTGACCTCATGATCCGACTTCAATCATTGAATCAAGTTCTACCACTCACTGTTAGCTGATCACTCTAACCTCTTAAAATTTGCAATTGTTTTAAATATTAATTAAATTAAAAATGTTATACATAACAATTTGCACTTTTACAATATTTAATTTTGGCCCCTCTAATACTTGTGTACTATCGACCATCTGCCTGCTATCTGAATATTGTTCGCTGATGTGCTAAAATATGGGTAAAGTGTTTTTGTTTACCCATTAACATCAATTACCTACTGCCATAGAGTAAGTATTTAGTTTAGTATAATATATAAATATGTTACTACGTTATAGACTACAGCAGTAAAAACGGAAATAGTTTTTTTGGAATTTAATCCTATAGAAGTCTTAACTTAAAAGCAGCGAAGTAGATACAATGTTATTTATTATATAGATAAACAATAAATAAGATAACATCTTAATTAAACTGACTATACCTAGAAGTAAAATATGCCAAATCGCTAAAAATAATATATTTGGATAATAGATCCAAGCAATGCCGACAATTCTCTTCATAGAATGGATTGATTTAATAAGTAATCTATCGTTATATATTATAATGTACGATACAATTTATCAGTGTCTTATTTTTCTTTCACAAAATTCATTTGTATTAACTTTAGAAATCTTAATTGATTAAAATGAATATAGTTTTTATGGCAACCAATTACAAAAAAAGCTCTCCTTACGGTCGTTTTCTTAGGACAATGCAAATGAAGTTGCCGGAAACGATTAGTAATTAATATAAGAATATTAAATTACATTATTTTATCCCGCTAAGAGGGACTTTGCATAATGTTAACATTTCATTGTTTCGTTAGTAAATGCTCATTCTACTGCACAGTACACATCCTCGCAATCAAATTCATGAGGCTTGTAATATTTATGAGCAGCAATGCTGATGATCCTTATGTCACACACGTAAGCTGACAAACAGACTGATTAAGTGTGATTTTATGTTACAGCAAAGGAATGCTTTGATATTTCTATTATCTGGAATAAATATTAAACTAGGTTTTTACCTCGACTTTGTCCGCGAAGACTACAGACGACAGTTCTCATAAGAAAGCTGCTTCGATTTAAACATTCATTCAATAGAAGGTTCATTCTAAATGTTGTTTAATTATTTTTTTATCAGAAAATTACAATGATAACATACGTAATTATAAACTTGCAAAACTGTTTATAATTTCTTTGTATAATATTGTAATATTAGTAAGGATTATTGCCGAAGCATTACAGCAAATTCATGAGTAACAATATACTAAAAATAAAATATTTTTAATATCACTACTATTGGTTATTATAATTAAAGGTACTTTATTGAATGTTTTATAGAATATTTTATTTTTGAATAACTTTTAGTATTTTTGAATAACTTTTAGTAATCAAAATAGCCCATAAGGTTTTGTGTGAGATCGTAGTTTTCACTCACCTGAGATTTTTCGAACCTGGCAAGTAAGGCATTGTTCCATAGCAAAATGAGGTCTAGTATTATGTGTGGCCTATACTTATATTACTATATTCCCTTTAACGTATATACGTGAAGAGAAGATGACTTGTGATAGTTACGTGTCGTCATTAGAGTCAAAGCTAGAGGTTCTTTGTACTTATACTCTCTTTATGCAGTTTGTCACATTAAATTTGAAATATACTCTATAAAATATTACTGTTTTATTTACATTTGGCATTATTATCATTGCCTTGTATAAGATATTTGAATAAAGGATAATAAAGGTTCATTAGTATTTTAAATGTATTATTCTAATCGTTGAAATACCAGGTGTTAATGAAAAGTGTAAAAAAATATTATAAATTAATAGTTCACAAAGTTAGTTAGCACAAAGTTTGCGGGTTAGTAGTAGATTATATATCATAATTGTTCTTAAATATGCAAGTTGCCATTGTTATCATCAAACACTAAAACCAAACTAATTTATATAAATATTAATTAAAAAAATTAATTACAGCCATATACGAGTACAAAAACAGGACTTTTTAATTGGAATCATATTTCAGAAAACAACAAAATATTTATCGTAGTTGCCATCTTGTTAAATAAAAGAAAAGACTAGTAAGTATTTTATTGATATAAAATACTCTTTAATGAGATATTTTAAATGAAAATGCGTGGTATTAAAAGAAATATTAAAGACATTTTTTTTATTCTGAGCTCATTATCCAACAATGTTTTATAATAAAACATTGTTGCCTGTGGCCTACCTTCTAAAAATAACAAAATATTGCAGGAAAAAACATTTAAAGTGATGTTTAAGAATTTAAATATTTTCTAATTAATTGTAGTACATATTTCATTCAGTTATATATTATCAGCAACAAGATTCAACGACCAATGTTTTTTTAGAGTTTATTTTAACAAATCTATGTAAGTTTACTAAGAATAATTGTTTAAAACATCTCTTTTACTCTTTTTATTAAAATAAGTATTGGTATTTTTTTTACAAAAAAAATAAGAATTCATAGTGGCTTTTTTAGTACAATAGTAAGTATTTAGTTTCACAAAAAGGCTTGTAATTACTGAAACAGCGATCATCATAATTTTAACTCTAACCCGGTCATGTTATAAAGTTGTTATTGAATGTCCATTAAAGTTTATACGGCATTAAGATATTTAGTTCCAATTTAATACAGCAGCAGGGCCAGATTTCAATGATTCAATGTGAGTACATAGTATTTAAATAGTGAATAAATTTTATGTATAATTTTATTTGTATACAAATTCCTTTAAAATACAATATTTCTATAGAATACTGTCAAAAAGACATTCATTAGAAATGATATTTTTCTGTTTAGACTTAATTACTCTATTCCTATATTTCCAAACTTCAATTAAATATTATACATATATACAACAAGTTATTATATTATACATATACACAACAAGTTATTTCTGTGTTAAATATATATATATATATATATATATATATATATATATATATATATTTAACACAGAAATAACTTGTTGTGTCTGTATATTATTTATAATTTTCCCTTTGAATACCAAAATAATTAAAATAAAACATTTCCTAATAGATTAGATTGTAGATAACTATCAATTAGGGATTTAATTAGCTGAAACGTACAAGAAAAGTTCTGAGACGTAAGACATTCGATATAAATTTCACAGAGAGTAAGGACGAGACACTTTCCAGCAGTTTTTGATGAAAGTTTTGACACTGCGAAGCTTAGTTTGATTAAGAATAAAGTTTCTTTTAGAATGCACAGAGTAAATTTTAACATATATTGCTATTCCTTATATTAAAAGTATCCGATGTAAATATGTAGTAGTAGTAAAGTTGGACATACATGTTTCGTTTAACAAATACGATATAATTCAATTACGAAATGCAATGATTGTTAATTTTGTTTTAAAAATGTTAGTTTTAATTTAATTTTAACTAATATAAGATATTTTTATGCGTTTATTTTTGTTAACATAATCTTTTAACCAACGTTATTTAAACTTTTGTATTTATATTCACAAATAATCAAAACTTACAGAAACATTACTTAATATAATAAAAAACCTATTTGTTAAGTCCTTGTACACTGCAATTATAGAATATATGTATCTAACGTTTAAATATGTGTAAGATATTTAAAGAAGCTTAACTTTTTTCTCTGATAAGAAATCCCTGTATCGTATGAGGATTAAAGTAATTTAAAAGTAACAATGATCTATGTATAATGCAAAATATTTTTCCATGTGGGTATCGAACAGAGAACCGTTGGTAATAAAGATCTTTGGCATTAGGGCATCTTTGTAGGTCTTAGACATTGAGACTACATACATACTATTTGTGAAAACCACTTGCAATATAAATGATGAATAACTACTTCAATTCATATATTTACATGTACATTATACGTCGTATACAATCTAATTCTATTTCAAATGTTTGAATTGGATGAAGGATTGATGATTATATTCTATAAATAGGCTAAGTAGCAATGTGACAATGTTTATAATAATTAAACATATTCAATGGGAGGACTATTAAATAGGAGGACATAAAAATTTAATACATCTTATCTAACCGACAAGCCACAAGGCAGTTCTCCAACAAACAGTGATATCTAAGTTTCAGTTACTTTATGGTAATATTCGGCGAAACTTTACAACTCCCAAGAGTATGAGCTACTAAGAAGTCTTATTACTATTTGTGTTACAGAGATGATTACAGTCTGCTTGAGAGATGATCCTCCTGTGTGCGACTTAGAACATCGATTGTCATATGTCAATTTTATTTTATTTATTTATTTATTTATGTACCAATAAAAATTACAAATACAAAAAAAAAACAGAAAACAATGTAGTACAAAGGATTACTTATCTCTTTTAGAGATCTCTCCCATTTACCTTTTGGTGTGAGAGAGGGAGTACGAGATAGTGCGGTACACTTATACTAAATACAAATAAAACAGAACAAAGAAATTCTATTGAAAATAGATTAACCTTTTAACGGTTATTTAACAAATTATCTGCATAATATAGCATATAAAATACTTAGACATATACATACTTATAAACACATATATACACACACATACACACACATATATACATACGTATATACATATATAAAAGTGAATAAATATATACAATTGTAAAAAATATAAAAATAATAAAATAAACAGAAGTACTAGTTATCTTTCCGGAGATAGGTAGTGTTGCTTAACTCTTAACTTAAAAGAGTTGAGGGAAGGATTACCATCCAAAATACTTTGGGGAAGAGAGTTCCATAGCCGAGCTGCAACAACCGAGATTGATTTTTTTTTAAAAATAGAGTTGTAAAAAGGGGTGTGTTTACAAATGTTATACAAACACACTTTCATTTTAATGCTCGCACGTAATACTCGTGTATATGGTTTTATTCTTTTGTTTTCTTGTAAGTTTTTATTCTCGTCAATTCAACCGCAATTTTTAAATATCTATAAAATGAAAATGGTTTAAAAGTAGTGAATTTGAGTCAACAGTAAATGTTTTTCTCTTAAGTATATATATATATTTATATATTATGTTTTTTGTAGGTTCTCAACATCTATCAATAGAATTAAAATAATTCTTGATGGCCATTGTATACACATCTAATTTTATTTTTCTATAAAAACAATAGATTATACATCTATATATATAAAAGAAAGTGGTGTTTGTTACACTATTTATAACTCAAGAACAGATTAACCAATTTGGCTGAAAATTGGTGGAGAGGTTGCTTAGAGCCAGGAGACGGACATAGGATGGAGGACTTTTTATCCCGTTTGACCACGTTTCCGTCAAGTCACTATAAAACGTGGTATAACAAAAACGCATCTGACAGGGAATAACAAAACGCAAATGACAGTGGAATACCAAAACGTAATTGACAGCTAAACGTAATTTTGTCTTTGGTTAAGTATGGTAAAAAAATTGACTGGAAAGGCGGAACAAAGTTCGCCGGGTCAGCTAGTAGATAATAAACCCTTTGTCATGGGGATAACACAAAGACTTAAAACAATGGAACCTATATGGTAACCTAATAAATAATTGTTAAGTAAATAAATGTGAGATCTAGATTCATTAAATTTCTATTATAATAAATAACTACTTTATATAACTTATCTAGACAACGTTCTTCCTGAAAATGGTTGTGCGTTTCCTACTTCTCCAGATACTTGGCACACGTACACTACAAGTACACTAGAAATAGAACGAGCCCATGTTGGTAATATATTTGTTTGTGAGTTACCTTTGCGGATATTCAAATGTAACACCAAGTACGTTATCGATTCTTTTGGTATTCTAAATACTTTTGATCATCAAAAATTAATTTTTAGTACCAGATAATGTGAGAAATATGTATAACTCATAACATATCGAATAAGTAACTTATTTTATGTTAATATAAAAAAGACGATTATATATTTCTATTACAATTAAAATTCAATAATATTCATCATGCGTCTTTAACATATTTTAAAATGAATAATGATCAGGTCCAGCGGTTGCGAATGTGATGATTGATTTTGTCTACTCACAGTGCAAACAACCAAATTCATGTAGTCGAAAATAGTTATTAATAATCTACAAATGATCAATCTCCATATCTAATCTAATGTATTTTAATACTAATATGACTAGAGTTTTGCGAACTAATAATTTTTATTGTGCTTATTTTTTTTATTATATTTTATTTATTATTTACATATTTGCTCTCTGTATTTATCCATAACTTGTGTCTAAAGTCGCTCGTGCATCTCGTTTTACGAAACTACATTATAATCAACAAAATTTTAATGATCATTTTTATTTACAGGTACGGATACTTAGTCCGCTCTGATAACTTTCTAAATTTCAAACTTTGCTTGTGGCTTCATTTACCTCACTAAAACTTTAATTTTATCTCTCAGTTTTAAGATTCTTGAATCCCTGGTAATCTCAATATAAAACGTAACAAAAAAAGGTTAAAAATATTTACAACAATCTCCTAAAGAGAATTGTGAAGTGTTCCAGATAAATAGTATAAAATATGTTGGTTACATAATGAAAATAAACCATAGTAAAATGTAATGTGAAGATTACTTATAATTTCGAGGTCTATAAAAAAAACTCTATAACCTCTAATTAATTATAACGAATAACTTTACGATAAATACTCACGTATGAAGGTTTTGGTCTGAAAAGATAAATAAATAATAAATATGACTTTATTTTCATCATAGAAACAATATGCAACTTACCATCCCTGCGCAAAGTGCAATAACCCTTAATTAAAAAAGGAAACGTAATGATACTTCTTCCATTTTTTTGCAAACATATTTATTTTTTCATGCATAAGTAGCATAAGGTAATCATAATTATTATATTCATAAGAATTTTTTACTGAAGGCTACTTATTTTATAGATTTATCAGATTTTTAAAACACATCATATACTAAGGCTTGCCCGTACTACTAATTAATTAATAAACCTTTTCTCCTTGTAGTGCTGACAGATAAAGTATATTAATCTTTGAACACGGTCAGGCTTAATTAAGACCAACGGACGGACTCGCTACTTTCAGGAATTACAAACATATTTGATAATGTAGCTTACGGAAACGAAAATTGATCAATATCAATATCGAAATTACATAAAGTTTGTAATTTCAAAATTCAAACATTTCAGAGAAAATTGCTTACATTTTTAAAATTTTAATGATCTGAAAGGTAAAGTAGGAAGATTAAATATTAAACATCACATTAACTTACACACAAGTTTAAGTTTTTCAACAATATATGAAGTCAATAATTTTTAAAAATTTTATAAGGTTTTTTTTTTACTGATTTTGATATAAAATGTATGCATGGTTCTATACTCATACAGTTCCATGTTTATAAGAGTTTTATATAATATATAATTACTTCAAAATAACTTTCGGTAAGCTATACACTTTAGGTAAAGTTTGCAAAACATAATTATTTAATTAAAGAGAGTATCAATGTTAAACATATCCTACAGTGACAATATTTACCGGTCGTCTGAAAAACTCACAACACATGTGAAACTCAACGCAACAATAGATACTGTCAGAGATCGAGTCACACAGAATAAAACATTTTGTTTGGTTTTATTTCTCTAGTTATTGTTAAATTTTTTGTCTTCTCATTTTGAAACAAAAAGCTTATCTTTATTATTATAAAATTGCAATTGTTTTCAATCGATTACAACATATAAAATTATATATAGATACTTTTAAAAATTTATAACTATCTCGGGACACGGAAGTGTCCCTGCCAAGTCGAACAAACAGGAACGGCCTATTAGACTTGATACTGATAATTCCCGCTGATGCTTGTTGCTAAGATGAAATTGAATGCACGGTATGATGACTGCAACTGCATAAAATAGTTTACCGCTGTTAGAATTATTATTATGAAATAATATTTGAACAACCAGTCAAGTGCGTGTCAGGCCACGTGCCATGTATGCTTCCGTAGTTGCCTAAGATGAATAGCTAGATAGATAGAAAAGGACACTCGCCGTCTTTTTGTACATCTTTTTAATTCTAAACAACATTCATTTGTTATATATTTTAAAATTTACCCAGGGTCTGTAATATAAGCGCTCCAAAATATATATTTTATGTTAACCAACTATTACTCGTCTATGACAAACTTTTAAGAGTTTCAAGTGGATTACGAAAGCCTGATAACAATAGTTTATCACTTTTTTCTTGAAAATGAAAATCTTAGCTAAAACTTATTAAAGAGCAAATTTAACAATACTTCATTGTTAAATTTCAACTTCAGAAAAGGTTTATCCTACAGACAAGACGGAAACCACAAAAGAAATGTAGTCCGCATTACCGCTGAATATTAAAGCCATTCAAATTGAAAATAAAAAGTTATTAACATATAAATATAAATGTCTAAATGTCTGCAGTTGAAGCAAACATTGAGCATTGTAAGTGTGACCTCATTACCGTACTGATACTGGTAGTGAGCCTCAGAATATGCAGAAGTCAGAATTCAGATGAATCTCAATTTTTAACAATAGCTTTAATAAGTTCGTCTATTTCGGTTTGTTCTATTATATTTTAAATATATCTAAGTAAAAATCTATAAAAAAAATATATCTAAGGTATAATACATATAAGAAAATAAAATTTTCTTAAATCATTTAAATTAAAAAAAAAAAAAAAAATATTAAAGGCCAATTTTTCTTTTTTATTTAAGTCAGTATAGATAGGGGGGCCCTATCGCTCATACAAAAACTTGTAATTATAGGCAAAACAAATGCAAGAATTCAGAAATTTCGTTTAATTATCCTTCAAAGTAAATTAAACTTTGATATTTTTGTTGTTTTGTTCTCAGTTTAAATAATAAGAATAAATGACTGCTTAGTATTATATAACGAATATCTATTCATTTCGGTAGCGGCGGCGACCGATTTGCTACCGTCCCCCAAATATGGTAGGTGATGGCTGGCCCATGCGTTATGCTCGTGAACGGGTGCTGCTTGTAATGACTGGTTGTATTGGTGGCCATGGATTTTTTTTCTTATTATTAAATAATAACTAGACCGGCTTATCGAATTGATTGCGATGGTTCTATTTGCTCGTACATTGCTCTTTCACTAAATATATTGACGTTTGTAAAACAGTGATCAAAGTTTAAAAAAAGATATAAATAAATAAATCTTATCGTTTACCTTTGCTTTTGGTAATGAGAAAAGAGTTAGTTAGTAAAGTATAACTCCGATATTTATTCCAGAAGCAATACTGAAGCAAAAATATAAAACCTTATGGACTACCGAAGTTAACAACATTCAACCAAAGTGAATCTTCATCGCAAAAGGAATCTCGATGGGACGAGTAAACTTTAAACTCTACATTTCCAATTTCAATAGAATGTTTGGAAACGAGATTGCCTTTTTAATATGCTTCATCAAGGTCTTATTGGTTGTGAATATTGTGACTGAGAACTTTACTTATAAAAGAAAATATTTAGTAAAGTAGTTAAAAAATTTAAAAAAAAGTTTACAATTATTTTCAAATTTAAAAAATAATTAAATAAAAATAATAATTAATATAAATTACAAAAAAGTAAAAATCTAGAAAATGAAGCTGATTTTGTTAAATTTAATAAATTTTAACAATTCATTTTAATATATATATTTTTTATTTTAGTACAACCTTATTTATGATCCAACAGAGTTTAATTAATTATATTTCTTAAGCTAATTATTACTTGTTCCTCGAATTAATATAATTAGCAGTTGATAAGTAAGTTTCCAGTTATTTACATTCGGGAATGCAGTCATTTTAGAAGACTTGCTGCAAATTGTATTATGGTACCGAATTACCCTCACTGAGACGGTCCGCGCTGGTTTGCATCTATGTGACAGAAACTACTGAAGTTTTCTAAAGAAAATAGAATTTACTGGACCTAATGGTTTTGTATAAATAGAATAATAATTAATAATAATAATAAATTACTTGAATAAAGTCAAATGAAAGAAGTAAAATAAACTAAGATAAATAAATTAAATACTATGTATTTTATTCAATTTTTATAATAAGCACTTGTCTAGGATTTGTTTTGTTTTCTTATTATAAACATTTATTACTGTTATTTAATTTCTCTTTGATAAAAAAGTATAAACCTTTTAGACATGATGATAATTGTATTTATACCCTAATATTATTGACTCCACAAATTTCATACAATGATCGTCACATTTTTGTTATTTTGTTTATTTATATATTGTAAATATTATGTAGTAGGTATTAGGCAGTAGTAATGTAGGCATTGAATCGTATTGGAGAATGACCAAAACAATGAAAGATAATAAATAACATAGCTTTACCAAAGCTTAAATGATGAAATGATTATTGTGTCAATAATTTATTGTAAAATAATGTGTTAGTATAAATCTAATGTATTAATAATTATTATAATTTCATACTTAAAACTAGAAATTTATTATATTATAATTTTCCTAAATTCTTTGTATGAATTAATTACAAATAAATTAAAAATAATTTACAAACGTTTAATCTCTCAGACTGATACTTTGTTCAAAATTATAGCTGTCCAGATTCTGACTGTTGGTAAAATTGGTTACTATAAAAGTATGTCTTACAATATGTTATATGTTATGTAATATATTGTATTGTTTATTTGTAAGTATTGTTTATATGTAATATGCCGATTTTAATTATTTACTATGGGCTGAGAGAATAGTAGAAAATATTAAAATTTCTATGACATTTAAGAGTCTATTTAAAATTAGGTGTTAAGGAGAGACTATTATTTTAGGTATTTACGTCCTTTATGTATCTATGATCATTCACACAATGTACTGTTTACCATCAACGGTCTAGTAATTTATTAATTATTAGGCGTTAATTCCACAAATATGATAACTTCCAGCAGATTTTGTAAAGAAAAATTGGCCAACTCGGTAATTAGATATCTGGATTTAAATTGTTTGGATTAAAAAAAAATTTATAATATCTGAAAAATAAAACAGGTTTATAATATATCTTTTATAATAAGTACTTGAATTGATAAGAGTTAATGTTACTTATATTTTTTATTCTTTTCTCAGCATTTAATATTAAAGATATGACATGAAAATTATTATGAATGCAATAAATATCCAGAATATTAACCTTATGATAGTAAAGTTTTTTGAAGATATAATATGTTTAAGTAAGTGTAAGATATATAACAAGCGAATTATTTATAATCCTTTGAACTAAATTATTATTATAAAATTATACGTCTCCTACTTTTCACATAAACAGACACAAAAAAAAACACTTTTAGTTTAAACGGTACTAAAAAGCTTTATATTTATAATAAAGGCAGCTAATAAATATAAATTTTTGTTTGTATCTGTATTATACATTTTAACTAAAAACAACTAATAGGATTCAGTATTCATCTATATGTTTAAGCGAGCTTAAAAATCTAAGATTATTTATCCAAGTGGGATGAAATACATTAAAAAATTAAACCATTTCATGGCGCTCATGTAACATTATCTTTAAATAAAAAAAATATTCTTTTTGAAAATAGATATTTTAAAGATGCTTCATAACTTTTTTAATTTGTTGTAAACAAATAATATATTATTTTCTATTTCTATTTATATATACATATTTAAGTCGAAATTTTTAATGGAGCTTTCTGTTTTTCTATAAATAATGCAGAAGTTTAGCAACACAGTTCTTCCAGAGTAAAAAGTTATAAAATTTTATCTAAATCAATTCGGATAATTCAGTATATTTACGAGTATGAGAGCAGCAACCCATTTATACTGCTATCACCCTTACCCTTATTATATTATATATTATATATTATATATATGGGTATATATATAAACCCAGTAATAACTCATTTCGTTAGTTTACTAACAACATTTTATTGTAACAGATTAAGTATTTAAAAGTTTTGCCTTCACGTGGTTAAAGTTTTCGTTTACAACGAACAAACTTTTATTATGCTTTTTAAACATATTAAAGTAGTTTGAAGTAGTGACAACTTGTGGGAAACGTGATATTGAATCGAGGCGTTTTATATAAGCACGAAATTTAAGAATAAGTTACGAAGTTTCCATAAAATTGAAAAAAAGTAACAAGAATAAAGAATTGGTCGATTTAAATGAAAACAAAGATGCACATGTGACTGCGAAAATGATAATGTTAGCGATGATTTACTTTATTTTTTTTATTTGCTATCCTTGAACTATTCGTTCATCACCTATTTTGTTTTATGTTTCTTTATGATTTATGATATTAGAATATAAATACATTCACTTAATACTAATACATCAGTAACAAAGACGATTAGTACGATTTAGCTGTAAATACTAATTTAATTATTTTAATAAAAGACATACATAAGATTAGGATTTGATTTTTTTAATAAAGGCAAATATAACAAAGTACGTCATTTTAAACTTTAGTTAACAATTACTGGTACAAAAATTATTTTCCTTTTCAAATTTGTTCTCTTGTTACTTTTAAACTTAATAAATTCGCAACAGTGGTCAAAATCTAGTATTAAACATTTGACAGTTGATAGTTGGAATACAATTATTAAGTATCTTATCAATAAAGGCGCTAGTTGAAATGAATCTAGTAGGCTTCATAAACATGTGTGAAATAATATTTAAAGTAAATAAATTTAAAAATTTAACATTTATCGAATATTTTTTTAAGATATTCATATTTAAATTTCCACAATTAACTGATTACTTATAATTGATATATAAAGTAAAACCTCCTCCACAATTTACTGAAATTGCTCAAAGTTAGAAGATGGTGACCTATCAACGCTTACAATAATTAATTGCTCTAATTGTCCTGACGCAAGTTTAATGGTCCGTTCAATAGAAAAGCTTACTATGTCTTTACGTTCTTTGAATTTTATCTGTTTATTTAATAGAATGAAAGAGTCACTATATTACTCTTAATTAACTCTTTTTTACGAGTTACCAACCTGGTGGTTACAGAAATTAAATATTAATTTCTCAATGAACCAGTTTGTGTAGCCAAGTGTCTGTCATTATAAAAAAATATGATTGCGATACAGCTACCTGTCTCTTAATATATGAGGATAGATAAAATCTATTATGAGTCAAAATACAACATTTACTGATATTTATATTATTGTGAATAACATATTTTTTTTTATTATACAAACATAAGTTATATATTATTAAATTAATTTCATTCTCTGTCTGTGGCAAATTTTTATTGTAAGATATAATGTAATGTAAACCAAACCTAAATTAAATAATTTACCTTAAATTTCGAAAGATTGTTTAGATGGTTCACATTTACTCGGTTTAATAAAAAAAATATAAAATTTGATGAATTATTAATTTTTTTTGAGCTGAGCGAAGCGAAGCTCTTTACTGGTCAGATCCCAAAAACTGCGAACTCTCTGTTCTTAAAAACTATTCGAGCTACGTTAACGAAACTCGCCAAAACGATTGCGAGCATAAGGCGCTAAGCATATATTTATTAAAAAAAAAATCGTAATTCTAAATTCAGTATTAAATTTACTAATTCAGTTTAGGACAATTTTCGTGCTAGCTATCATTTAACTACGCATACCAGTTTCGAAACTCGGCATGGTGTTTGATGCCACATTGCTTTATGACTGTGCAAAATTTCGTATAATTTCGATCGACAGATCTTGAACAATTAACAGAACTAATTTAGTTCGATTGGTGACTAAACAGCGCGCGCCTACTCGATGCACGAGTTACGAGTGGATTGAAATCTAAGAAAGTTTGTAATTACTCTCATACATAGCAGAACTGACTATAAATTCGTCAGAATGCAGTTCACATTGAGCTCAAAGCACACTAAAAGAATAGTAAGTTTTCGAATTACAGAAAAAAAGTCAATTCACCAGAAAATTGTCCATAGACTTATGATATGGAACGTCTCATACCGGCACGCGCTCCAAGTTAAAAGAATAGCAAAATAGAAGGAACAACTGAACGAACGCTTCAGTTGCGTGTGAGGCTTCGAACAGGCAAGGTTCCATCCGAATATTTTCTTTTACTTTTATTTTTCATTTTGCTATCCCAATTTAATATTTTATATCCACTTGCTATACATTTCATCGAGTTTCATCAAGCTTCCATTTAATTATTGCTCATTATTTAATTATTTAATTATTGCTCATTATCATAAAATGGAACGTGGACGAGGCAGAGGAAGAGGCAGACGGCTTGCAAGGCATATCGCGATACACAGCAACTTCTGTCCGTTCACAACTGTATCGAGATAGTGCAGTCACACATATCACGCTTCCTAATATCGCATCAAATAAGCGTCGATTCAATAAAGAAATAGAAAAATTGGCATACGTTTCTTGTTCTAAATGTTCAAGAACCGATTTAAAAGAAGCAGGAGTTTCCTATACTTGCTCTGCATGCTGTTCCATTGGAACACCAGAATGTTCACCGCAGAAAATTTTATGGATCCTGGGGCAGTGCCACCACAATTACAAGGGTGACGCAGATCGAAATTATGCTAAACTAAACAGAATACCTAAGCCGTGCCTGGGTAATATTATGCGTCTAGCTAGCTTATCGTAACGTTAACTTGATTCTTAAATGAAAAAATCACTAAATAAGATCTAGAGCCGTCTGCTAGGAACTCTATGTGAATCTGCCATATGGAATTGATAAAGTTACTGTTGTTTGAGAACGTACCACGATATCATCATAATAATTCGTTTTATCCCCAAGGAGGTCGAATGCTTTCTACTGTATCAATAGTATCGCAGTGGACCCGATTTTTTCAACGTGATGCCATAACGAAAAGAAGGGTGTTATGAGCAATTCTGTAGAAAATTTTCCATTTAAAGACCTGAAACGAATATCAAACTTGACATGTTTGGCAAATGATTTATTGATAATATCCTATATTTCCATTTAACTCTCGTAGCGTTTGTAAGGACTAACCTAAAGAACATCGTAGTAAATACCTTGCCGTGCACAAAGCAAAAGTTAGCTCAGCTCACGACCCCGCTTGCGTGACCTAGTACTTCAATTCTCAATTTGAGTAGTAATAATTATCAAGTTACAGCTGCTAAATACTTTTGTCAAGTCATTGCTGAGCCCATTCCTTTTTCAATACTAAATACCAAATCTCAACTATAATTTTTGAAATAGCATTATTTATGTTTGTATGAAATACATCGTTAATAAAAGCACTTTAAAATACTGTTGCCTCTAATTTAAATTGTTTGAAGAACATTTAATTTTAAAATAACTAAATATCATCAATAATCTGTACAATGAAGTTTAGTGCATTTAAAAAAATTGATACATCGCGAAATGTATATTAAGTTAAGTTAAGTGAAGACTTGATTTGTGTGCAATTGTCTTTGTGGCGCTCGGGAGAGAATTTTTTGCTTAACAAATCTTTATTCTATTGTATTTGTATAAAATTCACAGTCAGAGCCTTTATAATTTTCGCAACTGTTATAAATATTACAACATATTATTAAATTATATAGGGGTTTCTTGGACCGCATTAAGTTAATCTTATCTTCGAGATCAATTTCTCGTTTTAAATTATGTATATATAAATCGGTACAATCGTGTTGTTGCTAAACATATTCTTAAATATTTATTTGTACATGAGGCGTTAACGAGGAGCTAAGTCTTGATTGACAGTCAGATAATATGTAAACGTTATGATACGCCTTAGGAATAAATTAATCTTGAAACGTTAATGTTTGATACATCTGTATGTCGATTATATTCCTATCATATTCTAGTAATCATAAATAAATCTTATTTACATACATTAAATAAAAATGTTACACATAACGTACGTAAATTTGTAACACCTATATATTTAATAAAAAAATATTAATATATAAATAAAGAGATTGTATTTACTTAATAAAATTAAAAACATATATTGAAAGAAACGCGGTCGTGAATGGCTTGACTAAACACCCGAGGAAAAATTAATCTACTATCTCGTGCCAACAAATATTGTTGTTTGGTCCCGCTCCGGCAGCTATAAGTAATCTCGGCACGTTATGCACTCGACCGGCCGGTTTATTGGAAAAGTAGATACCGAGTACACGAGATCAGTATAAAGTTTCATAAACCGAACTCATTTATACTACAATATTTGTTTTTTGGGTATACATTAGTCACAGCGTTTTTGAGACCGTTGTATAGATCTTTTATTCTGTTGTTTTTAATTTTGTTAAAAGTATTAATTTTACCTCTCAAATAAATGTATAAAGCGAAACGATATATCGATTAAATAATGAAGCAAGATGTGTAATATTTTTTTTTTATCGTCTAGAGCTAAAACAAATAGATTTGGTTAGTACAGTACTATAACATACAATTCATTTCATTTAAATAACTGATATATAATTAATGAAAGCAGCGACTAACAAATACAATATTCGAAACATCATCAAAATTATTTACCTAATATGTACATACCTACATTAAAAAAATTGAGACAGATTTCATAACAGTACATTCTTCACTGACAAGTCCTTCTTGTATTTAGGTATTCACATTGTCATTAATTTAGTACCAATTAATTTATTTAATGAATTCGTAGTCTGCGAGGCGCCGGCTGTCTCCGCTTTACTTCTGTCCTATTAATTTATATCTTTGGACGTGTTCAGAATCTATACGTGTTTTTATTTTCTACGATGTCTAAGATATTTTTATGTGTATTCTAGTTATAATATTCACTAAGTAACTAACATTGTGCATATTTGAAAGGTTAAACTAAAAAGATAGCTAAACTGCTTTACAAACATTTTTTTAACAAGTAACAGTCATAAATCAATTAAATAGCTAAAATTTAAATAAATATACATTTGATTAATTATGTATATATCTTCAATTTATACGTTTAAGAAAGTAAATATCATCACGCGATGTCATTGCATTAATTTGTATTGAGTCTTCAAGAATTGAATCCTCAATCTTCATCCTCATTTTACGCGATTCCGTATACTCGTATATACGATATATATATGCGAATACATATATTTTTTTTAAAGAAATATATATATATATTTGGACATACTGTAATATGAATTATTATAATTCCTGTATTTCTTTTGGTTGAATCGCATAATTAATTTTAAATTTCAAAAATGGGTGTTTAAATATATTTAAAAATATCACAATCGCCATTTGAATGAAATATTAATAAATGTTATTTTGCTAGTTTCATTTGTGTCTTGGTAAGCTTCAGTTTTGTTTTATTTAAGCTCTTTTTGAACGTTCGATCTTAATTGCGGGAGCTAAATTCAAGTACATTTTATATATTTTAAAGGCTTTTGCGAAATGATATCGCGACAGCCGCTTACTTGAAAAGCAGGAAAAGCAGTCGGCGTAAGGCACTTAAAAATAAATATTTTATTAATATTTTTATCTAACTATCTGATACGTTATAAACCTATAGTTTATGTTTTTTTTATGTTCTTAGGTGCAAAGTGAAATACATAATAATAATTTAGGAAACCAATAATTAAAAGTGTTTTATAAATTTTTTGGTATCAATAATGACATACTCTTTATATAATTTTAACGAAATAAGTTAAAAGTGATAATGATACATAATATAGGGAATAATTCATAAGCACAGTAAATAAATTAATAAAATATTTCATATAAAATAAGGTGGTAAAATAGTAGTTTTTTTGTATCAATAATAATTATTTATTGATAGTAGTATTTTCCTAGTAAAAATGTCTTTTTTATTTTCTTCAATTTTGCTTTAAGTTTTTATCTCCAGTATGATGTAGTGCTCTACGGCTTGGATATGTAATGAAATTTTTTTAATATTCTCACATGTGATAAGATCACTTTTGACAATCACCTTCAAGTATTCATCAGATAAAATTACGTTGAAAAGTGGCTTAGTTATATTAGTCTCAAAATAATTTCCTTATAATTTATAGCATTGAAATTGAACGCCAGCTATTTAATCATTCGAGTTTTAGCATTCCGAGTACGATTTCGGAGGTCAGATCTGCCGTACCAAGGATCCATGTGACCGGGGTAAACCTGGACCACATGTATAGCGGCTCAACCTTTATAACCGGAGGGTTGGTGGGGTTGAGATGCTATAAACATAATCATTAGGGCGGAAGGAGGCGAGGGCGACTATGCCGAGTACGAATCCTGGGGCATTCTTTGTTCTTGCTTTTAAAATCGTTGATATGCTGAATCTTGAATGATTTCTCTGTTATCACCAAGAAAAATAATAGGTAGTTTTTTTTAGGTCACCAAAGAATCTATTTCGTTGGATTATCTTGTCAATGATGTTCTTTAATGTGATGTTTAAACAGCTACTCAGACTACTTGAACAATACTGGAAGACAAACTCATCACATCTCATACTAATATTTTTTTCTTCAGGGTCCGTTGTATATAATCTTAAAATTCAATTTACTATTTTAAGCCATGTAAAATGGTTAAACGGTCTAGGTTCAATTATGTTTAAATCGAAAGAGAAAACACCAGTAGTACTTATATTATTTCTAGTTTTGTCATTGTTTCACAGTTTTGTAATTCAGATATAATGGCACCAAAAAGAATTTAGGCCCTGACATGTATTATACAAACGATTATAAATATTTCTTTTTATTATTCCATAAATTGCTTTAGTTTTTCACAATAGTTTGCGGTAATGAAACAATGCTTGGGGATAAAAGTTTGTAAAGCAACATTTTTAAAGTTATGTGTATTTTAACCCTTTCATCTTCAAGTTGAAGAATTGAATTTCAAATGTATAATAATAATTACAATACAACTATGTCTGCGACGACCTAATTGAGTGAAGCTATAAAACGTTAATTAGTGATTAACTGGGTATTAGTGATCTCCAGCAGCCAGAGCAGAAAAAATAATAAGAAAGCGCCAAGTAAGCCCGTCCTTACTTTTAACAATCCCAGAGTAGTTGCTTCATTCTTTCATCCGCTGATAAAGTAAGAAATTAAGTAACTTCCACTTCTATAACATATATCAACTTTATTAATCTTTGTGTTTTAAAGATTATAATGTTGCTCTTGATCGATATAAGTATTTATTAAAACTTTAATAAGAGTTTCGTACTATATTTAAAAAACAATATCAGTTTAAAATAAAAATTATTGTTTCTTAATCGGAGTGTGTGGAAAATAGATTGTGAAAAACACTTTTGGCAATCAGTTTATACCGAATCGACAGGTTAATACGATTGGTCGATACCACAGACATGTAGCAACTATCAGAAGATATATGGAAAACTAATTTGTTCTGTTTGTGTTTAAAGACAGCTTTAAAGTTTGAAATATTTTCTCCGAAATGAAATTGCTTTCGTATGTATTTTAATGGTATGAACAACTCAAAATATCTAACATATAAAAACTGTATTACGTTTTTTAATTACTTATATTATATCTAAAAATGTTATAATATTTACCTTATAATGAAATAATAAGTACGAGTACCATCAAAATTTCAAACATAATATTACATCTACGTTTTATATAACCTTCATTCCACAACAATAATTTATAATGCTTTCTTAAGTTCAAAAATTAATTTGTTAGAAAACGAACGAAAACTATTATTTCTATTTCAGTTGCATAAAACAGTATCATTAAATAATAGGTACTAGAATATTTCACGATGTTTTTAGACGAATCGACAGTTTCAATTCTTAAAAGTAATCTCATAAATAATAATTTGTAAGTAACAATTTATTTTTATTCAATACCATTTATTTGTTATTTTCTATTTGTTTTTTGTATAAATATATAGCATTCTGTCTTATACTCTAAAAGGTAACTGGGAGAGATCTCTAGAAAAGATCAGTAATGCATGGTACTACTTTTTTTTAAAGTTTATTATTTTATTGGTACATATATAAATAAAAAAAAATATGTTAGTAATTCTTAGAAATCAACGAGCCATATTTTTTCGACTTTAGTTTACTCAAACAAACAGTAAAATTAAATAAATATACAGCCTTTCGTAAGACACTGTCGTATCAAACTAAAATAGCGTATCTACTAACCCTAAATCGTAAATAAATGAATTCGGTTATTTTAAGATAAAACAGGGTTACTTCAATGCGCACTGCATTTTAATTGCAAATATAAAAAGGTTTACATGATATTCTAGGAGGTATATCATACATTAGGGCCTTATTATAATACTAGCTATTGGCCGCAACTTCACATGCTGCTATGTACGACATTAGTTAATATTAGTATTCATTATCTTTTTAAGGTTCCCTCTAGAATTATTCATTGTTTTGGCGAGATATTTATTTATTCATTAAATCCTCTCTTATAAATATTTTGGTAAAGTTTCTCGTTTGTAATTTTTATAAATGAAATGTTAGGATATATAATTTGAATTGGTGTCATCTTTTACCGTATTTTTAACTAGTATTGCATTTGACTGTCTGCTTGGATGTTTAACACGTTCACGCCAGCGTGTACCACCGGTGGTTCGCGTTTGATTGCGCCATCGGGCGGCATGTACCACCGGTGGCTCGCACTTGATTGCGCCATCGGGCGGCGTGTACCACCGGTGGCTCGCGCTTGATTGCGCCATCGGGCGGCGTGTACCACCGGTGGCTCGCGCTTGATTGCGCCATCGGGCGGCGTGTACCACCGGTGGCTCGCACTTGATTGCGCCATCGGGCGGCGTGTACCACCGGTGGCTCGCACTTGATTGCGCCATCGGGCGGCGTGTACCACCGGTGGCTCGCGCTAGACCGCCTCATCGGGCGTCGTGTACTACCGGTGTTTCGCATTCGATTGTGCTATTAGACACTGATAATTTAATGTACATACATAAAAACATTTATTTTAAACAAAAGTTATAATTAACAGTGGTATTGTTCGAAAAATGTAAATACTTAAGAATCAATAAAAAACGGTCACGTTTCATTGCATTTTTTATGCGTAGGTTTGTAAATATCTCCTTTTGAGACCAATACAATCTAATATCTGGTGATGGCATTACACTCATAATCAGCAAAATGCTAATAAAAGTATTCATTTCATGTTTTGTAACAGGCTGCCAGGGCAGTTGGTGTGTTCTACTTATAAATGATGAACTATTTATGCATATTCATTTGTTTCTTCGACTATCTTCTTTAGTATGTAATCCGTAAATAATAATTTGCATAAAGCAAAAGGATCATTACAATCAACATCCTCACGTAAAAATTTTTCTTCGTCCGAATACTCATTTACTAATGAAGTTCTTCCTTTTACTTCTTGCCATTCTTCATTGTTATCCTCGTTCTCTGATTCAGATACCAAATCTTCCTCCGAGGAACATTCCATAACGTTGCTGTTTACGTTAACAAAATCTTCGTCTGAAGAGGAAGAAAGTATTCGTAATCTTGATGCGTTTCTCCTGCCTCTATTTACACATTCATCAGACGAATCACTTGTTTCCATATCCATGTTATGGGCAAAATTAAAATTATATTTATAAGGTCAAAATTAAAAAATATATATTTTCAACACCTTTTTGTTATTTTTACCGGCATAGATCAGGATATAAAAACAACACGAGTTACACAATTTGCAAAGTAAGCACTCAATGTACTACTGAAGAAACAAGAAGCGCGCGCAAGCCTGAACACGCGAAATTAGCGCGCCGCTAGATGAAGCGCGACAAAGATTTACGCGCCACCGGGTGGTGCATCAAATGAAAATTCGCGACGGCGGGAACGTGTTAAGAATACAATTTTAGGATACTTTTAAATTTAAGCCCCATGAAACTAATTACATAATAAAAAAATTGTTTAGTTAATTCAATTTGTCTTATTCATGCATATCATAGATGACGTACAACTTCCGCTATAATGCTTTTTTAAAAAATAAAACTATTTACAACAAAGGGCACTTACTTAATATGACATTTCACGAAATAATATTTCAGGTCATATACAACAATATTATCTAGTTGTTGATTATACTTTACGCACCACTAATATTATAACACAATGTAATAAAATAATTCATCAGTATTTATTTGACAATGCTACCTCATGTTACATAATGGTGGTTATTTACTGCAATAACTTATTCTGCCATCATTCTCTATATATCGTGAAATTCCCTGTTCATTTTGTTGAACATCAAACAAACACCGGACGAGCCATTATTAAGTAAATATTTCCAATTCGGTTAGATTCGTATCCATTCATTATAGTATGGTATTTTAAGCACATAATGTTCAACTGATATGGATTACTGAGTCTATTTATTAATAGTTTACTGCCTCGTAGTGATTTATTGTACCATGTTATCATGTTTGTAATTGTTTTGACTATTTATTGAAAAACAAAATACGTTTACTCCTCTAAAGCAAGTTAATATAAAACAGTTCGTTTAATTAAATTTTTAACTTTTAAATATTGTACAATTTATCGATAAATTAAATAAACCTGGAATAGTTTACTTTATTCAATTTAATTTTACTAGTCGTTCTGTGAACACAAGACCTCCGTACGTTAGGAGATGAGACAATGTTTTAAGTGCTTTTCCAAAAAATATTTGATAATTCGCTATGGCGGCCATTTTGGATTTTGAAATAACAAAAAAACAGATTTAGATTTCGGCAAAGAATACTTAGGCAAAATTTCAGCCCGCTAGCTGCCGTAAAGTCCATTTTTGTGGTACGGATCAGCAATCCGCCATTTTAAAAATTTTGCCTAAGCAAAAAATCGGCTAAATATCAAAATTTAAATAAATAAAAGAACACACCTACCAATTTTGACAATGACAATTTTCGCCAATTCAAAAAAAAGGCTTGACATAAAAATTCAAATAATTCAAAAACACGTCTGCCTTTTTTCGTGACGATATAATGAAAAATACGCCGTCTACACCGGAACAAATATACTGAAATACATACGGAAAAATAGCAGAATGGGCTTTTTAAGTGGAAACGTAGTCCTTTGGACAAACGCTTCGCTATACTCAGCATTCATCCTTCGGTCAATTAAATATTTGTATAAGACAAATGTATTTGTAAATAACTATGTTCAAAAGATATTATATGGTAATATCTTATTTTTAACTTTTTCGTGGCCATTTTATGTGCAATACAAAATATAAGCGGAAAAAAAAATATACTTACTGATATTTGGGCATATATATATATATATATATATTGCTATCGTTTATGACAAAACATTTCTTATGGACTTAATTTTATACTATAATTCATATAATTATAGCAAAAAGATGCAGGACATACATATCTGTGTTTACTTTAAACAGACATTGCTATAAATAAACTTTTATTTTTTTCCTGTGGAATGTTCAAAATACTATACTATACCAACTTCCTATCTGCAGCATGGTATTTTTTCCCTGTAGTTAACTAACTGCAGACAAAATTTCCTTTGTTGTTCATTTTTAGTATACCTGAGCTGAGCACCGGCACAGATATTTATTTATTTATTTATATATTTTCCACTTTGAATCCATACCAGTGATCACTTGTGTACGTCAAATGGAAGTGACAGGAGGGCCTATTTTGATATCATATGTATTAAAATAAGCCCTTCTGTAAAGACACTTTCCAACTTAAAATAAGGCTACGAGGGTTCCAAACGCGCGCTGGTCTGAGAAGAACCACACAACAAACTCAGCCGGGTTTTTTTTTAATTGTGATCACTGTTTCACAAACGTCAATATATTTAGTGAGCAAAGTACGAACGATTAGAACCATCGCAATCAATTCGATAAGCCGTCATCATAATATTAATAAGAAAAGAGAAATCCGTGGCTAGCAATACGACCATTCACCGCAAACAGCATAACGTTCACGAGCATAACGCAAGGGTCAGCCATCACCCTCTTCGCCATCATTGCGGGAAAGGGGCAACCCGGCCCCCATCGCTATCGCAAGTAATGTAAAAACGTATACTATTAACCATAAAAAATACCTATTTTATGGAGCTTAGCGATGGGCATAGCAAGTTCATTTTTTTTTTATTATTAATTTTGTGTACATCACAATTTATACTGAATTTGAAATATTTAACATAAATTAAACATAAACTAAATTGTCATAAATATATTGATTGTACACAGTCATAATTTTTAATTCTTTCAATTTATTTTTTAATGACTCTCGAGGCCTCATATTGTATATTGCTCTAACAGCCCTCTTCTGCAATACAAAAATCGTATCTATATCTGATGCATTACCCCATAAAAGTATGCCGTATGACATGACACTATGAAAGTAGCTAAAGTAAACTATTCTAGCTGTTTCAACGTTTGCCAATCGGCGTATTCTTTGAATCGCGAAAGTGGCAGAACTGAATCTGCTCGACAAATCACAGATATGAGGGCCCCATTGCAATTTTCCATCTAAAGTAATGCCCAAAAAAACAGCAGAATTCACTAAATCAAGTTCCTCATTATTTAATTGTACATTGATTTTGACTTTTTTCATATTAGGTAATGTAAATTTAATACATTTTGTTTTTTTTTTCATTAAGTAAAAGATTATTTGCATTAAACCATTGTACAACATCAGAGAGAGCATTATTTACATCGTCCATTACTGATTGTTGTCTATTTATTTTAAAGATAAGAAAAGTATCATCAGCAAACAACACTATCCCATGTATGTCCCTCACAAGGTAAGGCAAGTCATTTATATAAATGAGGAACAAGAAATTTACATTCTCCGCAAATAATGTCAATGCTGTAGCGGTAGAGGAGTTTAAAAATTTATTAGTAGTAACTGGAATGTCTGTAAAGAAAGTTTCAAAAGCTGTTGCAACCTCAAGGTCAGAACTGACATATTTATTATTTATATTTAACTTGAATTCGCTTCTCTGAGATTGTGCTCTTCCAGTTTCCTCATTAATTATTTTCAAAGTTGTTTTTATCTTATTATTGCTATTCTGACTTCTTCTACTTATACATAATGATTTGGCAATACAACATTATTTTTTAAACGATTTAGAAAATAATTTTACATCATTTTTAAACTCTTCACTAGTATTAAATTGCCTTTCCGCAAAGTAATTTAAGTCAAATATGAAAGCGATGCTTCTAAAAAATATAGCCTAGGGTGGTACCAGCTTTGATGAAGCCAGAGAACCGTTCCCCGAGAAAAATCAGAGGAATGATCATCGGATTATGCTTAGGCTGCCCGTTGAACCTGGGTCGAGGGCAAACGACAAGGCAACACAGTTCCATCCGGCTTAACTCTTCCGGGGACTTCATATCAACCTAAACGCCACTAACTATAGTATACCACAGACTACAGAAGTAAACGAAAACAATATGAACGAAATAAATACTATACAGCTTTTGTCTTTTCTGAAGGTGGATTCTAAATATTTCTCAAATGTTTATTTTTAAAATTTTAATAATAAATCTTACTCACTAAAAACTTGCTAAATTTTTTCATTTATTTATTTATTGCTAAAGTTTATAACCTTGATATGGATTTTTACTTTTTGTTAAATTAAATATAGAATTACAGTGTATTAATGTTTACCAATATAAGATATATGAAAGCGCATCATTTAAAGGTGCATTTATAAAAGAGTGATGTTAGCAGAGTTGACATCGTGGTCATGATTAATATTATTATTAGAACTCAAAGTTTCAATTCATAAAGATAAATAATACAATAAATAAATTGAGATAAAGTACTAATGTACTAATTACCTAACAAATCAAAAATAAAAAAAGGAAATTTAAAGAACAATCTACAAATACGTTAACACATAAATATCTATTCTTATGATATAATTGAAACTACTATACTTTATTGTGTAGTCAGCTTAGTCCCAAGACTTGAACAGAAGAAGGACTTGTTATTCGTAGGAGCAGCCTTTCAAACCAACGAACTGAATTATGAAAAAGTGGCGTACCGTAGCGCGTACGTTTCGGTGGGTTGGATGTTAACTAAAACCAAAGTTCGTTGGTATGTATGACGCTTTACAATGAAATATTTAATACTTTTAGGATAACTAACATTATTACAATTAAAATCAATAATTATATAACGAACGTTAATAATTTGGATGTTTACTTAAAATGCAATGATTAAGTGACGTCACCGTATAGAGGCAAGGACATATAAAATAAAAGAAATAAAATATATTGTGATATTATAGCCATTTAAAGTAATATTTAATTAAACATTTAATATCTTTTTTATATATACTTTTTATTCTTTGAATATCCATAATATCGAAAACACATCAACTTAAATAGTTTTCATATTCGAGAAACTGGTACATCGGTAAAACGTAATAGTTTTTACTCACCTGATAGCTCTTACAGCCGTGTAGTATAGATATTGCATATTTTTATGAAATCTTGTAAAAATTGTTATTTAATATATTATATTATAGTCTAAACAGTCGATATTGCTACTATTTGTGAAATATATCCATTTTACTTGCCTAACACAAATAACTTCTCTTCTGTAATTGCCCTGGACATTAAAACAAGATTAAATAAAAAGATTCAAAACTTATTTTAGCAATACGAAATATTATAAATATCATTAACTAAAGTTATAAATAATGCTTAACTAGTCTTTTGTATAATTATGTAATAGTATAATTGTAACATAATATTAATACTAATTTTAATTTCATACAAAAACTATAATATAGGTCCATTATAAATATATTAACTTATAAGAAATTAGTCATTTGAATAGATATAAAAAGATTAAAAATATATCACGCACATTTAAAATCTTTAAATTTGAAGTCATTATAATCTAATATTGATATTTTTTTCAAAAGTGTTTATCCAGATTTTTGTGTTTTATCCAGATTCTAGACAACCTTAACGAGTAATTATATTAAACCACCTAGCACCTAGTGACTTTGACAGTTATAATCTAATCTTAGGAAAATGATCCCTTTCGTGTAAGAGGTTAGAGAATTAAACAAAGAAATACCTTTATATGTAGTGATCATCTTTATGAGCTTTAAATACCTAATAAGGTTCTTAAAGCTCATAAAGATGATCACTACATATAACAAATTACATTAAAATATTATTAAATATTTTAGAAATTAGTTTTATTATTTAGGTTCTATAACTATAACTATATAGTACTTTCCTTATGTAGTGTACTATATTAATCGACACATTAATGAGATTTAGATTAAGAGATTTTAACAAAATTTTGAAGAATATTCATAATTAGGCAGCTTTTAAAAGTTTAATAAAGTTTCTGTATTTCAGTGTCGGATAATTAGGATGCACTCATATAATAATCCAAAATGACATAAAATGTTTAATTACTAAAGTTCTTTAACATATTTCAATGAATTAATATGAACGTTTTACCTCTTTTGAGATTTATATTAAACGTATACAGAATTTGTTTGAACACGCTACATACAAAGCACCGCTGTGTAATTAATTCATATTTTCAGTCTATTTTATGTAGACATTTTCAGTTGAAACATTGCTATTCATTAAATATTTTTGCTAATGCAACTTGAATTTCATCAACTTATAGACTATGAAGTTAACTATATTAAAATAACTATATTAAATACTATAATAATGTATTATGCTATTACTTATACTTGCTAGATTATATATAATAATTAAATCAAACATCGTCTTACAATAGCATAAAATATACCTTATGAAAATATTTCTCATATTCTTTTGCTTTTTATATTATTAAAATACAGGAAATTATTGAATTTACACAAGGATATAATGTAGTCTTTCAACATTGCTTAAAGGTTTAATTGAATTGAATAAATATTTTTTTATTTATTTAAGCGTTTTTTAAATCGACATGATTGACAATTGGAGGTGAAAAGTCATATTCATTTAACCTTATTTTTTTATTAAACATACCCTGAGCATAAATATTAACTGCATATATTTTCAGATTTATTCAGCCTAATGACCACCATCTGTTAATATAAAAAATGTAAGATATGGAGTACTTGATGTGGAACCCTAGAGTACCTACAGCTAAAGTATCGGAGAAACGAAATAACAATTTCTTAAGAACCATTAAATTAAATAATATATAAAGCGAGTAGGGTATTTTTACTTTACTTAGTAAATACTAAAGTTTTTTTAACTTTGTAATATATGTATTTCTTTTAATTATTATTAAACTTGAAACTGGTTTAGTTACAGCCACTAGGCAACATTTGTTTATATTCAAAATATCAAAACTACTGAGAAAAGCCCACTCAGATAGGGACAGGACTTGGTGGAAGCCCGCAGGCTAATATGTGAGTGTAATGCAAGAAAAGAAGAGAACTAGGACTACCGAAAAAGTAGAGAGGTTCCATCAAAAACATAACATGTAAAAAAATGCCCAAGTCTCGCAACGCTGTAAAAAGGTATAAGCAATCTGAACAAAGTCGGCTAATTCAGTATATTCGTGCCTAGCTATGGGATCAGCTATCCAACCACTTTGTTAGTTTAGTAACAACATTTTATTGTAAGTATATAAATATTATCTTTTTTATTACTTAATGAATAGAGTGACTTGACAAACGTACCCTGTAATTTAATTTAATTACAGAATAAAGTATCCTGTTTAAAATATTTGTATACAAAATTCAAAATCTCTTCGGTCTTTTAGGTATGAAGGCTTAACAGACAGATAAAGTTACTTTTGTATTTATAATATTAATTGTCTAGTTACTCGTATTTGCGGCCTTATTCAGAAAGGTTCGAATATAAAAAGTTACATTTATTGATTATATAACTTATAAAAAATTTGTAACAAAGCTCATATAAAGAATTTTTAAAGTTTGCAAAACAAGGTTTAGCTTTTGACAAGAACAGAAAAACTTTCGCCGCAGTCGACTATCAAAGCCACTACGTGCTCGTTTTAACAACAGGGAAAATATTATAAAGTAGGAAAAACTGCCGATGGGTTGCGTACAAAAATAAATGAATAAAATAGATAAAATATTCATTCCTAGAGTGACAAATAACAGTTAAATTTTTTTTAATACTAATTTGTAAAATAATCCTATAAGGAAAAATATCTATTTTATTAGTTTTCATTATATAGTATCAAAACACAAACTTTTGCTGAAAGCTTAATATAGCGTTTGGTTTATAAATTCAGTTTTAGTAGGAGTTTATAAAATACATTATGTATTTTATATAAGCAGCTTAAACATAGCAGGCGAAGGCTTATAGAAACCAAATTGTAATATATGATAAAATATTTCACTCTTATATGACAATTATGTTTACATTTCTTATCTGTTTGTATTTTATTTAAAAATATTAAATTAAATATCCTTATTGTTTTATCCACTAATAATATTTTCAACGCTTGCGAGAAAGTGTTCACAACAAGGAAACACAATTTTATGGTCAATATGGAAATAGAGATAATAATGATATGTGCTTAGAAACGTATAATGAAATCTGCATGAAGTAGAGAGTAACAAAACTTTGTTGTAGGTAAATTTACAAAATGAATCTCATAACTATATAAATAATATATATTGAACGAAGTATAATTTATAAAATTTAAGAGGTTATATTTAATAATATTATAGGTTATATTTAAGGATAGAATTGTATTCCAATATCAAGGTAATGTATTGTTAGGGTAATTATTTCTTTGTTATTCGATAAAGATTAAATGAAAATTACTTTGATTGTTTCTTCTCTATATTTATATTATTGTTTTGCATAGTTATTTAAATACGAAATAGCAAAAAAAATCAATATTAGTGAATTCATTGCAGCCGCCTATTAGATGTTACTCGATTTTAAGACTGCTTTGTTAATAATGGGAGGTAGTTCATATTTCCACTACGAATCTCTAAGAACAGCTGTAAGATCACCGAATTTTATCTGTTTTTATTACTAGAATTTTACGTTCCTCTATTTTTTTGCCATGCAAAATAACAATCGATAAGTATTACACAAAAACAAATTTATAGGTTCAGCCACATTTGAAAACACCAATAGAGATTAATTTGATTTTGAGCAAATTATTCGCTATAGAACATGGGATTTCTACCATCTTATGTTATACGTTCGTTCCCATTATTTTGGAATATATTCAATACTTGAGCTATTATATTTAGTTTGCCGAAAGGTGTAGGATGTTAAAGTGACAAGCATGAAAGAATATGATCACTTACAATCAGCTAGGTAAGTGACTATTAGCGTGTTACAAAAAAAAATCAAAGCCAATTTGACTGTTAGATAAACAACCAACAATTATTAAACGAGGATACAGTATTAATAGCGGTCATTTAATATTTTATAAATATATTAGTCTACCCATCTTTTATTTGTCTTACATTCAAAATTCTTTTTGACTTTTGTTTTCGATATGATTTGTTTATTTTACGCCAATTAATCCCATACACCCGGGGTTATACCTCTTTTTGCCAAAGTATCTATATGTGCTATGAGTTTGAAAATTTCAAATTTCAATTCTAAGAACTTGCTATCAAATTGTCGTTTATATATTAAAAGGATTTTGATAGACACTCATAACTCGTGGCAGAATATTTAAATTTGATTCGATATATCCTTGAGTTTTATTACAAATATACTGTAGAAAATTATAAATCAACGAATGTAGTAACGAAATAATTTACATTAATCGTTCTAATGTATAATATTAATAGGTTCTGGTGATTTTAACTCACATGCTTCTTATTTAAGAGTATTCTGATCTGGTGACTGAGTATGAGGTTTACTTTGCTATTTTAAGTTAAATAATTATATTTTATACTAACAAATGGTATATTTTATTTATGATAAATGCATTAAGAATTTATTTCATTACATTTTATAACCGGCAAGAAACTTCTCTTAAATTATTTATTTGTGAGAATGAGAGAATGTGAGAATAATTTGGAATCTAAGTAAAACGTGATATCAAAAATATAATAAAATAACTCTACCCATTACTAGTTCTATGATCCTCTTATATTCACAAGAGCGTAAAAGTTTCTAAGAACAGTAATTACTTAATGGCTTATTTTAATAGATAACACGTTAAAACTCGTCACAGCGAAGAATGTTGGTGTAAAACTGTTAAATTCCAGGTGAGCCCTTCCAGACTGTCATCAATAGCCCGGAGAGATGTTATGTATAAGTTCCTTATCATACAACATAAACACACTAAATAAGGGTTTTTACACGTTTCATGTGAATATAAATTCCAAACTAATTGTTTTAGCCAACTTTGAAGCAAAAATCTATCACTTATGATTTTTGTTTTTTTTTTTGTACAATATACATTCTTCTAATTTCTTAAATGTATATCTAAGTTGTATTGTACTTAGCCGAAGTAAAATGCGATAAATGACTTGAGATCATTGTCTGTGCAATTGTTTGAAGTTATAACATTTTGGCTGGTGCAGAATTGTGTTGCATGCAGGCGCAATTTCTACATAACTGTGCTATAATAATATAATTACGGAACAAATGTAACCTTAATACAAGTGCGACACGCGTAAATGTGATTAAATTATATGATATGTATTTGATAAAATCAAGATTACTTTTGAATTTTGTTACATTTCATTTCACATTCATTATTATACTAGTTATGTTACAATGTGGTTACATCGATATGTTTTTCTGTCATATAAATATATTTTTCAATATATAGTTAAATAAATATCTGTTAGTGCTAGTGAAGAGATAATGGACGTAGCCTTTTAAATTGAAAATGTTTTTCAATTGAACTGTATCCTATGATGCTATTATTTTATAATAGTATTACCTTATATAATTATGGAATAAAAAAAATCATCGACACGGGGAGAACTCGAACCTGCAAACCCTGGGAAACTGTAGATACCACGCCGTGGTCATACCAATACAGCAATCAGGTAGCTATACGGTTATCTATACTGGAAAATGTGCTAGTATTTTCGATAGAATCCTAATGAATATTGCCTCCAACAAGATTAAGGCTTTATGTGATCCCTTAATTCATACCGGCGGGTACCAACACGGTATTTTAATTAATAGACCTATAGAATGGTTACCCGGGGATCGCTTGTTTGACTCCTATCCTTGTTGAAGATTTTTTCATTCTAATACATCTCAAATAAAAATAATTTAGAATTGTCAAATTGTTTATTAAAGACACATTTTTAAACACATTTTTAGGATAAAAGCTAGGACTCAAAATATAAGTTAAAGCTGTTACTTCATTTCGTTAACAATGCCAGACCGCACAGGTCGGGCAACTATAACCTCTCGTTCAATTTACTGCTCGCCTTTGACTCTCTAATTACAAGAAATGCTCCTTTGCTGTATAATGAGTTATATTTTGTAGGCAATTTAAAATGGACACTTGTTTTGTTTCTTTTTATTATAAATTGAGAAAGAAAATTGTTGTTAGTCAGTCTGGGTATGATAATTAATTTCCTTTATGCTAATTACATTTAAAAAAAGGGGTTTTAATTTCAATAAACCTAATGAGGATATTTTTAGAAGGAAAATTAAATGAAGATCATCATTTTCTGAAGTTGTGCCTAAATATTATTATAATTAGTATATAGTTTCTTCTATTCAGCTATATAATATCTACCTCCACGATCTCTGAATGACTTTCTCCTGCAAACTTAAGAGTAATATCAAATATATTACTACATAAATGTTATATTGTTTGTTTATTATTTGTCATTAGATCAACGTGTACATGACAGACATGTCTAAGTATGGGAACTATAACTTCACGCTGTACACTTCCGACTCTGTTCTAAAGTTTCTATGGTGATCGACCAATGATCGTCTGGCATCCGCACCACCTCTCTCCTTGGCTGAGAAGTACTTCCAACTGAGATCTGAAGAACTCAATCCGCTCTGGGAGGTAGGTATTATTATGGTAATGGTGTTTAGCTTTGTTTATGTTACTTGAGATTATCCTCTTACTTTAATATATAAAGTAGTGAAACTTTGAGAATAGAGAATGGAAGAATGTCGTTCAAAAAACGAGCTTTCTCAACAACCTCAAGACAAATAGTTCCATTTTATTTTCCCAGTGCGGTCTTATTCTAGTTACTTTATTTTCTTAAAATGTCACTTTACATTCTTGATTACTATTTACGTTTAGATAGTGTTGTTTAAAATTATTTGATACAGTTTAGTTTAAACTGTATTAAATAATATGTTCGTATTTTAATATACGAGTACGTTTTAGTGTAAGTGATAATACAGAGAGTATGACCATTGTTCGGAAGTGAGTGCTACTTGAATAAGTACCGTATAAAAAAAAATTACATGTTCATTCAATTTCAATTACATCCAATCATTCAATACTGAAAATAATGCATTTATTTGTCTTATAATCTCAACGTATTTTAGTTTTTAGATGATTTGTTAAAAATAGTAAATACAATTTGAATGAAACAAAAATACAATACCACATTAGGCCTGAAAAATTATAAGTTAACATCTGAATTAGTGACAGTGTAATTATAAGGCATAGTGTTTCTGATACGGGTCGGTAGTCAGGTAGGTCGCAGTGTTATTTTTGAACGATATAAAATAATTTATACAATATTAATAAATTTTCTAAAAAACAAAAAAATTAAGTAATTGGTTAAAGACTTTTAATAAGAAATATACACATATATTTACTTTTCTTTCATTGTTGTTTGCTATTCTTTTTCAATAACTTTATTTATTTTACTTAGGGTTGAAATATTAGTAAAAAAATTCTGAAGATATTATTATAAGTAAGAATAATAGCTTAAGATAACAATTTTTTAACCTCGTTTTACAATATATTTAATAAATATTGAATCGCAAAGAGATTACAGTTTGCAATTTCATTCATTTTTAAATGTTTCGAGTCATTAATTTAGTTATTAAAATTAGTTCCCTCTTTGACTCACTCATTCGATCATTATTGTGTCACACACATACACACACAGTCTTAAAATGAATCTTTTTCATACATATCAACAGCACAAGTGCTTAATAAAAAAAAACAGTTTTTACATTCGCAACGTGATATAGGAATTTTATGACAAAAGGTTGCTATTTCATATTTCTGCATTTATTTTGATTTGCTATACTGCGAAGATCATCTAATAAATAAATAAATCGATTGTTGGGTGCAAAGTTTTTGGCAAACAAATGAAGCCGTTGCTTGATGCTTATTTGTTATTTTTCCTAACCGCTGATAGCTATGGAAGAGAAAAGTTTTATAAAGAAGTTATAACAAATAAATAATTTAGGTTTTGAATTAGTTTTTTGGTATTTTATCTATTGGTTCTATTTACGATCGTGATTGTAAGTAAGTTTTCTTATTCATAATTTGGCAGACAAGAAAAAAATAACATGTTAGTAATAAATATATCACTTATATAGGAATTTTAAATAGTGTATTTAGGGACAGAATCCCTGCTACGATGACCATCATGAAAGAATTTGGTCTAAATCCAAGTGGTGTTACACTTTATCAAAAGTTCTATTAGGACCACAAAAGACCGGCAGTATAGCGCTGAACAAGTTACTAGCGATGGAACCTTGTTTAATACCGACCTAATAATTACTTCAAAGGATTGGACTGCAAAGTATTTTTTTCTTCGTTTTTGTATTAAGTTCTAGTGTACAATTTAAATGAAATTTTAATAAAATAGTTACATTTTTAAGAACACAATTTCACAAAAATATTCCACATTTTTTATGAATAAAATATTTTGTTGACGTGAAAAATGTTTTCTTCGATTTGAATTTAAATTTATACCTAACATAACCTCTGTGGCTTACAGAAATCAACTTAATATTTTGGAACCTTTAATGTCGTTCTTGACGACGTGCTTCGCATTCAGGCTACAGCCATTATTCAGTGTATAATAAAGATAAATATATCGTTTTACGTACAATTTGACTATGCCTGGGATAATATATCAAACTCATGTGTTTTGATATGAAGGTATAACATGGCAGATATATGGATATATAATGTAGTGTTTATTCTTGTTGTTTGATATAAGATCTGTGCATCTGAGATCAAATATTGAAACTACAATAAATTTATAAATATTTCATAGAAGTGGAGAATATAGTAATAATACAAAAAAATATATTCTGGTTACATCTTTGGAATCTGTTATATTAATTATATTGCGAGTCAAGCATTGAAACTATATTAATTTTAATTGCAAATGTTTGTTTGGATCAATTCTGCCGTTAATGTTTACTAATCGAACCAAAATAGAGGTTGTAAAATACTGACGCCAATATTGTGGAAATGTTCGATCCCAATTCCATCAACATGGACTTTCTGGTTTACATAAATTGTATTCTTGAGTTCATATTGTATTTAATTATAAATATTTGTTTAACGTGCAATTCAAATAACTTGTTTGTTTGATGCCTGATATTTGAGAATAATACATAGTGTTGTACCGGTTTATTCATAGCATTTTGCAATAGGTTTTTGTGTTCAATTGTTATTCATGAATATTCGTTTTCAATTGAAGTATATATTTCTACATGTAAATGTATTTAAATTTCTTTCCTAATAATAATGTTGAAATATTTGAAACATATTAAATTTTTGACAAAATACCTTGTTGGATATTCTCTATACTTACTCGTATGTAAGATAACTTTTGTAACTAACATATCCAAGACCAATCATCAGACCAGATGCTAATAAAAATTGTACTTTATTTCGAAATTACTAACGGCTGAGGATGAATTTTCTTGCTTAATACGTTTTATTAAAAATTAAATTCATTTTACTATTTAAGTTATGTTGGTTTTTGTAAGAAAATGTAGTTCAACAAACAGAACTCGGATTGGTACAAATACAAGATTCACAATAATTATATAGTAGTTACTATATAATTATTGTGAATCTTGTAAAAAAAAAAGCTATTTTATAGTTTTCTTCAAGCTATACATACATGACTTTAATGAATACAAATTTAATATTTTTTTAGTAATTTCTGGTTAGTAATAAACCTTTTTTAAATATTAATGATAACACAGGCACACAAAAAAAAAAAACGTAATGAACCAGAGGGGAGACCCCATTATTCCTAGGTTTTTGGGATTGCTGAAACCGAATATGACAATAAAAACTAATTTTAAATGCCAGTTTTCCCGCTAGCACCCCCTTACTACCTCTTAAGGGGTGAAAATTGAAATTTTTGTAAAAAATCAAGATAGATGTGTCTTTCTACGTTTTTTGGGATGCTGAAACTGAAAATGATAACTAAAAATAAATTCATGACCACTATCACCCCCTACCATCCCTTACAGGGGGTGAAAATTTCATTTTTTTCTATAAAATCAAGACAGATGTGTATTTCTACGTTTCTTGGGATGCTGAAACCGAAAATGATAACTAAAAATAAATTTATGACCACTATCACCCCCTAATACCCCTTACAGGGGGTGAAAATTTCAATTTTTCTATAAAATCAAGATAGATGAATATTTCTACGTTTTTTGGGATGCTGGAACCGAAAATGATAACTAAAAATAAATGCATGACCACTATCACCCCCTTACTACCCCTTAAAGGGGGTGAAAATTTCAATTTTTCTATAAAATCAAGATAGATGTGTATTTCTACGTTTTTTAGGATGCTGGAACCGAAAATATGTGAATTTCTATGTTTTTCAAGATGCTGAGAGAAAAAATGATTATAAAGTATATGGTAACCTTATTGTATGCCTATATTTGTTATTATGATACTAAGACTGAATCATGATTTTTGTCCTATTCTTAACAAGTTGTTTCATTTTTTGTTTTTTTTTTTGCTTTCTATTTAATTCTGTTTATACTGTTATCCATCCGGCAGTCTTGTAAAACTCTTAAAAGATGCTGAACTTAATTCTATGCCTCCAAAATAGAAAGGTTACTATTTTTCGGCCAATTTAGGAGACTACAGTGAGGAGCAAGGTGAAAGGTTCCATCAGACAGGATCTTAAGACAATGGAACAGCGCTATCAGGGTAAATGGGATGTCAATATGTTAGCACACTACTGTTGGAATTTAAAAAGAGATTTGCCAGAACAGAAAAGAACCAATAAAAGGAAACCACTTAGAAGAACTTTTGACAACAAGAGAGTTCGTTATCGTAGAAACAGGTAGACGCTGGATAGTGAGAGGCAAGGGGACTCACTTTAATCCAGCACTCCAAAAGGGAACAGAAATCTACTACGTCCACGCCGTTGTTCCTGGGTTACGCTAAGAATAGAATTAAATCATGAATATATATCAGATACTTCTGATCGATAAAGCATTTGAATTTCTAATATAAGAGCTAAGAGTAACTTCAAACTAGTTTGGTAAACATGTCATTTACTGTAAATCGTCAAAATTTCTTCATACATCTTGATTTTATACAAAATTGAAACTACCACCACCCCCTCCCCCCCGTTAGGGGTAGTTAGGGGGTGGTATTGAGTAAAAGAGGTATCAAATTCACTTTTGGTTGTCATTTTCGGTTTCATTATACCAAAAAACGTAGAAATACACATCTGTCTTGATTTTATAGAAAAAAATGAAATTTTCACCCCCTGTAAGGGATGGTAGGGGGTGATAGTGGTCATGAATTTATTTTTAGTTATCATTTTCGGTTTTAGCATCCCAAAAAACGTAGAAAGACACATCTATCTTGATTTTTTACAAAAATTTCAATTTTCACCCCTTAAGAGGTAGTAAGGGGGTGCTAGCGGCAAAACGGGCATTTAAAATTAGTTTTTATTGTCATATTCGGTTTTAGCGATCCCAAAAACCTAGGAATAATGGGGTCTCCCCTCTGGTTCATGACGTTTTTTTTTTTTTGTGTGCCTGTGTAATTGTAAAAGAAAATGCTGTATATACTTTAAATGTTACAGATTTTGATCTTCAATTAAATTAAACCGCGCTAGCATAAACTTTTTTATGAGTCTTTAATGTTTGTGCAACAGTAATCTTAAGATTTATTACATTCCTAACTGTTACCCGAGAGTTTTTATTTTATATAAATAATTTCTATTCTTGAAGTTAAAAGTAACTGTGGTTTATTTTTTTTAGTTATTATGTATGTCTAATAGTAAATCAAACCTTAATCCTTTCAACTCTTTAAGTCAACTAAATAAACATCGAAATAAAAAGGAAATTCTAGACACTAATCATACATAACTGTATTCTGTTCAAAAGAAAACACTAAACTGAAGTAAAAGTCAATTAGTTGTTTTAGTATGTATAATAATTTAAGACAATTACTTTTACCAGGTACTTAAACCTCTTTTCTCCTAGTCAAAGCAACAGCACTCAGATAACATTCGGGTCATTACCTTCGAGGAGACATTGTACCAAGACGAACGTACGTACACTTTGCTTCCCAATGACCAAATCGTCGCCATACTTATATCACCTTTTAAACGGTACGATAAATATATATAGTTAATATGTGTATGTCTATAATACATTTTTAATGTTTGTAGTTTAAATTTTATTCATTTGGATTAATTAATATATAGGTCAGAAATAACAAGAAGAAACAATTTTACTTCAGTTCTTTGTAATATTTTTTTTATATGTGAATATACTTATAATAAATCTGTAGAGAGGTCAATTCTGTACATGAAATATATTTACAAAATAAGTAGCAGGGGGTGATTAGTGTTCGATACTGATGCCAAAAATGCAGTTAAAAAAATTTTTGTCTGTCTGTCTGTCTGTCTGTCTGTTTGTATGTTATTTATAGAAAAAAAAACTACTCGACGGATTTTAACGAAACTTAGTACAATTATTCTTTATACTCCTGGGCAGGTAATAGTATACTTTTCATCACACTACAATGAATAGGAGCAGAGCAGTGAAAGGAAATGTTGAGAAAATGGGAGAAGTTGCTTGATTTTTTAAGCTTCCGTCGCGTGTGCAGCCTTAATGGTTAGAGCTACATAGAAACTATGTATAACGGAAATATTCTACATAAAAATACACGAAAAATATTCCAAGACAGCATATATCTACCTTTTATAGTTAACTCACAATAACACGCATAACTCTCGATAGCTTAGCAGTTCGGAGATTTCTTATTATATTTGTTTACTTTTACGTTTATAAAACCAATAATGCTCACCATCATTCCTAATTAAAAAAAAAATAAACATTAGCACCAATTCAATAAAAAAAGAATCATTGAAATCGGTATAGAAACACCAAACTTATACTTACTTACATGAAATACGCCAACAAGACATCGCGCGTGAATAGTGAATCAAGCTATAAGGATTATTTTTGCGTAACGGTTGCCGCGCTCGACGGGGCTCGCGGCGGCAGAGTATAAAAGGGGCGGGAGGCGAGCGCAAGCGTCATTCAATATTTGGCTGTTGATGCGTTCAGAGTGTTGAACTTTATTGACAGACAATAATTGTTATTTTATAAACCGTGCTTATCAGCGCGACTTTTTGTCTTTAAATAGTTTATTTTAATTTCTTTTGTTGTTATTTTCTAAATTAGTTTTAGTTTTGTTTAAATTCTTAACTATTAATAGTTCCTATTTTTTTTTTTTTTTAAGTAGATTTAGATTCGATTTTTAGATTAGATAATAGATAGATAGATTAGATTATTGTTAGATTTTTAGTTACTGATAGGTTAGTTTTGGGCATTTTATGTTTAGTTTTTTTTGTATTGAGTAGATAAAAGCGTAGGTAGGTACTTTTATTAATTATAGTATTCATAGGTATTTTTTATTTATTTTTAAGTGAAGTAGGTATAGGTAGATATTGCCTACTATCTACCTATACTGCACACGTGTTTTAGCTTTATTTTCATTTCTTTTTTTTTTGTACCTAAGTTGTAGGTAGGTAGGTACATGTTTCTTAGTTTAATTCTATTAGAATATTAGGTATTTAAGTTTAAATAGGCACTTAGATTTATATTTTTTTATTATATAGCAGCTGTACTTAGAACATCTAAGGTTTTTTTTGTATTAGCATAGGTACTTTGATTAATTACAGTAGTTGTAGGTATTTCTTATTATTCATTTTTAAGTGAAGTAGGTAAGTGTAGATAGTATTGCACACGCATTAAGTATAGCTTTATTTTCATTTTTTATTCTTTTGTAATTTGTAGGTACCTACGTACATATTTATAATTCGATTAGAATATTATTTTAGTTTTAATAGGCACTTAGATTTATATTCTATTTATTACATACTTAGCTATAGTTAGGACCTCTGACGTAAGTTTTTTGTTGGGTAACTAAATAGAATTTAAGTTACCGTCGATTAAAAATAAAATAAACGATCCCACCTAAAAAACGACCATCTTTATCTCGAACTTCGAGTCAAGCTAGGAGAATGAGAATGACGCGTTCTCAAGAATCGGAAGAGGAAAGAGCACATCGGTTAAACTCTATGAGAGTTAGTGCCTCAACATCTCGAGCTAATGAAAGCTCTCCAGAAAGAGAGATGCGATTAGCAGCTGAAAGAGCGAGACGAGCTACAACACGGGCTTCTCAAAGCTCTTCTCAACGAGAGCTAAGGCGTTCCATTGACCGGGAACAACATGCGTTATCCCGAGAAGCTGAAACTGCTTTACAACGAGAATTGCGACTCACAGCTGACCGCGAACGGCATACATTATCTCGCGAGTCTGAAACCTTCACTGAGAGGGAATTACGGCTTACAGCTGACCGCGAACGTCATATTTTATCTCGCGAGTCCGAAACCTTCACTGAGAGGGAATTACGGCTTACAGCTGACCACGAACGTCATATTTTATCTCGCGAGTCCGAAACCTTCACTGAGAGGGAATTACGGCTTACAGCTGATCGCGAACGTCATATTTTGTCTCGAGAATCTGAAACTTTTACTCAATATCAAGACCGTTTGACAAATGATAGGGCGCACCATAACATGATTCGATCTCTTGAAGATGAACATGAGCATGAACAACGACTAGAGTCGGGACGCGATTATTACAATTCTTTGAGACAAGAACAATTGATTACTTTATCTAATGAAAGATTAAGAATTGAAAATATTCGGTCGCTTGAAACAGAAGAACAGCGAGAGGCCCGTCTTACTGCAGATAGATTTCGACATGGTCTTAATGACTTAGATATACACGTGGTAGATCAATCTACAAATTCGGTGGCGTGGTCCGATAAATATAAAAGTGGGTTTGCTTATAACCTCACAATTGATTACAGATCATCTTCTGAAATAGGCGATATGAACGTAGTATGTTCCTTTTGTAATGCTTCGAAGTGGAGGAAGGAGTCTGCTGGTTTCTGTTGTTCTGGAGGTAAAATAAATTTGCCTTCGTTCGAAGACCCACCGGAACCTTTAAAATCACTACTTTTAGGGGAACATTTGCAATCCAAACAGTTTTTAGATAATATTCGCACTTATAATAGTGCATTCCAAATGACATCCTTTGGTGCTAAACAAATCTCAGAAGGCCCTTTCATGCCTACTTTTAAGGTACAAGGTCAGGTTTACCATTTGATAGGGTCCCTTTTGCCTGAAGAACAACCTAAATTTCTTCAAATATATTTTGTATCCGATTACAACGAACAGTCGAATATAAGAAATCAATATTTTCCGAATTTAAATACTGAACTCATTTCACAACTTCAGAACATGTTACATCAGGTTAATTCGTACGTATGCAGTTTTAAATCGGCATTAGAAGCCCTTTCTCAAGATGGTAATAACAATTATAAAATTGTTATAAATGCCGATAAGCGTCCAACTCAGGAACACCCTGGGCGTCATAACGTTCCATCCACGAATGAAGTTGCTGTAGTACTGGTCGACCAGGAATGTGATAGGCGTGATATCGTTATACGTTCCAGAGACAATCGTTTGCAACGTATTTTCGAAACCCACAGGGCTTACGACAGTTTGCAATATCCTATGATATACTGTCGAGGGGAAGATGGTTATAATTTCGCTGTATACCAAACCGATCCGCGCACAGGCGCACCTAATTATAATAAAAAGGTGTCATGCCTTCAATTTTATTGTTACCACCTGCAAGTGAGACGGAATAGATTGGTATACTTTCAACGTTTTCGTGGCTTATTTAATCAGTTTATTGTTGACATGTACGCAAAAATTGAAACCGAAAGATTAGTTTATATACGATCTAATCAAAGGCAGCTGCGCGCTGAAGAATACGTGCACCTTCGCGATGCCATGCAGCAAGATAACGATACTGTGAATATGGGTCGTTTAGTTATTTTACCCTCTTCTTTTACTGGTGGTCCACGCTACATGCATGAACGTACTCAAGACGCTTTTTGTTACGTAAGAAAATATGGACGTCCCGACTTATTTGTTACTGTAACTACCAATCCCAAGTGGGATGAAATCACTCGGGAGCTTCTTGAGGGTCAGGCACCGCATGACCGCCATGATATTATTGCAAGAGTGTTTCATTTAAAATTAAAATCAATGATAGATCTTCTTACCAAAGATAACATTTTTGGAGAAGTATTGTGTTATATGTATAGTGTTGAGTGGCAAAAACGCGGCTTACCTCACGCACATATCTTGCTTTGGTTAAAAGATAAGGTTCGACCTAATGATGTAGACAGATTAATCAGTGCTGAAATTCCAGATCCGACTGCAGATCCCCTGTTATACGACATTGTTAAAACTCATATGATACATGGTCCATGTGGTGCATTTAACGCAAATGCTCCTTGCATGCAAGACGGTCGTTGCACTAAAAGGTATCCAAAAGCATTAGTGGATGAAACTGTAACAGGACATGATGGATACCCATTATATCGTCGCCGTTCAAGAGACAATGGTGGTTTTACTGTTGAAAAGCGAATGTCTGGACAACAGGTTACTTTAGATAATAGGTGGGTCGTTCCGTATTCGCCTGTATTGTCCAGAGCATTTCAAGCTCACATAAATGTAGAAATGTGTAATAGTGTAGAGTCAATTAAATATATTTGTAAGTACATTAACAAGGGCAGTGACCAAGCTACGTTTGCGTTAAGAAATGAACATGATGAAGTTACTAGATTTCAGTCAGGCAGATATATCAGCTCTTCAGAAGCTGTGTGGCGGATCTTAAGTTTTAATATTCACGAAAGATATCCACCTGTGACCCATCTGGATGTTCATCTGGAAGGCGGTCAACGTATATATTTTAACGCCGAAAATGTTACAGAACGATTAGAGAACCCTAGACTTTATTGGCATTCTTTCGACTTTGCCAAACTGATAATTTCGCAAAGTCTCTTTTGTATGAAGAAGTTCCATCGTATTATACCTACGATAAACAACGAGGTGTCTTTAACCGTAGACGCCGAGGCAGGCCTGTAGATGGCGAGACAGGTATTTTCAAAGAACATGTTCTTGGTAGAGTGTATACTGTTCATCCTAACAACGCAGAGTGTTTTTATTTGAGATTATTATTACATACAGTGCGAGGACCAACATCATTTATAGATTTGAGAAAAGTAGACGATGTTGTTTATCCAACTTATCATGCAGCTTGCCAAGCGCGTCATTTGCTTGAAAATGATCATCATTGGGATGACGCTTTAGCAGAATCCTGTGTTAGTGATAATCCACGACGGTTACGCCATTTATTTGTAACATTACTCACATTTTGTAATTTATCTGATCCTGTCCAATTATGGGAAAAATATAAAGAAAAATTTGCAGAAGACTTTCTTCGGAATTTATCTCACAATAATGAAGGCGCAACTAATGATAATTTTCGAGATCTGGCTATAAATCAGTGCTTATTAGCTCTTCAGGAAGACTTAACAGCAGTAGGCGGTAAATCACTTTGTGAATATGGTTTGCCAACGCCAACCTCAGTCGGAGAGGTTACCAATAGGGAATATTCCGCAGAGATTGGTTACAACCCAATGGAACTGCTGGTAACATTAGAAAACGGTGTCCCAATGATGACTGCAGAACAACGCTTAGTCTATGATCGCGTGTGCGAGAGTGTGCAGAATAATTTAGGAACAATATGGTTTTTAGATGCACCTGGAGGAACTGGGAAAACTTTTTTGACTAAATTAATATTAGCTTATGTTCGAAATCAGCGTAAAATCGCTCTTGCCGTGGCTTCATCAGGTATAGCTGCAACATTGCTACCAGGAGGTAAGACTGCTCACACTATGTTTAAAATACCAATTAATTTAGATCACACGGAAAGTCCAACCTGTAGTATTTCAAGAAATAGCGACAAAGCTAAGGTATTGCGTGAGTGTAATTTAATCGTATGGGATGAATGTACGATGGCCCATCGAAAAGGAGTAGAAGCAGTAGACAGAACTCTAAGGGACATAAGACAAAATGATCGACCAATGGGCGGTATTACGGTTTTATTTTGTGGTGATTTCCGACAAACCTTACCGGTAATACCACGGGGAACCCGAGCTGATGAGATTAGGGCTTGCCTGAAAAGCTCTTATTTGTGGCGTGATATACAATCGGTGCATTTGACTATAAATATGCGAGTGAGAACTGGAGACAACGCAGATAATCGTGAATTTTCTGATACATTATTGAAGATTGGTGAAGGTACCTATCCACAACTACACCAAGGAAAACTTATTCTGACACCTGAGTTATGTTGTATAGTGCAATCCCAACAACATCTTATATCTTCGGTTTACGGTGACATAACAATTATATTAAATAGGGACAATTCTTGGCTTTGCGAAAGGTCCATTTTGACTCCTCGCAATGACCAGGCATCTGAAATTAATAATAAAATACTGTCTAATATACAGGGAGAAAGCAAAGTTTATAGTTCAATAAATAGAATGGTTGATGAACAAGAAGCCACTAATTACCCGATAGAATTTTTAAATTCTTTAAGTATGCCTGGACTACCTTCTCATATAATTTGTTTAAAAATTGGCATACCGATAATTCTGCTCCGAAATTTAAGACCACCTCAACTTTGCAATGGAACTCGGCTAAAAGTAACCCAGTTGCAACAAAATGTAATCGAGGCTCAAATTTTAACAGGTTGCGGTGCAGGAGAAACTGTCTTTATTCCCAGAATTCCCATAATACCAAATAATTTTCCATTCCAATTTAAAAGAACGCAATTCCCAGTATCGGTTTGCTATGCCATGACTATCAATAAAGCTCAAGGGCAGACTTTTCGTGTTGCTGGAGTAGATCTCGGTGTTAGCTGTTTCTCGCATGGTCAATTATACGTCGCTCTTTCCCGGGTTAGCAATTCTAGGAATCTTTACGTTCACGTGCCGGACGGGTCGACTCTTAACATAGTCTACCCAGAAGCTTTGCGCTGAAACATTTTAATTTGATCTAAAAATATTAGCAATATATTATCTTAATAAAAAACAAGGAGTTACACGCTGACCGAGTCGTGGGTATAGCGTGGGTATATTATAATATTCTGCGGTTACTTATATTTTTCAACAGTTTTGTGGATTGGCATATTATATTACTATTGCCCTTCTAAAATACGAAAGTGAATCTGCCTGTTACGTCAAAACTATGAGGGAGGACATCTGCTAATTTTTTTTCGAAAAACGACGGAAACGCGGACGAAGTCGCGGGCAAAAGCTAGTATGTAAATAATATCTAAAGTAATAATCAGTGTTATTAAATATTTTATATTTTCTAAGGCGGCATACACATCGAAATAAATTCTCTTTCATAATAATGTTATATCCAAAGACACAGTTTAAACAGTTAATTTACGTTATTCTTTAGTAATTAAAATAAAAGTAAATAAATAACCGAGCCGATTGCCTGGTATTAAAAAAGTTTATTTGAGAGAAATGTAGAAAATTAATAGCATACCTCAATACTGCTACCCAACTACTTCCGCCCTTATATTTTTCCTAAGAGTATATAAATACACATTTTTGATTCCTTCTCACCTCCCCGTAATGTTATTGAACCGATTGAGTTTTCATTAAAATTTTTATATTAAAGTTTACATAAAACTGTTTACGTTTTAATAATCTGCGGCATTTAGTTCGTTATAAGTTATTACGATAATTTCTTTAGAAGGGAGAAAATAATACCGTATTTTTTGTACAATATAAAAATGTAACTTCAATATTTCCTTCAGAATCAAGAGTTGGTTTCCCCTGATTCCATTTACTTCACTCAATGCGCTACATTTATTTTAAGTTAAGTACAGAAAAGTAAATTTTCTGAAATTATTATTTTATGGTCAAGGTAATCATGTTCCTTGTCAAATTTTCAAATTATGATTAAGATAAATATTTTTTTTTATAATTAATTATAATACTATAATAAATGTCGTAAATAAATATTATGACACTTATAAGCTTTCAGTGATCTTATAGTGTTTTGTTACGAAATAGGTTAGTCAAGACGATTCTTTTTGTTATTCATTTATTGTTAAACAGAGTATGGTGGCTTTTAATGTCCGTTGTTTATGGTTTTAAAATTTTATACAGTTCAATGTGCTTATTAGTAACTAAAATCCAAAACGAAATAGTTTGAATCACAACAGATATTATTGTATTTATATTTATTTATTTTATTTATTTATCTTCAAGCCATATCCCTTGCGGGGTTGCCAGAGACGACGGAGCGCCATACACTACGGTCCCTGCATACCTCTTTCGCCTCGGCCACAGACATCAACCTCTTCATACATGCCCTCCGGGGGGTCCTCGTGCTTTTTACGTGACGTTCCTCCAGTATCATAGATACTGTGTTTTCGAAGGTCACTCGAGGCCTCCCCCTCTTACTGCTCACTTTTCCTATATAAATCTTTTATACCATTCTTTTATCACTCATTCGTTCGATATTATTGTGACAATTAAAAACGATTTTAAAGTGAACAAGAAATAAGTAATAAATGTATATATTTATTTTTAGTGAATTGTTTAATTTAAAAGGTATTTCTAGCATAAGAAGATTGCTTTACTTGCGCTTTGCATCCAGATACAATTCTACGCTAACTATATATAGTAAATACAAGAGCAAAGGTCACACGTGTGCACTTAGTAGCTACTGTTTACTCTTTAGTTTTAAACGTTGAACTGTTGAAATGAGAATATATTTTCTTTTTATGGAATATTTTAACATTATAGAAATTATTGTTTCATATTTATTTTTTATTATAAATTATAGTTTTGTGATTCTGAATTTATAATAATTTATTTAAGCGGATGATTCTAATTAATTATGCTACAGTACGCATTTTTTCATTAGTCCATAACTCGTTGGATCTCGGACTCGATGATGAATGATGACATCGGTGTGGCCTTACGATTGTCTATAGATATTTGGTTTTCATAGTTTAAAAACAAGTTGAATTTTTAATTATATATATCAAGGATCAGTTTAAAGCTCGATTTTTAATATAAATTTATTGTGTTAGAATGGAACTTTTCCTTAACATAGTTATTTACGTAATTCTAAACCAATGAGCTCGTTAAACTTTCTTATTGATGTTACAATCGAGTTAAAAAGTTTCATCTATTAAAGGACTGATAATTATTTCTAATGTATAATTTTTAAATGCGTTCTAAATAAGACAGTAATATTACCACTTATTTTATCAAATGATTTAAGTGTCGGTAATTTTTATATAAACCAATCCTTAATTTTTAACCTTAAGTTTATGATAGATGGCATCATGATGATCTACTGAGGTGAAGTACTCATAATATAATGTAGAATATTATCTTACTTACTTGAATTTCTGAAAGGTAACTTGCAAAATGTATAGTTAAACCTAATAGTATTTAATGGTGTTTTTTATTATTTTTTTATAACGTAGGAAGCGCTTATTTCAACTTTTTTTTTAAACAAATCCAACAAATGTATAGTTTGTAACAAATTAATTAATAATAGTTAATAAATAAACAAAAGTAATAACATTCACCTTTACTTTGAAGCGATTGAATATTACTCTGCAATTTAATCAATAACATTGAAGATACTATGCAAGATGTATTGTTAGTTACATACATACACATGTACACGTCGATATAATATAGGTTCTGTAATTAAGTGCACTTCAATAATTGATAATATCACATATTTGTGTAAATATGCGTTACCGAAACCGAAAATTGCCTATTATTTATTATAATAATAAAAACGGTTTATTAAGCTACTACAATGCTTTCAGTATAAATGCGTTATACGAGTATATACACATTGCAGCTCCATTAGAGACAATGCTTTTCAGTTTGTCTCTGTTATAAAAAAATCGTCTGGCTTTCAGTTATGAATGAAGTTTCAGTCAACCGTGTTCCAAAATGATGTTTTTGTATGTTAAAAATTTGGGATGTTAAAAAATATATATGATGACTTTGTTTATAACATTCTATATTTCCTTAACGCAATAGTAAATGTGTCCTGTTTGTCTTTTTTAATAATAATTATCTTTTCTATTATTCAAAATAATAATTTTGAATAGAATGCTAGAAACTTCTAGTAACTTCTTCTTCTTCTTCGGGTAACTACCCGATTCCGGCTTAATTAACGTTTTCGGAGATTGTTTACAGTTGAAATATAGTCAATTGAGTAACTAAATAAGATTCAGGTTTTTAAATACTACAATGAGAGACCACCAGAATTTCTAATATGAAAAATTTAGGAATTTTATTCCGCTTTGCTTAGGAATATATTACAATGGCATAATTTAAATAGTTCTCACTAATTACTTAATTTGGATTCTTTATTTACATGTAGATTAAACTGCTGTACTTTTTACCATCATACCTACCATCAATGGGAATCTGATTAAAAACGGTTTAGTATATTTACATTGTACCTGAATACAAGTCATCTTTTTGATATTAACCTAATTTTGGGTCGGCACAGTATGTTTTTTCTTTCCATACTCTCCTGTTACTCGTCATCTCTGTAAACCCTTCCTTGTTCTCCATATCGCCTTTTACGCAATTCATTCATCTTTTCCTTCAACCATCCTTGACCTCTCCATCCCTCCAATTCCATAACTATTACTCTTATACCTCAACTTTTTTCTGTTACTGGCGGTACTCTTAAGCCTACTCCTACTCCTAATATATTAATTTCTTATCCTATCCCTTCTTGTCACGCCTCATATCTATCTTAACATTCTCATCTCCGTTACAAGCAAACGCTTTTCATCTATCGGTATCTATCGGTAGTAACGGTAGAGACACCGCTTTCATAGTATGTGACATGAGCTTTATTCTGCGATAACTATTTCAGTCTTGTATATCACCCTTATTTTTATAAATGCACTAGAGAATTATTGCACCATTCGTCGTGGGTCACTTCTTCATGCAACAACTTATTGAAAAACAAAGTCAGCCACTTGTCATTTAACACATTACATACCTCCAATGTTATCGCATCCAGTCCTACAGCTTTTTTATTCTTCATATCTTGTCCAACCGCTTTCACTTAATCATTGGTCACCTCCTTTACTAAACTTGTATTTTCTGGCCGGTTTTTCAAAATTCCATTCCAGTGATTTTCTTCATTCATCAATGTTACAAAATATACCTTCCATCTTTCTTTTATGTCCTCATCTACCATCAACACCTTTCCAGTATCATCTTTTATTGCATTTTACATATCACAAACATTATTATTTTTACGCTTTGATATACGGTAGTGTTTCTTTTGTCCTTTCGGAAACACTAGTGACTCATATAACTCCTCCTGCGACTCAGCTTTAGCGATGGCTACAGCTACTTTTGCTCTCTTCCTACATCTTTTATACAGCATTTTATATTTTACACCACTCATATCTAAAATTTTATCAACCACTTTTTTTTCTAATTTAGTTGCACATTTTCCTTCTCTAACAAATACCATTTTATTTTAGGTGGCGGTCGATTCATAAACATATTTGTATGCACTAGATATTTAATTTTCATGATAGACTACTCTACGCTGGGAGACTGGGAGCTTTTATTTCTCCTTATTAAGAAATAATTAATCTAAGTCATATGGCGCCTACTTTTATATGTGATTAGATGTTCTTCTTTCTTTTTAACCAAGTATTGGATATAGCCAAATCGAAGGCTAGAGCGGCCTCCAGCAAGGCCCCACCCTCATTTTTCAGAACATCCATCATCACAAAATCAAAATCCTCCCAAATCTCTTTCATCCTATCATCACATCAGGTTTGAGGAGCATACACACTTAATACAATAGGAATTAAACCTTTAAACATTATTTTCACAGCAAAATTTACCGACTCCACCCCAGTCACACACTCTTTTAATTGCTCATCAGGCACAATTCCGACACCATTCCTTTACCATCATTCTCGCAATAATAATAATACTAGTATTCTTCACCAATCTCTCTCGTTTTTTATTAATTTCATTTCAACTCCTGTAATCATGCTACATTTCTTCGTATTCTCTTCAACATGTCCGCAATGTCACTTCCTATTCCAGTCATCGTACCAACATTCTAACTTAAAAACCTCAGTCTGACATCCCTTTGTTTCCAGGCTTGCTTCTTGCGTAGCACCGGTATTACCAAACTGCTAAAAGATTTGGTTTTGTTTTACGCTATACTGATGCCAACCCTCCTTGCGTTACCCAACAGGATTATAGGTATAGTTTATATATATGTACAAAGGAATCTAAATTTCACAATTTTTTTACGTATGTACATATGTGATTGAAATTTAAAAAGGAAAAAATATATAATATGGTAGTATTTGATATGTATCCTAGAATATTATTTAACACAAAGATCTTATTCTAAAATTAAGATATATTAATATTAATTGTTGTGAGTTAAATATAAAGTAAAATATATTATTTAACTCCTTTTTAGTTTCATAAAGGCTATAAAATTATTAACAATCTTATACCTTATACTTATGACAAAAACAATACAGACCTTGACGGAGCATATTAAAAAGTTAAACTAGCTGTGAAACGTTCAAATGAAATGGTATTAAAAAGGTAAAAGTTTAATCGACTCATAGGGATTCTAGGATTTTATAAGCATAGTATAACATATTTACCGACCATTTTTATTTACTAAGACTGTTTTCGATTTTTTAAATAGTTTTCGTATCTTGAGACCGTTTTAGTTTTTTGAGCTACAGGTCCTCGCCAATATTTTTGAAAAAAAACATTATTAACAACTGTTGACATTATAGTAAAATTGGAAACATTGTGGTGATCAAAAACGAAAACACCAATACCAATCTTGATGTACCAGAACAATCTTTATCCTAATAATGTATTACTGGGCGAATGCAAGATAAGTAGATGTAATTGCTAAATTTGTGGACCCGTTCCTCTTTTATTATCTAATTAGTTAGTTTTTTTTCTAAAATGACATTGGTATTTTGGTGAATAGTTTGTTATTATATTACAAAAAAAAAACAACAGCAGAGCAGTAGTAGTACTTTTATTTAGAAACTATTACAATTATGCTGTTATAATAAAATAAAAAAAACAGAGCTTATAATCAATTGAGCTAATAAATGATACATAAGTCATACTTAGTTTAATTTGACTATGAGTTAGCAAATAATCTGTAAGGCAATTTTATTATCCTAGACTTTTTATAATCTTTATCATGACTAAAATGTTAATTAAATAAAAAATCTATGATATATCACCTGGTAATTTTACAATCTAATCTGGTTAAGCTGTAACTTTTTAATATAATTTAATACTAATACAAAATTTTGAACATCCATCATAAAGTTAAGTGAAGCACATTTAGAAATGTTTTTTTAAGCCTTAATTTGATTTCGAAATCAAATTTCTTGAAAGGTGACGTATATACTTCCCACAGTTAAGTAGGTTAAATTAACTGCAGTACAGATATGGTTGCTATAGTCAGAGACATAATTAATTACAAGAACAGTTCTGAAATAAATATTGTCATTTATTTAATTATTTAATATTTACACCAAACTACTACCTTATATATAAATATACATATAACATACAATTTGGTAACAAACTCGCTTAGTAGGGTATTTTTAAAGTTTGCAAAACAAGGCTTAGCTTTTGACAAGAACAGAAAACTTTCACCGCATTCGACTATCAAAACCACAACGTGCTCGTATTAACAACGGAAAATATTTGGTAGTAGAAAAAAACTACCGTTAGGATATGCTTATGCGTTACACTTGTCGATCGTCTAAACAACTATATAAACTATAAACTATGTCATATAAATTTTTAGGATAACCATACATTAAAGATATCTAAGATGAGAAGATAATGTTATAAAGCCTATAAGATAGTATTTTTTTATAATAAGAGAAATAATACTATATATATTTATATATATGTGACAAATATAATTATAGTTTAACAATATTAACTTTAGCTGGAAGGTGATCAGAGTGTAGAATTTGTTTTATCTTATGTCGTGATTCCATTTTTCTACGTAGGTATATTTCAACTGCTTTTAATAACAGCAAAAATCTTTATAAACAGCATCGAACTAGATTTGTTGAAAATTACAATTTGTTTACTTTAGAGTTAAGTTTAGCTCATCTTTAGCTGGGGAATACTTCCAGAAATATGCTTAAATAATAAAATGCAACATAAAAATATTTTATTTAAAACTTCTTGTACAATTCTCTAATAAGGTACAAAGTTGGAATCACGTGTTGCCTCCAGCGCTCGTTATGTACAATTCAATGCCAGAAGACGAAGTTGTAAAAACTGAAAAGAACTTCCGATACGAAGTAAATTTAACCAAATGTATATATATTTTAATTATATGAGTCCGTCTTCCGTCCGTGCAAAATAAACATGTGGCTTAGAGTGGTTTATATTTCTTAAAAGAACATTAAATATCATAGTTATCGAAATCAGTTGTTAAGTTCTATTTGGCTCAGTGAGGTAATATTAGCACACGCTAAGATTGAAATTAGAAAAATATTTTTTTGCTAAATAAGTAAAAATTTTCCTTGTACGTAAAATTTTTCTTCTAAGTTTACAAATAGCTTAATAATGAAATGCTGCAACTTAAAAAATTGCAACGTTTTACGACAACAAATTAACCATTAGATATTTATGAAGTTGTTGGCTAGAGATAAACATTGCTATGTTTTATTTTTAGTTCAATCTTCTGCCGCCAAAATTATTACCCGATTACTTTCAGTAACTCTTGGGATGATACGGTGGCAAACTAAAAAAAACATTTAAATAAAATACTCTTTATTATTTTATACAATAATACTGACTTTTTTTTTACTCTTACTTACTCTCACTCTTGCACGAAAGGATATACAACTAGGACATACCATACCATGTTATGAGTAATATGGTATGCATAGAAAAATATAATGAACACTGCATCAAGTGAATTAAAAAAAAATCTTTTTCTTTATGTAATTTTTTAAATTGGATCTAATAATTAATAATTTAATAATTAATATTCAACGAACTATAACTTTGCAAATATAGTGTGATATTTGAAATGTTTACGGTTTTTTTTTGTAGTAAATTTTTATGTGCCAGAAAATCAAGACCGCCTTTAAATAATTGTTATTAATGATTCAGCCTTTAAATAAATATAATGATAGATTTTATATGATGTAAAATAAAAAATATATATTTATTAAGATTTATGTCTAATTTTAATAAATAATAAACATTTAATAATCATCGCATTATGAAAACAATTAATGGTGGTAGTATTGAGGAGCGGGAGCAGCATAGACAGGAGTCTTGACAAGAAGGGGTGCTGCCTTGATGAGAGTGGGGGCAGCGGTGGGAGCGGTGTTGTGTACTACTGCGTTGAAGCCGTTGTGGTCGTCAGCGCTGTACTCCACGGTCCTGACTGAACCATCAGCTTCATGGAAGGAGTATGATCCCTTCACGACATCACCATCGCGAGACTCTTGCTGTTGCTTGTTGTCACCGCTGTGTCCATCAGCCACGGAGTAAGAGTACTCGTATTTAGGATGGGCCTAAAATGGTATAATTAATTGTAAATAGCTATTATTTGCGTATTTCGAAACAAATAGCTATAAAGGTTTTGAGATCTTACAATTTCTTCAGGTTGAGCGATAACTTTGGCAATTGGGGCGTGGTAGGCGACGGGGGCAGGGGCAACGTGGTAGGCGACTGGGGCAGGAGCGGCATGGTAAGTTACAGCAGCTGGAGCCGCGTGATAAGCTACGGGAGCCGCGACGGCTAATTTGGCGATGGGAGCTACTAATTTGGCTTGAGACTGGTCATGACGGACGATGCTTTGGGAGGAGACGGCAGATGCTGGTGAGTAGTGTACAGCTGCCGGCAAGAGTCCAGCCGAGGATACCGCTACTACAGCGCAAAGGGCAACCAACTGCAACAAAAAACATTGTTATTATTATGTAAGAGGTAAATTCTTAGAATATATGTAATCAACTTACTTTAGAGAACATTTTAGATACAATTGTACTAGTAAATGAGTACTGAATGATGTAGTAGCTGCGACCCGTGGTTTTATACTGACTTTATCAACGCCATCGGCAATAAGCAACTTTTTTAGTAAGCGACCTTGCCCCCGCGCCGGTTTGGACAATCTATGCTCTACATTCACTAGATTTGTGTAAAATGTGCAGAAAATTAACTATAGCTTGCTTCTTTGTTTACTTGCCTGCAGTTTTAAATCTTTTAAACTTTTATAAATATTTTACCAATTATTTAAGTATGCCACAACAGGAGACTTGTACTCTTAAATTGAAGGAGAACGATGCAACCAGAATATTACGAATGCATTTCAATACCATAATGGAAATAGTTTTTACTTATGAAACAGTTTCGGCTCTTTGTGGTACAAAAACAAATTCAAAATATCTTTATTCAAGAAGGTATTCACACGCAATTTTAAAACATCAATTATTACAATAATAAGATCTGTGTAGTCAGTCCGTGACTAACCTACCGGAAAGTTATTAAGCTAAAAAGATTTTATATCAATAGATATAAAATAGAAGAATATTATATCAACCCTGCAAACGAGTCTACAACTTATGTTCCACACACTTTTATCCATTAAAATCTGTTTAGTATTATAGTAAGATTTAATTAATAATACCCTTTTGATTTTAGCTTTAAAACTAAGAAAACGTCTTAAATATCTTGTGAAACTTTATTAAACGTGCGTATTCTGAAGCTCATTAAATTAAAGCCCAAAAGTTATGAAATAACTTTATGGAGACGAGGTTTAAGCGATACGAGTTTATATTTTTTTCTTGTATTGATTGTGTATCTTTCAGTATTTTTTTCTACAGGTATTTATTTACAGGTTATGGTGACCGGCAATATAAGTTAACTGTTAAAACTATCAATGTCCAGAAATTAATCATAACCGAAGTATAGATAAACAAATTTAAATATATATATATATATATATATATATATGTACCTACATTTGTTATATCAATTTTAGTAAGGCATTTCATATCAGTTGGTAAGTTGCACTATTGTACCTTTCGAGCTTAGGTACTTACATACTGAATGATATAATCTATTATGAAGCTTGTTTAGCCTTTGTGAGGCAGGTAACTCTTCTCATACCAAAGTCTCAAACCGAGAATCTTCTACAATATAATTATCTACCTTTACCTACATCGTATTCATGTATCGCAAACTGGCCTGGTAAGCTGTGCATTTTTTATTTATATTTTTAGTCACACATTTTTTATTTATATTGGTCACAGGCATGGATTCATTTTAAATTATTTATTAATAGGGAACCAAGAATTTGTCAAAACGGAGAGGACTAGAACCTGCGTGATCCATAATACAATGGGCTATAGAAATAATAAATATGTTATTTTTTTAAGTGATAACTGTTTAAAGACCTAGAGGGAATGACAGATAGACAACATTTTATATCACAATCATATTTGTCCAGTATCCTAGGACGTTAATAAACATAATTTTAATGACCTTATTTTAAATTAATCAATAGAATTGAAAATACATTAATTAGAATAGTTTTTAACTTTCTCACAGACTCTAGAATTATTTAAAATATATTTTTAACACTAAACCTACCGACAATTCTTGTGTACCTGTTCCTACCGCGCGCCGTCAAATTGACCGGTAATTAAAAAGTATTTTATTATATAACGCAGGTAATAATGGAAATAACTAAAAGTAAAGAGTGAAGAAAATATTATATGCATATTTTAAGAATTGTTATGCAGTTTGATAACGATATTATAACGTTTAAGAATGTGTAAGTATTACAAGTTTTTAAGAACGGGTAATATGACCGGTATTCGGTAGGTTTAGTGTTAATAAAAGAAAATGCAACCAATATCTTTGCGGAGCATATTAAGAACTTATTTCGCTTTAAAACCTTTTTTTGGTATTGATGTGGAAAAAATTAAAGTTTAACCGAGTCATGGTCAATATACTTTCGGTAATGATATGCATTCAGTGAGTAATATTGAATCCAGACGACGATAAAGTTGGATAGAAAACGTGAGCTTTTCTTTAGATTCATCTTTTAAATTCGAATTAAATATTGATAAGCTCTTCTTTTATATCATAAAGTCGAAAATATTACTGCATATTATGAATCGGCATGTATTATTGGAACTTTGATGATTTTGGTTATAATTATTACTTAATATGATGTATAAAATATAATGATTTTGTTAAATATGTTCGTATGAGTACATATTTATGTACTGAAACAGTTATGAGGTATTAAATATCGAAGAAATTTTAAATCTGCTTAATTAAATGTTCTATAATCGACTTTAAGTAGTACAACTTATTATCAAACACGTAATGAATCTTGCTTATTTTATTTTAGCTATATATATTGAAACTGTTCAGGATAAAATAGATTTAGATATTATAAGTAAATTCATTGTAACTGGTGCTACTAGTGAAAATATTTACGTCTAGGTGTGTATGGTTGGTTGATGCAAAGTTTTCAAAGAAATTTCTTCCGATTGACCTACGCCTTGACTAAGAGCTAGTTATACAAAAAAATAAAGCTATTTCATAAGTCATCTATAAAATCTGTCATGTTTTAGAATTATAATTTATGAAGGTATTCTCAGAGGAGAATAATTTACTTAATATTATTTATATACACTACATCTTGCAATTAAAAAATAATGATTGTATATTATTACCGATACCCGGTAAGCGCTTGCTATTTTGTAGTATTGCAAAAAACTGTTGTACAAATTTATCTCCATACTTTAATAAAAGATTCTATGTACAATAATTAAATAATTATTAATATTTTTTTTGTAATTTTATAATCTAAATATTTTTTTATTCCATTTGTCAAATATGGCATAGGTTATGGATAGTCCATGACCCATGCCATATTTGCTAAAAACATACAGTACATAAAAAAATAACAAATATAGAGCTTATGATAAGACTGTCCGACCAAACTAAAGGCTACCAGCTAACTCTCAATTTCAGATAAATTAATTTTATCGGTAGCTTTAGTTTTAGACTAAATTTAGATAAAAGACTCAATCTACAGGATTACTTCAGAATATAAATTATGTTATGTTGTATATAGTAGATTTTTGTTTAATATATCAAATGCATTATTATATTTATTAACTATCAAAACAAATCGTCATCCAGATTCAATAACATTAAATCAATACAAATTATTACAGAAAGTAAAAATCGTTTTCTTAGTATCATTTACAACTTTGTTATAAGCTAGCCACAACCAACAATTCCCTTCCCTCCTTGAATGAATTTCAAAACTGCTGATTGATTCTAAAACAACATAAAACGATAAAGTAAATTACCATTTTTACATTGCTTACAATTTGGATTATCAAAAATTCAGGTCACAACGAGTTTTTCCGCAGATTGGCATTTAAAATGCTCAAAATAACTGGACTACTTCTTAAGATAAAGATTTTATTATTAAAAATGACTACGTGGTTTCTTAAAAGCAAAAACATTAAAATCCGTTAGTAATGCGTTTCATGCTCATGCTTTTTTTATGTAAAGAATGGCCACAATGGTCAATTTGCACTTTAACAATATTATAATAATTTAAACTAAATACTCTTTTGAGTATTCCCGTGGAATTTAAAAATTATCAACAGCATCCAATACTTGTGTACTATCGGCCAGTTGCCTGCTGTGTGAATATTGTTCGCTGGTGTTCTAAAATTTGGGTAAAGTGTTTTTTGTTTACCCATTAACATCAATAACATACTGCACAGAATAAGTATTTAGTTTAGTATAATATAGAAATATATTACTACGTTATAGACTACAGCAGTAAAAAACAAAAATAGTTTTTTTAGAATGTAATCCTATAAAAGTCTTCACTTAAAAGCGGTGAAGTAGGTACAATGTTATTAATTTACCAAAATAGTCAAAACTATAGTACTGATAAATAATAAATAAGATAATATCTTTATTAAACTGACTATGCCTAGAAGTAAAATATGCCAAAACGCAAAAAAGAACATATTTGTATAATCACTCAAAGCAATGTCGCTACCTAATTAATTAGGAATCAATTAGTGACAAACCTTTTTATAGAATAAATTAATTTAATAAGTAAATTATTATTATATATTACAATGCACGATAAAAAAATATTAATGTTTTATTTTTCTTTAACAAAATTAATTTGTATTTATTTTAGAATCTTAATTGATTAAAATAATAAGGTTTGTCATGGCAACCAATTACAAAAAAAGCTTTTTACGATCGTTTTCTAAGGAAAACGCAAACGAAGTTGCCAGTACCGGTTAGTCATTAATATAAGAATATGAAATCACATTATTTTATCCCACTAAGAGGGACTTTGCATAATGTTTACATTTCGTTGTTTCGTTAATAAACGCTCATACTACTGCACAGTACACATTCCTCGCAATCAAATTCATGAGGCTTGTAATATTTATGAGCGGCAATGCTGATGATCCTTATGTCACACACGTAAGCTGACAAACAGACTGATTAAGTGTGATTTTATGTTAGAGCAAGGGATGCTTTGATATTTCTATTAAAATATAAAATAATAATTTCTCTGAAATAAATATTAAACTAGGTATTTCCCGTGACTTAGTCAGCGTACACTATAGACAACACAGTTCGTAAGAAAGCTGCTTCAATTTAAAAATTCATTAAATAGAAGGTTCATTGTCAATATTATTTAATGATTCTTTTTAAATCAGAAAATGACAATAATAAAGTTTACATACATACTTATAAATTTGCAAAACTGTTTATTACTTTTTTGTTTAATGTTATATGAGTAAAGATTATTATTTACCTTTTGCTGAATGTATATAGTATTACAGTAAATTAATGAGTAACAATATACTAAAAATAAAATATTTTGTAATATATCACAACTATTGGTTACTATATTAAAAGGTACATTATTATATGTTTGATACAATACTTTATTTTTTAATAACTTTTAGAAATTTATAATCGTAGGTATCAATATACCGAAATCAAAATAGCCCAGAAGGTTTTGTGTGAGATCGTAGTTTTCACTTACCTGAGATTTTTCAAACATGGTAAGTAAGGCATTGTTCCATAACAAAGAGATCTAGTATTACGTATGGCCTATACTTATATTAGTATATTTGCTTTAACGAATATACGTGAAGAGGAGATGATTTGTGATAGTTACGTGTCGTCGTTAGAGCCAAAGGTAATGGTTCTTTGAGCAACTAGCAGCCATACGTTTTTTTCCCACTGTTGAATTTTCTATTAATGTCTATGATGTAGATATAAATATGGTTCTGGTTCTAGTTCTAATATTACTTTTCTTGATATAGAATAATTTTTAAATTTCGATTTAAACGTATATATTAATTATAAGTTATTCATCATTTTTATTTTTTGTCATGCAAATAATAAATTTTATAGCAAAACTTAAAACTTCAGAAAACATAAGAAGAATTACGACTTTTTAAAGAAATAGGTATTCTTACAGTCGCTTCCCAATACATATTTAATAACATATTATATATACGTCAAAATTTAAATAGTTATATAAAAAACAGTGACAGGCACGCGATAAATACGAGAAATAAAAACAAACTCGTAACGCCAAAGTTTCGGCTTCAAAAAGTTAATAAATCCTTCATGGGTTTGAGTATACGCATATATAATAAAGTTCCACAAGATATCTTAGACCTTCCATTTCTTAGTTTTAAATCTAAAATCAAAAGTTTATTGTTAAATAAAGCTTATTATAACGTTCAAGAGTTTTTAGTGGATCGAAATATGTGGAACTTAAGTTGTTGAATCATTTGCAGGATTTATACTATAATGTACATCATCTAAGATTGTTATATTTCTTTTGAAAAGAGCAACTGTTGAGTTTCTGGCCGGCTCTTCTCAACAGAGCAGCATTCCGAGCCGGTGGTAGCTTACGTACGGACGGACTACACTGACCTTTTTTGTATTGTAGTAATTGACGATTCAAAAGTGCATGTAAATGCCTACTTGAATAAAGATATTTTGAATTGAATTAAAAAAAACTATACACAATTTTACTAAAACATGACATCGTTTTTGTTTGATTTCATAAGGTCTCTTTCTTTTTACTTTTAATATTGTAACTAGCCTTTTCGTAATAAATTTCTAATATTCTAACCGAGATCCTGGTTCATACGGGTCTAATTAGGTGTAAATTCAAAGTAACTGCAAGGGGACTGATACAATTGTATAACAAGACACTCAAACCATTTATAGTTTGCTTATGCAGTCCGTATCATTAAATTTGTGAAATATACTCATAAAACATTACTGTTTTATTTACATTTGGCATTATTATCATTGCCTTGTATGAGATATTTAAAGAAGGGAGAATAAAGGTTCATTATTTTTTTTAAATTTATTGTTTTAATCGTTGAAATACCAGGAGTTAATGAAAAGTGTTAAAAATATTATAAATTATTAGTTCTTGTAAAACGCCCTTATTTGCGCCAATAGCATACAAATTTTGCGGGTTAGTAGTAGATTATATATCATAAATGTTCTTAAATATGTAGGTTGCCATTGTTATCATCAAACACTAAAACCAGACTAATGTATATAAATATTAATTAAAAATCTAATTTCAGCCATATACGCTTCCGAAACTGGGACTTTTTAATATAATTGGAGTCGTAGTTCAAAAAACGAGAAAAAGATATAAATCTATGGTTAGCGAATATTTTATTATGATGAAATAAACTAAGCATGTAGTACGAATTAATATTCAACTGTCACATTTGAAATTTCTAATTAAATGTTTCTCAAGTAAAGTGGAAATATATTTAAGTAAAGTAAAGCATGTCTCACACGTTAAATTAAAAATAATAACATTTTTATGAATGTTAGAATAAGAATGCTTTTAAAACAATTTATCGTAATTGCCATCTTATTAAATAAAAGAAAAGAGTAGTTGTGAAATATTTTGAAGAGCAGTGTGTGTTATAGTATTAAGTGCAATAAAGTAGACTGGGGGAAATCGGTGTGAATGCGGCCTTTAGGTAATGCAGGAGTCGATATGTTAATATAAATGTAGAGTTTTCTGAAGAAACAAATAAACCTAGGAGATATTAAAAATCTTTTGTATCACAATGAGATATTTAAAATGAAAATGCGTGGTATTAAAAGAAATATTAAAGACTTTTTTTTATTCTGAGCTCATTATCCAACAATGTTTTATAATAAAACATTGTTGCCTGTGGCCTATCTTCTAACAATAACAAAATATTCCAGGAAAAAACAGTTAAAGTGATGTTTAAGAGAATAATTATTTTCTAAATAATTATATTACAAATTTTATTCAATTATATATTATCAGCAACAAGATTTAACGACCAATGTTTTTAAGAGTTGATTTTAACAAATCTATGTAATTTTACTAAGAATAATTGTTTAAAACATCTCTTTTACTCTTTTTTATTAAAATAAGTAGGTATATAAAATAATAGGTATTTTTTTACAAAAAAAAAGAATTCATAGTGGCTTTTTTAGTAAAATAGTAAGTATTTAGTTTTACAAAAAGGCTTTGTAATGATTGAAACAGCGATCATCATAACTTTAACTCTAACCCGGTCATGTTATAATGTTGTTATTGAAGGTCCATTAAAGTTTATACGCCATTAAGATATTTAGTTCCAATTTAATACAAAAGCAGGATCAGATTTCAATGAGTCAATGTGACTACACAGTATTTAAATAGTGAATAAATTTTATGTATAATGATATTTTTATACAATTTCTATCAAAATACAACATTTCTATAGAATGCTGTCAAAACGACATTCATTATAAATTATTTTTTCCTGTTTACTGATATCTGTAAGCCTCACTTAAATACATAACATATTTAACTCAGAAATAACTTGTTATGTATGTATATTATTTATTATCTCCCTTTGAATATCAAAATTAATTAAAATAAAATATTTACTAATAGATTAGATTGTAAATAACTATCAATTACGGATTTAATTAGCTGAAACGTGCAAGAAAAGTTCTGAGACGCAAGGCATTCGATAAGAATCTCACATTGAGTAAGGACGAGATACTTTCCAGCAGTTTTTGATGAAAGTTTTGACACTGAGAAGCTTAGTTTGATTGAGAATAAAGTTCCTTTTAGAATGCACAGCGTAAACTTTAACATATATTGCCATTCTTTATATTAAAAGCATCCGATGTAGATAGGTAGTAGTAGTAAAGTTGGACATACATGTTCCTTTTAACAAATACGATATAATTAAATTACGAGATGCAATGCATGTTAAATTTGTTTTAAATATGTTAATTTTATACTAATCTAAGATATTTTTATACGTTTGTTTTTGATACGAATATAATCTTTTAATCAACGTTATTTAAATTTTTGTATTTAATAAATAATCAAAACTTAGAGAAACATTACGTGATATTATACAAAACCTATTTGTTATGCCCTTTTTCACTGCAATTATAGAAAATATGTAGCTAATGTTTAAATATGTGTAATATATTTAAAGAAGCTTAACTTTTTTCTCTGACAGGAAATTCCTGAATCGTACGAGGATTGAAAAACATATAAATGTAACAATGATAACAATGATCTGTTATGATGCAAAACATATTTCCATGTGGGTATCGAACAGATATCCATTGGTAATGAAGATCTCTGGCCATTAGCGCGTCTTTGTAGGTCTCAGAAATTGATACTATATACATACATATTTGTGAAAACCACTTGCAATATAAGTGATGAATAACGACTTCAATTCATATATTCATATGTAAATTATACATAATATACAATCTAGAATGCTGCTTTCCATAATTTGTAATATCAATTGTTTTTAATTGTAGACGTAGTTTTTGTTTTTTATTTTCAAATGTCATATAATAGGATTGATGATGATATTTAAAAAAAAATATTAAGTGGCAATGTGACAATGCTTAAAACAGATTAGTATATACAATAAATTGACTAGTATGACATAAAAATTTTATACATCTTATTGTCTAACCGACAAGCCACAAGGCAGTTCTCCAACAAACAGTGATATCTAAGTTTCAGTTACTTTATGGTAATATTCGGCGAAACTTTACAACTCCCAAGAGTATGAGCTACTTAGAAGTCTTATTACTATTTGTGTTACAGAGATGATTACAGTCTGTGTGAGCGATGAGCCTCCTGTGTGCGACTTAGAACATCGATTGTCATGTGTCAATGTGTGTATGTCATTAAAAAACACGTTAAAGAAAGAAAATTAATGAATTAAATAGGTTTTTACAAGTTAGATTATGATATTATGATAGAAAAAGTTAATGCACATGTTATTCAAACACTCTTTTATTTTTATGCTCGCATGTAATTAATACTCGTGTTTTTATGTTATTGTTTTTGTGTAAGTTTTTATTCTCGTCAATTCAACCACAATTTTTTCATATGTATAAAGTGAAAATGGTTTGAAAGTAAAGAATTTGAGTCAAGAACAAATATTTCATGCTTAAATAAATATATTATAATATTTCTTTCTAGGTTCTCAACATCTATCAATAGAATTAAAATAATTCTTGATGGGCATTGAAAAAACATCTAATTTTATTTTTCGATACAAACTATAGCTTATAAATAGATAATAAACCCTTTGTCATGGGAAATAACCCACAAAGGACACCCAGACTTGGAACAATGGAACCTATATAGTAACCTAATAATAATATTTTGTTCATGCAGTCTTGGTCATTAAGCGGACCACTAGTTAATGCAATCTCATAAATATATTCTTTTAATTGCTAAAAATGCTAATGATACGATGAGATTATTTTTAATAATAATAACGTGTAACTAATAAGAGTGGGTACGAATATATAACAATAATTATAAAAATACCTCATCAGACTGTTTAACAAAATAAAAATTACATTTAATGTTAAAAAATAATTGTTCAGTAAAATTAATGTGAGATTTTAATTCATTCGATTTCTATTATAATAAGTCCTACTTAATATAACTTATCTAGACAACGCTCTACCTGAAAATGATTGTGCGTGTCCTACTATTCCAGATACTTGGCACACGTACACTAGAAATAGAACGAGCTGATGTTCGTAATATATTTCTTTTTGAGATATCTTTGCGGATATTTAAATGTAACACCAAGTACGTTATTGATTCTTTTTGTATTCTATATATTTTTGACCATCAAAAATTAATTCTTAGTACCTGATAATGTAAGAGGAATATGTAAAACTCATAACATATCGAATAATTTACTTATTTTATGTTAATACGAGTATAACAAAAAAAATATTTATTTATATTACAATTAAAATTCAATAATATTCATCATACGTCTTTAACATATTTTAAAATGAAAAATGATCAGCTCCAGCTGTTGCGAATGAGATGATTGATTTTGTCTACTCACAGTGCAAACAACCAAATTCGTGTAGTTTAAAAATGTTATTAATAATCTACAAATGATTAATCTCTAATCGATGTTGTTAGATATAGTTATAGTTTATAAATTATAAAAATAAGAAGTGAACCCTTATTAGTACAACACTTGACTAGCATACCTGTTAATATAATTATATAAAAAAAAAAAAAAACAGAATGTTACAAATAATGGTATACGTTTTTGTATTTGCAAGCTTTGATTAAACGTATATCGCCTATTTGACCTACTTGGACCTAGTAGACTAATTGTAATACATAACCTTTCTCTTTGTTATGTAAGTTTTGTTATTAATGCCTTAAGACTATCACAAACTAGTTTTATCTTATATTAAATTTATTTAACAAACAAACAATGTGCATAATACACTTTTATGAATACCAAATAGAAACAAAAAAGTCAATCAGACACCAATATTTGAGGGCTTTTATAAACGTCAACTCTCACGTAAACTCTTTTCAATTCTCTTTGTAATTTCCCAAAAATATAACAGCATATGAGAATTTAAGAGACCGTATATTTTTCCGATATACATTGATGTACGGCTATTACCTTGCAGCATGAAGATTATATTTTGGTAAAATAGTATAATGTAATTGTCATCCTCATAAAGATTATATTTCGGTAAAATAGTATGATTTAACTGTGATCCTCATGTTTGAAAAGTTTCTTATTATAATTAGTTTATTGAGATAAAAAGATAGATCACATAATATATTTAATGTAATAAATTTTTTTATCATTATTTAATTATTAATTTAACATATTTATCTTAAATCATTAATAATATTCGTTTAAGTGTTTAATATTATTTTCTTATTACTTTCAAAGTACGTTATTATCTTTAGAAATTCTGGTTGGTGGGATCTTAATAGATCTCACCCTGTTTTTACATCACAGGCAAGCTCAACGGCCTTCTTTTTTAACGGCCTTTTTTAAATATATATGGACATACAATACATTACAAAAAAATTCGTTTAAGAGGCCGAAAGATTTATGCATATGTATATATATATATATATATCTCTCTGTTATGTTTATAGGTCTAAGACAACGGATATATAAAGTATATAATAATGCATGCTCTTCAATGACCTTACGCAATCTTAACGCCTCAAAACCAACTACACAAGTTATTGAATCTAATATATAGTCCTGGATAATACTAAATACTAGTCTAGTTTACTTTTAGTAATAGTATATATTTTGAATGATTTCTGACACATCTAGCAACTTTGTACATACAAAAGTAAAAACTATTGATTCTAGGCTTAGTTAATATTTTTGATATTCATTACACATATTTGTCATATTTTCTCAAAATAAACAGAAGCTAATCATCTTAATCAAAATCAATGCAATGTTATGTAAGTCATAATTATGATTCGCCTAATTTGATAACGTTGATTACGTTCTCAAATTCTCTAAAAAGCTAAATTGAGTTTGAATTCCTTCTTTAATTATTTGATAAACTCTTTACCAATAAGTTAATAATGCCATTTTTGACTATCTTCGATAGTCGTTGATAAAAGTTTCAAAAATATATCACTCATATTCAGGCGCGATAGAAGGATCGGGGTTTTAGGATATTCAGGGAAATAGGTTTTTAGATTGATGGAGGCCTTTTTCTGTCATATAACGCCAATACCAGCTTCTCGAATATGCTCGATTTTTCAAGCATTCGGAATGTTTTTGTGATGTAGACATTTACCATAAGTGTTTTGCATCTAAATAGAAATAAATAAATCATTTATAAGAACACTTTAAAGCTGATATACATCACGTATGTTATATATTCATATTTGAGGTCTACATACATAATAGCATAGCATAAAAATATACAACAGCATATAAATTATGCAAACATGACTAGAGAAAAATATCAGTTGTTGATTTTTAATATAATAAAAGTAATAATATGTGTTAGTGATATTCAAAAACAACTTCATTTAAATAATTGTGATGTAAATATAAACTATTTATTAACTTATTATTTATTAACTATTTACTAGCTTAGTAATAATATATTAAGAACTTAACGAATCTAATTATCAAAGTAAATTATTTTGTAAGTTCTCTTAAATGATTCTTAAAGTAATAATGTAACGTAATAGAATTATGTTACGTACTACCACACTATGATAAATGTTACACAAACATGCTCTGGTATTTAAAATACTTCGACGGCAGTTATTATTAACAACATGTGTCGTTTCGTAACGGTAATCTAGTGAATGTAGAGCATAGATTTGTCAAAATTGGCCCGGGGGCAAGGTCGTTCACTAAACAAGTTACATTTTGCCGATGGCGTTGATAAAGTCTCTATAAAACCAATGGGTCACAGCAACAACATCATTCAGTACTCATTTACTAGTACAATTGTATCTAAAATGTTCTCTAAAGTAAGCTGACTACAAATATTCTAAGAATTTACCTGTTACATAATAATAACAATGTTTTTTGTTGCAGTTGGTTGCCCTTTGCGCTGTAGTAGCGGTATCCTCGGCTGGACTCTTGCCGGCAGCTGTACATTACTCACCAGCCTCTGCCGTCTCCTCCCAAAGCATCATCCGTCATGACCAGTCTCAAGCCAAATTAGTAGCTCCCATAGCCAAATTAGCCGTCGCGGCTCCCGTAGCTTATCACGCGGCTCCAGCCGCGGTAACTTACCATGCCGCTCCTGCCCCCGTCGCCTACCATGCTGCTCCCGCCCCCGTCACCTACCACGCTGCTCCTGCTGCAGTTGCCTATCACGCTGCCCCTGCCCCCGTCGCCTACCATGCTGCCCCAATTGCCAAAGTTATTGCTCAACCTGAAGAAATTGTAAGATCTCAAAACCTTTATAGCTATTTGTTTCGAAATACGTCAATTTACAATAAATTATAACATTTTAGGCCTACCCTAAATACGAGTACTCTTACTCCGTGGCTGATGGACACAGCGGTGACAACAAGCAACAGCAAGAGTCCCGCGATGGTGATGTCGTGAAGGGATCATACTCCTTCCATGAAGCTGACGGTTCAGTCAGGACCGTGGAGTACAGCGCTGACGACCACAACGGCTTCAACGCAGTTGTACACAACACCGCACCCACCGCTACCCCCACCCTCATCAAAGCAGCACCCCTTCTTGTCAAGGCTCCTGTTTATACTGCTCCCGCTCCTCAATACTACCACCACTAATTACTTTGATAATGTGTTGATTACTGAAAGTTTAATATTTAATAAAATTAGAAATAAATCTTAATAAATTTAACTCTTTTTTTATTTTACATCACATTAAATCTATCATTATAGTTAATTAAAGGCTCTATCATTAATAATAGTGATTTTAAGGCGTGCTTTACTTTCTTGGACATAAAGATTTACTACAAATTGTTAAATTCAATTTAAAAATTTACATAAAGAAAAGATTTTTTTTAATCCACTTGATGAAGTGTTCATTATATTTTTCTAGGCATACCATATTACTCATAATATGGCATGTATTAATTAGTTGTATATCCTTTTAAATAATAGTTTAAAAAAGTTAGTATTGTTGGATAAAACAAGAAAGAGTATTTTATTTTAATGTTTTTTTTAGTTCGCTATCATATTATCCCAAGAGTTACTGATATAAATCTGATAATAATTCTGACAGCAGAAGATTTAACTAAAAATAAAACATAATATTGTGTTTACCTCCAGCCTACAATTATATAACTCTAATGGTTAATTTGTTATCTTCTTTACAATTTTTAAAGTTGCAATATCGCATTTAAGTTATTTTGTAAAGGTAGAAGAATATTTTTACGAACATGGCAAATCTTTAACTTAAATAGAAAAACAATGGTTTTGATTACAATTTTAGCGAATAGTGCATGTTAAATGTACTCGTTGAATCAAATAGAATTAAACCACCTACTTCGATAATTGGAATATATGATTATTATTTGTGGAATATGAAACTTGTAGCTGCATGTTTATTATATATGTAAGAAAAGACGAACTAATATTATTGAAATATACTTTTACATTTACTTCATATCGGAAGATGTATTCAGTATTTACAACTTCGTCTACTCGCCTTCAATTGCATATAACGAGCGCTGGAGGCAAACGTGATTCCAACTTTGTTCCTTATTAGAGATTTCTTACAAGAAGTTTTAAATAAAATATTTTTTGGTCTATTTAAATAACATTTTTTAGGAAGTATTCTCCAGATAGAGATTAGCAAAACTTACATTTAATGTAGACAAATTGTAATAATTTTTTGAGAAATCTAGTTATATTATTGTTTGTAGCTTTTTGCGATTAATAAAAGTAGCTAAAATTAACAGAGCAATATGTATATTAATTATAAAAAAATTAAACACCTTACAGACTTTAAACCGTAATGTTGTCATTTTAGATATCGTTCATTTACAAATGTACAAATATATAACTATTTTACTTTAACGTTCCTAAACAATTTAACTTATTAACTAATTTTTGCAATTTTTTAGACACCTGATAAGTTTATTTTTTTACGAATTCCATCGGCAGTTATTTCATACTCTACAATATTTTCCTTGTTTCATACTCTACAATATTTTCCCAGTTGTTAATATGAAGACGCGGTGGCTTTGATAGTCAAATGCGGTAAAAGTTTTTCAGTTCTTGTCAAAAGCAAAACCTTTTTTTGCGAGACCTAAAAAATTTTATATACGGGCTTTGTTAGAAAATTGTTGACTACTAATATATTAGACGGTATTGGTAAAGATATTAAATAAATGTAAATTTTTATTTTCGAACCTTTCTGAGAAATGTTGTTGTTATTAAATTAAAAATAATTAAAATTTAAATCTTTTAATTTAATTTTGCTTCAGTAATAAGAATATTCTTCACAAATATGCTCTCGCATCACTTATAGACAAGCAACTCAACAAAACTGGTACTAATTGACATAAAACATAAATTTGTCATATCTTTAATTACTTATGTAATACTTTTTTGTAATATTTATTCCCACTTAGTAATTTTTAAAAGACACCCACTATAAGACTAAAATTTTGAAAATTGTGATGAAATTGCCGCTTTCGTCGTGTATTTTGTAAGTTACATTTGTAATATTATTCTTAATATCATTAAATAAATAAATATTTGTAAAAATAAAAAATATTATATTAGGAAGCTACATACATTTTTTAAATCCAAATAATGTCAAGGTTAATATAATAATATTGCGTTGTCGTTATCTTCATTATAAAACACAGCAAAAGTATTGTTCAATTTAAAAATATGATAAAAATAGCAATACTATAGTCAATAACAATACTAAACCTCGTCTTAATTCTGTCATCAATTTTGTTACGCGCATACAAACAAAAAGACAAAATTATAACAAACATATTGTTTAGCGGTCTGTAACAATAGATGACAATATCCTTTTTTAAAAGATATTTATTGATTGATACTTCGTTTTGTTACTGTAATTATATCTTAATATAGATAGATAATTATAAAAATGTATGATTCTGAAAGTGTAACAGTGTAAGGTAAAACTGTATAAAAAAATTTGGCATACCTAAGAAAGCGAGAACAGTAGTAGTGTTTTACAGTTTAACCTAACTACATGTTCCTGATGATAGCTCGATACGAGTAGGTATCGTAAATAGTTCTACTACTAATACCTGTAATACATATAATATTTTTATTTATTATTTATTTATTAAAACTTAATTGTAGAAAAAATTGGCCTAGTTATTGCTAGGATATTTCTACCAGTCAACTAATAATGTTAACAGAAAAGTTTTTTTGGTCTGTAGCAACACTGAAGTTAACGGCTGATTTGAATTGTTTCGACATTCTTTTTACATATAATCAATTAATTTTGTCTATTTTAAGCCTAATTCCAATAAAAAAAAAAGTCCGGTAAATCGAGCTGCTTCTTCTTCTTCATCTTTCTCTTCGGAGGACCGTGAAGTAAGAGTATTTTAGTCCTGCTTTTCATCACGAAGTAATCAAATTCTCTGCTAAGAAATTCGACCTGATTTTGCAAATTATCCGGAACCAAAAAAATAAAGCACTTAAATGAAGTGAACTATAATGGTTGTTGAAGGAGATGAAGATTTATGTAATTGTTACTGAAACTCTCTGAAACCTTAGAGTTGACAATCATCGTCATTTTATTTAGTAACTCTTTAATGGATTCCATGAGGTGCAATTTAATTTTATAATTTTATAATGTTAAAACTCTTGAAGTAGAATAATTGTTGGTGGGTAGTGATTTTGACTTAATAAGCTTTTGGTTTTTTTTACTAAGTAAATAAGTATTTAAATTTAAATACCAAAAACAAATGTTAAAAAGTTAATGTCAATTATTTTAAACGAAATCTTCAACGGTTATTAACAATAATAAATAGTAATGTAAAGTATACAATACCTATATAATAAAAATTTTAAACAATATCTACACAACCTGCCATAAAAAATGTAGTTTCAAACATTGCCAAACAAGAGTAGAGAATGCATAAGCAATACTACAACATGTTAGATACATAAAAATATCAAACTAAATATTAAAGTAAATAAATAAATAACAAACACAAAAAATAAGTTAACGCTTAAGAAATTTCTAGTGTGACATTAATTGTCTAAAGCAATATCTTAACTGTCATCGGCAAATCTCTTGCTGTTAGATGTCAATAAAAGCTAATATTAAAACAGGAATATTTAACTTTATAAACAAAGCTAACATTTATACATTTCATTCAATTAAGTTTACAAATATACATATTTTAATTTATCAAACGTTCGATGAAAAGAAATGTGTTAACTATATGCTGGAAGATAAAAAGTATATCATTATAAAAAAAACATTTCCAAGGGTACAAAACTACTACGGCCAAAAATTTAAACGAGTATGTTATAAAATAAAAGGATTCCTAATTATTCAATATATTAGTAAAATATTGTTATTTTTAATTTAGCTACAAAACTAAGAATATCTTCGAAGCTAATATGAAGCCAATACAACAGTACAACTAAAATAAAGAAAAGAAAAGCAAAAAAACAAGTGAAAATGAAATAAACGAAAAGCAATAAAACACAACCACAAAAAATAAAACATAAAAATCTATTTCTTCCTACTTATAAGTCTTTTAGCACGATGACCAACCTGAGATGTAGAAGCAGTTATGGAGACACTTGTACGGGATTCAGCTGGTTATAGTATAATATAGTGGCAAGGAGCAAGCCTTGAGGAAAGCCTTTTTAACCCAAACTGTAGTCTTTATGTTCTATAATGGTCTACATTTATCATTACACACTGTTAACTTGTAAATTATTTAAAAAAATTGGAGCGACACTGCTTCACCCATCAGTAAAAAATATTTGCTGTAATGTTTTGACTCAGAGACATCAAGAGTTTTTATTATTTCTTCCACTTGATGTTGAAGCAAATAAGCAAAGCAATTAAACTCCTCAGTCAAACGAGATACTGAATCTTTACTTTTTAACTACTTCTTAAAATTGGCCATACGAACCTAAGTTAATGAATACTATTTAAAAAAAACGGTTCTGTTTTTAAATTTATTGAACTTCTATTGTAACACTTTAATTTACGACACTAATAGTGTGTCACTCACAAAAGAATCACTCATTTCTCATTTGTCAAGTAACGTGGTAAACCACATCCTAAAGTCAATTTGTAAGTAATTTGTAACTCGCACGCAAAATGTGATTTACTTATTGCAATTTAATATTTCACAGTTAGATAATTGCCTAACATTGGCACAAAAATTCTACGTTCATATAGCAATATAACATTATTTAATAACATAATAACAAAATAGCAAAAAAGCACCTACTATAGAGTTAACTATCTATTTTTCAACTGTTTAAAGTATCGAAACCATTATATAATACTTTGAATATACAGTATATATTATATGAATCATTATCTTTTATATATTATACTAAATAATAAAGATAACCGAAATGAACACAATTGAATTAATACCTGCTGATTCATTATACAATAAGCATTTCGACTTTATGAGATAAATATAAAAGAGCTTATCAATATTTAATCTGAGTTTAAAAGGAAAAAGAAAAATTTTAACAAAGGCCAACGTTTCTATCAAACCTTATCGTCGTCTGGTTTCAATTACATTCAATGAATGCAAATCTTTACCGAATCGCTATGAATCGATTAAATTTTTACCTTTTCAATACTAATACGAATTCCGATTGATCGTTTCGAAGCGAGATTAACTTTTTAATATGCTTAGCCACGATCTTTGTTTATTGATCTTATTGTATACCTTTTTTTAAAGGCATAAGATTTTTCATAATTCAAAAGTCTTTAAGAATGTAAAAAATGAATAAATGTATTTTGCTACATTTTAAATTAATTAGTGAGTAAAATCATTGGAAACATGGCAATTCATGTTCTAGAATATTGCATTCGTAAGACGCTTTTGGTCTTAAAATAGTAAAAACGTAAAGACTATCGCATTGTTCTTTCAAATTATGTACAAACTTGTTACAATTTATTTATATCGTTAATTGCCGTATGGTATCCCAGAATTTAATATATTTAATTTTGATTAAAGGGATAGACTGATAGAATGTCAGTAGTTGATTACTGTTGAATACTCATACTTAATATAATCATTTTATGACTATTAAAATATATGTATTGATAACAATAAACAATTACACAAAATCACTTTAAAACACTTCATAAAGGTGCATAATATATTTTACAATATTTAATAAGAATCACACTAAAATACTATAAGGTCGAATTATATTATGAGTACTTTAACTCAATTGATTCATTTCATCGTGCCGCCATCTATCGATAACTTTATAAGATTAACGGATTAGAATTCGTTTAAATAAGCACCGATATTTAAATCATTTAATAAAACAAGTATGTCATTACTTACTTAATTTGCAAAATTATACATTACAAATAATAATGAGTCCTTTATAAAAATAAATTTTAACCAAACCGTATAATATCATCAAGGAGAAATTTTAAGGAGAATTATTTAAATAACTAACTTAAAGACGAGTTCCATTCCAGTACAATACAGACTTGAGACCATTCCAAATATATATTTAAGCCTTAACCATAAATACTATAGTCTTGGCAGCGTGTTAAAACCATCAATCATAATTAGAGAAATTGATTACAAATCGCTTTTAAAAACTCAGTGATCATCTAGGAAAATTTACAATAGACTTCTCTGAACAGTATAAAAGAAATGTACACTACAATAACTGAAGTAAATTGAATCGGGGGAAGCTATTTCTTGATTTTGAAAGAAAAATTGATATAACATTTTTATATTTTACGAAAGTAAGAAATAATATTTTCTCATCTGTAGAAACTTTCGTAGTATCTAAAATAAGGAACTAAATAACGCATATTATAATACCGAGAACAATTCTTATTTTAATTAAAATACAAATATTTTAATGGTAACCGAGTAACTACAAGGAATTAAAAAAATATATACGAATATGAATAGAATATTTAAAAAAATATTTAAAAAATATATACGACTCTTATGAAAAATATGGGCGGGAGGAATTAATTGGGTAACATTAATTGTCTCTTTAGAAAGTGAAAAAGTACAATCAAATTAATCTGCTGTATTGAGGTACGCTTCGAATTTTCTTCATAAATCCTCTTTTTTATATCGATCGTATCAATTTTGAAATACCGCCAAAGGAAGTTCGTTCCAAAACCCGCATAGTAGATCGCCACGCATCCAGGTGGTACGGATGGTATATCTAGCATTTAAAAGTTTTACAGCATTTTCATTTAATCAAAGTAATAAAGCGACATTACGACGACGACAACTCAAAGGGTTTAATACTATAATATGGTAACGTTAAACCTCTAAATACCATTACGTCTGAAAACATTTATAATTGGCTGACTATCCCCATTACCATGTTATACTGCATTTTTTCTTTGAAAATGAACCGAAACCAACGGGTTAATTGGGGTTTTGCTTTTTTATTACATATTATTTCGTTAGAAATGAGACGAAGCTTCTTAGTATTCCATGGATCTGCCGTGCGGGTGGTGAGCCCATCGCGTTGCAAGAAGAGGAGCGCAAACAATGTCTGGGACTTGCGACCCAGGTGTAGGTTTAAGGGGCCCCTTTACAATACGCATACACGCTCACCTTCATTGTTCACGCTCCTCTCCCTACCTAACCAAAAATCGTAAGAACCTACTAAAGCCGCCTTTGAAATACGTTCCAGAAATGAACTGATGATCGTTCTAAAAAGGCCGAGATCCTTAAATAAGTTGTAGAGAGATTTTGCTGTTATACCTCTCGCTCCTACTTCTACTACAAATTAACTATAAATTTATTCCTGATTCGTTAGTTGCATAGTTCGTAATACGTGTTAGGCTTAAATGTATGATCTTTGGGTATGTTTGTTTCCCAGGGTCAGGGTAAGCTCCACAAGTATAACGCGCCTTAGTTGTTTTGAGTACAGAAATAAGTCCGGCCTAGATGACAAAACACAAACATCCCCGGGGATTTTGTATTGCCTTTCATACGTGTCCATCATGAGAGTTCAATCAAGAGATGCGTCCAAGGTGAAATAAGGTTTTAGTTTAGATTTTTTGGACGAACCTGCTTTTACGAACACTACTGATATTTTGGTGGTTGTTATATTCTTCTGCGCTATTGCTACAGAAAGACTAACCGCTTCTCTTCGAATGTATTAAGATAAAATTTTAATAATGCTGGGGACCAATCATGAAGCAGGGAGCGCCATCTTAAAACAAGTGGAATACAAAAATCTCCTATGGTCACCATTTCATTTTGTAATTCTTTCCTCATCGCGTGTAACCGGTAATTATCATTTTCATCTTGCCGAATAAAGGATTTTATAATTTCTATGTTTTGTTCTTTCCTACTTGATCCTAGCCCTGCTTTATTTGTTTGAGTACCTAACATCCAGCTCTGTGGCAATTTTATCTTTCCAATTTTTCAGCCATATTGTTAGGATAGAAAATTGAACAAAATCATATTGAGATATGTTTTCTTTGAAAACATAAGTATGACCTAACCTATTGCAAAAAGTTATAAACAACACTATCTACTGTTTTCAAATATTGAGTATAAAAAAGAGATATTTGAATTGCACATTGAAACTCAACAATGTGTGTAAACAAGAAAGTCCATGTCCAAGATTTTGAGAATTGAGATCGCATTTCTACAACGATGGTGTCAATATTTTAAAATTGCTATTCTGGTCTGGTTTGATAAGTCGTAGTACGAGTATTGATAGAAATAAACAAACTTGAAGTTAACTTAATTTATTTTCAACTAGCAAGTAACCCGTGCTTCGCGACGGGAACAAACAAAAAAAGACTGACTTTCGTGAGTATTGAACCCTTGACCCTACCCAACACATACAAGCTCTATCCTCCAACCCATCATTACCCATCAGTGCGAGAAAGCCTTGAGTTTGATAACTACAGAATTTCATTCCTATCGGGTTATAGGTGCACTCTTGTTTCTCACATCGCAGCGTGTTGAGAATAAATATAGTGACTGGCCAAATAATTTTAATTTCTACTGCAATGCAATGGGAGAAGAAAGGGAGCGGGGTATACTTTGCAGTTTTTTAGTTGTAACTTTGGAACGGTTTGGACCATTGCTAAATTCTTTCTTATTGCACCTATTTAATATGTCAGGAGTCTTGAGTCCAAATTTCAGCTTTCTAGGTACTACGGTTTGGGCTGTAGAGCGATGAATGAGGCAGTGATTGAGTGTCTTTGTGCTTTATATATTAAGATACCCGTGCTTCGCGACGACGGCGAAAGTGATCAAACATTTTGTTTAAATTTCCACACCACCTAGGAGGTATCAAATAGGCGCGTTATATTTATTGCAGTTTTTTAGCTGTAACTTTGGAACGGTTTGGACCTTTGCAATATCTTTTTTTATTGCACCTATTCAATATGTCTCCTGACATATTGAATAGGTGCAATAAAAAAAGGAACAAAGACTCCTGTCTTGTGTCCAAATTTCAGCTTTCTAGGTGATACAGTTTGGGCTGTAGAGCGATGAATGAGTCAGTGAGTGAGTGTCTTTGTGATTTAACATATATATTAAGATGTTTGATTCAGAATATGTAAAGAATTGACGTAACGGAAATTTTAAATATTTAAACAGAATAATATTGTATTATTACTAGATTTTCGACTTTTATGGAATTTGTCAAGTTACTACGCTGTCAATATTTGATCCGAAATCGAAATACCAAATTTATTTCTGTTCGAACTAACAGTATATTTAATTTGTAAAATACGTTTTATAATAATTCGCGACAAAGACTTCATGTCAAAACACGTAAGTTTGATATATTATATAAGAGCAAAGTTAACTTGTACGTAAATTAAGCTATTTATCTTTATTATACACTGAATAATTGCTGTATTCTGTACGCGGAGCACGTCGTGAAGAATGATATTACAGATTCCAAACTTAAAACCGCAAATTATAAGATATAATCTTTAAAGTTAAAAAAATATTTTATTCATAAATTAAATGTGCTATAGTTTTGTGAATTGATAAACTTTAACTATAAATAAATTTTTAAAACAGGAACTTTGTATAAATACAAATAAGAAATAATGACCAGTGCAACAATTTGAGGTAATTATTATCATTATTATTATAAGAACTAGAGTTGTCCATGCGGGGTTGGAGTCCGCATGTTTGGTATTAAAAAGGGATTCGTAGCAAGGAACATGTATGTTACAGCGCTGTACTGCCGGTCTTTTATGGTTCAAGTACAAGGAAGTTAAAAAAATGAACTTATACTCTTACTTGCAAGGCCGGCAGCGCTCTTGTTGCAAGAGTTCATGGGGGCGGTGATCACGTTTCATCGGTGACCAACAAACTCGTTAGCCCTCCTCTAAAATAAAATACCTCGTTCGGCAGGGTCGATCGTGTTAGGTAGATTCCCGTCGGTCGGATCGACAAAGAAAAACTAGCCAGCAGTATTCTACTGGTCATTACTAGTCTTATGAAGGGTTACTCTGCATATATTGGGTGAGCGGGGAACCACCCCCCACCCCTATTTCCTAAACGGGAGGTCGCATCGGTAAGAATGGGTATACTAAGTTTGAAAATCCTCCGTCAATATTTGCGACCTGTAGCGTGTCCCAAAGACTTTCTGCACTTTCACCCCCCCTCCCAGTCCCCCTCTTTCACTTTTTCCAAGACAACAAGATGCTACGTTTGTTCTACTAATTTATCCTATCGACCTGTGAAGTCAGATTTTGCCTACGATGAATTTGGACTGATGGATCATATATACATATGTAAGCTTTATATATTGTATGTTGTGTACATGGACTAATGTACGAGTATCTGAACGCTGCCTAATATCTATGATATGGCAATTAACAAATGACAATGACAGCGGACTTCATATGGAGATTTTAATCCTGCTCATCAAATAAATGCAATTGTGTGTTTTTTTACTCCGGTATCATCCATCATATTACAAATCGACAATTGTCAGAGTTTGTTTGGATAATCATGGCAAGATTACAATTTGAAGTTGAGCTGGCAGCAGATGAAGATCCGAAGAATAACATCATAATTATAAAATCAGTAACAAAAGAGGATGGAATATCTTATCTCATACCGCCATGTTTTCAAGCAACAAAACACCACCCTCAATTGACAAAGTTACCAGAATTTTTGAAAATAAAAAAAACATTACAGAGAAGAGGTCATAATAGAAAGGTGTGGATGTCCATGTCATGTGATGTTTTAGCACTATACAAAGATGATGCTGGAAATATGGTGTTTAATGATTATTTATTACAAGAAAATACTCAAGTCACAAGCCAGGTTATAGATGGAAAATTATTGGAAATTTTAGAGAAACTAAGTGAAAAATCTAATGTCAACAAAGAAAAACATAATAATTTAAGCAAATTAAATGAAAAGTTTGTTTTAAAAAAGTTTGACAACAAGAACACTAATGCCAAACAATGGTTGCAAAGTTTTGAAAGTGAATGTACTAGATTTGATTTAAATGGTGATACAGAAAAAATTAGTGCTTTGAGATTATTTTTAAATGACACAGAAAGTGACTGGTATGGGTCTATGTTAATTAAACATAGTTTAAACTCGATATGGAAAATATGGCAAGAAAGTTTTCTTAAAACGTTTGCAGATAAAAGTTGGTCTTCGGTAGTGTATGCACTCAGTTTCAAACATTTAAATGGCTCTCTGCTAGAATATGCATTGAAAAAGCAGAGATTGTTACTAGAGTATAACAGTGATATAGATACCAGAACTCTTACTGACTTAATTGTGGCAGGATTGCCAACTTATATTACAAGTAAACTTGATAGACAAGAGGTGACAAACCCAACTCTTCTGTTTAGTGCTCTACGGATACATGAAAATCAGAATAAAAATGTACAAAAACATTTTACGGAGAAGAAAAGCTCCACTAAATCAGAAACGGAATGTAAAAAAAAAACACCTTGTCAAATATGTTACAAAATGGGAAAGAAAAACAGATTTCACTCTAAAAATTTGTGCTGGTTCAAAGAAGACAAGAACAGTAATGACAGTGTAAAACACTGCAAAAATTTAATGTTAGAAATTGATCAATTTCAGGATACAAAAAACTAGATATTCCCCCACTAATAGAAGTTACAGTTATACTAAATGACACATTGAAATGCACAGGTATTTATGACCCTGGCTCAAATATAACCTTAATAAATTCCAAATTAATAAAAGTAACAAATTCAAAGAAAAATTATTTTGAAAATAAATTCAACACAATTGGTGGTGGGGGAAAAACAACAGGTTTAATAAGATTAAATTGGAAAATACTAAATATTGAAAAGGAAATAAATGCATTTATTTGTAATGATAAAAATTTTACCCATGATTTGCTTTTAGGACTGGATACAATAAAGCGGTTTGGGTTGACCCATGATGAGAATTTAAACATCCAACTTCAGAAAAATTACAGCCTAATTGCAAATGAATATATCAGCCCTAATGAAGACAAAAAACATGGTAATCAAGAAATTGAAACCAAAGAGTTTAAGTCAGAAATATTTGATTATAAAATAAATTTTAATGAGGGCATAGATGTGAATAAATTTAATATAGATGCAAATCACTTCGAACACAACCAAAGAATAAAAATTAGTGAATTATTATATGATTATAAACATATATTTGCTAAAGATAAGTATGATGTCGGCCAAGTAAAAAACTATGAAGCATTTATAGATCTCCAAGTAGAGAAATATTGCTCAAAAAGACCATATAGATGCTCCTTAGATGATAAAGAAGAAATCGAGAAGCAAATTGGACAATTGCTAAAAAATAAATTAATTGAAGAATCTTACAGCCCCTTCGCAGCACCAGTAACATTAGCATTCAAACGGGATGAAGAAAAAAAGTCGAGATTATGTATTGACTTTAGAGATCTTAATAAGATTATTATCCCACAACCACAGCCATTTCCTTTAATAGAAGATCTAATGGTAAGGACTATAAACTGTAAGTATTTTACTACTCTTGACATTAACTCTGCTTTTTGGTCTATACCGTTGCGGATCAGTGACAGAAAAAAGACAGGCTTTGTTACACAAGAAGGTCATTATCAATGGACTTGCCTTCCTTTTGGACTGAAAACATCCCCAGCAATTTTTCAAAGAATCTTGACAAATATAATAAAAAAAAATAACCTGTCAAATTTTGTAATGAACTACATTGATGATATTATGGTGTTTTCAAAAACATTTAGTGAACATATTAACCATTTATCGAAACTGCTGGATGCAATTGCTGAAGAAGGATTCCGTCTGAAATTAACAAAATGTAAATTTGCAGCACAGTCTGTAAAATTCTTGGGACATATAGTAAAAGGTAATACAATAACACCTTTAAAAGATAACCTCAGATCTATAGCAGAATTTGCAGCACCACAAAACAAGAAGCAAATAAGACAATTTCTGGGTAAAGTAAATTTTTATAATAAATATATTCCTAATGCTACAATAACTCTTGATCCAATACACAATTTGCTTAGAAAGAATGTCAATTTCGATTGGTCGCCTGATTGTGAACAAGCTTTTCAGACAATAAAAAAATATTTATGCTCTGCTCCAATTCTAGCTATTTTCGACCGAGAGGCGCCAACTTTTATATACACTGATGCAAGTATAAAAGGAATCGGTGCAATACTAAAACAAACTCAAAAATGTGGAGAAATCAAACCAGTGGCGTACTTTTCAAAGAAGTTGAATGAATCACAAAAAAAGAAGAAAGCCATATTTCTTGAATGCTTAGCCATAAAAGAAAGTTTAAAATTTTGGCAACACTGGCTAATAGGAAACTTATGTACAATTTATACGGACCACAAGCCACTAGAAAATTTAAACATAAAAAATAGAACAGATGATGAATTAGGAGACATGACTCATTACCTATCACAATACAACTTTGTAATAAAATACAATCCAGGTAAAAACAATGCAGAAGCGGACTGCTTAAGCAGAAATCCTGTGTATGAAAGCCACAAAAACAAAGAAGATAACTTGAAAACAGTAAATATTGTAAAGATTGAGGAAATATTGGATGACCAGAACAAAAATCCAAACATAAAGAACCAACATAGTTTTATTCGAGAAAATGGTATATATTACAAATGGAACAAAAAGAAAAAAAAATCGTTTTGTCCGAAGACTACAGTAAGACATTAATAAAAAAGGTACATGAGCATTTCTGTCATATAGGAATAAATCAGATTGAGTCAAAAATAAGACCTTTCTACACAGCACCAAGGCTACTGGATAATATAAAATTGATTTGCCGGCAATGTGAAGTATGTATAAAAAACAAATCACGATTAAATAGAAATTATGGACTCATGTCACAATTAGGACCGGCAGAAAAACCTTTCCAAATCATGTCTATAGATACGGTAGGGGGATTCGGTGGTAACAGGTCTTCAAAAAAGTATTTACATTTATTAATTGATCATTTCACACGTTATGCTTACATTTCATGCTCAAAGACACAACTGGCTAATGACTTTATAAAACTGTTAGATCAAGTGATCAAGGACAATGACGTTGAGATATTGCTCTCCGATCAATATCCAGCCCTGAATTCGTAAGAATTAAAAAAATATTTAAAGGACCACTCTGTCAATTTAATTTTTACAGCAGTGGATGCTCCTTTTTCTAATGGTCACAATGAAAGGTTGAACCAGACACTAGTAAATAGGATAAGATGTGTCTTGAATAGCAAAGGAAAAAAAACAGCTTGGACAACCGTTGCAATGGATTGTGTGAAAGCTTACAACTCAACAAACCACACTGTGACAGGTTATTCGCCTCTGTATCTGTTAAATGGAGAGCAAACTGATGTATTACCAATGGACCTAAGAAAAAAACAAATGGAACCTGAAATACTGGAAAAAGACCGACATACAGCATTTCTCAGATCAAAAAAATCACATGAATTGAACAAGGAAATTTTTGACAAAAATAGAATGGATTACAAGTTTGAAAAAGGTGATATGGTTTACATAACGGACTGTAATAAGTTAAACAGATCTAAAATGGATGAAATTAGAATTGGTCCTTTTGAGATAGAAGAAATGATATCAGATTCTCTATGCAAAATCAACACTGGAAAGAATAAAAAGTCCTTGGGATTATATCATGTGACAAAGCTCATTCCCCAGTTTGATTACTCAAATTAACCCCAGCTAATTTGCACTTTTGAGGGGGGGAGATGTAAGCTTTGTATATTGTATGTTGTGTACATGGACTAATGTACGAGTATCTGAACGCTGCCTAATATCTATGATATGGCAATTAACAAATGACAATGACAGCGGACTTCATATGGAGATTTTAATCCTGCTCATCAAATAAATGCAATTGTGTGTTTTTTTACTCCGGTATCATCCATCATATTACACATATATATATAGAGGGATATATAATTTTTTTTTTTTCAATCTCCTGTTCATAAACGGCGTAGCACCCCTAAGCTGGGGTCTGGGTCCCGTCATCGCATCGATTACAATAGGTAGATTCATCTATGGAATTTACCTAAAAGAACTTTTAGTAAACTTGGATTTAGACCAAAACTCTTCCGTCACAGACATCGTCGTATGTATTTTATTAAAGAATATTTTGTAAAAATATATAAATTATAATTATATTTAAATTAACTATATAGATATTTCTTGCATGCTGGATTTATCACAAAAATGTTGTTGTCCCTTTCGATCTTACTTGCCACTTTACAGACAAGGAGCGACCTGAACGGTATAAAACGAGATAGAAACGTCAAAAATAAAGTCAAAGTCATAATACATACATAAGTATTAAAACAGCACTTGCGAAACTTGTATCTGTATCAACCTAAGTTCCGTGTGTCGAGGTTATTTTCATTTCATATGTTATATATACGTTGATGTACATATAACTACATTTTCTTACAAAAACTATCATCTAGAAGAACATGATGTATAATATGTAAATAGTAGAATCAATTTTATTATTAACATGACAAATAAAAAAACAAAATTCATCATCAGTCATTAGTAACTTTGAAATAAAGTATAATTTTTAATGGCTGCCGAACTAAACAAGGCGACGGCCTCCCTCGTGATATATTATCACACTAAATCGATCGTAACTTACAAAGTTCTAAAAGAGGAAAACAGTGCGACATTGTATCCGAGTTGTGTTAATCAGCACCATACAAATTGCTCTTTGACGTGTTTGCTACGAAAGTTATCCGACATAAGTATAGAGAATCTCTACTCTATTATTTTGTTTTAAAGTTTATTATTCTTTAATTCTTTCAACTTTTTCGGAATATATTTAAACTGAAAACAAATATATTCAATATAAAGAATTTAACGCAAAACCTATTGCAAAGCGCTTGAAATACGGGAACAAAACTGTGTATTATTCTCAAATATCAGAAATCAAACAAAAGAGTTATTTGAATTGCAGGTTTAACAAATATTTACAATTGAATACAACAAATCAACTTAATGTATGCGAACAATGTATGCGAACATTTCCACAACAACAGCGTCAATATTTTAAAACTGCTATTCTGGTTCGATTAGTCTACACTCCGTAGAATTGATCCAAACAAATAAACTTACAATAAAACTGAATATAGTTTTAATTTTTGACTCAGAAGTTAGGTGTAAATGACATAACAAATTTCAAATACATTACTAGAATAATATACTATTATTAGCAAAATCTCTCTACAACTTATTTAAGGATCTCGGCCTTTCTAGAACGATCATCAGTTCATTTCTGGAACGTATTTCAAAGGCGGCTTTAGTAGGTTCTTACGATATTTGGTTAGGTAGGGAGAGGAGCGTAAACAGTGAAGGTGAGCGTGTATGCGCATAGTAAAGGGGCCCCTTAAACCTACATCTGGGTCGCAAGTCCCAGGCATTGTTTGCGCTCCTCTTCTTGCAACGCGATGGGCCCGGCACCCGCACGGTGAATCCATGGAATGCTAAGAAGCTTCGTCTCTCTGTTCTCGAAATCTATAAAGTGTTTCCAAATTTACTGTGTTGACGGCCCAGATGCCAAATATCAAGAGTAATTTTACATAACATTACGTTGCACTAGATAGTATATGTAAAATATGAATATGTTATTCCTGTTGTTATTCAGAAGCACCGTCAACTTGTACGTAAATCGAGTTATTTACCTTTATTATACTGATAAATTGGCTGTGTCCTGAATACAGAGAACGTCGTCAAGAATGATATTAAAGATTCTAAAATGTTACGCTAACTTTCTGCAAACCACAGACTATAAGGTATAATCTTAGAAATGTTCTACAAATCAAGTCGAAGAAAATATTTTGCACGTTTACAAAATATATCATTGATTTATCTATACTTATAATAAATCTGTAGAGAGGTCAATTCTGTACATGAAATATATTTACAAAATAAGTAGCAGGGGGTGATTAGTGTTCGATACTGATGCCAAAAATGCAGTTAAAAAAATTTTTGTCTGTCTGTCTGTCTGTCTGTCTGTTTGTATGTTATTTATAGAAAAAAAAACTACTCGACGGATTTTAACGAAACTTAGTACAATTATTCTTTATACTCCTGGGCAGGTAATAGTATACTTTTCATCACACTACAATGAATAGGAGCAGAGCAGTGAAAGGAAATGTTGAGAAAATGGGAGAAGTTGCTTGATTTTTTAAGCTTCCGTCGCGTGTGCAGCCTTAATGGTTAGAGCTACATAGAAACTATGTATAATGGAAATATTCTACATAAAAATACACGAAAAATATTCCAAGACAGCATATATCTACCTTTTATAGTTAACTCACAATAACACGCATAACTCTCGATAGCTTAGCAGTTCGGAGATTTCTTATTATATTTGTTTACTTTTACGTTTATAAAACCAATAATGCTCACCATCATTCCTAATTAAAAAAAAAATAAACATTAGCACCAATTCAATAAAAAAAGAATCATTGAAATCGGTATAGAAACACCAAACTTATACTTACTTACATGAAATACGCCAACAAGACATCGCGCGTGAATAGTGAATCAAGCTATAAGGATTATTTTTGCGTAACGGTTGCCGCGCTCGACGGGGCTCGCGGCGGCAGAGTATAAAAGGGGCGGGAGGCGAGCGCAAGCGTCATTCAATATTTGGCTGTTGATGCGTTCAGAGTGTTGAACTTTATTGACAGACAATAATTGTTATTTTATAAACCGTGCTTATCAGCGCGACTTTTTGTCTTTAAATAGTTTATTTTAATTTCTTTTGTTGTTATTTTCTAAATTAGTTTTAGTTTTGTTTAAATTCTTAACTATTAATAGTTCCTATTTTTTTTTTTTTTTAAGTAGATTTAGATTCGATTTTTAGATTAGATAATAGATAGATAGATTAGATTATTGTTAGATTTTTAGTTACTGATAGGTTAGTTTTGGGCATTTTATGTTTAGTTTTTTTTGTATTGAGTAGATAAAAGCGTAGGTAGGTACTTTTATTAATTATAGTATTCATAGGTATTTTTTATTTATTTTTAAGTGAAGTAGGTATAGGTAGATATTGCCTACTATCTACCTATACTGCACACGTGTTTTAGCTTTATTTTCATTTCTTTTTTTTTTGTACCTAAGTTGTAGGTAGGTAGGTACATGTTTCTTAGTTTAATTCTATTAGAATATTAGGTATTTAAGTTTAAATAGGCACTTAGATTTATATTTTTTTATTATATAGCAGCTGTACTTAGAACATCTAAGGTTTTTTTTGTATTAGCATAGGTACTTTGATTAATTACAGTAGTTGTAGGTATTTCTTATTATTCATTTTTAAGTGAAGTAGGTAAGTGTAGATAGTATTGCACACGCATTAAGTATAGCTTTATTTTCATTTTTTATTCTTTTGTAATTTGTAGGTACCTACGTACATATTTATAATTCGATTAGAATATTATTTTAGTTTTAATAGGCACTTAGATTTATATTCTATTTATTACATACTTAGCTATAGTTAGGACCTCTGACGTAAGTTTTTTGTTGGGTAACTAAATAGAATTTAAGTTACCGTCGATTAAAAATAAAATAAACGATGCCACCTAAAAAACGACCATCTTTATCTCGAACTTCGAGTCAAGCTAGGAGAATGAGAATGACGCGTTCTCAAGAATCGGAAGAGGAAAGAGCACATCGGTTAAACTCTATGAGAGTTAGTGCCTCAACATCTCGAGCTAATGAAAGCTCTCCAGAAAGAGAGATGCGATTAGCAGCTGAAAGAGCGAGACGAGCTACAACACGGGCTTCTCAAAGCTCTTCTCAACGAGAGCTAAGGCGTTCCATTGACCGGGAACAACATGCGTTATCCCGAGAAGCTGAAACTGCTTTACAACGAGAATTGCGACTCACAGCTGACCGCGAACGGCATACATTATCTCGCGAGTCTGAAACCTTCACTGAGAGGGAATTACGGCTTACAGCTGACCGCGAACGTCATATTTTATCTCGCGAGTCCGAAACCTTCACTGAGAGGGAATTACGGCTTACAGCTGACCACGAACGTCATATTTTATCTCGCGAGTCCGAAACCTTCACTGAGAGGGAATTACGGCTTACAGCTGATCGCGAACGTCATATTTTGTCTCGAGAATCTGAAACTTTTACTCAATATCAAGACCGTTTGACAAATGATAGGGCGCACCATAACATGATTCGATCTCTTGAAGATGAACATGAGCATGAACAACGACTAGAGTCGGGACGCGATTATTACAATTCTTTGAGACAAGAACAATTGATTACTTTATCTAATGAAAGATTAAGAATTGAAAATATTCGGTCGCTTGAAACAGAAGAACAGCGAGAGGCCCGTCTTACTGCAGATAGATTTCGACATGGTCTTAATGACTTAGATATACACGTGGTAGATCAATCTACAAATTCGGTGGCGTGGTCCGATAAATATAAAAGTGGGTTTGCTTATAACCTCACAATTGATTACAGATCATCTTCTGAAATAGGCGATATGAACGTAGTATGTTCCTTTTGTAATGCTTCGAAGTGGAGGAAGGAGTCTGCTGGTTTCTGTTGTTCTGGAGGTAAAATAAATTTGCCTTCGTTCGAAGACCCACCGGAACCTTTAAAATCACTACTTTTAGGGGAACATTTGCAATCCAAACAGTTTTTAGATAATATTCGCACTTATAATAGTGCATTCCAAATGACATCCTTTGGTGCTAAACAAATCTCAGAAGGCCCTTTCATGCCTACTTTTAAGGTACAAGGTCAGGTTTACCATTTGATAGGGTCCCTTTTGCCTGAAGAACAACCTAAATTTCTTCAAATATATTTTGTATCCGATTACAACGAACAGTCGAATATAAGAAATCAATATTTTCCGAATTTAAATACTGAACTCATTTCACAACTTCAGAATATGTTACATCAGGTTAATTCGTACGTATGCAGTTTTAAATCGGCATTAGAAGCCCTTTCTCAAGATGGTAATAACAATTATAAAATTGTTATAAATGCCGATAAGCGTCCAACTCAGGAACACCCTGGGCGTCATAACGTTCCATCCACGAATGAAGTTGCTGTAGTACTGGTCGACCAGGAATGTGATAGGCGTGATATCGTTATACGTTCCAGAGACAATCGTTTGCAACGTATTTTCGAAACCCACAGGGCTTACGACAGTTTGCAATATCCTATGATATACTGTCGAGGGGAAGATGGTTATAATTTCGCTGTATACCAAACCGATCCGCGCACAGGCGCACCTAATTATAATAAAAAGGTGTCATGCCTTCAATTTTATTGTTACCACCTGCAAGTGAGACGGAATAGATTGGTATACTTTCAACGTTTTCGTGGCTTATTTAATCAGTTTATTGTTGACATGTACGCAAAAATTGAAACCGAAAGATTAGTTTATATACGATCTAATCAAAGGCAGCTGCGCGCTGAAGAATACGTGCACCTTCGCGATGCCATGCAGCAAGATAACGATACTGTGAATATGGGTCGTTTAGTTATTTTACCCTCTTCTTTTACTGGTGGTCCACGCTACATGCATGAACGTACTCAAGACGCTTTTTGTTACGTAAGAAAATATGGACGTCCCGACTTATTTGTTACTGTAACTACCAATCCCAAGTGGGATGAAATCACTCGGGAGCTTCTTGAGGGTCAGGCACCGCATGACCGCCATGATATTATTGCAAGAGTGTTTCATTTAAAATTAAAATCAATGATAGATCTTCTTACCAAAGATAACATTTTTGGAGAAGTATTGTGTTATATGTATAGTGTTGAGTGGCAAAAACGCGGCTTACCTCACGCACATATCTTGCTTTGGTTAAAAGATAAGGTTCGACCTAATGATGTAGACAGATTAATCAGTGCTGAAATTCCAGATCCGACTGCAGATCCCCTGTTATACGACATTGTTAAAACTCATATGATACATGGTCCATGTGGTGCATTTAACGCAAATGCTCCTTGCATGCAAGACGGTCGTTGCACTAAAAGGTATCCAAAAGCATTAGTGGATGAAACTGTAACAGGACATGATGGATACCCATTATATCGTCGCCGTTCAAGAGACAATGGTGGTTTTACTGTTGAAAAGCGAATGTCTGGACAACAGGTTACTTTAGATAATAGGTGGGTCGTTCCGTATTCGCCTGTATTGTCCAGAGCATTTCAAGCTCACATAAATGTAGAAATGTGTAATAGTGTAGAGTCAATTAAATATATTTGTAAGTACATTAACAAGGGCAGTGACCAAGCTACGTTTGCGTTAAGAAATGAACATGATGAAGTTACTAGATTTCAGTCAGGCAGATATATCAGCTCTTCAGAAGCTGTGTGGCGGATCTTAAGTTTTAATATTCACGAAAGATATCCATCTGTGACCCATCTGGATGTTCATCTGGAAGGCGGTCAACGTATATATTTTAACGCCGAAAATGTTACAGAACGATTAGAGAACCCTAGACAAACAACTTTATTGGCATTCTTTCGACTTTGCCAAACTGATAATTTCGCAAAGTCTCTTTTGTATGAAGAAGTTCCATCGTATTATACCTACGATAAACAACGAGGTGTCTTTAACCGTAGACGCCGAGGCAGGCCTGTAGATGGCGAGACAGGTATTTTCAAAGAACATGTTCTTGGTAGAGTGTATACTGTTCATCCTAACAACGCAGAGTGTTTTTATTTGAGATTATTATTACATACAGTGCGAGGACCAACATCATTTATAGATTTGAGAAAAGTAGACGATGTTGTTTATCCAACTTATCATGCAGCTTGCCAAGCGCGTCATTTGCTTGAAAATGATCAACATTGGGATGACGCTTTAGCAGAATCCTGTGTTAGTGATAATCCACGACGGTTACGCCATTTATTTGTAACATTACTCACATTTTGTAATTTATCTGATCCTGTCCAATTATGGGAAAAATATAAAGAAAAATTTGCAGAAGACTTTCTTCGGAATTTATCTCACAATAATGAAGGCGCAACTAATGATAATTTTCGAGATCTGGCTATAAATCAGTGCTTATTAGCTCTTCAGGAAGACTTAACAGCAGTAGGCGGTAAATCACTTTGTGAATATAGTTTGCCAACGCCAACCTCAGTCGGAGAGGTTACCAATAGGGAATATTCCGCAGAGATTGGTTACAGCCCAATGGAACTGCTGGTAACATTAGAAAACGGTGTCCCAATGATGACTGCAGAACAACGCTTAGTCTATGATCGCGTGTGCGAGAGTGTGCAGAATAATTTAGGAACAATATGGTTTTTAGATGCACCTGGAGGAACTGGGAAAACTTTTTTGACTAAATTAATATTAGCTTATGTTCGAAATCAGCGTAAAATCGCTCTTGCCGTGGCTTCATCAGGTATAGCTGCAACATTGCTACCAGGAGGTAAGACTGCTCACACTATGTTTAAAATACCAATTAATTTAGATCGCACGGAAAGTCCAACCTGTAGTATTTCAAGAAATAGCGACAAAGCTAAGGTATTGCGTGAGTGTAATTTAATCGTATGGGATGAATGTACGATGGCCCATCGAAAAGGAGTAGAAGCAGTAGACAGAACTCTAAGGGACATAAGACAAAATGATCGACCAATGGGCGGTATTACGGTTTTATTTTGTGGTGATTTCCGACAAACCTTACCGGTAATACCACGGGGAACCCGAGCTGATGAGATTAGGGCTTGCCTGAAAAGCTCTTATTTGTGGCGTGATATACAATCGGTGCATTTGACTATAAATATGCGAGTGAGAACTGGAGACAACGCAGATAATCGTGAATTTTCTGATACATTATTGAAGATTGGTGAAGGTACCTATCCACAACTACACCAAGGAAAACTTATTCTGACACCTGAGTTATGTTGTATAGTGCAATCCCAACAACATCTTATATCTTCGGTTTACGGTGACATAACAATTATATTAAATAGGGACAATTCTTGGCTTTGCGAAAGGTCCATTTTGACTCCTCGTAATGACCAGGCATCTGAAATTAATAATAAAATACTGTCTAATATACAGGGAGAAAGCAAAGTTTATAGTTCAATAAATAGAATGGTTGATGAACAAGAAGCCACTAATTACCCGATAGAATTTTTAAATTCTTTAAGTATGCCTGGACTACCTTCTCATATAATTTGTTTAAAAATTGGCATACCGATAATTCTGCTCCGAAATTTAAGACCACCTCAACTTTGCAATGGAACTCGGCTAAAAGTAACCCAGTTGCAACAAAATGTAATCGAGGCTCAAATTTTAACAGGTTGCGGTGCAGGAGAAACTGTCTTTATTCCCAGAATTCCCATAATACCAAATAATTTTCCATTCCAATTTAAAAGAACGCAATTCCCAGTATCGGTGTGCTATGCCATGACTATCAATAAAGCTCAAGGGCAGACTTTTCGTGTTGCTGGAGTAGATCTCGGTGTTAGCTGTTTCTCGCATGGTCAATTATACGTCGCTCTTTCCCGGGTTAGCAATTCTAGGAATCTTTACGTTCACGTGCCGGACGGGTCGACTCTTAACATAGTCTACCCAGAAGCTTTGCGCTGAAACATTTTAATTTGATCTAAAAATATTAGCAATATATTATCTTAATAAAAAACAAGGAGTTACACGCTGACCGAGTCGTGGGTATAGCGTGGGTATATTATAATATTCTGCGGTTACTTATATTTTTCAACAGTTTTGTGGATTGGCATATTATATTACTATTGCCCTTCTAAAATACGAAAGTGAATCTGCCTGTTACGTCAAAACTATGAGGGAGGACATCTGCTAATTTTTTTTCGAAAAACGACGGAAACGCGGACGAAGTCGCGGGCAAAAGCTAGTTCATAAAATAAACGTGATATAGTTTTGTAGATTAATATACTTTAACTCCTAATGAAACTTAAATAACCGGAACTTTGTACGAATACAAACAAAAAGTAATAACCACTCCAATCCTTTGAAGTAATTATTATTATTGAAGAACTAAAGGTCCACATGTGTGGTAGGATTCCAACTCCAACCTTCAAAAAAAGCATCTACCCCTACAAGGCCGGCAACACTCTTGTAAATCCTCGGATGTTGCAAGAGTTCATAGGCGGCGGTAATCACGTTCATCTGTAACCCGCCAGCTCGTTTGCCCTCCTCTTAAATAAATAAAATTAAAAAAAGGACACGACATGTTAGGTATTAAAGAGAACCATCCCCAAGAATTTATACAGCGCTGTGTTATGTTTTGTGGTCCTATTATAAGAACTTTTGGTAAAGTATTACAACACTTGAATTTTGACCGCATCCTTTAATGACAGCTTGGATGGATTCTGTTAAAGAAAATTTTACATAAAAATACTAATAATAATTACCTGAATTAGTGACACTTACACTGTCACTAATTCAAACGTTACTTAGATTAGAATTTTCATGACATACGAGTGAATGATATTGTATTTTCGTTTTTTTTTAATGTTATTTACTTTTTTTTTAAAGACTCGTCTGAAAGCAAAAATATATGGAGATTTTTAGACAATTTATAAACGTGTCACAATAAATATGTAAAAATTTTTAATGCGGTATATATGGATATGAATATTCATGCAGTACTCACGTTCTAACAATGATCAAGCATTCCGTATTATCATATACACTCAAAACGGACACGTATATTAAAATACGAACTATTTCTACAATTCAGAAAATATCCTAAACAATATTTGCTATAAATAAGTTATGATTAATATAATATATTTCAGAAAAAATAATATATTTCAGATAAAATAACTGGAATAACACTACAATCAGTATACTAAATAGAACAATTTGTCTTGAAGTTGTCAAGAGAACTCTCTTTTTAGGACGACATTCCTACTTTCTGAGAGATTCTTATTTATAAAATTGTTTGTTGTTTATAGCAAGGATAATTTATCTGAAAGCTTCACAACATTATAGAAGTAAAACCAAAACCTAAATTAATACTAACAAAACATTATTATAATACCCCAAAACATTGTAATATTACTTACCCCCTGGAGCGGGTTGAAATTATGAGGTCTCAATTGGAAAAACTTCTCGGCCAAGGCGGTGGTGAGGAGGCCAGATGTACGTTTGTCTAACATCGTCGAAACTTTACTACAGATTCGAACGTGTCCAACACGAGGCAGTCATTTCCACAATTAGATATGTGTGTCATGAACACTTTGACAAATAACAAACACACAATTTATCATTTATATAGAAATACATGCAAGAAATATTTTTTTGTAATTTGCAATCATGTTAAAAGAGAGGCGGTCGTGGATGTTATTAGCGGACAATCAAACATAATATATTAATATTATAAAAAATTGGTGTATATGTATTATATATTCTACAATATTGACTTTTTCGTGCAACTTTTGTTTAGTAAAATTGCCACTAAAAAAAAATTTTCTTACATGAGAAAATTTGAAATATTATTACTAGTTACAATTTATAAATTAAATTATGTGACTTAATATATCCTTTGGGAGGCTATTGTACAGTAGTACTCCTTAGTTTGTTCTAGCCTTTGATAAAAGTAATTTATGCTTGTTTCGTGTATAGTGTTTATGCGGATTGGTTTGAAAAGTTTTTTGCATTAAATATGGTATCCCAAAAAAAATCCCCAGAATTGTATATAACATGTATAAATATGTACAAACCAATAAGTTCTCTACTCACATCAAACTGTTCCTAAACGATTCAACGTATTTACAGGTTGCTGTGGTTTTATACACACCAGAGTAATGAATATTTTTTGCGAATCCCATCGACAGTTTTTTCCTACTTTACAAATATTTCCCTGTTGTTAATTCGAGCACGTAGTGGCTTTGATAGTCGACTCGGGCGAAAGTTTTTCTATTCTTGTCAAAAGTTAAAACAGTTGTTTTGCAAACTGTATAAATTCCCTATACGGGCTTTATTAGAAAATTGTTGATAAGTTATATGTTAGGTAATAGTTTGATAAAAATATAAAAAAATTTAGAATTCTTTATTTTTGAACCAGTCCAAATGAGAAACAATAGAGTTTAAATTTTAAATGAATTTAATTGTAATGTTGTCATAAGCAGCTTCTTCGTTAATATGATGTCTCGTATTCCTAATTAACGGGTAACACTTAAAAATGATATCAATTGCCATCGTATGTGTATCTGTCATGACATATGTATGGCAATGTGTGTATATTTTTTTTTATAAATTTACATCAGACTATAAAATAATTTGAAAATACTGACAAAAATGGCGCTGTCGATAGCGTGTTTTGTGATTAATAAGTACTTAAACCAATTTTCAATAACATTAATAAAAATCTTTTTTTATGTTAGAGAAGTGCAAACGAGCTTGCGGATCACCATTGATATGTGATCACCGACGCCCATGAACTCTTGCAACATCCAAGGATTCACAAGATCGTTGCCGGCCTTAGCCTTTTGTACATATAAATTATTTATCTAAATAATGTCAGAGTAACATCAAATAATTAGATAAAGGATGATCGATATGAATAATTCTGAAAGTATAGCAGTTGAAAGTAAAAGTTTATAAAGATTTGTGCTAAATATTTCGAACGTTTTCAATCTAACTGTATCATCGTCTCGAATCAATTACACTCAATGAATGCAAATCTTTACCGAATCCGAAAAACCGAATCCCTATGACTCGATTAAACTTTTAACTTAACTTATAACTTCTTCAGAGAAAATAATTATGTAGTAATTATTTTGTTTAAGGAGTAAGGTTTGATTTACCTTTAAACATTTATAATACTGAAAAATAACTAAATCACAACTCTTTTTAACTTAAGGAATTTAAAAAATATTCCTTCAAAAATAATAAACCATGAGGAATAGTTAGGAATGTAAAAAATATTAATACTTTTGTGATACAAACACTAAAAAATCCTTGAAAAAGTAACATAAGCGCAGAACTCGATTTAATTTATAATTTAACCACGAAAAAAAAGATCGTTGCAAACGGAACTTTCAAAGCAGCGAAACCTCAAAGCGATTAAAGCTAAACTGCCCATTAAATGACGCTCAAGTCAACATTGACTGTCATGAATGAATCATGACATTAATAAAGAGACATTACCATGAATGGTCTCTTCATAACCAAAAAATATAACAAATATCGAATTCACATTCATAAGAAACATGTCTGTAAAAACAGGTAACGACAAAATAGATTTATTCTTCGATTTTATTAATCGAATCGATCATTTAAGTCCTAAGAATACGTGTATATTCGATATGGCATTGCCAAGTTACGTGGTAAAGTTAAGCCTGTACATACCATTACATTTGAAAACATTTATAATTATCTGACCATCCCTCATTAGAATGTTATATTGCAATTATTCTTTGTAATCGAACTGTACGATTTAGTTCATTTGGTTGTTGCTTTCTGCTTTTATTACTACCGTCTTTTCAATATAAATGCAATATACGCTTGGGAAGTGAATAGTTAGTGTTGTACAAACATAACAACAATTATTAATTAAAGTTCAACGCATAATCCTTATTTTTTTTTGAGTAATTTATTTTGAAAACTAACACCGATTTGAATATGAAAAATGGAGTTAATGCTAGCTGACCGCCTCCTGGAAGACGCTCTAACAGCAATATATGATCGAACAAGCAGCAGGTCCGTCGCGGAAGTAGCATGACGCTTAGTGGACAGAAGCAGCGACGTTACTTGGTAGAATAATTCATTTTAGGATCAATTTAATAGTTCTAGACCAATATGTATACTTTACTGATCCTGTTTGAATATAACATGATACAGTAATATATCATATATCGTTACAATATATTAGTTGCTTCAGTTTCAAGATGTTTTCTGTTAGCTTGTTTAGTTCAGAAGCAAGGGATTATATTTGTAATGGCGTGTTTAGAGTTCATTTATTATTGTTCTGGTATTTCGGTTTACTTGGATTCTAATTTATTTTCACATGTAAATTGTAAATTAATATATCATTTTAAGAAGATGCATGGATTTTTTTGCCGGTTATTCTCCATGAACCTACCCTTAAGTACATCGTAAAGCCTAACGATATTTAAGTTGGTGATATTTATTATTTAGGCTTATTTGAAATAATAAAAAAAACTTTTTTTATACTTTGTTGAATATAAAACTCCTAGATACCAAAACTTACTTTGTTTTTAGAAGTAGATATAAAATAACACAAAAAATCTTTATACATTCAAGTATAATATAATAATATAAAATTACTTATTGTTTACATCACGTTAGCATACATTTATCATTTGAAAGTAGATTAATTCAACTTTCTATCACATTTATTTAATTACCACGCTCATCCATCCGATTAACATACGCTTAAACAGATAGTAATAACAAAACCACCAAAAGTTATATATATTATACATATATAAGCTTCAGATTAATTATTTCGTTGCGAATGACGAACGAACGAAAGTAATTAATTTTAAAATTTTCTAAAGAATATATATTATAACAAAATATATACTAGAATTATATATAGTTCTAGGATACATTGAGTTAAAGCAGCAATCAATTTATTTCAATATGATTTGGTCTTACGTCTTATAATATTGAATATTCAAGTATCTGTAGCCAGGCGCAACGATTTAAAGTGAGGGGTCACCGCAGCGCATCGCTTATGGTTAATAGAAGTTTGGAGACCACAACAACGATGCGACTAATAAAACAACTCTATTCTGGATATACAAGTATATCCAATAAGATACGAATATTCCGCCTCGATAATCTCATTTATATACATTTCATGGAATTTAAAGAAAGACGTTAATTTGATTTCATCTTTTATGACATTGTTTATCGAATAAAGAAATAAATTTCTCACAATCCATGCGGATAGAAACTTTAACAAAGAGACAATACAGCTACGGGCGGGAGGCATTGGATTGGTGTAAAATATCCAGATAATTTTTTCATGGAAAATAACAGTCAAAAAGAATTTTTAATTTACCATGAATAAAAAGTGGGGAGACTAATATACTTAGAAAACATTAAGTGACCATTATTAATGATGTACCCTCGGTCCTTTCTAATATTCTATATATCCAAAGCTACTTCGCAATATTAACGAATGTAGGGTTACACTTTGGTTCTCTGACACCAAAATATGTGACAAACATTTAGTAATGAAAACTTTTATTCTAATTTTGCAATAATTGAAATATATTTTCTGCTTAATATTTATGGTATTTAAGAACAATTAAAAATGGCTAAAGTTATATATAAACATTGTCACTTTCGACAGCCTATGAATACCGAATACGTCTGTTATAAACTAATGCTTTACAAATCTCAATAGAATTTCGAAACGTTTGTATGAACGTACTACGCATTTACGTATACGTACCATCAAAGCAACAATAGCAAATGGGTATTAAAACGGATGAAATAATAATTTTGTTCATATCTCGTCTCAATGTAGAAAATCATTAACAAGTTGTGAATTGTCGATTGGTGCGTAAATTCAATTCAATATCTCTCTATAAATGCTTTTGAGGACAAACTTCGTAATTGAGTTGTTATGAATGTACTGTGTGTTGTAGTTTCAAAATGTTTGAAGTATCTTCACTTTCAACTATCCTAAATACTTATAATACTAAGTAATCCTTTAATTTTATCTATGAGTCAAATAAGTTTTGATTAATTTCTTTTTTTATAAAATGTTTTATAAATTTGACCTTTAAATGAATAATAACGAATCTAGCTGGTAGTAAGATTCCTTGCTTTTTACTACCATCTAGGCACCTTAATATCTTAAATCTTCTGCCAAGTTTCCCTTAAACAATTCCGATAATAATTTTTCGAGCAGAAGATTTAACTAAAAATAAAAGACAATAAGATGTTTATTTGTAGCCTACAGCTTTATCACTATTTAATGGTTAGTATGGCATCCTTAGAAGTTCTAAGTTATTGTTTGCAAAGAAACAACATTTTTTGCTTAAATACAAAAAATGGTTTCTGATTCAATCTAAGCCAGGTTAAGAATATTATGTCGTTGGAATAAATAAAACTAAATCACATTCTTCTATTATTATTAAATATAATAATTTGTAAATAATAATAACCACTTTATTATGTAAACAAATTTAAGTTAAAACAAGTTTATTATACACATAGACGAAAACTAATATAAAAAAAAAATCTTTTTCAATTTACTTTGAATCAGAAATTATATTCATTATTTACAACTTCGATTACTCGCATTCAATTGCACATCACGAGCGCAGGAGAAATCACGTGATGCTAACTTTGTACTAGATTACAGTTTTCTTATAAGAAAATTTTTATTAAATATTTTTACGTTATATTTTAGTTGTTAATTAGCATATTAAACGTAAATGCTATAGATGAGCGAAACTTGAGTTTCACTTAGAAATATAATAATAAAATTTCAACATATTTTTTCATAGACATATATGCAGTTGTTAAAAGTAAATTGAAATAGAAATAGCAATATAAATAAATAAATTGCAACAAAAGATACAAGAGGAATACCACTAATCTCTGATCGCCTTTATGATGTTACATTTACATTTGCCTAGTCCTACTACTAAAACTGGATTTATAAGAAAACTGATATTTACTTCGTGTTAAGCTTCCAGTAAAAGTTTATATTATGAAACTATATAGTTACAATTCACGAAAATATTTACAGACCTGGTGACCCTAGTAATTTACACAACATGTATAAACAAATAGGTTTTTCATTTGAATCAAATGGTTCCTAAACAATTTACGTGTTATAACTTGTTAACAGACTGGTGTAATTTTATAGACACCCAAGAAGTGTAATTTTTACGAAAACCATCGGCTGACTTTTCCTTAATTTAGGTAATAGATTCGTAACGGTATGAAATAAATGTATTTGTTTATATTGAAAAATTGTGAATAAGGATAATGTTGTTTAAATTTAAACAGTATAAAGTAATACCAATCATCTTTTAACAAAAACTTAACATAAGAGTAAATTTAAAAAATCCTGATGATAACCGCGCTGTGGGTTGTATATTTTTTGATAAATAGGTATACCCTTTTCTTAATGTTATTAAGTAAAACAATATGTTATATCTTTCCTACGTATAATTTTTATATCCAAATGATGTCAGGGTTACATCATATAATTAGATAAATGATGATCTATATAAATAAAATCTGATAGTATAGCAACTGAAGATACAACTGTATAAAAAACTTGTGGGATATCTAAAAGCTATTTGGGCTAATGTAAGAAAGCGAGAGTAGTGGTGTTTTGTAGTTTGACCTAAATGTACTTTCCTGACGACAGCTCGTAGGTATCACAAATGAATGGACTATAACAAACATATCTGTACTGCAGTTAATGTTACCTACTTAAATGTGAGAAGTATATACGTTGAGTTTCAAAAAACTTCATGTTAAATTTTAAATTACAAGATTTAAAAAAAAACTATTCTAAATGCGATTCTTAAACTTTATGATGGTTGTTCAAAATTTTGACATAAGTACTGAATTATATTCCAAAGTCAGTTGATTTAAAAATTTCCAGTTAAAAAAAAAAGTTTTTTTCCATATATAATTAACATTTTAGTCATAATAAAAAATTTTAAATATCTTATATAATGAAATTTCTTCAAAGATTTATTGCTAGTAAAAGAGGACCAAGCATGACTTAATAATTTATTAGATTAAAACAGTGTTTTTTTTGTTTCTTGCAATAGCTTAAATTAAACTTAACACTAAGACCTATTATTTTATAGTTAATAAATAATCATTTTATTCAAAATTATATAAAAAATATGACAGTATTGCTCGTTGAAACCGATTAATCTACTGTTCTGCTGTTAAATGCAGTCTAGAGTGCAGTATGACACTTCACCGCACTGGTACTGTTCAGTAAATATGAACACTATTTTGGGTTTGAGATAAAAATTGTTTTGCGAAAACAGAATTGTAAAGTGAACTACATCCTAAGATCGAGTCACATTTGACTGTGTTATTTTCTTCAGATGCCTTCGACCGCCTAAATCAAATTCTTTAAAAACGTCTTTTAGAACATCTCATGCTTTATAATTATAAATAACCCGCACCCCTCTTTTTTGTAATATTAATATAGAATTATTTTAGCAGTATTATCCAAAATATAATACTGTCAGACAAAATACTGTGAAAATAACTAAAATAAACCAGTCGAGTCGTTTTAACATCCGTGAATTGTCTTATTTTTTTAATTGCAAATACGGCCGAGCTGACTTTGTATGCGAGTTGAGATATGGGTGTTTCAATGGATCTTTTTATCTAACGTGATACCTAAGAAAATTGTTGAGTCAGTTCTAGCTCTTCATTGTTGAGGAGCAAGCTATAATTTGAACTTTTTACATTAGAAAGTGTAAACTCTATGCATTTAGTTTTTTAATTATTTATTATCAGACCAAATTATTATTATTGAACCAATGAAGAACACGTAACTATTTTATATTTAATATACATATTTATGAAGGCATTAATAATTTGATTTACACTATATATATATTATTAAAATATTTACAGTATCTATGTTCTGCCGGTGACAAGATTTTTTATAAGGGAAGTGAAGTACCGATTATTACGTTACAATAAATAGTTATTAACAATCGTTGAACCTTACTTCTGCCAAATTTAGACGTAAGGATCAATCCCTAGTTCGTGAGTTATTTTATTATTCAGTTAAATAAAAATAAAACTATTTTACGAATTGTATTCAACATTTTGTTTCATAAATATTGTATGATACAAAGGCGGACCCCACGTCACAGCCTCTTAACGAGCAACGTCATCGGTTGCTACCTATACCATTACTCTAATTATAATGACTAACAACTTACTTGTTTGCTTCTGGTATGTTACAAAGAATGAAGTCACTAAGTCAGTCTGTGTCAGTCAAGGAATAAAATAAATTATATAATATTTAGCAAAAGAGGAATAATATCGGAATAACGAATTTGATACTTAAGTATTCCGTCGCGTAACCTCCAGCTACACGCATACTACGAGTGAGTAGGCAGCCACCAGTTCGACGGTGACTAAACAACGACGTTTACTTTTTTAGAAACTACTAAAATCGATGATGATTAAACTCGTTTTACCCTTACCCTTAATTACCCTTGTCTTTAATTATAATCAAAAAATGTGAGTATAACTCGTAAATTAAAGCAATTTTGAGCGCCTGACGGTTGATATTTGGAACTACACAATTTACTTAAAAGATTTTCCGAAGACATTTTAAGCAATAAACATTTGAAACATAATTTAAAGTAATAAAAAAAGATGCCATAATAACAAACCACCAAAACACAATGTTTATTAGTTAATTATGTTTTGGTGACAGTGAAGATTGCAATTAAAATCAATTTATTTTATAAAATTATATTAATGAGTTACAATTGAAACTTATAATTAATTAATATTAAAAAAGGTGATTCCAGGTCAGCGATTGACCCAAGAATGCCTGTAGTGCCAATAGTTTCTAGTTCGTTTCCCACCGATCACTGCAACGTCGTTTCGTCGTTTTTAATGACTCAGTCCCAAAACTACCCCGGGATCTAAGTCAAAATTTATTTAATTAATATACTATTCATTAATTGCACTATTTTATACTTTATACGCATGAAATTAAGATACTTTACTAATACCAATACCGACACCGATGCCGACGCCGACGATGCCAATACCGATAATTTCAATTTTAAATATTTTCGACTGTAATAAATTCCCGACACGGTTACATTTAGAATTTTTAAGCTTAACATTTGCCCTTTTCGATATACAGTAAGACTTACCGGGGGTTATCCCTCCATCAAAGTAGAGAGTAATATGAAACAACATTAAACAAGGTCATCACATCATGTAAATAATGGAGTTAGGGTAAACTCGGTAAAAAATCAATGTGGTATTTAACAATTAAATTTATGAATTGATTTTTATAAAAATAAAAACGCTACTAAGCTATTTTAGATATCAGGAAACTTAGTGACGCCTCGTTAGGCGTCCTGATATAGTTAATCTTTGGGAATCATACAATTCTAATAAAAGAGCGTTAAATCGAAATAGTGCTAAATGAAACAGCGTTAAGCCGGGTCTTTGTGTATTATGATTTCAACAAATCATAAATATCTATCGCACCTTAATTTTATCGACCAAAATAACTTACACATTGTTTTATAACATGCTTCTTATGGTTAAAAATATTTTTTATGATTAAATAAATGTATAACAAGCCTTTTTCTACAGCCACACAAAAATACAGGAAAGCACTGATTGTATTTTCTAGTTTCTTTAATTCTTTATTACACAATTAAAAAAATATACGAAAGGCGGGCTTAATGCTAAAAGGCATTCTCTACCAGCCAACCTTGGATGTGAAAGAGAAAACGTCCGTAGGCGTTCGAAAGAAACAAAAATAAAATACAAATAAAATATGTTAATAACATTAATATAATATACGATATAATATAGATATATAATATACGATATAAGTTATATATTTATGTATATTTCTACTTTAGATTAAATGTGTAATTTTCTTTTTCTAATATTTATCAAAAGATGAGAATGTAATTCTGTAGCTAGAGAAAACTATCACAATATTAATTTAAATTAAGGTGTGTAATGAAATAATTAAGAGCTGATGTCGCAATAAATCTTAAATGTATCTGGGATATATTTTAATTTGCATGATATTTAAGTATAAATAATGAACATAAACAACACCCAGACTTGAAATAACAATCTATGAATAACAAAAAAAAATGTCCGGAAGTTAGGATGACTAATCCCTTGACCAATAACCCACTATAAAATCTATAAAAGCTTTATTTAGGTCACACGTTATATTGAGAAATGTAGGAAGGAGTAGTAGTTAGTTAGGTAGCATTAATTCCCTGTTTAGGGAATGGTACAATAGGACTAAATATAATGGCATTATTGCGGTTATTTTCTAAATTTTCTTCTAATTTTCTACATTTACCTCAAATGAGCTTTTTCATACCTCGTTCGCCTAGGTTATTTATGTGCTATTTACTTCAGGTAATTACTAAATGAAAACGATAATTAACTGTTTGAACTGTGTCTTTTGATATAACATTTTAATGAAAGAGAATTTTATCAACCGAGAAAAATATAACATATTTATTAATACTAATTATTAACTTTTGTCAATTCTAACATTTATATTAGTCCATGTAAATAACATTTGAAATGAAAAAAAAAACAATTCAAATGTATGATATACATATTATGTATACATTGTTTACGCATTAATCAAACCGCTTAGGTGATATACGTATAATGATGATCTTGTTATTGGTAAGCAAAGCATGAGCTCGTCTTGGTACGAGGTCTCCGTCAAATAAGTGGCTGACTTCTCAAATGACATCTAAGTGTAGTTGCTATAATCTAGAGGAAAGAAGTTTAAATGTTAATTTTACTATAACAAATATTTGAATTTTATTTCAGTTTCGTGTTTTCTGTTTTATAAAATATATTTATGTAGTATTTATTTTGTTCACTTAAACAGATGAAAGGATTAAGGTAGAATTTACTGTTACATATATAATGTTTACTTAAATAAATAATAAGTCACATATTTTTACTTGAGGATTAAAAATATATTACACAATAGACAGAAATACAATTCTTAAGATTATAAAAGGTTACGCAAGCGCAAAACACGGTTTACAATCCGATTTGTATTCATCAAAAGCATGTCTGTGGAAACAATAAAATGTTTTTATTCTTGGATTTTATTGGAGTCGATAAGTTAACTTAGTGCCACTGTTACAAGATTGCGTGTACATTTTGGAGTATGTCCTTGCCAAGTTACATGATAAAGTTAAGCCTCTAAATACCAATCCATTTCAATGCATTTATAATTGTGTGACTATCCCTCATTCGAATATTAATAAACTCTTGTGTGTTAAACGAAGTGAAATGATTAAGATTCGGTTTTTGCTTTTGGTTTTTATAACCCTCGTCTATTTATTTAATAATAGTGTATTTGCTTTATCAACAAATATTTTAATTACTTAAATGTATTCTAATACTTAAATTTATATAGACATAGTATTCAAATTTATAGAAATTCTTATCATCGTGAATTTAAATAAGTGTCAAATCAGCATTTGTAAAAATTTGTATTTATCATTTATATCAATCTGAGTTCCATGTCTCGACGTTTTTTTGTATTTATTAACACAGGAACATTCATACAACTACATTTTCTTACAAAAAATAAAATATATTAAACAGTAAACTCAATATAGTTATTAACACGACCTCTTAAAAAAAGATAAAGTCATCAGTCATTAGTAACTTAGAACTCAACTTGAAATAAAGTACTGTTTATAATGTCTTCCGAACTACACAAGGCGACGGTCTCCCCCGTGATATATTATCACACTATACGCGGTCGTAACTGTCAAAGTTCTACAAGAGGAAAATTGTGAGACATTGTATTGGAATTCAGTATATCAGCACCATACAAATTGGTCTTTGACGTTTTTATTACTAAAGTTATCCGACATGAGTAGAAAGAATATACATGTTATTTTAAAGAACACGGTCTAATTGTGTATAAAATTTTAAAAATCAACTAAAATAAAAGTAAATTACTGATTATATCATTGGTATAGCTTCAGTTTACAAGAAAAATTTTCCAAATATTATTCATACATTTATCCACTTGTAATTACAATTTATATTGAAAAGCAAATCCATATTACCGTAACTGTTTATATGATCTTGATTTAATATTTCTTCTAGTAAATTAAATTATTTAATTTATTGAATTTACTGAGATTATCCTCATTAAATTTATTGAAATTAAGACCTTTTATTTTTAGCACAATAGAAAATAATTATCATACCGAGTATTGTGCATTCGTCTTTGTTCAGTTGAATAGAAAAAAAGACCGTCAATATGCAGATTAATGTTTTAATTCTAACGTTTAGCACTAACAATTTTATTAACTAAAAATAAACAACTTTTATATTTCCTCGATATATAAACAATAAATATGACAAAAACCATTTTCCATGTCAAAAAAACATAATAAATATAAAACTCTATATACTGAAGGGAACATCAATGTCTTGTAATTGGAGAGTCAAAGGCCAGCAGTAAATTGAACTGGGGGTAATTGATGGCCGTTTCAAATACTCCGACCTGTGCGGTTTGGTATTGTTGACAGAATGAAGTAACTGATTAACTAGCTTGAATAACTAAGCTTTAAGTTATATTAATGCAAGTTTTATCCTAAATTAAGTTTTTTAATAAATAATTTAACAACTTCGGCATTTAAAATAAAATAAACATAAAAAGAGAGTTAATCGACACGGACAGGACTTGAATCTGCGACCTATGGTAAGCCACCCCAGTACCAGTACCTAGTTAACGGAAGTAATATTATTATTAAAAAGAACTATCATCGTTTAAAATTTTAAAAATCCTTTCCTATTTAAACGGCAACATCCATTAACCGGTCGCTAAAACTAATTGATTTTGATTACATATTGAAAAATATATTTCTATCAAAGATAGTTTTCGATATAGCGACATTGTAACATACCAACTAAAATAGTAGAAAAGTTTTAAATAAAATACAACGAAATTCAAAAGTAATCTTGATTCTAAGTCATTATTATATCACAGTACAATTATATACAAGTTGCGCCCGCATGCAATACAACTCTGCACCAACTACAAAGTTATAACTTAAAACAATTGCACAAACAATAATCTCAAGTTATTAATGACACTATCTTGTGTAAGTATAATAGACAAAACAACTCTAGTCTGGAAACACTAGTATATATATCTAAACAGAGATATATATATACAACAAACAGAATATTCCTTCTCAATTTGTAAGTGTCCATCAAAAACCTTTTTATTTATAAACGCCTATTTAATTTATACCCACTTCATGGAATTCAAAGAACTCTTTGTAATTACGTTAATTTCATTTAAAATTATGGATATAGAAATAAATTCTAAACAATCCAAACAGATTACTTTGATAAAAATAGTTTACCCCGGAGGAGTGAAATTAGATTGGGGTAAAAAAATCGAACTCATTTTGCCACAAGACATATAAGTTTTATTGTGTTTAAGAAATAGCATTTTTATGTACTCTAAACCTATTTTTAATGCGAATAAATGAAATGAAATCTTAAACTTATTTTTTTAATAAATCACATAAAAAATAGGTTTCTGATTTCAATCTTAACCTATTGTCCATGTCAAAAGTATTGTTTCGGTGAAGCAAATATAACTATACTTGACTCTGCAATATGTTGAAAATGTGATGAAATTTTGTGAAATATAAACTACTTTTAGCTACAATTTTATTATGTACGTAGATGACGACGGACTAATATAATTCAAAATATACACTTGGTTGACTTACTTCGTATCGGAAACTTTATTCAGTATTTACAATTTCGACTACTCGTATTAAATTGCACGTAACGAGCGCTGGAGCGCACCACAAGGTTCCAACTTTGTACCTTATTAGAGTTTTCTTTCAATAACTTTTATATAAAACCTTTTTATGTTATATTTAGTATTTAATTAGCATGCCAGCAAGCTAGAGCTAAACTTTCTTTAAAACTTTAATTGAGACGATTAATAATATATTATCTCATATATATATATATATAGTTGTTGCTAAAAGTAGTTTAAATAAAAATAGGAAAATAAGATTACAACAAAAGATACAAAGAAAATATTTTTTAAAACAATTCTTTATGAATTTCTTTTGATGGATATTTATAGATAAAAAAGTCAAATTATTATTGTCACAAGAGTGAAACATTACAATTTATTTTAGGTGATGCTTTACCTGCTTAAGGTTAAGCTGATTATATAAAATAAACAGTATTTTGTTCATTTCTACTAAAACTGGATTTATGAGGAAACTGCTGATTACTTTGTGTTAAGTTCCATCAAAAATATATTTATTTTATGAGAGTGTTTAGTTATAATTCACAAAATATTGCTGTTTTTTTCTCTTTACAAATGGTGAATGGGTTTTGTATTTTGTAAAACGAAAGTACTTATGGACTTCAAAACGGTGTGTTCTTCTCTCAGATTTCGTTATTTTTTGTGACCCTTCAAATTTTTATAAAATGTATATATAATATAATAAATATCTTTCAATTCGAATAAAACTGATTCTTTACAATTTAGTGTAATAATGTGTGTATTCGAAAAGTTTAATTTTTACTAATCCTATAGGCAGATTTTTTATTTTATTATATTGTCCCTATTGTTAAAAAGAGCACGCAGTCCGTTTGGTACCCGAATGTGGTGGAGGTTTTTTGTTCTAGTCAAAAGCTAAATCTTAATTTGCAAACTTTAAATATTGACGAAATCGCTCCGTGGATCCTCTATTTTGTGTTCAATATATACTTATTGATTCAAAAAAACACGATAATGGCTATTATAAAAATTATGAATTAAAAAAATATATTTGATCTTTTCTACATATAAGTTTTATATCCAATAGATGTCAAGGTTACATAAAAAAATAAGTTAAATGATAATCAATACAAATAATTCTGAAAGTAGCAATGGAAGTTAGAACTATATAAGAGATATATCTTACCTAAAAGCTATATGGGGCTGTAAAAGAATGCAAGAGTAATAGTAGTGTTTTGCAGTTTGACCTAAATGCATGTTCCTGACGATAGCTCATTAGAAGTAGGTATTACAAATGGGTCTGACTATAGCAACCATATCTGTGTTGCCTTAAATATCAGCTACTAATGTGAAAAGTATACATGTTACATGTTAAGAAGCTTGTTATTACAATCTTGAAAAATTAATGGTCCTGACAAAAAAATAAATAATGTGCATCACTAATCCGAATTTAACTTTTGTAATGGACGAATGTTTAGAATTTTTTAATTATATTCCGAAATTATGTATGTATTTAGTATTAACTTATATTCCGAAATTAGAGCTTTACCAGACCGAAAATTCATAGGTTTTTTATGTAATTAAAACTATAGTCTTGTGTCATTTCCTTAGATTTATTTAAAACTCGCATTAAAATAAGATTAAGAATTACTTAGTCACTGAGGTGAATGAAAGCTTTTTTATTCTCTTTCTTCCCTTAACCTTGTTAAAATATAATTAAATTAAAAAATATATAATTGTTTTTACAATTTGAATAGTTTATATATTGATAAATTATTTAAAGCATTATTTCATTAAATAATGTATACTTATTATACAAACTTAGTCTGTATTAACCATTGTTAATAAATACTAATTTTATTAAAAAGTATATTAGTTTTTTTTTAAAAATTGAACAATTCACCACACTAATAATATGGCATTTAACAAAAAAAACTACTCATTTAAATTATTACTCATTCAATAAATATTTAGTATCTGAATTAAAAAAATTGCGTCATCAGAATGTGGCTACGGCAATTGCGCAACTTTATTTTCTTGATAAACAGTAATAAGAAAAAATAAAAAAAATATGATTAACTTATTAATATTTGATAGTTAGCTCACAGTGTGATAATTGGCTAACATTAGTACAAACATCGCACCTGCCATCGCCACGTAACATTATTCAATTACATAATAACTAAAAATAGCAAAAAAGTACTTACACTACCTACTGTATCTACCTAATTTTCTTGAGAAACCATTATATTATTTTATATAGATATATATCTATTATACAGAATAGTTGAAATAATTCCAGCATTTCGTCTTTATGAGACAAATATAAAAGCGCTTATCAATATTTAACCCGAATTTAAAAGAAAAGAAAAATTTTAAGACATGCTAAGGTTTTCTATCAAACTTTGTCGTCGTCTGGATTAAATCACATTCAATGAATGCAAATCTTTATTGAAAGTCGAATCTCTATGACTCGATTAAACTTTTATCTTTTACCTTTTCAATATCAGTTCCTCTTGAACAGTTCAAAGCGAGATTATTATTTTAATATGTTTCTTCAAGGTTTTTGTTTATATAGTTTTCCTTAAAAGTATCAGATTTTTAATAAGGGTTTAACAAAATAAAAAAGGAATTGATATATTTTACTCTATATTTCATTAATTTCTTAATAAGATAATTCAAAACATGCTATTTAACGTTCTAGGATACTTGACAATGATTATAATATTTATACTTTTGATTATAATATTTATACTTCTGGTATCTGTGAGTCAGGCGCTTTAGGTCTTTAAATAGTAAAACCGTAAAACTACCGGATTGTTTTTAGAAATTGTCTACAAACATAAAAAACTTTATTTAACGATCAACATTCAGTAGCCCATTTTCTGCCATCGTCAATCGTTCAGTTTTATGGCATCCCAGAGATAGCAGGTTCGAATCTTGAACGTGTTGATTAATTTTTCTTTGTCTATTATCAAAAATTTAATACATTTTAATTTAAGCCCAAGACCAATATCATGATTGTTCTTGTCGAGAAAATATATTTTTTAATGTTTTTATATATCATTCAGTCAAATCGTTCGCTCTAATCTAAAAACAATGTTAGGCCGGACGAAAATAAAACCATAATTGTGCATCAAACACTCTCATACTTAATACCTTCAATGGTCTAAAAATAACTACATATATATATATTTTAATAAAGCGCCTGATATATTTTACAATATTTATTAAACATCGTATCGTACATGCATATATAAGTACAAATATATTATATATATTACCCAAGTTACCTTCCAGAAATTGAAGTGAGTCAATATCAAATATTGTATTGTGAGTATTTAATCTCAGTTGATCAACATCATAGCGCCATCTATCGATGACTTAAGATTAAAGATTCGTTTAAGTAATGTTTTTCATGTGTCTGAATATTTTGTTATTACTAAATCTGGTAAATAAATAAATAATAAAGAAATAATAAAAAGTGATATTTAAACATTTATGAATAAAATAAATACTAATATTATTACTTTTAAATAAGAAAACATTTTAAGCCTCGTTCTTAGAATATATACATTACAAATAGTTTAATTCGAATTGGTGTAATAACGTTAAGAGAAGGTGAGAAGAAAAAAATAAAACCAATACATACAGCCTCTTGAGATATATGGGATTGAGGAATTAACTGAGTAGCATTAATTTCCTGTTTAGGGTATCATACTGTGGAAGCAATTTAATTGGCTTTATTAAAGTACGCTACTGACTATCTTCATAAATCTGAAGCATTTAAAACTTTACGGCGTTATCATTCAATAAAAGTTATAGAAAAGGTTTAATACTAGCCAAAAAGGACAAAAAAATAACCAAATTGTCTTCATTAAAAGCATGTCTAATTTATGTCTATAAAAGCTTTGAAGTGATTTTGTTAGAACTCTCATACCCTCTTAGTTTTTTTCAGCTTTATTGTTAGGAAGAAAAATAAAAACAAAAGAGATATTTGAATTATATGAAACTCAACAATGTGTGTAAACAAGAAAGTCCATGTTAATGGGGATTTGGAAATTCGGATTGAATATTTCTAGAACAACGGTCATTATTTTGCAACTGCTATTCCGGTAATTACTGCATTTAGCTTATAAAATACGTTTTACAATATTCCGACAAAGTTTTTATTTAAAAAACACACGAGTTTGATATATTATACAAGACTATAGTCAACTCGTATATAAATCGAGCTATTTATCTTTATTATACACTGAAAATTTGGTGTGTCCTGTATGCGGAGCATTGCATTAAGAATGATGATAATCCAAAATATTACGCTATCTTTTACAGTTTTATATGGTTCTTTTACAGGAAATTTTGGTAAAATGTTACATCACTTGTATTAGGACTAAATTCTTCTGTGACAAACATCGTCACATGGATTTTGTTGAAGAACATTTTGCCTAATTGTATTAATTACAATTATATTTACATTAACTATGTAGATATTTTTTGTGTGCTGGATTTATCACAAACATTTTGTTGTCAATTTGTTTTTTACTTGCCATTTTACAGATAAGTTAGTGACAAGGAGCGACGAAAAGTACTAATAATTATGATTGGATATAAAAGAGATAGAAAAGTCGAATAACAAAATTAAAGTCACACTCCATATTTGAAATAACTTCTTTATGAAACACTTCTCCATTTTCAAAGCTCTCACCAGCTAGGAAAAATATAAATAACAAATAAATACCAAGGAACGGCTTCATTCGACTACAAAAGAACTTTACACCCAACAATAGATTTATTTGTTTAATGGTATTGCAAATCAGAATAAATGCAGAAATATGAAATAGCGAAACGTTTGGAAAGTCGTATTTATTTTCCAATTTTTATATCACGTTACAAAGGTAAAAACTCTTTCTCTTTAATTATAAATCCCTTGTATTTTTCATATATGAAAAGGCTTTATTTTGAAACCGTGTCCATCATATTTTTTTTATTAATATAATATAACGGAACATTCACCACTGTCTAAAGACTGAATTTGCAATGTATAATTTCTTTACGATTATTGAATTGTATATAAGTAATCGTAATTCTATATGAAATATTGACTTATTAGATGGTTTATTGAAAAATTTTATCTACAGCTATTACACGAAATTATAATAATGTCGAAATACAATAATTGTGGTTGCTTAAACAGAAAATTAAACAACAATCGGAGTGAAATTTGAATATTAGGAATATTGTTTAGTTTTAAAACAATTGATGAAGACAAAAAGTTTTAATAGGTCCTTAAATAATTTAAGTAAAAATTTTAACTTGCTCCTTAACAATGAAGTGTTAGAATTGATTCACAATACATATTTAATAACATATTATATAAACGTCAAAATTTAAATAGTTATTTAAAAATTACAGTGATAGGACACGCGATAAAAACGAGAAATATAAACAATCTCGTAACGCCAAAATTTCGTCTTCAAAAAGTTAATAAATCCTTCATGGGTATACGTATATAAGCATATACAATAAAGTTCCACAAGATATCTTAGACCTTCCTTTTCTTGGTTTTAAATCTAAAATCAAAAGTTTATTCTCATTCATTATATCTCATTTAGTTCATTCTCACCGTGACATCTTCGCTAGTACGTGAGATCTCTTCATTGCGGATTCGATCAGCTAGACTGACTCCGCATATTCTGCGAAAAGATCGCATCTCCACAGCATTCATATTTCTTACATTCTTCTTCTGTGTTACCCACGTTTGGCTGCCGTATAACAGCGTCGGTAGCAAAACTGCATTGTGTACAGCCAAACGGTCAGCTTTGCTGACGTTTTGACGTCTCAACAATGCAGTCAAAGCACCGTTGACTCTGTTACCGGCAGCAATACGCCTTTCCACATCCATTTCGTATCTTCCGTCTCTGCTAAACATACTTCCCAAATATACCACTTCATTCACTTGTTCTATTATCTTATCATTCACGTTGATCTTTTATTCTGTTCTTTCTTCGTTTCTTTCAAATATCAGAACCTTCGTAAGAGTTTTTAGTGGATCGAAATATGTGGAACTTAAGTTGTTGAATCATTTGCAGGATTTATACTATAATGTACTGTAGAGAGATATGAGACTAGTGGAGGGAGGAATGATATTTAAGCGCGTGTTGACGGTAGTCAGGGCTTTTTTTGCGTTAGGTCAGTCAGTTTTTCGTGTTGTAATATTTTGTGTCAGTGCGGTACGTTTGTCGGTCGTAATATTTTGAAATCGGATATAGTTTAGCGGTTAGAATAATTAGTAATTGTCTAGGATTTGTTAATTCAAAGTGTAGAATTGTTAGATTTTCTTTGTGTTAATTATTATTTTTAAATTGATCGTTGAACTGTGTGTAATATTATTTTAAAAAAAGTCCCTTCTGATCTATTTTCCAAGATCAGAAGTGGGATTCTTACTTTTTGGGCCCATCTCGGCTTGACCTAGTTTATTATTTTTTTTTTAGACTACCCACACTTTCAGTAATATTTTTTCTTACGTACTTCGTTATTGTGATTTCCAAGTTATTTTCGAATAAATTACTTTAAACATTGTTCTGTGTTGTTGTTAAGAATATTTGTTTGAGTGAATTAGTTGGTTTAATATGTCGGAACGTGAGCGTAATCGTAGTCGCAGTGATCGTGATAGTAATTCTTGCCGTGATCGCCGCGACGGTCAGTGTAATAAGTCCCGCGAACAATCTCTCGACGAGAACAACATGTTGAGACTTGAAATGAAGGCAATGATGTCTCGGATTAAGGCGTTAGAAACTAAAACAAGGGCTTCACCCTTGCCGGGTCCATCGTCAGATCATGTGTTAGCGCACTCCCGCGACCACGAGGATAAACATTTGACACCTGCTAGAAGGCAAATATCGCGACAATTGCGAACACCATCGGGTGCGTGTGTGATAGGTCCCGTGTTTCTGAATGTCGTGTATCTCGTAGCGTACGTCATCTACCGTTAGTAGGTCGTTCCATTTCATCTTCGCTTGTGACTAGACGTGAAATAACTCGCGATCGAAATCATCGACCTAATTCACGACCTCGCTCGATAACATAGCCGATACAGTCCGCGAGTAGCGAAGTAAAGGATGCGGGTATACCCTCAGATTCGGTACAGGCTAATATTACGGATCACATTGTTAGTGCCATACGTTCAATTAATGCGGTAGGCAAATCGTCTCAGCATTATTATATCTCGAACTTTGATCCAAACTTACATAATATTGATGATTGGTGTTAAGAAGTAGATCGCGCAAAAGTTTTAAATAATTGGGATGATTTTGAATGTCTTTCGCGTATAGGAAACTGTCTGCTAGGGGATGCGAAATCATGGCTCAATGAATGGGTCTCCAGCGATCGTAGTTGGACCAATTTTCAGAAAGAGTTTACACCTCTCTGCCCTAAAGTACCAGATTTTGCAGGCATATTGTTCGAAGTTATGACTAAAAACTCCGATAACTATCCAACGTACACAGAATATGTACGCCGGTCATTACTTCGCTTACGTATAGTGCAAGGGCTTAGTGATGAGCTTATTTCGGCTATAATAATTCGTGGTATTACCGATCCAAATATTAGAGCTTCAGCAACGAATGCCAAGTTATTACCGAATAATCTAGTTGAATTCTTTTCAGTCTACGTTAAACCTAGCACTAGCGACGTTTTCAAACAGTCATCCTCACGCTCTGATTGGCGAAACGTTACAAATAGGCGTAGTATAGAGTATTCGCGGAAACGCAACTTCAGTGATATTCGATGCTTCTCCTGCGGCCAGTTAGGACATAGACAATGTACTTCAGACTTCATGTAGCAAGAGACCCAGAGTTGAACAATCGTCGGAAAGTTCATCTAATAGTTCACATAATCGTGTGTACCATCTAGGCCCGAGCCATGTACATACTGTCGGAGACCGGGACACAGAGCTGAAACTTGTTTTATTAAGAAGCGTGCGGAGGCTTCAAACACGGATAGTGTAAATTTTTGCAGCGTATCTGTTCAGCCAGGGACATTATAGCAGCCGTAATTCAGAATGTACCGGTCGATGTTTTGATTGATAGCGGTTCCACTATTTCTTTAATTTCATCTTCTCTCTGTTAAAACATTTTAAATGCTCGCGTACACCGACCTTTCGGGTTTTGAAAGGGCTAGGTAGTCAAGAAATTGAAAGCACTTTTTACGTTACACTGCCTATTGAGTTTGCCGGTTTGACTCTTGAGGTAGATTTGTTTGTGGTGTGCTCCGAGTACATGAATGTGCCGGTAATCATAGGTACAGACGTTTTAAATAGGGAGGGTGTTAGATACGTACGTACTAAAGATTGTCAGTTACTTACAAGGAGAGCAAGCCATAACTCAGAGACGGTGATGAATGTTCAATCGGAGAGTTCAATACCAATTAATACACCATTGGTAAATAATGATTTAGACAAATTACTAGGGATAATTACTGAATTCTCTCGGTACCTCATTACCGGCACTGCAACATCAACTGTAAACACGGGGTGAATGTCCATAAAACTCAAATCCAACACTCCTGTGTATTACAGAACATACCAACTCTCCAATGCTGAAACGCTTCGTGTTCGCGAAATAATAAAAGACTTGCTTGACAAACGGATAATAGAGGAATCTGAGTCTGACTACGCGAGTCCAATCCTGTTAGTTAAAAAGAAAGACGGGACGGATAGGATGTGCGTAGATTATCGAAAGCTAAACGAGGTTACAATCAAAGACAGATTTCCGTGGCCTCGTATAGATGATTGTTTAAATCGTTTGGGTAATAATAAATACTTTACATCCCTAAATACGGCGACTGGATTTCATCAGATTCCTTTAGATTGTGAATCAATTCCGCTTACAGCATTTGTCACACCGGAGGGACATTATCAATATCGAAAAATGCCTTACGGTTTGGCGAATGCACCAGTTATATATAAGCGTATCATCTCTAAAACTCTTCAAGAGCTCATAAATTCTGGGGACATTCTTGTTTACATCGATAATATCTTAATTATGAGCAAAACCATCGATCAGGGCTTAATTTTGCTTAGAAAGGTTCTTGATACATTAACAGGGGCTGGTTTTTCTATCAACCTAAAGAAATGCACATTTTTGGCTACCAATATAGAATACTTGGGTCGCACAATTAGTGAAGGTCAGGTTAGGCCAAGTCACTAAAAAGTGCGAGCTTTAATTGACTCAGCCCAACCGAAAAATTTGAAACAAGTGAGGCAATTTCTGGGGTTGGCTAGCTATTTTAGGCTGTATATAGCTGGATTTGCTCAAAAAGCTTCCAGTATTTCGGCACTTACTAAAAAGGGAGTCAACTTTCACTGGGGTATTGAACAACAGGCCGCTCGACAATACTTCATAGATTGTCTGACAAGTGAGCCAGTGCTTGCAATCTATGACCCTTCATTGCCAATAGAAATGCATACGGCTGCAAGTTCTATTGGTTACGGAGCTGTGTTGATGCAAGTACTTGAGGGAAATCGCAAGCGAGTGGTATCTTATTTCAGTAGACTAACCCAGGGGGCTGAGAGTAGGTACCACTCGTACGAGCTTGAGACCTTGGCAGTGGTGAAGGCTCTCGAATATTTCAGGCACTATCTTGTGGGTGTACATTTCATTGTGGTTACCGACTGCAACGCTTTAAAACTTACTCAGCGTAAGAAAGACCTGTTGCCCAGGGTGGCCCGGTGGTGGGTATACCTCCAAGATTTTGACTTCAGCCTTGAGTACAGAAAAGGTTGTCTTTTGTCTCACGCTGACTACCTCAGCCGGAACCCGGTTAATGTATGTACCATCCAAAAGCCTTTAAATTGAGCACAAGTTGCTCAGACTGCTGATGAGGAGACGCAGTCTCTAAAACGAAAAATTAGCTGACGGACAGTTGGACCCTAGTCGTTATATGGTCAAAAACGATATCCTTTATGTTAAGCTCACACCTAGTGGTGAACATCCTAAACTTTGTTGTTTTATTCCAAAAGGACATAGGCTTAGCCCTATGCGCATTTTTCATGATGAACATGATCATAACGGGATTGATAAAACTGTAGATTTAATAACAAAACACTTTTGGTTTCCGGGGTTGAGAATATTTGTTCAAAAATATATTTCCCATTGTTTAGTTTGCCTCTCTCATAAAAAAGTAGCTCGGGCTCTTTTACAGCCAATTCATTCTTGGGAAAAACCACATGCACCTTTTGACACTGTCCATATAGATACTTTAGGACCTTTGCCAGAAACTGACGGTTACCATCATGTGCTTATTATTAAAGACGCGTTTTCAAAATTTTGTTTATTGTATTCCATGTACCGACAAGATACTGAAGAGCTGAAAGGATATTTCACAAGATTTTTTATCGCTTTAAAAATATTCTATCTTTTAAGTTAGACCACACAATATATATCTTTAAAATTTGATTGAAATCGGTTCAGTGGTTTCGGAGATTAGCGCAAACGAACATTATGACACGGGATTTTTATGAATGAAGATTAGTATCGTTTTAATATTTTGTTACGTTATCAAACCTCGTAAGTAATATTTAATAATGAAAATTAATTTAATTTCAATAATAATATTAAAATTAAACAAAGTGACACATGTTATTTAAGAGCTCTAGGGAATTATTAAAGTTGTTATAAAAAAATGTATATAATTAGACAATTAGATCGCGACCTGCCTGACTACCGACCTGAATTAGCGACACTAAGTCTACACTAAGTCTAACTAATGCAGATGCTAAAAAAATGCTTTAAATGTTTATATGATCTTCATCATCTACTATTCCGTTTCATAAATCTCCTCATTAAGTTTATTGAACTAAAATCCCTTATCTTTCAGTGCCAGCACAATGGGAAATAATTATCATACCGAGTATTGCACATTCATCATTATTCAGTTGAATAAAAAAAAGACCGTTTATCGATATGTAGATTGAGTAAAGCTTTAAGCGGTTTTGGATTAATAAATTTGCAATCTCGGTCTTTTAACGTTTTGTAAATAAATATATTATTTTCTAATCTTATGGCACGAAGTATTTATTTTATAATGTATTTTAATATCCAGTTAGTGGAAATTATATGCTTATTATGCCAACCACAATATTATAACTTCTAACAATTGCACAGGCGATAATATCAAATTAGTAATGATACTTTGCTTCGCCTAAGTTTAAAAGACATTATAACTAAAGTATTATAATAATATTAGTTTTATATTTTAGTTATAGTTAAGTTAGAAGACAAAGGTAAACAAATTAAATCATGCTTAATAATAATGGGATTTTTAGAGTTAAACGTTTTTATATTTTGGTATCACGTTTTACTTGGATTCTTATTTCTTCTCACATATATATTGTAAATTATTAAATAATTTAAAAGAACATTCACGGAGTTCGTTGCCGGTTTTTCTGTTTACTAACCCTTTAGAACCGTGCCGTAGAGACTCAGCTTCTTAGAAAAACTTTCTGTACCTTATATTCACATTTATTTAATTAACAAAGTAACGACGCTCATGCGCTCATCTGATTAGTATATTCTCAAACAGATATCAAATGCAAAGGATATAAAACCTCTAAAACTTAATTATATTATACATTAAAATGCTTCTTGTAAACTATTTCTACATTCATTTATTAACAATTCTCTAATTTAAATTTATTGTAAAGTTCTAGGTTATGTTTTCATATAATTTTAAAGGTATTCCTCAAATAAATATATTTCAATACGATTTGGTCCTATGTCTAACAATATTGCATATTAAATCTGTAGAGGAATGCGCCTCGACGTAAGATGCAGCGTCCCCGCAACGCATCGCTTGAGGTTAATAGGCATTAAGTAACTATAACATCACCGCCAATTCCAATACAACTCTATTCTGGATATATCAGTATATATCCAATTAGATACGAATACTGGTATTGTAAGAGTCCTTCATAATTTATATGTTTTAATTTATATTATTAACCTATTATATTATATTATATTATTAACCTATTTCCATTTTATGGAGTTCAAAGAGCAACATAATTTGATTTTTAAATTATGAATATAGAAATAAATTGCAAACAATCCAATGGCATAGATACTTTTACATAAAGCAATATGCATTAGCCTCGGGCGGCTGGAATTAGATTGACATACAAAAATCAACACATTTTCATGTAAAACAAAATTCAAAAAGAATTTTGAATTTAGCATAAATATATAAACACGAATATAAAATATTAAATGAACGTTATTAATAACGTACCCTCGGTCCTTTCCAATATTCTAGATTTCCCAAGGCTACTTCGCATTATTGGATGCCGGGCTCCACTTAGATGCTTTAACACGAGAATATTTTATGAGAATTCAGTAATGAAAACATTTATTTTAACTTGGTAAATCGTATTTTCCAACTATTTGTTTAATTTTGGACATTATATTCATACTGATCATATCTATTACAAACTAACGCTTTACAAATATCAATAGACTTGGACACGTATGTATGCATATACTATCAAACCAGCGCATTAACAGAAGTCTATTGAAGCAGATGAAATATTAACTTTGAACGTATCTCGTCTCAATAGAGGAAATCATAAACAAGTTGTGTATGGTCGATTGGTGTAAATTCAATTTAATTTATATTCGTAGTTGCACTTAAGGAAAAACATCACAATTCAGATGTTATGAATGGACTGTGTGTTGTATTTGCAATATGTACTCTGTCTTCACTTTCAACTTTGCCAAGTACTTATAACTTTTGCTTAATATTTATTATCAACAGTCGATAGAATTTGAAATTTTTAAAAGGTTTATCCTAGTCATATACCTATTCTCTTCAACGTTTAAGAAAACAGTATTAGAGGATAAAATAATGAGGACATTTTATTTCAATCTGTCTTTTCACCAACACCGAAGTAATTGCACCAGCCGAGGATATAACTATTAATATAATATTGTGTTTATCTGTACATCCTACAACTTTATAACTATTATGTACATGACATTAATTAAATAAATAATAATAATTTCTGATATCAATCTGAGCCGATATACGTTTGGTTGAAGATTGTATTCAGTATTTACAACTACGACTACTCGTATTCAATTGGACATAACGAGCGGAAGCAACGATTGATTCCAACTTTATGCCTTATTAGAGATTTCTTACAATAAATTTTATATAAAACCTTTCTACGCTATATCTTAGTTGCATATAATTATTTAAAAAAGTAGCCTCTTGCTATAAATGAACAAAACTTACCTTTAACGTGGACAAATTGTAATATACGAGTACTTTTAATTAAAAAAGTTCGATATCTTTTCATATGTATCAGCCAAATTAAATCATAAATTGAGATACAAAGGATAACATTTCTAATCCCTGATAGCGTTCATGGTTTTGATTTAAATTTTATGTCGATTTTATTTTATTTAGATATATGATATAAAAGTATTTTCAATGCTACTTTCATTTTGTATTTCTTTTGATACATACCTACAGATTAAAAATTCGAACAATTGACATAAGAGGGTGAAACTAGAAATTTATATAACATGTACAAATATGTACAAGCACATAGTTTTCTATTCGGATGAAACTGTTACTATACTATTTAACATGTTTACAAATTGGTACAGTTATTCAGACACTCGAGAAGTGTATTTTTTTACTAATCTAACGTTTAATAAACTTTTTGTTCATAAAGATTATAAGCAGTCTTGTTTAACCCTAGATAACTAAACTGTTTTCATTGTTCCATTATTACTACACCTTCGTCCAACGGACTACGGAATAAAGCAATGAAATATAATAAAAAATATTTAATTAAGATAGGAACTTGTTTCATGGCACAAAAGAAAGGATTATAATGAACAAATTAAGTATTAATTAATATTAGAATATCAATTTACACAGTGAACACACATACCAACATTATGTGGACTACAAACAGCCTTTCTACATCTGGTGCAACGGTGCTTGGTCTTTCTCCGGTCTTTTGATGGACACAGGTAGCAAATTTTATGCGTGTTTGACGTAAAAGGAACAGGAACTTCTATTGTTGAAGATTCGCCAAGAATATCCTCAATCATGACCCTTATATTACGCCTCAAACTCACGGTCTGTTATCGTTGCCGAAGCCAGGGTGCCATTAGCTGATCTCCTAACTTCATTACAAAATCGTACGGACTCATTGGCTTTTTCTTATTTCTCATGTTATTACAGATATGAATAGCGTAAGAATTAATAGAATATATATTGAGAATGCTATACAAAATACACATCTCTTGGCCATCTTCTGATTAGATCTTATATTTGAACACATTTGATCAACAGTGTCCACTGCACCTTTTGTGCTATTGTAAAAATGTTTTATTTCTGGTTATCTTGTCGTTTTATTAATAATAGGTTGATCATGAATAGTTGGCAATAAAAATTAAACTTTATTGGATATGGCTTTAAATGAAACTAATATCTTTCTCTAAAATGTCTTCCGTTTCCGATGTTGAGCTGTGAGATCTCTCCTCCAGTTTGTTTTCCGATGCTGACTCCAGCCAACGACGAATATGATCCTCTTGATTTTTCAAATCCATCTAAAATAAATATAAAAAAGTGAAAACATCTCTACATCTCTTCGTACCGTGTATCTAAACCGAACCAAAAATTTACTTACTACTAAATTTAGCATTAAACTTTCTATTTAAATCAATCCAATAAATTAAATCAGAAATTTTATAAATACTATTCTATAGTTATCGATAAGAAGCAGATCTACAGTATGTAAAACAATAAATATTAGAATTTATTAATGTACGTACCGTACAATAAAGTTGTTGTTATAACTAAACCTTCGTCCAGAGGACGACGAAATGGTCACAGAGCACGTCCTATGATGCGCGTGGACCCAATAGCGTCACGGGCTGCACTGTTTACTCAAATTAGTAAGGTAATGAAAGAGTCAAGGTCAGGGCACAGAGTGAAGTAGGTGATTTCGTATTTCGTCAAGTGGCGCGTCGTCGCCTCGACGAGTGATTAGTTGTACAGGGTTAATGATATTTCTTCACTGATTAAAGGACCTGTAAATAAAATTAAGAATGACTTAATCGGTGAGTTGAACAAAAGCTTTTTTTTTTCTTTTGGTGACCTATTTTAAAATATGCATTTAATACTTAGACGTATTATTATATGGATAATAAGTAATCATTTTATGCAATACGGTATTAGAAATATTACAGTTCTGCTACATAAAACTCATTTATGTACTTTTTTGACTTCTCTTGGAATAAACATAAATACTTTATTTTGCGTTTGTAAATTAATAGATGATTGATATCGGAATAAAATTGTTTGACGCAATCAATATTATTTTCCTGAGCCACAGCCAATCAAGTAACACTTGACTTAGTTTTCTTAACAGCAATTTAAAATATCCTTAACTTATATAAAAAACGTGATAAATTTATCGCAATTCAATGGTACATTTACAGATTTTTTATGACAGAACAATAAACGAGCGTACGAATTTCAGATAGTTATCACCGTCGCTCACGAACTCGTCGTGCATTGTCCGGGGAATCGTATGAGCGTTGCCGGCCTCAGAAGTGGGCGTATCCGCTTTATTTGAAGGTATCCATAGCATATCCACTCGCAAATACCGCCGATGGGACTTCGTTCTACAACTAAGTGGTTCGTTAAGGAAAGGTCCTTAAAAACTAATTAGTAGAAGTTCGCCACGCATCCAAGTGGTACGCAGGGTATTACAGGCGATGACGTGTGGTGCGGTGATGAAATTCGTCGACACCCATTCGATAAAATATCGCTTCGGAACATTTCCCGTTATCAATGCGATAGCCATGCCACCAAGAAGCCACATTTTTACGTAATGCTAAATATTCCAGCCAGTCACAGAGCATCGAAGGCCCGATGAAGCTATTGGAGAGATGCTATTAGTCCAGTCAAATACGAGAATTCTGTGTGGCCGGATCTGCGGCTTATAAAGCGCAAGTCTTTTGCTCAGACCAGAAATACTGGTTTTCTCTATTGATCATTCCAATTCTATCGAGGCTAACGTGGCCTTGCTCCCAAGATGACGGTTAATTATGTTCTCCTTAGTTTGGAAAGAAGAGAGGTAATAGCGATAAGCCTGTAGTTAGTTGGTTAGCTAGTTATAAGGGATCGAATTGACAAGGACATTGAGATCTGACTTCGCGGAAAAGTAGGCAGTGTCGTCCTTTGGTTGTTCAATTTGAGGCAAAAAGAGTACCCCCAAGAGGTCTTTTATTTTGCCGTATAGGCTAGACGGCAATTTCCTATGTATAAACGACGTAGGGAGCTGGCAGAAGTTTATCAAAGTGGCTTTAGAAAACGCCCAGAATTTACCTTGCCAGTTGATCCAAAATTTTAACGACTTGCTTAAACATAGGTTTCGATAAAGCGATAATGCAACATGCCGACTGTAGTAATGGAAAATTTTGAAGTAAAATGCAAAAAAATTAAAAAGTCATCTTGACTTCATCAAAAACAAGCTTTTTGGTAAATCATTTATATAAAGTTAAATAACACTTGCCTAGTCATTATATCACAGTACAATAATATACAAGTTGCGTCCGCATGCAATACAACTTGACACCAACTACAACGTTATAACTTCAAACATGCAGATTGCACAGTGGAGCAAACTAATTAATAATTAAAAACTAAAATCCAACACATAAGCGATAATTTTTTTCTTAGAAGTTCTTAGAAAGAAAGACAGAATTATTCATAAATATCTTGGATTGGAGCGAGTAAAGAGAATTAATAGTCCTGGTTTACTTGTATACTAGCCTTATGGAGGCTTCTTACCGGCCTTCTGGATTACAGCAAGGCATGTGTGAACTAGCCGCAAGTCTGACGCGGGAGTACCATAACACCTCAATGACGGAAGCCACGATCTTATCTGGAAGAATAATTCATTTTAGGGAGAAGTTAGTAATTTTAAACTTACTTGTAGCCTGGAATGATCCAAATTATATATAATATAAATCATCACAATGTATCAAGTTGCTTCGCTACAACGATTCGTTATGTTTAGTTTAAACAAGGCTTTTTATAATAATTGTTATTTCAAGTAGTAGTTACCTGGTTAATTATTTCTCACTTACCTATTGTAAACAAGTAATTAAGTTAAAAGGGCGTACCTAGAAATTACTTCGGAACTGGTCTGTAGAAAATGACATATCTTAAGTGATACGAGTATAAATGAACTTGTTCTCGATTTTGACTTTCATACAAAATTGTTATTACAAGAAAATTAAAAAATAACGCAATAAATTTTTTATTCAAGTAAAATAAAATAATAACATCTTATTTTTGTAGTATAAAATAGTTTTCAGAATTAAAAAGTAGAATTATTTAACATTCTATCAAAGCGGGCGTTAGCTAGCTCAGAGTGACGAAAGCACCCATAGTGCTGAAAGTCTAACTCTGTATATATACGCGCAATATCGATTTTTTTATACAGGAGACCTTCTGGTATGAGTGTGGTATTTTTAGAAAGCCCTTGGCCCACAGACCCAGAAAATGCATTTACACTTATCAATATACCTACCGCCTCACCTCTACGGCCGTTTGAAAAAAGAGACTAAAATTTAGTTTTTGGCTCCGCACCAGTATAAAATCACTTATTTCCACCTTGAAAAAGATTTTCCTAAAGGTCCTCGTCGAGACCTTTTCAACAAGTCTAAAAACGCCAAAATCCGACCACCGGTTGATGAGATATGACATTTTGAAAATTTTGACTGGCGCCTCCATCGATGATTACTTTGTCTGTTTGTGGGTATATTCGTAGTTTCAACTGATTTTGTTCAAACTTTCAGGGATTGAAGTACATCAAAAACTAAGACTTTTTTGTTCTACGACATGTCGTTTTGGCCGCCACGTTGGCCGTGGCCAGCCCTCGAAAGGCCAAAAAACCAGTTGACGTACATTGACAAATTGGGCATCATTGGAAAGGTCTCAAGCTCATCTTTTTAATAATGTCCATTTTAATGCCAAAAACATTTGTTGGCGTGATATTTTTGGTCAAAAGGCAAAAAATGGCCAACTGGCCGGGGACAGATCGGCCATTTTCTCGAAAACGGCGCCAACGATTTTTTCGAAAATTTCCTCATTCGTAGCCCCAAATTAGAGCTAAAATTTGGTATATAGCATATATCTGGGAAAACTCGTTATTTCGAGATATGGCCGTGAGAAGTTCAAAAAATCATGAAAAATGACCAAAAATGGCCAAAAAATGACTTTTAAAGCCAGAATCAAATATAATTAAAATCATAAAATACTATTAAAGAAATTAAATAAAATAAAATTCATGGAAATCATCGTTCTAATTATTATTTTTTTTTAATTCTACAAATAACTCAACGCTATACTCCTACAGTCAGTATACGCTACGCTTCGATGCTACGTGTACACTATCCCAGGACCTCCAGAGGGGAGCGTCTAGCTTTAACGCCAATATGCTGAGAAGACTGTTGGAGCTGTTCAGTAATCTTGTCATTGCGGACGCGGTCCGCTTTCGTATTATCGCATAGAAGTCGTCTACACGAGCCTCCGCAAACATTGCAGTATTGAGGCTTCCTCAACAAAGCCCTCAGCACATTGTTGTACTGAACACGCAGTGCGCTATATGTCTGCCGCGTATAGTTCTCCCATAGGCTGCACGTGTAAAAGGACTGGCAATAGGCTTTAAATAATATTAATTTTACCTGTGTCGAACACCGTGCAAACCTACGGGCCAACATATTGCCTCTAACCGACAGAGCCCTGCGCTCCCGCTCGATATCACTATCATCACCCAGGCGTTCATTCACAATATGACCAAGGTATTTAAATTCAGATACTAGTTTCAGAGAAGTTCCACACAGATGTATTTTAGGAATGAAATTTAACTGTTTGTTTATTCCTCGAAAAATTAAAATTTCGCTCTTTTTAGCGTTATACCTCAGTCCATTCTCCTTTGCATATTCCTCACAGATTTTTATCAGTCTTCGAAGACCACTGACCGACGGGCTCAACAGAACCATATCGTCTGCGTAACTAAAATTGTTCATCATTATCTATCGAACAACCGACGCCTGCCCCGCTAAGCCTCTCTATGAGCCCGTTTATGTAAAGATTGAACAATCTGGGTGACGTCAGGCCCCCCTGTCTTACTCCCCCCTAATTTATATGGTTCACTAAGTGCATCACCCCATCTTACCACATTACTTTGGGCACCATACCAGTACTTTAATAGTGATATCAACTCCGGTCTTAAACTGCTATCCTTTTCAAGCTTCTGCCATAAAATTTTATAGGATACGAGGTCAAATGCCTTCGACAGATCCAAAAAACACGCAAACACATGGGTCTTTCTATCCGTGTAGTACCTTACAGCTTGCTTGAGACACAATACTGCGCTCTCAGTTGACAGCTCTGATCTAAAACCGAACTGCGCATCGTGTATGTTAATTGTTCTGCTAAGTTGAGTATCAAGCAAGCCGTCAAGCACTTTGGCTATGATGGTAGCAAGAGATATCGGTCTGTAGTTGGTTCTGTCCGCCGCATCCCCCGCCCTATTCTTGATTACAGGCACGACTATTGTCCTTGTCATCGAGTCCGGCAGAAAACCGTGGCTTATACAAATATTGTACAACAAAACTAGGACTCTAGGAAGGTGCACACCAGCGTGTCGCAGATGCTCAACACTCAGGCCATCATGTCCAGGCGACTTTCCACGCTTCATACCCATTATTGTATCTACTACTTCGCTAGACGTGAAACGTACAAAGCTTTCCCCATTATTTATGATATCCCCCCTGCCAGCCTCGGCGAAATTGATCTCACAGGGATCCACTATAAATTGTGTTTTAAAGATATTTGCTATGTTACGGTAACCGCTCACTCCCCCTACTTCAGCCGGAATATTCGATCTTGTATTCAGTTTGTCTGTTTGTTGCTAGAATTTTCCAAAATGTTTGTTTCTATATGACGTAGCCAGTATGTCCATTTTAATCTGTTCTGAATTGTCTTGGCACCATTTAAGTTTGTTTTTAAAGGCCCTACGAGAGTCCCTCATGTCATTATAGATAGTTCCATGTGTTGGTTAAATAAATGAGTATATATTTGCATGAAAAATAATCGCACAGCATTTTGTTTCCAATCCTTTTACAAAACTATTGATATCAAAACAAAAACTTCTCAACGAAGTAAATACCGAATGACGAAAGCGAATCCACTGACAAAACTCCTGATATGAATTTTGCGACGAAAAAAACCACGAACATTTTTATTCACAAACGTAAACAAACACAAAAAATGTGAATGTGCTCGAAACGTTGCACAAATTGCATTTTTGATTTTATTTTTTTAGATTGATGAATAAATAATTGTATTTTTATTAAAATAACAAAATTGACTTTGTTGATTTTATGCTAAAAGATGATAAATTAAGACTATAAATATATTCAGTGTGTAATATTAAAATATAATTATTAGTTCAAACTATTATTAATCATGTGACGTAATATGAACAAAGTAATAGTGGGGTTGTTTGTCATCTAGTATTTAAGTCTACGCGCTATCGAAGAGATATGATTCAGATTTGATCTGTACTCTGAAGTGTTACTCTCATATTATAAATGAAAAGATATTCTTATATTTACGTACGTTCCTTCATATCTTTAACACGAAACAAAGTGTGATAAAGAATTAGCGCCGACATAGACGACGACGAACTAATATAATTCAAAATTATACATTTGGTTGACTTACTTCGCATCGGAAGTTGTATTCAGTATTTACAACTTCGACTACTCGCATTCAATTGCACATAACTAACGCTGGAGGCAACACGTGATTGTATCTTGTTAGAAATTTCTTACAAGAAGTTTTATATAAAACATTTTTTTAATTACCATATTTCAGGAAATATAGTAGCGAAATTTAATTTCTCGTAAGTAAATTAAATGATGTTAGTTTAAATGTTGATTTTTTATTAATATGATCTCTTCTAACCCTCAAATACAGGTAACACTTAAAAAGGATATGAACTGTCATATTAACTGACAAGTGACATAAATTTTGAAAATTCTGACGAAAACCGCTCTGTCGAATATGGTTTTTGTGGTCAATTGGTATACCTATTAAAATCATCCTCAATTTCATTGAATGAAAAATATATATAAGATAGATTCCAACATATAAAATTTTTATTAACAAACGAAATCAGGGTTCTATCAAAAAATTTCATACATAATGGTCAACATGAGTAATAATTCTGAAAGTAGAACTGTTGAAGGAAATACAGGTATACATACATACAGGTATGCATACATAAAACACTTGTGCCAAACCTGAAAGCTATCTGGGGCAAAGTAGAAAAGCGAGAGTAGTAGTAGTGTTTTGCAATTTGACCTCAATGGACTTGCTTGATAATAGAAAAATTATAATAAATAGTTTTTAATATGCCAACCATATCTGTACTTGAGTAAATAACATACTTAAATGTGAAAAGTATATACGTCATCTTTTAAAAAACTTTATTTTAGATTAATTCGTTAATGCGGATTTAACTTTATGATGGATGAATTTTCAGAATTTTGGAGTTAGTATTAAATTATATTTCGAAGTTAGATCTTTACCAGATTTGATTGATAGATTATCAGTTGATATATTGTAGGTTTATGTATTAAATATTTAATAAAAATAAAAATTATATTACTTAATATAACATTCTTTTTTAATAAAAGTTGTACACAGATTAATTGCAAGTCCATAGTAGTAAAATGAAGACATACTTAGACGGCTAGTTAAATAAAAGCATTGTTTTTGTTTCTTTCGGTAATCTTTTTAACATAAAACAAATTTGTAGTGTAACAATTCACGACACTGATAATGTTCACTTAACATAAACACTTTATTTTACGTTTGCGAAGATCGTATATGAAGTATATATATATCAATAAGCAATAGGTATCGGGATAAAAGTAGTTTTATGCCTTTAGGATTGTTTTCGTGACCAACATCAATACGGAGTCAATTTTCATTTGACTTTATTTTATTAAAAAGCAGCGACTGATTATCTCCTTTATTCACATTAAAAACATAACAAATTGAACTATTATTATTATTATTGTTATTATTATATATATATATATATATATATATATATATATATATATATATATATATATTTTATGGGAGAGGAGGGAAAACGAGAAAGCGATTAGCCGAAGATCAGCAGTGATCAAGTGATCACCGCAGACCACAAACTCTTGCAACATCCATATTTCTACAACAATCAAATTTTATTTTTCATAAATAATAATAAAATTACTTGATAAGTGAGTACTTTACTTTAGTTCATCCACACCCTGGTGCCGCCTATCGATAACTTAAGATCAAGGGATTACGGATTACTTTAAATAATAAGTACCGATATTTCATTCATTTAATAAAATAAGTGATGTTTGTTATTAGCTTCTTAATCAGAACACATTTTAAGAACAGTCATTTGAAAAATTATACATGAAAAGTAATAATGAGTCCTTTATTAAATGAGATTTCTTTTAAACTCGATTGTAACATCAAGGATAAAATTTAAAGAGCTCATTGATTTAGAATTATGTAAATAGCTAAGGTAAGAAAAAGTTACCGTCTAATATAATAAAATATAGAAGAATTTCAATTTTGTATTTATTAAAAAAGTGAGCTCATTGAACTAATCCTTCTTTCAAATAAATAAAAATTAAACTTATTTATTTTTAACAATTGTTATTGAACTATGAATACCGAATTTCTATAGACAATCGTAAGGCCATACCTATGTAACACTAAATGATCTAAGTAGTAACGCAAATATACTAGACAGGTGGAAAGAGAAAGGAGAAGATGATCAGAAGATGATGGTTACTGACTTGAGCAGCTTGTCGTAGTCAACGTGCTGTTTCTTAAGGAACTTCTGCAATGTTTTCATAGGGTCGGCGCGCTCCAGTAACAGCAACCCGCCCAGCAAATGCAGCTGGTGAGAACTGTACTCGTCCAACTACCACTCCAGGTAGCGGCTGTGTTTGCCTGGATTAAGGTAGTTTTTGTAGTTTTTGTAGATATTGGGTTGAATAAAACACTCATCGACCAAAACATACAATACCAGACATTTGTTTTTTTTTTGCTTTATAGTTTGACCAAGTTAGTAAAAAACCGTTTTTTTTATTCATGATAGAAATAGTTCAAATAAATCAAACAATCATCAATCAATCAATCAATCACCCATTACATTACTATCACCCAAAAAGTAAATATAAAATATTTATGAACAGCTGTAGTTTCTACTCGACATCCATCATGACCTCATAAGATAAACGAAAAAGTTCATTCATTCATTTCATTTTTTATAATAAAAAAATAACTCTAATGTATGAATAAATTAAAACAATAACATAATTTATATTTTCCTAAATATTACACAACATCGAGACCATTCATTCAAATTATATAAAAGTTTTTGTCACTTCTTTTCGAGAACATTAATTTCGGACCAACGAGCTGTGAACTAAGTTAAATAGTGCGTGCTGTAGGATAATTAATTAGAATCATCCGCTTCAATAAATTATTATTAGCAATCCATTATCACAAAACTATATTATAAATATGAAACATTAAAATATTTAAGAATATGACTGTATAAAATAAAATATAATCTAAATTTTAAAACTAAACAGCAAACAGTGAGTAATACACACGTGTGACCTTTGCTCTTGTATTTATGATATACGGTTAGCGTACAATTGTGTTAGAGCACAAACAAAGCAATCCCGTGATAGAAAAACATGATAATTCAAATAAGTAATAAAAAAAACGATTTAAAAAATAAGTAGATGACCATGTCCACTTCCCTAGTAGTGAAAAATTTTTAATGGTAATGATAATTTCAGGTTCATAGTATTGGGGTTAAGAAATTCGTTTATTTTATACAGGGATAAAAGTAGTCTATGTTATTTGCTGAAAATGTAGCTTCTGATTGGTGAAAGAACTATTATAATCGGTCGAGTACTTTTTGAGATTACCCATTACAAATGAACGTACAATCAAAGGATTTCTCTTCATAATATTAGTATCAATAAAGTAATTTAATTTAATATAATAAAGTAGTATAATTAATTGATAGTATATTTAAATAAAATTAATTTTACCTTATATCTCGCAGCGGCTTTGGAGCTGAGTTGTTAGCTGTAATGACGGTGTGGAAACTGTAATTGTTTGCGATGGGGTCCCCGTGCGACCGAGTGTGTTGATACCACGAATACGACCTATTCGAATACAACATGTTATTTATTGTCATATCATTTATACTGACTATACAATTGTATTCAGATAATAATTGAATTAATGTTAATTTATAGAATTATTTATTATAAAAAATGTATAAGGAAGATTACCGGCTTCTATAATAAATATTAAATATCATAAAATTTCATTAATGTACAATTAAGAAATTATATATTTTATTTTAAAACTATTCTAGATGAGAATTAGAAGTCTTTAAGATTATTATGAGCAGTAAACAGAAAAAAAGAAGATTATAAGATTTAACATACGTTTTGTCATCATAACAAACTAATAAATGTGGTTATTGGTTACTTATATACGTAAATTTTTAAACAATTACTTTAAAAAAATTAAAACGTCGGGTTCAAGTAAACATGTAACTAATATACGCGAGCACAATCCGCTTAATAGTTTAATTTTAATTTAAACGATTAATAAACAAAAACCCCGAACTAGGGAGTAATCCAAATGTCAAAAGAATTTTACAAACATGAACAATGGTCATACAAAGCGTCTGGACTCGACATAACATTCTAGGAATAATATAAATAATTGTTCAGAAGTTAGGATGACTAACCCTAGACTCACTATAAAATTAATAAAAGTTTAGGAATCTGTAGGTATGTAATGATATACATTTGAAGAAATTTGTTATCAGTAATAAAAAAAAGATTAGTCTAAAAATATTTAATCCTCAACCATAAATACTAATAGCAGCGTATTGAAACCATCAATCATAATTCGGAAATTTGATTACACATCGCCCTCGACCTTTCAGTAACAATGTAGGATAATGGACATTGGACTTTTCTGTACAATATAAAAGAAATATAGTGCAATGAGTAAAGTTAATTGAATCGGGGGACGCCATCTCTTAATTCCACACAAAAATATAAAATTACATTTTCAAACTGTACGAGAGTAAGACATTATATTGTCTTCTTAGGTAACTTATCTTAAGTAATGAACTAAATACGGAAAATATTAAGCCGAAATCAGCTTTCATTTTAATTTAAATGAAAACCGAATCACTGCAATAACATTAAGAAAAGGTGAGTAACAAATTTAAAAATAAAACAGATACACTCTACAGGAATATGGGGTGGAGGAATTAGTTAAGTGGCATTAATTACCTAGCTTAAGGAGCGATACAGTGGGCTTAAATTAACCGGCAGTGTTGCGGTACATTACTTATTTTATACATTTCTCTCAAATGAGCATTTTCAGATCGGCCGTCGGCTAAGATATTTACGTTGCTATTTATTTAGACCTGGATTAAAAAAGGAAAACGAAAATTAACCATTGAAACCATGTCTTTTGAAACAACATTTTTATAAAAGATAATTTATTTTATCAACAGTGAATGCCGCCTTGTAAAATAAAAAATATTTACTGACACTATATATATATATATATATATATATATATATATATATATATACTTGTGATTTCTGACATATATATTAATTCATGTTTTATTCATTTATTCATAAGTAGACACATAAATTGTATTCACATTAAACATACCGTTTAAAATGTATACAAGGCGACTAACTAACTAACTAACTTTGGGAAACAAGTCGTCTTGTTGCTTGGTCTCCGTCTGTGGCTGTAGTACGTGGCTGACGTTTCGAATGTAATCTGAATACTTTTGAGTTGGAGGAAAGAAGTTTAAGTACATAGTAAAAATTAATTGTTTTTAATTATTATTTATACTATAACAACTATTTGATTTTTACTTCAGTTTAGTGTTTTATTTTTTAGAGAATATTACGTTAATAATATTAGTTACGTAGTATTTCTTTTGTTCACTTAAATAGATGCACGGATTAAGATTTAATTTACTGTTAGATGTATATAGTGTTGACTGAAAAAAATAATCACAATTCCTTTTTAACTCGAGGAATAAAAAATATTCCTACAATAAAATTAATCTTCGGGTAACAGTCAGCAATGTAACAAATCTTAAGATTATTGTTATACAAATATTAAAGACTCGTAAAAAAGTTACGTAAGCGCATCATTTTCTTTTAATGGCTGTAATAAAATGTTTTTAATCTTGTATTTTATTAAACAAATCGATTTTTAAGTCACTACCATTGTCACAAATCTGCGTGTACATTTAGGAATATACTAGCCAACTAACATGGCAATTTAAGCTTCTAAATACCATTACATTTGAAAACATTTATAATTGTCTTGTTACAACCCTTAGAATGTTATACTGCTTTTATTCTTTGTTAATGAACTGAAACGATTAAGTTGATTCGGGTTTTTCTGTTTCGTTTTATTACCACTGTTTAATCATTTAATAAAAGTGTATTTGCTTTGAGGAAATATTGAATTAGGTTAAATGTGTTATAATTCTTAAATTAATAGAAATTTGATGTCCAAATTTCAAGTCGATATTCCTTTTATCGTATATATCGAACATAAGAGTTAAAACGGCATTTGTGAGATTTGTATCCGTGCTAATCTGAGTTTTGTATGTCGACACAATTTTCATTTAACTAAGTATTTAAAAAAAACTATCATATCCTAAATAGAAAAAACCAAATATAATTTTTAATATAACGTATTAAAAAATAAAATTCAACAACTAACAACAACTCTAAGTACTATTACTTAAATGTTAAGCATCAATGGAGTACAACAAATCAATTCAACAATATATGCAAACAAGAAAGCCCATGTTGATCGAATTGGGATCGAAGATTTCTACAATATTGGCGTCAGTATTTTACAACTGCTATCCTGGTTCGATTAGTCTACACTCCAGAATTGTTCCAAACAAACAACAAACTTCCCATAAACCTCAATATAGTTTCGATGTTTGACTTAGAATTGACGTAGAAACGATGCAACAGATTTGAAATATATAACCAGAATAATATTGTATTGTTACTATAGTCTCGACTTCTATAAAATCTGTCTAGTAAACTTACTCTAGTTTCAATACTCGATCCAAAATTTAAATACCAACTGTACGAAATTTCAAATATTGTTGTATTATAACCAGCACAGTATTATATGTATATGTAAAAAGGAGTAAGTTCAAATAGTTACTATATTTTATAATAATCAACGATATACACGTGAGTTTTATATATTATTCAAAAACACAGTCAATTAGCACGTAAATTGACTTTGTTATTTAGCTTCACTATAATATACAGAAAAATGCCTAGAAATTGGAGTACCTACATCGTCAAGAATGTCATTAAATATTAGGATAATTTTTTGAGAACCAAAAACTATAACTATATTTTAATCTTGGAAATGTGTGGAAATCGAGTCGAAGAAAACATTTTCACACTTACAAAATATCAGATTATTTTATTCACGAAATAAGCATGTCGATTGATATATTTTAAACTTTAACTATAAATAACACCTAGATAACTAGAACTTTGTATTATTAGGAATAAGAAATACTTACCCGCGCAATCCTTTGAAGTAATTATTATTATTGAAGAATTCGAGTTCTACATACGTGGTCGGAGATTGTTGTTAGGTATTAAAAAGGAAGCGTCGCCTGGAAAGTGTACATAGCTATATTACCGGTCTTTTGTGATCCTATTGAGAGGACTTTTGGTGTCTGGTTGTGACTGTCACACTACTTGGATTTAGACCAAAAGTTTGCATAAATATACTAATTATAATTATACTTAAATGAACTATGTGAATTTTTCTTGTGTGTTGGATTTATCCATCAAACATGTTGTTTTCCCTTTTTTACTTATAAGATTTTTTACTATTACCTCTTTCTTATTTTATAGACAAAGGAGAGACCCATGTCTCTCCTTTGTCTATAAACAACAGGCTAGAAAAAGTAGAAATTACAAATAAACATCTAGCAACGGTTTTTAATGGTATATGCAATATTTCAAATTGAAATAAATGCAGAAATATGAAATAACGTATCCTTTCAAATTCGTATTCGTTTTCCAATTTGTATATGCGAACGCAAAAATTGTTTCTCTTTAGATATTAAACCCTTGAATTTTTCATATGTATTTTTTTTAAGACCGAGTCGACATTGATGATACAATGTATAAGTCAACGAGGGAATAAACTTTAATAATAAAATTAATGAAAAAGCTTTTTAAATAACATAATATAGAGAAACATTCTCTATAGATTGAATTTTAAAACTATATTCTCTTTACGATTCAAGATTTATTACATATATTATTTTCTTTTTTTGTTATAGGAGGGCAAATTAGCTTTTGGGTTGTGACAATATCAATGCCGCCTATGAACTCTTGTAACATCAGAGGACTTGCATGTCCTAAAATGCCACCGAAGGTAATCGAAGTTTCGTTCCACATTTTAGTGGTCTGTGGAAGAAAGGTCTTTAAAACTGCACTGTAGAGCATCGCCACGCATCCAGGAGGAGCGCAAGTTTTTTTTCATGCCTGAAACACTGCCTTTCTGTATTAATCACTAACAATTTCACCGAGAACAATTTCGCCTTACTCTCCAGAAGATCAGGAAACTTAAAGTCGCTCAAAACTTCGAGGCTCAGTATTCCGATAATTGGAGATGCCTTGAGAGGAGTGAGGAGGAGTCCACCCTAAATGGGGACTTTTTCAACATTCGGGGTTTTCATTTTATTTAAAGTTCGGGACCTGTCCGTACTCTGGCTGCGCGAGGGAATGGACTATCATGTCAGAGTCTACGCATGCCTCTACAGATACCACAGTGGTAATCAGAAATGGATCAACTCTTGGGCTTCGGCCATTTGAAAATTTTCGACCAGCTTTCATAGACTCCCTCCGATGAAATCGTAGTTCTCGGGGACTTCAACGCGCACAATACCAATTAGTTAAGGTCGCGTGCTGCCGACTATGCGTCTGTCAAAGCTGGTTAAGACGCACACTCGTCTACCAAACGTGAATTTTTACGGTAAAAAACGTAAAGCATGTTTAAACTATACCTGAGGTAAGCAGATTGCAATATACTGCCGAAATAATTTTATGAATTTTTTTATATTAGTTTTTATTTAAGTTTTCAAATCAACCGTTGCAAAAACAGTAATCAATTTATGACGAAAGGCGTACTGGACTTTAAGGAGGAAAAATGTTTATCTTAGATAATTACTAAGAGTAAGATACAATATTTTCACAAATGCGTAGTACTTTGTACGTTTTCAGTTTTCAATTTAGCAAATTTTATCACTTTGTAAGTATAGCTTATATTTTATCCATTTGTTTTACCACTTTAACTGCTTATTTGATTTTCATTTTATAATTCTTCTAATAAATTCCCCCATTAAGATTATTGAAATTAAAACCCCTTATCTTCCAGTGCCAAGTACGCAATGCAATTATTATCGAGTATTGCACATTCATCATTACTCAGTGAATAGAAAAAAGACCTGCTATGGACATGCAGATTAAGTAAAGCTTCATGACTTTATGTTTAATAAGTTTATCAAACACAGTTATCTATCGTTATTTATACATCTTTTCTAACTAGTTTTAAGTGATTAATTACTCAGTATATATTATTTAATATATAATTTATTTTAATAATTAAAGAGAAAATACATATTACAATTTTTATTTTTCAGTATTTTTCAGTTTATTTGACTAGTTTATGACCAACAGTTGTATTAAATAAAAATAAACCACTTCAATTTTCCCAAATAAACAAAACAAAAAAATAACACAAAAACTATTTCCATGTCAAAATAGATGCAAAAATTATAACTCGATATACTGCAGGAGAGCATCATTATCTTGTGATTGGAGAGTCAAAGGTCAGCAGTAAATTTTATGAAGTGGTTATTGATGGCCGTTTAGACCACTCCGAGGTGTGCGCTGTGGCACTGTTGAAGAAATGAAGTAATTGATCCAGCGAGCCCTAAGTTACACGTAGTGTAAAATTTATCTAAAATTAGCTTTTTAATAAACAATTTAGGTAAATAAATTTTAAAAAATAAAAAAGCACAATCCTGGAACCTCTGGAATACTATACCATCTAGTCAATGGAATTAATATTATTTCAAAATAGTACCATCATAAAACACAAAGGACTATTAACCGGTCCTTAGCACTAATTGATTTTTGATTACAGATTGAAAAATACATTTCTATCAAAAAAAGCTTTCGATATAGCGACAACGTCACTTACCGGCTGCAATAAAGGAAAAGTTTGAGAAAAATGCTACAAATTTCAAAAGTAATTTTGATTTTACCAAAACAGGGCTTCAGGGCACACATTTTTGTAAAGTAATATTATATTAGCCTAGTCATTATATCATAGCATAATTATATACAAGCTGCGCTCGTATGCAATATAACTAGGCACCAACTACAACTTCAAGTACTTGCATTGACGATAATTTCAAGCTATTAATGACATTAGACTTCGCCTAAGTATAACAGACAATATAACTTAAATATACACTAAAAGTTAGAAGTTTATCTGGAACAAACTAATAAATAACACAGGCACACAAAAAAAAAAACATCATGAACCAGAGGGGGGACCCCATTATTCTTAGGTTTTTGGGATCGCTGAAACCGAATATGACAATAAAAACTAATTTTAAATGCCCGTTTTGCCGCTAGCACCCCCTTACTACCTCTTAAGGGGTGAAAATTGAAATTTTTGTATAAAATCAAGATAGATGTGTATTTCTACGTTTTTTGGGATGCTGAAACCGAAAATGATAATTAAAAATAAATTCATGACCACTATCACCCCCTACCACCCCTTACAGGGGGTGAAAATTTCATTTTTTCTATAAAATCACGATAGATGTGTATTTCTACGTTTTTTGGGATGCTGGAACCGAAAATGATAACTAAAAATAAATTTATGACTACTATCACCCCCTTACAACCCCTTACAGGGGGTGAAAATTTAAATTTGTCTATAAAATCAAGACAGATGTGTATTTCTACGTTTTTTGGGATGCTGGAACCGAAAATGATAACTAAAAATAAATTCATGACCACTATCACCCCCTTACCACCCCTTACAGGGGGTGAAAATTTAAATTTTTCTATAAAATCAAGATAGATGTGTATTTCTACGTTTTTTAGGATGTTGGAACCAAAAATAATTACTAAAAATAAATTTAAGACCTCTATCACCCATTAACACCCCTCATCAACCCTTACGGGGGGTGAAAATTTCAATTTTTATATAAAATCAAGATGGATGTGAATTTCTATGTTTTTCAAGATGCTGAGACAAAAAATGACACCCCTTTCGAGGTAGTAAGGGGGTGCTAGCGAGAAAACGGGCATTTAAAATTAGTTTTTATTGTCATATTCGGTTTCAGTGATCCCAAAAACCTAAGAATAATGGGGTCTCCCCTCTGGTTCATGATGTTTTTTTTTTGTGTGCCTGTGTAATTAATAACTAAAGTACAACGAATGAGCGATATTTTTTTTTTTTTAAAGAATTATTTTGAAAACTATTTCGGATTGGAACATATAAAACAAATTTATACGTTCCAATTGTCCTTGTTTACGCGTGTAATAGGCTTAAGTTAGCATCCCATCGGGTTGTTGATGACAATCTGGAACAATTTCCTACCCTGTATGAACCGGTTGAGTTGCTGGCAGTCTCACGTTAGAACGCAGGGTATGTGTGAACAAAACACAGGTCAGTTGCAAGAAGTAATTTGACAACTCGGTGACAGAAGCCACGACGTAACCTGGTAGAATAATTAATTTTAAGATGAAGTTTAGTTTTAGACCAACATGTTGACTGGGCTGATTGAATTCATAAATAATGTATCATCTTGCTTCGCGGGATCCACTCTGAAGGTATGTTAACTTCAAAAAATAGGAATAACTTTTGATGTTGTTCTAACTTTAATCTTGGAAATCTTTACGCCCTTGTAAATATGAAAGCAAATAGTAGTAGTAACCTGGTTAATTATCTCACGGTTGTTATGGAACCACGCTTTATTGGAATTCCTATTTTTATATATATATTTTTTATTTTTTTTATTCTGTCTAGGTTAGTGCTTGACTACATTCCACCTGATGGAAAGAAGAAATGTCGTCATAGGTGGTAAGGCGCATTAACCTAGTAACCTATTCACTCTTCTCTTGAAGACACCCATATTGTATTGGGATGAATACCGGCTCAGGGAAGCTGTTCCAGTCCTTCGCTATACGAACTAAAAAAGACGAAGCAAAGCACTTCGTTCAGACAGGGGGAATATACACAACGTAAGGATGGATATATGCCGTGCATCGGAGTGTCGTGATGGAAGGGAGACGAAGGAATTAAATCGTATAATTCCTGCGCACACTCACCAAAATGTAACCTATAGAATACTGAGAGGCTAGCAATTCTACGCCTGTGTTCAAGGCTATGGACGTTGGCTTCAACCAATTCAGTATCACCTATAAGCCTCTTTGCTCGCCTCTCAAATGAGTCCAGAACCGCAAGATGAAACTTTGCGGCACCAGCGAATATATGCCCACAGTACTCCACTCACGACCAGATCTATGCTTTCTATAATACAAGTAGCTGTAAAGTATTGACGGATCTTCGCAAGAATGGCAAGCTTTCCTACAGCTACTCTTGCTCTGGACTCAATACACCGACCAAAGTTGAGGTTCGAGGAGATCTCTAAGCCTAGCAACTGAAGCTGGTCACTGTATTCCAAAAATACACTCTGGAAAGTAGGAACCATGGTGAAAGAATTTGGCAAGATTGGCATTGCCCCATGCGTAGACTGCCTCAAGTTTGTCATTCAAACGTTGCACCATGGCTTCTCTTTCAGGCTGTATTTGATCTCTACTAGCCCAACTACTCGGCAGGTATCTTTCTACAACTGTGCTGTCGTCTACATACCCATAGATATCGGGCTTCAGCAGATCGTTAAAGTGCAGTAGAAAGAGAGTTGCAGAAAGAACGGACCCCTGAGGCCTACCGGAATTTTTTTTTCAAGGGTTCCGAGGAACACCCGTTGACAACTACTCGGAGAGAGAGAGAGATCTTTGATTCAGAAAGCCTGTTACCCAGCCGATCAGACCAGGAGATTTGCCGTACACTGAAAGCTTGCTTATAAGGCTCGCATGCCAGACCCTGTCAAATGCCTTCGAGACGTCCAGAGAGACGGCGACCGCTTCTCCGTTCTTGTCGAAGGCCTCGCCTAAAATGTGCGTAGCGTACACTAGAAGGTCCCCAGTGGACCTATTTCGGCGAAACCCGTACTGTCGGTCACCAGGAGATCGTTACCTTCAAGGTACGCTAAAAGGCGCTAGTTCTGTACACGCTCCATAATCTTGCAGAGCATGGAAGTGATTTAAATCGGTCTATAATTGGCAGGTTCGGCACGGCTGCCTTTTTTGGGCACTGGTTGCACGTTAGCAAGCTTCCAAGATTTCGGCACTATTCCAGATTTGAAAGAGAGGCGACACAGACGTGTCAATACAGGAGACAACTCAGCTGCCCATGTCTTGAGCAGAATGGCTGGTATACCATCAAGACCAGTGGCTTTATTCAGATCAAGACGACACAATGCTCTCCATATCTCTTTGTTATTGATGCGGATTTCAAGCATCGAAATACCGCCGTGAGGAAGATGTTTTGAAGAAGCATTGACAGTGTCTAAATGTCAATTATCAGCGAACAGAGAAGCAAATACATTTGCTTTCTCTGTCGCTGTATGGGCCAGAGATCCATCCAGCTTCAGCAGAGTAGGCAGTGAGGGTTGGCAGAAGTTTGACTCCATCGCTTTGACAAGAGACCAGAAAGCTCGACTGCCATTAGGTCTGACAGAGAGCTTTTCTGCATTCTTAGCGATACGATCGCGACGAGCCTTTCGTATTGTCGTATACAGGACTTGGCAGCTTGGTTAAAGGCTCTCTTCTTTAAACTTACATCCAGAGCTTTGCGGCTTCAAGCATCAGCCCAAATGAGGTATGCCGAATGTTTTCGGTCTTCAGCATGACCACATTCAGCATTAAACCATGTGTGAGCTTTGCCACCGACGGATACGTCAGCAAAAGGAATAAAATACTCCATTGCCTGATGTACCACATCGGTTATAGCGTCCGCGCAACTCGACGGATCCAAAGAAGAGAAGCAGACCTTTCGCCAAGGATAAGACGCAAAGAAGTACCGCATCTCATCCCAATCTTCTGACTTGTATTTTCTATACTCGCCTAACATCATGTGGTTCGAAAGCTGGTGGAATATGTAAACACAGAATTCACCAAACAGTTATCGGAGGTTCCCAAGGGGGAGGTGACCTCTACACGATATCTGTCCGGATTAGTTGTCAGCAAAAGGTCCATGCAATTGGCTGTATGGCCTACTACATTTGGTACCTCATCGCTTGCCTCACCAGCTGAAAGAGGTCGAAGGACAACGTAAAGTTCCGCGCTTCTCTTCCAGCATGGTCGGTATTCTGGTACGGGAACATCCAGTCCTGATGACAGGCATTAAAGTCCCCCAGAAAGATGAGCTGCACTGAAGGTTACTAATGCAGAACCATATCAGCAGTCTCATCGAGATACTCAAATAATCTAGTTGTCTCCTGATCTGTGTGCTGTGTGCTGTGCGAACGGTAGACAAAGGATTTTTTTTTTCTGAAAGAGGAGGACAAACGAGCTGGCGGGTCACATAAGATTTGTGATCATGACATTGTGATTGTGATTTGTGACATGAACTCTTTCAACATTCGAGGATTTACCAGAGCGTTTCCGGCCTAGGAGGTGGGAGTAAACGCCTTTTTTGAAGGCACCCATGTCGTACCGATCTGGAAATACTGTCAAAGTAAGTTCGGTCCATATTCAAGTGGTACGTGGAAAAAATATACTTGAGAACCGCTCAGTGGAGGATCGCCACGCATCCAGGTGGTACAGATGGTATTGAAGGCGATGGCGCGCTGTGCGGTGATGAAATTCGGCGGTAGGCGGATTGAATAGCTCTTCGAAACACTCCCGTGGTAAATGCGGTAGAAGACGCACAGAGGTGCATCGTCTCTACGCAATGCCAAAGAGTCCAGCCGTTCACAGAGCCCCAAGTTCCCGACAAACAGCGACAAACATATACACGGCATCATCGAACAACGATGATGATTGCCCGATGGGTGACTCGATATTATGGTCTACCACCGAAAATTAGTCTCACTGAGCTATTGTAGATTTTAAAAAATTGAGAGGACATTTATAGAAATTCCTTCAGCGTTGTTTTATAGAATCTTATGTTTCTTAAGGTATATGAGTATAAATAAACTTGTTCTTGACTTTGATTTCCATGCAAAACTGTTATAAGAAGTAAATAAATAGCGAAAAAAATCTTTATTCATTTAGAATAAAATAATAACATTATTTTATGTTACTGTAAATTAATTAACTTTCTGTATCTGTTATATACATTTCTTTAAATAGCAAAATAAACACCACCCTCAGATTCTCCATGAGCATACTCTTAAACGCAGCAAATGAAAAGACATAAAACCTCTACAAACTTATTTATATTATGCATTAAAATGCTTCATATAAATTTTTTCGTTGAAGCATTTGTTTATTAATTCCAATACAACTCTATGGTGAGTATACATCCAATTTAATATTACGCCGCGATTTGTAAGTGTCCGTCAAAAACATATTAATTTATAAAGGACAATCTAATTTATATCCACTTCATGGAATTCGAAAAACGACGTTAATTTGATTTCACTTTTAAACGATGGATACAGAAATAAATTTCAAACAATCCAAGCGAATAGATACTTTTACAAAAAACAGTACAGCCTCGGGCGGGTGGAATTAGATTGGCGTAAAAAAATTCAACTCATTTTTCATTGAAAACAAAAGTCAAAAAGAATACTAAATTCAGGACGAATAAGAAGTGGGCCTATATTTATAAAATTTTGGAATAAGGATTAGTGTAAATAATAAGTACCGATATTTAAAAAAAGTCATTCGAAAAATTATACATTAAAAGTCCTTTAATGGTCCTTTATTAAACGAGATTTCTTTTAAACTCGGTTGTTACATCAAGGAGAAAATGTTAAGAACTTATTGATTTAGAATTTCGTAAATAACTAAAGTAAGAAAAAGTTACATTCCAAAACATTAATTTCGGACCATCGAGCTGTGAACTGAAATTATACCTTCGGTAGCATAATTTGTTAAGATCACCGGCTTTAATAAATTTTTATTAGTCCATAATCATAAAACTGTAATATATTATAATAGCGGAGAAGAGACATCGTTGAATCACCTAGATTTGCTGATAATCTCATTTTAATCATTAAAAACGCGAACAACCTACAGAAAATGTCATCACAACTAGTCAATGAAAGTAGTAAAGTAGGGCTTGCGATAAACAGCTAAAATACTAAAATAATATTTTTTGGAATTGTCTTGGAGCAGATTATACGAGTACTATCAGAAGTAGAACATAGAATGGTACCCGAGAGAAGGAGAATGAAAGAGAGGAAGACCAGTGCGAAGATGGAAATATGATCTTAAAACAATTGCAGGTTTTACATGGGTACGAATATCTCACGACCGTGATTGTGGGAGAAGCTGAAAAGCATAACGGACAAAACAACAAAAAATCGATTACTATTCTAGACTTAAGATTTAAGTGATATAGTTTAATTAAAATATCTATAGACTTTAAAGGATAAAATGTTTTAGTTAATAAAGAATATTTTAATTTTAATATAAACCATAAGTACCATTGGAAGCGTATTGAAACCATCAAACATAATTGGCAAATTTTATTACAAATCACCCTTGACTTTACAGTAAAATCTAGGAAAGTAAACATTGGACTTCTTTGTAAATCATAGAATAAAAGTAGTGCAATGAGTAAATAAAATTTAATCGAGAAAAGCCCTCTCTTGATTTCGAAAGAGAGGAAAAAAATGTTACATATTTATGTTGTACGATAGTAAGACATTATATTGTGTCTTCTGAAGAATTTGTTTTAATATCTTAAATAACGAACTGAATACCGCAATGTATTAAACCGAAAACAGCGTTAATTTTAATTTAAATATAAATACGTTAATGACAATCGAATCGCTGCAATAACATTAAGAGAAGTTGAGAAACAAATTTAAAAATTGTACAAATATTCTTATGAGAAATATAGGGTGGAGGAATAAGTTGGGTGGCTTTAATTGTCTGTTTAGGAAGTGATACGGTGGGACCAAATTAGCCGGCAGTATTGCAGTACGCTACTAATTTTCTTCATTTCTCTCAAAGCTTTTTTATACGAGACCGTCTTCTCGGTTATTTACGTTTCTATTTATTTGAACCTGGATTACTATAGGAAAACTAACTATTTACACCGTGTCTTTTGATTTACTATTTCTATGAAAGATAAATTATTTTATCAATAGTGTATGCTGCCTTGAAAAATATAACATATTTACTAATACTAATTATTAACTTGGACATAATTAAAATATTCCATTTGTCATTTCTAACTTAGATATTAATCGATACGAATAAAATTTGAACTGAAAATCAATTAAAATATGTAACAAACATACACACATTTAAATACACATTAAACCTACCATTCAGAAGGTGATATAAGTATGGCCATAATCTTAGCGATGGGAAGCAAAGCGTGAGCTTGTCTTGGTACGAGGTCTTCGTCGAAGCAAGTGGCTGACTGACTTCTCCAATGTTATGAGTACTGTTGCTTTGACTTGGAGGAAAGAAGCTTATGTACCTGATAAAAAAACATTTGTTTTAAATTATTATATACAAGGTGCCCCAAAAATAATGGATAATACTGGAGCACCTAATAGTCAAGTACTCAAAAAAAATACCCAAAAATAAAATTACAAGTGGTGCCTAAATTGTAAAGTTTTTTTTTAATACGATTTTATTGACCTAACTGTACTTTCATGTACACCAACGAACTTTTTTTAAAAAAAGTGTCTCAATTTTTAACACAAAAAATGATAAAAAAAAATAATTACAAAAGTTAAACAAACTTTCGTGAAAAAATGTATAATAAATATATGCAATCGATACGGTTTATAAAATGCTATAATACGTCATTTTATCTTAATTATAAAAAATTATACTGTCTTTTTATCGGAATAAAGATCGTGTATTTAATAATTGACTACCTGAGTGTGGTCCAAGTTAACTTTCTTCTATTTATTACGAGACTGTGATAGGTTGATTTAGTAGAGTGGGAGTGAGCGAGAGAGTAGTATAATGCTAATACATTGCACCTTAACTCTCCGGCAGCAGGGCACATAATAGTGGTAAGTATTTAGTTAATTTTGTTTAGTGTGTTGCTTTACTTGTTCAATATCGCTGGCACTTCATTTATGGTGAACGTAGAAGCAACCCAAGAGCTGCTGGAGCCCTTTATAAGGAATGACAGCCTAAAGCGCGTCATCCAGATTATCGCGTATTTATCCGAGTGCACAAGTGTTTTTCTGAAGGCAGCATTTGTGAAACTTTTATCTGTATTAGTCTTAGTTCAGTGTGTCGACGTTTTTTTAATTTTTTGTTACAGCAATGTTCATATAACTACATTTTTTTAAACAAAAAACGATCTTATTCTAAATAATATAATCAATTTTATTATTAACAATCAAAAAAGAAAAGTCATCATAAGCCATTAGTAACAATGAAATACAGTATTATTTTTAATGGCTTGCAAACCACACAAGACGATGATTTCCCTCATGGTATATTATCACACTAAATACGGTCGTAACTGACAAAATTTTACAAGAGGAAACTGCAACATGGAAAAAAAAACACGTGAGTTCGATATATTATTCAAAAGCACAGTCACCTTGCACGTAAATAGTGTTGTTAAATTTTATTATATACTGAAAAACCAAAACCTTTTGAAATTCGTATTTATTTTCCAATTTCTGTATCACTTTGCGAACGCAAAAACTGTATCTCTTTAAATATTACTCCCTTGTATTTTCCATACGTATTTAGTTTAAGACACGACAATAATGATCGGATGTATGGGTCAACAAGATAAGCAATGTTAATAATTAAATTAAGATATATATATATATTTTTAATGTAATTCTAAACATGCCTTAAAAAGATTGAATAAGCCAAGTACGTTTTCTTTACGATTCAATATTTATTAGATATACATTATTTTTATATCAGACTCTTCTACATATATAGATAAATAAGCTTTCGGGTTGGCCATATAAAAGTTGCCCAGAATAACTTTAGAAAGCGCCAAAAATTTGCTCGTGCCGGGCGAGGACGTTGTCAGCTGATAGTTAATTTTGAGAACATGCTTGAACTTTTCTTTTGTAATTTGCTTTTTGAAAATTTGGAGGAAAGGTTACTAGTATATTATTAGCCCAAGCTTGGTTCACGTGCCATTTGCCAGCTGCTGCAATCCTGACAGACACATTAAACCAAGGCCGAGATCTGTCACCAAGTAATGCCACAGAGCTTGGTACAAATGGTTGAAGGCTCTGTAGTATTACATTAACTACAGCCGAAGTGCAGTCACTGGAATCATTAGAAAAAAACAAACGCAAACTCGTGGGTAAGATGTAAAAGAGAACCGCATTCCATCTCAATCCGCTGACATGTAGTGCCAAACATTTCAGGTCGCATTACATTACCACTATTACATAACATGCAGATTAAAGGAAGCTTCATGTTTTTATACTGAATATGTTTATCATGCAGACTCGTCTATCGTTTTATACATATATTTTTACTTAAAAATAAGTCAATCTTTACTCAGTATATCTTTTTTCATTTCTTATTTATTTTATTAATTAAAGATAAATATTTATTACAATTTTAATTTTTTCATTTATCATTTATTTCACTCGTTTATGAGTAACACTTTTATTGAATAAAAATACACAATCGTTTATCCTAAATAAACAAATAAAAAAAACACAAAAACCTTTTTTCATGCCAAAATAGGTACAAAATATAGTCTTGTAACTAAAGAGTCAAATGCCCGCGGTAAATTGTATTAGAGGTTTTTGATGGCCGTGTAGAATATTTCGACCTGTGCTATCTAACATTGTTGACGAAATGATGTAACTCGCTTCAAGTTATATTTAGTGTAAGATTTATTATAAAAATGTTTTATTTTCATCATCATCATCATCATCATTTTCAGCTGTCGTGCGTCCACTGCTGGACGTAAGCCTTCCCCATTGACTTCCACCGTGATCGGTCCAAAGCGGCCCGCATCCATTGGTTTCCAGCTGCTCTTTTTATGTCGTCTGTCCACCTAGTTGGTGGTCGTCCTCTACTTCGCTTGCCAGTAAGTGGCCTCCACTCAAGGACCCTTTTTCCCCATCGGCCGTCACTTGAGCGGGCTATATGCCCAGCCCATTGCCACTTCAGCTTACAAATCCGTTGGGCTATGTCGCTTACTTTTGTTCGTCTGCGAATCTCTTCGTTTCTGACTCTATCTCGCAGCGAATTTTCATAAAGAGACAATATTTTCATAAAGAGACAATTTTTGTAAATAAATTTAAAAAGAAACAAAAAAGAAAATTAATCGATATGGTCTGGAATCGAACCTGTGATCTCAGGAAAACCATATCAGTACCAGTATCAGTATAGTCAATGGAAGTAAAACTATTATAAAATAGTACCATAATAGGAGATGGTTTAATTATAGAGCATTGCCTACTTTAAAGGCTAAGTTCATTAACCGATCCCTAGCACTAATTGATTTTTGATTACATATTGAAAAATATGTTATTTCGACAAACCGAGTGTAATAATAGAAAAGTTTGAAACAAAATGTAACAAATTTTAAAAGTAATTTTGATTTCATCAAAACCGTACTTCTTGACACACATTTATATAAAGTTAGATTACATTTGCCCAGCCATTATATCACAGTACAACTATATACAAGTTGCGCCCGCATGCAATACAACTCTGCACCAACTACAATGTCATAACTTCAAACAAGTGCATAGATGATAATCGGAAGTTATTAATGATACTTGATTTCGTCTAAGTATACACGACCATATAACTTACATATGCACTAGAAGTTAGGAGTTAACGCGGGACAAACTAATTAATAACTAAATTACAAGGCATAACCGATTTTTTCTTCGAAATTCCTTGCAAAAATTATTTTCAAAAACTATCAGACTGGAACGTGTAAAACAGATTTAAAAGTTCTTATTTGCGTTTATAGTAAGCTTATGCAGCTTCACATTGTTTTGTTAATGACAGTCTGGAACAGCTCGCCACCCTGTATGCAGTGGTCGAGTCGCTGGCGGTCTGTTGCATAACGTTCTAACAGCAGGGTATTTGTGAACAAGCCGCAGGTCTGACGCGGATGCACCATGACACCTCGGTAACGGAAACGCGATGTAACTGTAACTGTTAGAATAAATAATACTTTTAGTTTCAGTAGGCTAGACTGATTTATATATAATATGTCTCATTATGACATCATATCTGTAACTACTTAAAAAGTATGTTTAGTTCAAAAACAAGGCAGTTTATAATATCTTTTATTTCAACTTACTCGTATATTTTTGGAAACCTTTATGTAATTGTAAATATGAAAGCAAAGAAGTGTTAGTAGCCTTGTTAATTATTTATTAAAAGTGTTATTAAAAGTAAATAAATAAGGAAAAAAATCTTTACTCAACTAAAATCAAACAATAACGTTATATTTTGTTAGTATAAATTGGTTTTTAGGATTAGGATGTAGAATTATTTAACTTTCTCTATCTGTTATACATATTTATTTAAACAGCAAAATAAACCAAACATTTTGGCTCTTCATTAGCATACTCTTAAACAGATATTAAATGCAAAAGACACAAGACAAAGGGCAACTTCTACAACTTATTTGTATTATACATTAAAATGCTACATATAAATTATTTCGTTGTTTCATTCGTTAAATTACAATTTTCTAAAATACATTTGTTATAATTCTGGAATATTTTCATAGAACTATAGGAAATAATAAATATATTCAATACGTTTTGGTCCCATGTATGACAATGTTGTATATGCATCTGTAGATAAATGCGCCGTGATATTAAGTGAAGCGTCCCCGCAACGCATCGCTTGTGGTCGATAAGAGCTTGGTAACCACAACACCGACGCTACTAACAATTCCAATATATGCGTATATACACAATCAGATAGGAATATTTCGTTTCGATTTGTAAGTGTCCATAAAAACATTTAATATATAAACGACTATCTAGTTTATTCCACTTCATGGAATTCAAAGAACAACGTTAATTTGATTTTACTTTTAAACGATCTATATGGAAATAAATTTCAAACAATTCAAGTGAATAGATACTTTCACACAAAACATAACATCTCCTGGTAGTTGAAATAAAATTGGCGTAAAAAAATCCCAACTTATTATAAAGAAAAACAAAAAATAGGGGTTCCTAATACAAAAACCAATAATGTAACCCAAGATTTACAAAAATTGGTTATAAAAAATCTGTCATGGCGTGCACTGTGGAAAGTATTGATGATAGAATAAAAAAATGTTCTACAGTATTATAGAACGTATTAATCTCTAAAAGAAAGTCCAGGATACCATGTGTCCAACTACTGGAATTATGCCGCTGTAACAACTTTTTTACATGTTAAAGTTGATAAAAGTGCCGACTATAATCAAACCAAACTATTCATATCATACAAATCTTTATCACATATTTATACTTTATATTTATATATCACATATATATACTTTATATTTTATTAAAGACCGTTTTAACACCTATAAAATACTTTTTAAATTATTAAAGTTGGACATTCTATTCAAACGTTCACTACCACAAGATTACGCATCTCTTATTATTATCTACGCGTTTGAAACCACGAGGCATTGCTAGTAAATAATAAAAACTCTTTGATAACGTACTAGTATTTCATTATATGATCATAACTCAGCTTTAAAACAATGTTTCCAATTTACTTAAGATTATTCCAAACCCCTAACCATAAATACTATTGGTAGAGTATTGAAACAATCAATCATAATTTGAAAGTTTGATTACAAATTGCCCTTGACGTTACAGTAATAATTTAAGAAAAAGGACATTAGACTTTTCTGTGCAATATAAAAGAAATGTTGTGAAATAAGTAAAGTAAATTGTATCACGGGAAACTATCTCTTGTTTAGAAGGAAAAATTTATGTTACATTTTTATATTGTACAGAAGTAACACGAACTAAAACCCCTAATTATGAATACGAAACATGAACAACATGAAACGATGACAGATTTCATTCTAATTTAAATATAAATATTTGAACGAAAACCGAATCCCTACATTAACATTAAGAGAAGGTGAGAAGGAATTTGGAAATAATACAATACTCTCATGAGAAATATGGGATGGAGGAATTAGTTGGGTGGCAGTATTGCGCTAGTAATTTTCTACATTTCTCTCAAATGAACTTTTTTTTTCATACCATACCGTGGGCTTAGTTATTTACGGTGCTATTCACTTGAACCTGAATTATTAAAGGCAAACGAAAATTAACTATTTAAACCGTGTCTTTTGACACAATATTTTTATGAAAAATAATTTATTTTATCAACCGTTAAATCTGCCTTCGAAGATATAACATATTAACTAATTGTAATTATTACCTTAGACATCATTAATACATTTGTATGCATTTGTCATTTCTGACATATTAATACATATGAATAAAATTTTAATTAAAAAAACATTTAAAATGTATTACATACATACATATATAAATTGTATACGCATTAATCACTCAGTTTATCAACGTCATATAAGTATGGCGATGATATTGGCTTTGGGAAGCAAGACGTCAACTCGTATGGGTACGAAGTCTTCATCGAAGTAAGTGGCTTACTTCTCAAAGATTGGTTTTGAAAATTATATTCTCTTTACGATTCAATAATAATTGGATATAATGTAAAATGAGCTTTATCATGAACCCAATGCCCATGAACTTTTGCAACATCCAAGGACTCTGAAGAGCACTGCCGGCCTTAGAGCTGGGATTATAGGCCTTTTTTGAAGGTAACCATGCTGTATCGATCAGGAAACACCACCGAAGATAAACAAAATTTCGCTCCACATCTTAGTGGTATGTGAAAGAAAGGTCCTTAAAAACCGCACAGAAGAAGATCGCCACACATGCTGTTGCAGGCGATGTCGTACTGTGAGGTAATGAAATTCAGCGGCAGGCTAATGCTTCCTAAAAGCTATTTGATTTAATGATCAAATAGCTTTTCGGAACACTCCCCTCTGTAAATGCGATAAAAGGCGCACAAAGAAGCCAAGTAACCAAACAATGCCCATGACTTCAACCGTTCACAGAGCAGCCGGTCCTCGATAACCCGGTCCAAACGGCTCTCGTTGTACGTTTCGCGGTCGAATGATAAAAGATATTGCGGTTGTCCAGACCAGAGATGAGTACATTACTCTATTTGTAGCTGGATCTGCGTCGTATACAGCTTAAGTCGTAAGCCAGGCCTAAAACACTGCCTATCTCCGTTAATTACTTCCAATTTTATAGAGGCCAACCTGGTCTTGCTCTACAGATGAGCGCAAAACTGACAGTCGCTCGAAACTTTGAGGCTTAGAGACTTGATAGGCTTTGAGAAAAGTGCTCTCGAAGAGTGGTGATACTCCAATGTTCTTGGGGTCGCTTAGGGTCGCGAATTATCACCTAATTGGATATTAGGTATAATGATTCATAAGATTTATGAAAAAAATGTTTCTAAAAGTCTTTAATTAATTCACTCTAATTATATTTCTCTGTTCATCAATAATGTGTATTTTTATTCATTCAAATTATATTTACATTTTATTAAAGAAACATCTAAAAGCAAAAATATGTGGAGATTTATAGACAATTTATAAATGTGTAAATTTGAAAAATTTTTAAATGCGACACTTATGAATATGAATATTCAAGCAGTACTCACATCCCAACAATGTTCAAGCTCTCTGTATTAATATATACACTCAACACGGACTGGTATATTAAATGAATACACGAATATTGAATACAATTTGAATATGATACTTTTTTAAACGTACATTGTAATCAAGAAAGTAATTTTACACATTTTATGAATATATATAACTAGAATAATATAATATAAGTATTTTTCTATCACAATATTGTTTTATTTGTGCTCTGAATCCACATACAATTGTACGCCAACCGTATATCACAAACACAAGAGCAAAGGTCACACGTGTGCACTTAGTCAGTGTTATATTTTATTTTATGCGGTCACTTTGTTAAATATTTTAATGTTTAAGAAATTATTGTTTCATATCCCTTCATTATGCATTATAGTTTTGTGATTATGGATTGCTAATAATAATTTATTGAAACGGATGATTAATTAATTATGCTATAGCACGCACTATTTAACTTAGTTTACAGCTCGTTGTTCCGAAATTAATGTTCTCGAAAAGAAGTGACAAAACTTTTGTGTAAATTCCATTATCGCTCTTGTGTATTATTTAGAAAATAGAAATTATGTTACTATAATAATTTTATTCATACATGAAACTTATTTTATAGGGTATTTATATTATAAGAAACTACAGCTGTTAATAATAATATAGTAATTGATTAATTGATTGATTGATAGTTAAACAATTTCTAACATAAAACTGGCTATTTGTTTTATGTTTAAATGATTTACATTTATATAACTATAAAACAAGTAAACCAAATTTCTCGATTACTATATCTCCTATGTTTTTGATGAGTGATTTAATTAACCCAATACCTATAGAAACCGCTACCTGAATCCGAGTAAGTACAGCCACTACCTGGAGCGGTGGCTGGGCGAGTATAGCTCCCACCAGCTGCACTTGCTGGACGGGTCGCTGCTGCGCCCGGAGTACGCCGCCGCCATGCATGCTCTTCAAAAATTCCTCAAGATACAGCACGTTGACTACTAGAAGCTTCTCAAGTGAGTAACCATCATCTTCAGATCTTTTCTTTCTTTCTATCTCTCCAGTATGTTAGCGTTACTGCTACAATCATTCAATACGACGAACTGCCTAATTTTACAGCTTTCTTTCAATCTCTCCAATTTATTTCTTTTCCCTATCTTCTTATCTCTTTCTTTCTCTCTAACCTTCACTCCTTTTCTTTCACAATCCCTTCCTACAACCTTCTTATTTCTATTGACTATGACATAGTCATCAATCTTGGTTTCAAAGAAGTTACTTTAACATAACCTCACATCTCTTTCAACCTAAAAGGTTGAAAAGAGACAAAGAGACTGTGAGTTTCAGTGTTGATTATCTTTGTCTAACAGATCTTGTAATATAATGTTTCAGAGTATTATATAAAAATGTATTTCATCTTTGAATTATCGAATAAAATATATTTTTCTATCTAGTGTGTAAAATTATTTTAGTGTAATTCAGTGTTCATATTTTTAGTTTTGCTTGCCGATGTTTTTTACTTAGCCATTAATGAGCCGATGTTCTGTATCGGTTTAGGTGCTATTGTTACGTTTTTATAAGGCACCCTTAGTAATAGCTACGTAAGGCTCCGGGCGTTATTTTTCAAAGGAATCTAAAATATACCAATACATTTTTTTAATATTGGTAACGAGCATTTTTATACATACTAAGGTTTTCATCTATTTGATTACGGCGGTTTATATTAGTAGGTACATATATCGACTAATATAAACCGTCCAACAGGCAGAAGAGTGCACACACTGTTATGCCTTTACAGCTTAGGTACTTATATACAGTATGAAATAATCATATATAAATCCAATTCAGCCTCGGAGAGTCAGTTAACACTTATCCTTGTTTATTGAATTCTGAGATAATAAGTATTGAAAGATTTATCAACACGGCAGTATGTCAACGTACGACAATAATAAAGTGTAACATGATTGTCGATCATTTAAAAAAAACAATCTGGTAGATTTTATGTTTTTACTGTTTAAAGACTCGAGGCGACTGACTGACTGAAAGAAAAAATAAAAATATTATTATCATATTATATAGATCCTAAATCGATAATTATTATATACTTTTAATGATAGTATTAAATCATCGAATGGAATATAAATAAAATTACATGGATTAACTCGTTTTTTACTTTCGTAGAGAATATAGAGATATTAAAAATACAATACAAACAACCTTTGATAAAAGACAATACAAACAATAAACAAAGACCCTTCACGGAGCATATTAAAAAGTTAATCTCGCTTTGAAACGTTCAATTGGAATTGGTATTGAAAAGGTAAAAGTTTAATAGACTCAAGGATTCCACTTTCGGTAAAGATTTGCATTCGACGATTGTAATTGAATCCAGGCGAAGATAAAGTTTGATAGAGAACGTTGGCTTTTCTTTGTCTTTTTTTAACTTAAATTAAATATTAATAAGCTCTTTCTTGATTATCTCATAAAGCTTAATGATTACTGCAGTTAATGAATTGGCACGTCATATTTGAACCGAGATGATTCCGGTTATTTTTATTACTTAATATATTAATTTTTATATATAATTTTATATAATTTTTTATACACTATAGTGTGTATAAATATATTACTGAATTTACATAATTGTATTGATTAAGCGCTTGAAAAATAGGTAGGAATCTTCGGTAGATACTGTATGTACCTTTTTGCTATTTTTAGTTATTATAGAATTAAATAATGTGATATTGCTTTATGTAAGTGCCATTTTATGACTTATTTTAGACAATCATCAGACTTATTTTATTTAATATCTAATTTAAAAAATTATGCAACAAAAATTGGTTTTATGTAATTTCGTTTTATCGTACCAAGATTACCGAAAGAAACAAAAAAAACAGTGCTTTTATTCAACTCGTCGACTAAGTATGTCTTAGGCTTATTTTAATCTGGGCTTGCAATAAATTTGACAAGAAATTTCATTAAACTTTATAATCTTTATTATGACTAAAATGTTAAATATATTAAAGGAACCCACAATATTTCAACTGGGAATTTATTCATTAGATCTTCTAAAGCTATAACTGGATTATAATTTAATACTTACGCTAAAATTTTTAACATTAGTCCATCACGAAGTTAAATCTGTATCAGCAAAGTACATTTAGAAATGTTTAATAAGAAGTAATTTAATTTAAAATAAAATTTCTTGAAGGGTTACATATATATACTTTATACATTACAGTGGGTGATATTAACTGCAGCAAAGATGTTTGGTATAGTGAGAACCATTTGTTATAAGTGTTCGTAACGAGATATCGCCAGCAACGTGGCTTTATGAGAAAAACTACAAAACACAACTGCTACTACTCTCGCTTTCCTACTTTGCCCCAAAACTTTCAGGTATAGCACAACTCTTTTATACCTATCTAACTTCAACTATTATACTTTCAGAATTACACATGTTAATCATTATTTATGTAATTGTTTGACGTAACCTGTACATCATTTGGATAGAAAAATTATATGCAGGAAAATTATATGTTTTTATTTAATGACATGGAAAATAATTGTTTATAATAGGCATACCAATTGATCACAAAATACACGATTGACAGCGCGGCTGTCGTCAGGATTTTCAATATTGATTCTTATGTTAGTTGTCACTTAAAAAGATTACCATTTTATTATTTAATAGTAGTAATAGATATAAATATAAAAAAATACATACTAATCTTATGATATGCCATGGTTATCCATGGCATGATAGATAAATAGTTTATGGCAATTAGTCGAATAATTAGTCGAAGTTTTAAATAATGAATACAACTGCCGATGCGAAATAAGTTCCACCAAATGTATATCTTTGTATTATACGAGGCCGTCTTCGTCTACGTACATATTAATTTGAAGCATTCTTAGCTGCAAGTTTATCATTTTTATTTGATTAGTTTTATATTTCAGAAATAATCGTCATACATCCAATTTATTAATATATTATTTTTAATATGAACAATTGGTTAAGATTGAAATCAAAAAATGTATTTTTTTTATTTAAATAAAAGTTATGCCACGGAAGCAATTTTACAAAATCTTAAAAGGATAACAAACTAATTATTAGATAATTATAAAGGAAGGCTATAGATAAACAAAATATTGTATTTTATATCAGTCAAATCCTCTGCCGGCAATACTGTTGACAGAAATAATTCAGTTATCCTTCAGATGGTATGATGGCGAAACAAAAGACACATTTAAATAAAATATCCTTATTGTTTTATCCGCTAATACTGATTTTTTAACTGTGAAGAGAAAGGATACAATATAAGGATACAGAAAGGATACAGAAAGGATACAAGGACATACCACATTTTGGGTAATATGGGAACAGAAAAATATAACGAATACTGCATCAAGTATAATATGAGAAACTGCTTTGTGCACGAGTACATTTATATTTTACTTTTATAATTAATTCAGTAATGCATTATAAATATGATTCATTAAAATGTAATCAATTATATTTAAAGCTTTATTTTTTTTGTAAGTCGTTATGTGATATTTGACAGCGAATATGAAAAAAACTTATATTATTCAAAATTATATCCATAAAACTTTTTGGATAATACATAATATTCCCCAAGAAGCTTAAAATATTGTTATAAAGAGGAAGGGCAGGATTGAATAGAATACCATATAGAAGATTTAAAATATGATTATTCCTGCGAAGGCGAATTGGGAGCCACTTGAGTTATGCAAAGATTTTGAAGACGCTCAAACTTATTCAGTTGCTCCTCCCTAAGATATAAATAACAAACAACTGCATAATCAAGTATAGGAAAAAGGATACTTTGTGCCACCGCAATGTTTGTGGAAATGGTAAGAAAATTACGCAACCTTTTTAAAGCTCCTACTGAGGTAAACATTTTTTTGCTCACCTCACTGATCTGAGGATCCAAGGATTAGTCCTAAGTTTTGTAAATATTTCCTATATGAACTCTGTCAAATAACACGCCAGACAATTTGTCAAGGTCAAGTCAAATGAAGTTTTTGTCTACCAATTATAATGGCTTGAGTTTTCGTCTGTGAGATTTTACTAAGTTCATCATTTAAATTATTAATAGCTTGAGGTAAATCTTCTAAAGTTGCCTGAATATAAATTTGATGGTCATCAGCATAAAGGTGGTAGAGAGAAGAAATATGATCACTAACAGAATTGATAAATGTAGAAAACAAAAGAGGAGACAAAACGCCACTTGGGGTATTCCAGCCATGTAGGCCATTGTAGACCAATCCGATAAAGAGTCACAAAGTTTAACATGTTGGCGGCGACCATGCAAGTAACTATGAAACCAGTCAAGTACCACAGGAGATATGTTAATAGAACCTAAAGTAGAAGCAGAATGTCGAAATCCACTGTATTAAATGCATTACTAAAAACTAGTCAAATTAAGACCGCGAATTTACGGCATTCCATACTGTGTCTTAAGTCATCTGTTATTTTCACCAATACAGTAGTCGTAGTCGTAAATGACAAAATCCGCATTGTAAAGTATTTAAAAGACTTTGTTTGGTAAGGAAAAAGTTAAGTTGATGATGGACAAGGCGCTCAAGAACTTTAGAAAGGAAAGGTAATATAGATATAGGACGGAAGTTTGATAGGGATTTCTTTTTTTTGGAAGAGATATTACTTGAGCATCCTTCCATGAAGTAGGAAAGGTATTAGTGACAATAGAATAATTGGAAATAAAAGTAATTACGGGAGTCACGGCGTCAAGAATAGGGAAAATTATCTTACGACTAATGCAGTCGGATCCAATAGCGTCGGATTTAATATATAAAATGTTCTTCTTAACATCACTTACAGTAAATTGACCAATGAAAAATTCTGGAGTATTAGGAGAAGATATTGCAGAAAGCTGATTTAGAGTAATAGTCTTTGTCGCACTGTCAATGGCAGTATAATTAGAGATGTGCTTGTTAAGCTGATTAGAATCAAAATTATTAGGGTTAAACTCTTGACGTGCCTTTCCAACTCCAAGTCATTGAAGAAAACTCCCAACTTTACCGGGGTCATCTTCTTCGATGACAGATTTATAAATATGGCGTCGTTACCTGTCTCTACACAGCTAATTGCAATAATTTCTAGCTCTTTCTTTATGCTCATCACTATTGTTTATTTTATATTTACATTTTGCATATTTTTTTTAACTTGTAATATTTTTACCTCATCACACAGCCATGGGGCTGGCAGATGTTTTATTCGAACATTTCGAATAGGAGCATGAATATCGTATAACTTAGTTAGCAAGTTATTAAAAACGGCTACCTGTTCATTAATGGAACATGCCTTATATAAATCCGACCAGTCTAATTTTTACGCATCTTGTTGCAATATTTCTAAATCAAATCCACCAAAATTACTCGTATGAAGGTAAAGTTCTCTTGACTTAGGTTTCGGAGGTCTAATTTTATAAGATAGGAAAACAAGATCTTGAAATGAAAAAGAGTCAGCTGCACATTGACCATGCTTTACAACATGGTCCATCGATGAGACAATCATTAGGTCAAGAAGTGAAGGCATTCGGTTAGGGAAAGTATGGGTAGCATTTATTTATTTATTTATTTAATTCTTCATTGCACAATATACAGAATAATGCACAAAAGGCGGTGTTTCTCGGTAGTTAGAGCTAAGGTAATAAAAAAGAGATTATTCCCAGGAACGCATAGGCAATTTATTAAGAAAACATCTTAAGACTATATAATTAAGAAGTGAAGGCGATAGCGTGATCTACAATTTTACTACCGTCATCTAGTGTGGAATAGCATGTGACATTTAGAATTATTGTTACTATATAAGATTATTTCAAATTATACAGGCGGGCTTAATAAAATAAAATAAAAGTATTTAATGGAAGTCTGTGCAATAATACTGTTATTATAAAAGAACAAATGAAGGATTCATTATTTTGGATTGATATTGCAATTTATATGAAACTTATAATATTCAAATAAAAAATAAACAAAAATAATGTTAAGATGATTTAATATAATAAATATTACTGGTCTATATTTTCATTCGAAGTTTAACAACCAACCGCATTTCATACAGTTCAATTTGTATTAATCTTTAGTGATTCAATGAATCAGTTATACAGAGTACACCTTATTCACTGGATAAAAGAAATAACATTTTGTATAACTATATTAGTTTTTGCTTTTCGTGTCGCATATTATAAGATTGTCTTCGATAATTGAGTGCCGTTATTCGATATAAAGGATATGGCTATAGTAATTATTTCATTGTTATTAAATACATATTGAATGAAATTGTTTCTTCTTTATACTTTGCAAAGTTCTTTAAGTATGAAATATGAAAGATATTATTAAGTACGTTGCAGCAGTCTTACTATTAATGTTTACATTGCTTTAATGGGTTACAGTTCATATCTTTTTAAAGCGTCTGACGCGCTTTTCAGAATAGGCAGTTAAATATGTATGGAGAATTGTAATTGCCTTTTTTTTAGCTGCAAAGCTAAATAACAAGCTATAAGTATTGTTAAAAATATAAAGGTTTTGCCACACTGTTTGCCACACTGTAGACTGTTAGACTTTGCCACAGTGTAGAATGTTAAATAAAGAATAAGTGAGTGTAAAAGTTGAAAATGATACCTCAAACATTCATAACAACTCATTTACCAAGTTTGTCGTTAACTGCATCTGTAGATATATATAAAATTAAATTAACACACCTTTAATAATTTAATAATTTAATTTTATATATATTGATAGGTATCAATAATGAACAACTTGTTTATGATTTCCTCTATTGAGGCGAGATGCGCTCAAAGTTACATCTGTTAACATTACATCTGTTAACATGTTGTTTTAGTAGTATGTATACATAGATAAATATCGAAAGTCTATTAACATTTGAAAAGCATTAGTTTGTAATAGACGTAATCGGTATGTACAGAATATCGAAAATGTTATTATATATTACCCCTTGCAATAAAGAGATTTTTGAAAATATAATAAAAATATGGTAGAAAGGATCTGTAATTTTTTGGGTACGTTATATTGGGTAGAATATAGGATTACATTAATGATTTTTTTTTACATAATCTCGTGTCAAAGTACCTAAGTGGATCCCGGCATCTAATAGTATTGCAAAGTACCCTTGGGAAATGTAGAATATTGGGAAGGGCCGAGATTATTAATAACAGTCACTTAAAATTTTATAAATATAGACCCACTTTTTATTGGTACTCAATTTAAAATTCTTTTTGACTTTTACTTTCCAAGAAAAATGGTTTGGTTTTTCTCACGCCAATGTAATTCCTCCTGCCCGGGGCTATATTGTTTTTGTCTAAGTACTTATCTGCTTGGATTGATTGAAATTATTTCTATAGTAATCGGTTTAAAATGAAATCAAATTAACGTTGTTCTTTGAATTAAAAGAAGTGGATATAAATTAGATTGTCCTTTATAAATTACAATGTTTTTGACGGACACTTACAAATCAAAGCTGAATTTTCCAATATCATTATATATATATACTCGGATATCCGAGTTGTATTGGAATTGTTAGTGGCGCCGGTGTTGTGGTTACCAAACTCCTATTGACCGCAAGCGATGCGTTGCGGGGACGCTTCACTTTACAGCGAGGCGCATTCCTCTACAGATACTTAAATATGCAATAATGTCAGACATAAGACCAAACTATATTGAATATATTGAAAATTTCCTTAAAGTCATATGAAAAAATCCTAGAGCTATATAACAAATGTATATTATAAAATTGTAATTTAACAAATGTTTGAACGAAATAATTTATGTGAAGCATTTTAATGTATAATATAAATAAGTCGAAGGGGTTTTGTCTTTTACATTTGTTATTAGTTTAAGAGTAAGCTGATGGAATGTGAGTGTGCCTGAGTGTGGTTTTTATTTTGTTACTTAAATAAATGTGTGTAACATGTTAAATAATTGTACTTCTTAATTCTAAAAACTAATTAATACTAACAAAATATAATGTTATTATTTTATTTATGGTAGTCGATCAAAAACAAGTTTATTATACTCGTATCACTTAAGAAAGTCACATTCTACAGAACAGTTCCGAAGAAATTTCTAAAGAAACCATTTAACTTATTTTTTACTTTACAATAGCTAAATCAAAACTAATGGGAATTCAAATAAAGTGTCATTCCATAACAACCGTGAAATAATTAACCAGGTTACTTCTTCACTTCTATGCTTTCACATTTACGAGGGCGTAAAGTTTTCCAAAATTAAATATGATGAATTAATAATTATTATACAATATTTGGTTTTTGTTCTAAACATACCTTCAAAATGATCCATTACGATGATATATGATATCATAATGTATCATATTATATATAAATTGCATCAGGCCAGTTTACACATTGGACTAAAACTGTTAACTTCATCTTAAAAATTATTATTCTACCAGGTTACGTCGCAGCTTCCGTCACCGAGGTGTCATGGTACTCTCGCGTCAGACCTGCAGTTTATTCACACATACCCTGCTGTTAGAGCGTCATCCAGGAGGCCGCCAGCGACTTGACTGTTCCAGACTGTCATCAAGAACCCGGTGATTATACTACATACTACACTTGTAATCAAGGTCTATTAAATCTGTTTTATACTTTGCAATCTGAGATAGTTTTAACTATAATTCTTTCAAAAAACTTCGAAGAAAAAATCTATCACTCTTGTATTGCATATTAATTATTTCTTATTAATTAGCTTGTTCCCCATTAACTTCCGTTAATGGGGAACAAACCCGTTCCGTTCCGTTCCTAACTTGTAGTGCATATTTAAGTTATATGGTCGTTTATACTTAAACGAAGTCAAGTGTCATTAATAACTTGAGATTATCGTCTATGCACTTGTTTGAAGTTATGACATTGTACTTGGTACAGAGTTGTATTATATGCGGGCGCAACTTGTATATAATTGTACTGTGATATAAGGACTACGCGAATGTAATCTAACTTTATACAAATGTGACCCAAGAAACCTGTTTTGATGAAATCAAGATATCTTTTTAATTTTGTTGCATTTTACTACAAAATTTAATATTATAACAGTCGGTGTGTTACATAGTCGCCGTATCGAAAGCTATCTTTGATAGAAATATATTTTTCAACATGTAATCAAAAATCATTTAGTTTTAGGCACCAGTTAATAGACGTAGCCTTTTAAATACAAAATGTTTTTTAATTGAACCGTATCTTGTTATGGTACTATTTTGTAATAATTTTGTTTCTATCGACTATGTACTGGTACTGGGAGGGTTTTCCAAAGTTCGCAAGTACGATTCCTGCCCATATCGTTAAACTTTCTTTTTGTTTTTTTATTTATTCACCTATATTGTGAAATTGTTAATAAAAACAACATTTTAAAATAAATCTTACACTAAATATAACTTAAAGTTCGATCAGTTACTTCATTTCGTCCACAATGCCAGGATAGGTCGGAGTGTTCTAAGCGGCCATCAATAACCTCTAGTTCAATTTACCGCTGGCCTTTGACTCTCCAATTACAAGACATTGATGCTCCCTTGCAGTATATTGAGTTATATATTTGAATCCATTTTGATATGGAAAACGGGTTTTGTATTGTTTTTTTTTTTGTTTGTTTATTAGGAACAATTGTAGTGGTTTTTTTTTATTCAATAAAACTGTTAGTCATAAACGAGTGAAATAAATGATTGAATGATAAAGAAAATATATTTTTCTTTAATTAATTAAATTAATAACATAGAAGAATAGATTTATTGTCTCATGAAAAACTGAAAAATATGTAAGTATATATAATAACAAAATTATGAAGCTTTACTCAATCTGCATATCCATAGCAGGTCTTTTTTCTATTCAACTGAGTTATGATGAATGTGCAATACTCGGTATAATAATTATTATGCATTGTGCTGATGGCACTGGAAGATAAGGGGTTTTCATTTCAATAAACTTAATGAGGGAATTTACTAGAATGAATATTAAATAAAGACGAAATAATCAGTTAAAGTGGTACATATTTGTTCAGTATAGATTATACTAACAAAAGAATAAACGTTTAAATAAAACTCACAAAATTTTCAGTGTTAACTGACGCGATACAAATATTGTAAAGGATAATTGACTTTTTTATTAGATTGTTTATAAGATTTTAAAGTTAATAAGAATCCACCTTTCTCTATAGCGATATCAATTTTGTTTTATTCGTATGAAGACATATGTACGTACCTCTTTTTAGTTATCTGAGAAAAATATTATTGCTCTTTTTTTCTACGCTTTTCGTCATAATTCAAACTCTGTTTTTGCAAATGCGGATCCAATAACTAAAATAAAAACTAATATTAACTAGGAAATCATAGCCGTAGCTATATTTATTGATTTAAAAAAGAATTTCAATATCGTCTCTCACAATAAATCGTTAAATAACTAATAGAGCATCTGTATATAGGTATATCAGGTACGAGTTCTAGAGTCTTGTTTTTCACGGTGGAGTATTTCGTGGATGCATTCTGGGCCCTTAGTTATTTTTGATATACAAAAATTATATCACCAACTTTGGATTAACCTGAGAAATATCTTCATAAGCATAAAATTATTTCTGCTAACCTTAAATGTACCTTAAACATGCTATATGTTTATTACTGAAAAAAAAACTATGAACAACGAAGAGTTAAAATAAATATATACAGAAGGATATCTTGGCCATAACTTGTCTCAGAATCCATATGCACAAAAATAACTTTTCAAACAAAACGGTACTTAAATTACTTATATTCAAGGTTAAAATAAACTAAGGAGCTAGTGCTCCTTATAACCTCCTGCTGTATGTGTGTATTGTGCCGTATTATAACCTCCTAAAGGTTATATTAAAGGAAGTGTCTATTTTGAAATTAAAGCTCAGTGTAATATTTATCACGTAACAAAATGGATGAATTATAACTAGTAATAATATTTCTAATTTTCTCATGTTAGTAAGCTTTTGTTTTTAGTGACAAATAAAACTTAACGTAAGTTAAAAATTACCCCAAATATAAAAATAATTCAGAATATATAACACATATGCACAAATTTCTTTATAATATACTGTTATTTATCCGTTAACAAATCCAGCGATCGCCTCTTTCTAAACACGATAGAAACTTGCAAGAAATATTTGGTTTATAAGAATTTATTTCTATATAACTATTTGTTTGTCTTTAGTCAATAGACCATCGTGTTTATGATACACATGTCTAATAATGAAAACGATTGCAACGCGCTGTACACGTTCGAGTCCGTGGTAAAGTTTCTACGATGTTTACTACGAAACGTACTTTCAACTGAGACCTGATGAACTCAACCCGCTCTAGGGGTAAGTATTATTATGGTAATCCTTTGTTGGTATTAAATTAGACGTTGGTTTTTCTTTATGTTGTGAAGCTTTAAGATAAATTGTCCTTGCCTCCAACAACAAATAACATTTTAAATAAGAATTTCTCAGACCTAAAGAATGTCTTTCAACTAATATCGAGTTTTCTAGACAAACGCAAGACAAATTTATTTAACTTACTGAATTCGTGATTACAATTTACATTTTAAAAAGTTTAGTATATTATGATATTCTGAATTGTATAAAATATTCGTGATGTATGATCGTATTATACATTCGAGTCCGTTTTAAGTGTATATGATAATACAGAGCACTTTAACATTGTTAGGACGGGAGTACAGCTTGAATATTCATATACATAAGTACGGCATTCAAAAATTTTACATATTTACTATAACACATTTATAAATTGTCTAAAAAATTTCCACATTTACTTGTTTATACATAATTCTATAAAAAAAAGTTAATATAATTTGAATAAATAAAAATACAGTTATTAAAAATATATTATGGATGAAAAGTCAAATATAATTAGCTTCTGAATTAGCGAATTCCATAAAAAAAAAAAGTGGGTCTTGTTTTAGTGTTGCTGATTCAGTTCAGTAGTCAGGTTGGTCGCGATCTAACTTTAATTATATACAATTAATTATTTATAACTATATTTATGATATCTCCCTAGAGTTCTGTAATTGCAAGTAACACTGTTCAGTTTTTATAAAAATTAGATTTTTTTTTTTTTCGTTGTTCATAGATTTGTATAACTCTCGCGATATTATAAGATATTAATAGATTATATCAATAAATAGAGTTTTTTAAAGCAATTGTTACGATTTTTTTTTTCATCCCTTTTATGAATCATTTAACATTTTATTCAGATTTTACAACTTATTTAAAGATATTATTATAAGTTAAAATAATAGTTAATAAAAGTATCGCGTTTTGGGCTTACTGAGGGCAAAACTCGACAATTCCCTCCACTGTAAACGTCGAATTTTGTAACATTCGATGATGTTATGCGGTGATTTCTGTACTTGATCTCCTAGTAGTTTTTACGGAGACGCCGATATTTCAACCTAGTAGAACAGTGTATCTATCATACTCCGGGTATAAACTAGAACATATTTTTAAACCACACGCCTGAGTATCCTTCAGAATTTGAAAGACGGGACCTAAACCCCTGCAACTTCTAGATACTGAAGAATATATCAGAGTCTACGTGTCCCCTCTGCAGGTCCCATAGGCTTGGGTGATGTCCAGGCGAAGGTTGACGATCGGCTTTTGCAGATTTCTTCCTCCGATGTCGTAGTCCTACGGGACTTCAAGGCGCACAATACCGATTGGCTAGGGTCACGTGCCATCTACTGCGCAGCAAGATCTGTGTTGAACTTTGCTCTGGCAAATGGTTTGTTCCAGTTGGTTAAGACGCATATTCGTCTACCGGACGTGGACAGCCATATGCCCTCTTTATTTGATCTTCTGCTCCGACATCCCGAAATCTATCAGGTCACTGTCGAAGCCTCTTTAGGGTTCTCTGATGTCTGACAATACATTTGCAAGCAATACCTGTTTCGTAATGTAATGCCCATTCCAGTGCCCAGTAGGTGTATAAATGTTCTTCGAGAGCACTTCCTTCAAGGCCTTTCCAAGTATTAGTATACTTAGCCTCGACGTTTCGTTCGACTGTAAGTTTCGTAGTAACTAGGAGAGCAACACCAAGTTAGCCTCGATGAAATTGGAATTGGAAAAGTTATTTATAGAGAGATGTAGTTTTTCAGGCCTGCCCAACTTGTGCTCTATAAGGCACAGGCCCGGGGATACATGGAGTACTGTTCTCATCTCTGGTCCGGATAACCCCAATATTAGCTTCTACCATTCGACCGCGATCTGTATGACGGAAAGCTGTTCGGACCGGGTTATCAAGTGTTCTGTGGACGGCTAGACTTTTTTCTTTTTTTTTTTTATACTGTATAGGTTAGTGGTTGGCTACATTCCACCTGATGGAAAGTGGAAATGTCGTCATAGGTGGTAAGGCGCATTAACCTATCAACTCTTCTCTTGAAGACACCCACTTTTTATTGGGACGGAAATACCGACGTAGGCAAGCTGTTCCACTCCTTCGCTGTAATAATTAAAAAAGATGAAGCAAAGCGCTTCGTTCGGACAGGAGGAAAGTCTACAACGTAAGGATGGATATTCGCCGTGCGTCGGAACGTCCTGTGATGGAAGGGAGACGAAGAAATTAAATCGTGTAATTCCTGTGCACACTCACCAAAATGTATCCTATAGAATACTGACAGGCTAGCAATTCTACTCCTGTATTCAAGGCTGTGGACGTTCGTTTCAACCAATTCAGGATCACCTATAAGCCTCTTTGCTCGCCTTTCAATTGAGTCCAGAACCGCAAGATGATACTTTGCGGCACCAGCGAATATATGCCCACAGTACTGCACACACGACCAGATCTGTGCTTTGTATAATACTAGTAGCTGTCCCGATGTAAAGTATTGTTGGACCTTCGTAAGAACGGCAAGCTTTCCTACAGCTACTCTTGCTCTGGACTCGATACACCGAACAAAGTTGAGGTTCGAGTTAATCTCTAAGCCTAGCAACTGAAGCCGGTCACTGTATTCCAAAAATACACTCCGGAAAGTAGGAGCCAAGGTGAAAGGGCTCCTTTTGGCGGTGAACAGACAAGTCTGCATTTTGGCGCTTTGAATTTGACAAGATTGGCATTGCCCCATGCGTAGACTTTCTCAAGTTTGTCATTCAAACGTTGCACCATGGCTTCTCTTTTAGACTGTACTTGATCTCTACTAGCCCAAGTACTCGGCAGGTATCTTTCTACAACTGTGCTGTCATCTACATACCCATAGATACCGGGCTTCAGCAGATCGTTAATGTGCAGCAGAAAGAGAGTTGCAGAAAGAACGGACCCCTGAAGCCTACCGGAATATTTTTTTAAAGGGTTCCGAGGAACACCCGTCAACAACTACTCGGAGAGATCTTTGATTCAGAAAGCCCGTTACCAAGCCGATCAGACCAGGAGATTTGCCGTACGCTGAAAGCTTGCTTATAAGGCTCACCTGCCAGACCCTGTCAAATGCCTTCGAGACGTCCAGAGAGACGGCGACCTCTTCTCCGTTGTTCTCGATGGCCTCACCTAAAATGTGCGTAGCGTACACTAGAAGGCTCCCAGTGGACCTAATTCGGCGAAACCTTGTCTTGATATGAATTATCAGCGAACAGAGAAGCAAATACATTCGCTTTCTCTGTCGTTGTATGGGCCAGTGATCCATCCGGCTTTAGCAGAGTAGGCAGTGAGGGTTGGCAAAAGTTTGACTCCATCGCTTTGGCAAGAGACCAGAAAGCTCGACTGCCATTAGGTCTGACAGAGAGCTTTTCGCCATTCTTAGCGATACGATCGCGACGAGCCTTCCGTATTGCCTTTATACAGGACTTGGCAGCTTGGTTTTAACCAACTCTCTTCTTTAAACTCTCTCTTCAGGCTCTCTTCTTTAAACTCACATCCAGAGCTTTGCGGCTTCGAGCATCAGCCCAAATGAGGTTTGCCGAATGTTTTCGGTCTTCAGCATGACCACATTCGGCATTAAACCATGGGTGAGCTTTGCCACCGATGGGTACGTCAGCAAAAGGAATGAAATACTCCATTGCCTGATGTACCACATCGGTTATAGCGTCCGCGCAACTCGACGGATCCAAAGAAGAGAGGCAGACCTTTCGCCAAGGATAAGACGCAAAGAAGTGCCGCATCTTATCCCAATCTGCTGACTTGTATTTCCATACTCGCCTAACATCATGTGGTTCAAAAGCTGGTGGGGAATATGTAAACACAGAATTCACCAAACAGTTGTCGGAGGTTCCCATGGGGGAGGTGACCTCTACACGATACCTATCCGGATCAGTTGTCAGCAAAAGGTCCAGGCAATTGGCTGTATGGCCTACTACATCTGGTACCCTCGTCGCTTGCCTTACCAGCTGAAAGAGGTCGCAGGACAACTTAAAGTTCAGCGCGTCTCTTCCAGCATGGTCGGTATTCTGGTACGGGAACAGCAAGTCCTGGTGACAAGCATTAATGTCCCCCAGAAAGACGAGCTGCATTGAATTGGATGGAATGGATACTGATGCAGAGCCATATCAGCAGCCTCACCGAGATACTTAAATAATCTAGTTGTCACCTAATCACCGCTGTGCGAACGGTAGACACAAGAATACAGGATTTTTTCGTTTCTTGTTTCTACTAAAATCCATAAGGAGGAAAACGTGGGGTCTTCAAAGTGACGGAGAAGCAGAATACAGAGGTCGTTCCGTGCGTACACACAGACCCCGGGAACGTGAGTGAAAGTTGTGCTCTAACGAGTAACCGGGATGATCCAGGTACGCAGCGCTCAAAGGACATTGTATCTGCGTCTCCGTCAAAAAGAGCAAGCAAGAGCTCTGTCTCCAGGTGGTGGTGGATAGGTAAGAGATTAGAATATAAGCCCCTGATGTTAGTGAGGTGCACTTTAAATGAGGAGGAGTGCAACCGCTGTGAAAACTTGTTCTTTTTATTGGACTTTTTCATTAAAAAAAATAGATAAATAGAAGAGTGAATAGGTTGAGAAATGGCAGTTGAATGAGGCGGTACGGCGGCGATGAGGCGGTAGGGACAGGTTTTCGTGGGTGGCTGACCCACTAATTAGGCCCACAACTATCTGCGGGTGGCCAGCGGATCCCGCTACCCTCCATGACTAGGCACCCGACACAATAAGTACCAACTCAACGCCAAACCGATTCGCCAACACAACGCAGCTGTTCAGACCCATTTCCCATATATATACGGCTTCATCGAACAACGTCCGGAACACGACTAGGTCGCTTTGCGGCACGACTTTGTCTAATCGCACGACCTTGCCAGCGACCCGATGTTATGGTCTACCACCGACTATTTGGCATTTCGTAGTTACGTGGCTTCTTCGCATTTACTAACGGGAATGTTCCAAAAGGCTATTTAATCTGATGCCAATCGCAGTGTTACATTACTGCACAGCACGTCATCACCTGCAAGATCATCCGTTTCGTCAGAATGGATGGCGATCTAATTCTAAGCGGTTTTAAAGGACCTTTCTTCCATGTCCCAAAAGATGTGAACCGAAATTTCGTTTACCTTCGGAGGTATTTCTGAATTGATACAACATGGTTACCTTTAAAAAGGTGTATAGTCCCACCTCTAAGGCCGGTAGGGTTCTTGCGAGTCGTCGGATGTTGCAAGAGTTCATGGGCGGCGGTGATCACGTATCACCTGTGATCCGAAAGCTCGTTTGCCAAGCTCTAACAAAAAAAATTGCTTGATAAAATTTTTATAATCTTATTTTACATTAGTAAGAGAGACAGGGGGAGGCCTCGAGTTGCCTTCAAAAACACAATATCTATGATACTGGAGGAAGGTCACATAAAAAGCATGAGGACCCCCCGGAGGGCATGTATGAAGAGGTTGATGTCTGTAGCTGAGGCGAAAGAGGTATGCAGGGACCGTAGCGTTTGGCGCTCCGTCGTCTCTGGCTACCCCGCAAGGGATATGGCGTGAAGATGAATAAATAAATGAATATTTACATTATATCTAATAAATATTAAATCGTAAACAGTATTTACTATTCTAATTAAATCTTTAGAGATTGTTTCGTTATTTTATATTCATAAAAAAGATTTCTCAGTCATTTAATTATTAAAATTAATTCCCTCTTTGACTCATATATCCGACTATTAATGTGGACACGGCTTTAAAATAAATACATGTGGAAAATACAAGGGATTAATATCTAAAGAGAAACCTTTTTTGCATTCGCAACGTTATATAAAAATTGGAAAATAAATACGAATTTTCAAAGGTTTCGCTATTTCATATTTCTGTATTTATTTCGATTTGCAATACCATTAAAATCATAAATAAATCTATTGCAACTAGCAAAAGATTACTTGTATAGTTCACTTGTAGTCGAATAAAGTCATTGGTTAATATTTATTTGTTATTTTTGCTTTTCTTAGCTGGTGAGAGCTTTGAATATAGAAATGTTTTATTAATAAAAAATTAAGAAATATACCTATATATATATATATATACTTTGACTTTGATTAAGACTTTGACTTTCTCTTTTAATCATGCTATGTCGTTCTATTTCCGATCGTAAATATTATTACTGTCCAAGTCGCTTCTCATCCCTTTTCTTCTGTATTCCCTTTAAGAAGTAAGAAAGAAAGAAAAGGAAAACATGTTGGTTATAAATCAAGTACACAAGAAAAATGACACAGTTAATTTAACTATAATTATAATTAGTATATTTATGCAAAATTTTCTTTAACAAACTCCATACGATGATATCCGTCACAGAAGAATTTGGTCTAAATCCAAGTGGTGTGACACTTTACGAAAAATCCTTGTAATAGGACCACAAAAGACCTACATACCGCGCTGTACACGTTCCTGGCGATGCATCCCTGTTTAATATACTTAACATGCCGAGTCCGACCACGTATGAAGAACTCCAGTTTTTCAATAATAATAAATACCTGAAAGGATTGGACTGGTAAGTATTTCTTATTCATATTTATGCAAAGTTCCATTCATTAAAGTTTTATTTATACTAAAATTTTCAACTATATTAATCTACAACATTATTTCGAGTATAAAATAATCAGATATTTTATAAGCGTCAAAAATATTATCTTCTACTTGATTTCCAGCACATTTCTAACATTATAATAGCTTATAATTTGTGGTTCTCAGAGAGTTAGCCTAATATTTTGAAATCTTTTCTATCAGTCTTGAGGACGTACCCAACATTTAGGGCCCAGCCATTTTTCAATATATAATAAAGATAAATAATTCGATTTACGTGCAAGTTTAATGTGTATTTGAATAATATATCAAACTCACGTGTTTTGAGATGAAGACTTTGTCGTGAATTATTATACAACATAGCAACTATATTAGGTTTTTCCTATTTATATATAAAATATAGTGCCGGTTTTAATACAAAAATGTTGGTATTGGTTGATGTCGTATAGGTGGTATTTCATTTCGGCATCGAATATTGAAAGTATGGTAAGTTTACTAGACAAATTCTATAGAAGTCGAGAATCTAGTAATAAAACAATATTTTGGTCGCATATTACAAATCTTTTATGTCAAGTTGTTCTACTCCATTGTGAATATTTGTTAAACGTGCTATTCAAATAACACTTTTGTTTGATGCTTGACTTTGGAGAATAGTACATAGAGCTGTTCCGGTTTACTTCAAGCGTTTTGCAATAGATTTTGTGTTAAAATGTTTTCAGAAATATATTCGTTCTCAATTTAAATATATCTCAAAACAGACAATTTTAGTTTTTTTCCTTCATAACAATAAGTTGAAAAAATTAAAGAGTTTCAAGCTTTATAACAAAATAGCATGTAGGGCATTCAATTTACTTTCTTCTCTAATGTAACGTTTATAGAAAACACGTCAAAAATCTATTTGTATGGTGCTGATTTACTCAACTTGGATACAATGTCTCGGATACAGTTTTCCTGTTCTAGAATTTTGTTAGTTACGACCGTATATAGTGTGATAATATATCACAAGGGAGATCGTCGCCTTGTGTGATTCGGAACTCAATAAAAATAATACTTTATTTCAATGTTACTAATTACTGATAATGAATTTTATTTTTTAATTATTAATAATTAAATTGATTCTATTATTTAGGGTACTTCAGTTTTTGTAAGAAAATGTAGTTAAATGACCAATGCTCTAACAAATAATCAATACAGATACAAGTTTCACAACTGCTGTTTTAACACTTATATAAAAGTACGATAAAAGGAATATGGACTTGGAATTTCGACACCATATTTCTATTAATTTAAGAAATAGAACAATTTTAACTTACTGCAATATTTCCTCAAAGCAAATACACTATTATTAAAGACCAGATAGTGATAATAAAAACAAAAAATGAAACCAGAATCAACTTAATCGTTTCGGTTTATTTACAACGAACAAGAGCAGTATAACATTCTAAGGGGGATAATTGGGCAATTATAAATGTATTCAAATGTAATGGTACTTAGAGGCTTAACTTTACCATGTTAAGGACATACTACTAAATCTTGGAACAGTGGTAGTGACTTAAATAATCGATTTGTTTAATAAAATCCAAGAATAAAACCTTTTTATTGTTACCTTCAATGCTTTTACAGACTTTTGATGAATGCAAATTGGATATTTTCTGTTTTTTTTGGTTAGAAACAGACCAGACCAGTATTTTTATTACTGTCATTAAATGAAAATGCTGTAATATTTTTAAATGTGTTTTTTTCACGAATCTTTAATGTTTGTATAACGATAATCTTAAGCTTTATTACATTTCCAACTATTATGCTTAGATTATTACTTTTTTAGATTCATATTTTTTATTCCTCAAGTTAAAAGGATTTGTATTTTTTTTTATTTAACATTTTTTTTATCTATCAGTATATCAAACCTTAATCCTTTCCTTCTATTTAAGTGAACAAAATCAATACTATATAACTATTTTCACTAATAAAGAATACACTAAACTGTAGTGATTATTCGTATATTATTGAAAGCAAGAGAAAGCAAGCATTGGCAATAAATTTGGATATGGAGAAAGCTTTCGATCGTGTATGGCACAAGGGGCTTCTTTCGAAGGTATCTCCTTATAGACTTCTCGAGAGTTTATGCAAGTGGATAATCAGCTTTCTCACTGGGCGGAGCATAGAGGTCATTCTCGACGGTTTTTGCTCGGACCCCAAGCCCATGTACGCAGGTGTACCCCAAGGCTACGTCTTTTTTCCCAACTTTGTTCTTTCTGCACATTAATGATATGTTGAATATTTCCAACATACATTGTTATGCGGATAACAGCCATGGGACTGGTATATTCTGGCCGTGCAGGTCTTTCTCGGGAAAAAACTTGTGTTTTCTATTGAGATCTACCTGTGTATGGTCTCCGAATGGGGTGAACTGAACTATGTTCAGTTCCTTCCTTGTAGACACAAGTTGCGCGCTTATCACTAAGAAAACCGTAGTTGTCGTGTCACCGTTCTTCGAGAGCACTCCTCTCAATAACTCGCCAAGTTTTAGAATACTGGATCTTGACATTTCGAGCGATTGTCAGTTTCGTGGTCATCTGAAGAGCAAGGTCAATTTGGCCTTAATGAAATTGGGAGTGACCAATAGAGCGAGGCAGTATTTCAAAACTGGCTAAAGACTTGCGCTCTATAAAGCGCAGATACGACCACACGTAGAGTACTATTCTTATCTCTGGTCGGGATCACCCCAATATCACCGTCAACCATTTGAACGCGTACAATGAAGACCCGTTCGGATCGTCGGGACTCGCCTCTCTGCTAACGGCTGGACTCTTTGGCATTGCGTAGAAACGTGGCGGCTTCTCTGTGCGTTTTCTACCGCAACGGTACTACTTTCTAAATTTACAACGGGGAATATTTCGAAGTGCTATTGGATCTGATGCCTGTCGCCGAATTTCAATATTGCACATCACGTCAACGCCTCCTTTACCATCCATACCACCTGGATGCATAGCGATCTTCCACTGGGCGTTTTTTCAAGGGCTTATTTTCCACGTACCACTCGAAAGTGGAAAAAACATCCTTCGGCGGTATTTCCAGATCGATACGGCGTGGGTACCTTCAAAAAAGGCGTAAATGCTTACCTCCAAGGCGAGCAACGCTCTTGTTAATCCTCGGATGTTGCAAGAGTTCATGGGCGGTGGTGATCATGTATTAACGAAGACCTACAAGCTCGTTTATCCCCCTCAAACATAAAAATGTATATATTAATATCAAACTATTACTTCTCACAAGGTACTTGAACTTCTTTACTCCAAGTCAAAGCAGCAACACTCAGATAACATTCGAAAAATAAGCTACTTACTTATTTTAGAAATGACAAATATATATTTGTATATAGATATGTGAATGATGTTTAAGTTATATTTTTCAAGGCGGCATTCACTGTTGATAAAATAAATTCTATTTCATAAAAATGTTGTATCAAAAGACACCGCTTGAATAGTTAATTTTCGTTTTCCGGCAGTAATCCAGGTTCATATATAGCAACGTATATAACCGAACCGACGCTTAGTATGAAAAAAAGCTCATTTAAGAGAAATGTAGAAAATTAATAGCATACCGTCGGCTATACTGTCGGTTAATTTGACCCCACCGTATCACTCTCTAAACAGGCAATTAATGCTACCCAACTAATTCCTCCATCCCATATTTCTCATGAGAGTATTTGTATTGTTTCCAAATTACTTCTCACTTTCTCTTAATGCTATTGCAGCAATTCGGTTCTCATTAAAATATTTGTATTTAAATTGAAATAAAACTATTTCCGGTATTTAGTTTCTTATTTTGGTGTCTTCAGAAAAAAGAATATAATGTCTTACTTTCTTACAATGTAAAAATGTAATATCAATTATTCCTTTAGAATCAAGAGATGGTTTCCTCCGAATCAATTAACTTTACTCATCGCAATACATTTCTTCTATATTGTATAGAAAAGTGCAATGTCCATTTTCTAAAATTATTACTGTAAGGTCAAGGGCGATTTGTAATAAAATTATCGAATTATTATTGATGGTTCAAATAGTAACCATAAATACTATTGGTAGAGACCAATAATATTTACGGTTAAGGACTTAAAATTTATTTGGAATGATCTTAAGTAAATTGCAAATATTGTTTTGAGGCTGAGTTATGATCATGTAATAAGATACCAGTGCGTTATCAAAGAGTTTTTATTATTTATTACTGATAGTACTTATAGGCAGAAATAAAGCTCCTAGTGATTTTTCAGTCATCCAACTTCTGGACAATTCTTTTTGTCGTTCATAGATTGTTAATCCGAGTCTGAATGTTTTCTATGTCCTTTGTTTATGTTTGTAAAATTCTTTTCGACGTAGGGATTAATCCCTAGTTCTAGGATTTTTTCAGTTTCAGTTAAATTAAAATGAAACTTTTGGATCGTGCTCGCGTATGTTAGTTACTTGTCAACATGTAACTAACATACACTAACAAACGGGTTGAAGTTTAAAATTTAAACGTTTAAAAATTTTTGTAGTAAATATTTGAAGCGTTATTTGAAGTAATAGTCATAATAAGAAACCAATAAACACAATGCTTATTAGTTTGTTATTATGACCAAAATAGGCTAAATCTATAATATACTTCTGTAACGTATACTGTTCATAATAGTCTTAAATATTAGTAATTACTGTTAACATTCCTATTTTCTGATCTAGAGCAGTTCAAAATAAATATATTACTTAATTGTACATTCATGAAATTATATCATATTTAATATTTAATACCGATGCCAGAAATCTTCCTTTAATATATTTTCTAGTAAATAATTGTATAAATAAAAATTAATTCAATTGTTATCTCAATATTATTGTATCGTTAGTATAATTGGTATGATAATAAATAAAATCTTGTATTCTAAAAGGGGAATACGTGGTATCAACACACTCGGTCACACGGGGATCCCATCGCAAGCAATTACACCTTTCACACCGTCATCGCAGCTAACGACTCAGCCCCAAAGTCGCTGCGGGATCTAAGGTAAAATTAATTTAATTTCAATAAACTATTCATTAATTATTCTATCATATAAAATTAAGATACTTTACCTGTACTAATATTATGAAGAGAAAAGGTGTGATATTTACTAGGGTAACCTCAAAAAGTACTCGACTAATTTTAATAATTCTTTCACCAATAGGCCAATTTTTATCCCAAGATAATATAAACAAATAAAATATTAACCCCCATACTATGAACCTTAAATCATCATTACAAGTAAAAATATGTCACTACCCGCAAAGTGGACATAGTTTCTTATTTTTTGTGTTTGATGAATTGTTAATCACAAAGTAGTTTTTCATCACAATATTGCTTTATTTGTGCTCTGAATCCACATACAATCGTACGCCAACCGTATATCACAAACACAAGAGCAAAGGTCACACGTGTGCACTTAGTCAGTGTTTCTGTTTAGTTTTAAACATTAAATTGTTGAAATGAGATTATATTTTATTTTATGCGGTCTCTTTGTTAAATATTTTAATGTTTTAGAAATTATTGTTTCATATCTGTTCATTATGCATTACAATGCATAATAAACTACAGTTTAGTGATTATGATTTTCTAATAATAATTTATTAAAGCGGGTGATTCTAATTAATTATGCTACAGCTCGCACTATTTAACTTATTTCACAGCTCGTTAGTCCGAAATTAATGTTCTCGAAAAGAAGTGACAAAAACTTTTATGTAAATTCCATTATCGCTCTCGATGTTTTTTAATATTTAGAAAAATAGAATTTATGTTATTATAATATTTTTTTCATACATGTTTTTTTCATACATGTACAACTTATTTTTATAGGTATTTATATTGTAAAAAAAAATAAAAATATATGAGGATGATGAATGTCGAGTTGAAACGACAACTGTTAATAAATATTTCATATTTCCAGTGATAGTTAGTATTAACTGATGATTGTTTGATAAAGTTCAACAATTTCGAACATGACTATTTGTTATATGTTTAAATGATTTAGCTAAACTATAAAGCAAATAAATAAATTTCTCGAATACTATATCTGTATGTTTTGGTCGATGAGTGATTTAATCAACCCAATACCTATAGAAATCGCTGCCTGAATCCGGGCAAGTACAGCCAGTACCTGGAGCGATAACTAGGCGAGTATAGCTCCCACCAGCTGCACGTACTGGACGGGTCGCTGCTGCGCTTGGAGTCCGCCGCCGCCATGCACGCGCTGCAGAAGATCCTCAAGATACAGCACGTTGACTACGAGAAACTTCTCAAGTGAGTAATCATTATCTTCTGATCGTCTCTTTCATTCTATCTCTCTCTAGTATGTTTGCGTTACTGCGACGATCATTCACTACGACTATCTGCTTAATTTTACTGCTTTATTTCAATCTCTTCAATTTATCTCTTTTCCCTATCTCCTTATATCTTTCTTTCTCTTTTACCTTCTTTCCTTCTCTTTCACAATCCCTTTCCACAACCTTCGTATTTCTGTTGACTATGTAATAGTCATCAACCTTGGTTTTAAAGAAGTTACTCTTTCATACCTCGCTTAATCTGATGCGAGAACATTCACAACTTGATAGTATTTCCGACTATAATTTTTTAAACTAACGTAGTTCCGACAGTAGATTTGAATAACATTCTCTGTTGTTGTTTTTAACTTCTTAAATTGTGACTATATGAGCAAGTTAACTTAAGTAACGACAGGTTTATATCATAGGTAGGTATTTTAAAGCTAGAAAATTTTCTTTCAGACACGACGTGACAAAGGGTTTCTTCTGCCAAGCTGTGGGCAACGAGAAGACGAAATGTCTTGGAAAGTCCAAGAGCAGAATATATCCGCCCATGGAGGAGAGATCGGCCAAGTTCTTAAGATGTTACTACACACCGCACAATACAGCGTTGTCAAAGCTGTTAGTAAGGCTGGGCCGTCCAGTACCTCAGTGGCTCAAAGATGAACTATCGAACGGATAACATCTCTTTCAACCTAAAAGGTTGAAAAGAGAAAGAAGAATAGTGCACGGATTAATAAAAGTCTGTGTGACGATACCTTAGTGTCCCGTGTCCGAGTTTTGAACTTGGTGTAGCAATACGTAATTGTTTTTCGAATTTCAATGTGAGAGTATCATTGTTGATTATCTTTGTCTAACTGATCTTGTAATATAATGTTTCAGAGTGTTATATAAAAATATATTTCATCTATGAATTATCTAATGAAATATATTTTTCTATCTAGTGTGTATCAGGGTAAATGGGATGTCAATATGTTAGCGAACTACTGTTGGAAACAGAAAAGAGCCAATAAAAGGAAACCACTTAGAAGATCTTTTGAAAACAAGAGAGTTTGTTATCGTAGAAACAGGTAGACGCTGAATAGTGAGAGGCAAGGGGACTCACTTTAATCCAGCACCCCGGATAGTGAGAGGCGAGGGGACTCACTTTAATCCAGCAATTCAAAGGGATCTTCTACGTCCACGCCGTTGTTCCTGGGTTACGCTAAGAGTAGAATTAAATCATGAATATATATCAGATACTTCGGATCGATAAAGCATTTGAATTTCTAATAAAAGAGCTAAGAGTAACCTCAAACTAGTTTGATAAACATGTCATTTACTGTAAATCGTTAAAATTTCAACAGTCTTATCTCCGGCGGAACATAGATACTATAAATATTTTAATTATATATATATATAGTGTAAATTATTAATGTTTTTATAAGTATGTATAATGTATATTGATTATAAAATATATTTACACTTCCGATGTTTTCTATGGATTGTGAAGTGGTGTGTTACGTAGGTATGGCCTTATGATTGTCTATAGATATTCGGTATTTGTAATTCAATAACAATTGTTAAAAAAATTGTTTATATATAACACTGATCAGTTCAAAGAACTCAATTTTTAACATATAGAAACCTGAAATTCTTTTTTATTTTATTGTATTATAATGTTACTTTTCTTACTTTTTTATTTACGTAACTCTAAATCAATGAGTTTTTTAAATTTTCTCCGTGATGTTACAATCGAGCTTAAAAGAAATCTTATTTAATAAAGGACTCATTATTACTTTTAATATAAAATTTTTCAAATGACTGTTCTGAAAATGTTTTCTGATTAAGAAAGTAATAACATCACTTATTTTATTAAATGATTGAAATATCAGTACTTACTATTTAAATTAATTACATTACATTTATATTTTTTCCTCGTACCACTCGAATGTGGAACGAACTCCCTTCAGCGGTATTTCCAGATCTGTACGACATGGGTACCTTCAAAAAAGGCGTTTACTCCCACCTTCAAGGCCGGCAACGCTCCTGTAAATCCACGAATGTTGCAAGAATTCATGGGTGGCGGTGATCACAAATCATCTGTGACCCTCCAGCTCGTTTGCCTTCCTATTCCATAAAAAAAAAATCCTTAATCCCTTGATCTTAAGTTATTGATAGGCGGTGTTTATAAAAAAATAAAGCAATAACTACTTGAAAGAAAAATGCAAAGTTTCAGAGGAGGAGTATGTATATGCGGGAACACGCTTTTAAACAATTTTACTAAAACAATTTGTTTTGCGATTTATCCAAAGTCTTCTTCCTTTCCGTTATAGGTCTATAGGACATTATACTTTTTCCTTATGAAAAGATGTTTTTAAAGAAATTAGTATGCTCATAGTCGCTTCTCAATTCATGTTTAATAATAAAACATTTATACGCTATAGTTTACAAGAAAAAAAAACTCATAACACTTAAATTTCATTTTGAAAAAGTTTTATGTTAATTTACTGGTCGGCTTTTTCATCCCATCAGCACTCTGAGCGAGTGGTAGCTTACTAACGGACTGACTAAACCGACCTTTTTTATGTAATAATAGACGATTCAAAAAGCAATTGAAGATTACTTGACAATTTCATAAATAAAATTGGGAATATTACTACAATGCTTCAAAATTAATATGAATATTACTACAATTCTTCAAATATATTTTTAAACGCTTAATTCAATACTCATTTCCTACGACCAGGTATCAATCCTTTATATACACAATCGGGAAGGTACTATGACTGAAGTAAATTTTTAAAAACGTATCAACAATAATCTTCTCAATACATAATAGTCTTGTGTAGAATACTAGACATTGCCGGCTTAATTAACGTCCTTGCATACTTTACCTGTATCTAGGAATAAGTTAATTACGTAAAAATCCAACCAAAAATGATTTAAATTTGTAAATATCACATCAAAAGACTTTAACAATGATACATCCACAATTTAACCAACACTTTATATTTACATGTAAATTTAACTATTCATATTAAACCTATCACTTCAAATTTTATTTCAATCGGTTTATCATGTTTACATCTTGTCCAAATATATGTAAGTATATATATAAGTATATATAATTTTAATATTTATTATTGAGCTTAAAGAATCAAAACTTACTGTAAGAAATATTTATATATATATATATATATATTGATACTCTAAAACGTTAATTATTATAATGTTATATAAATTTAATTAATTAACTAGTTTTTGACTTTAGAGATATTAAAACTACTATAAGTTTGATAAAACACAATACAAACTATAGATAAAGACCCTTCACGGAGCATATTAAAAAGTTAATCTCGCTTTGAAACGTTCAATTGGAATTGGTATTGAAAAGGTAAAAGTTTATTCGACTCAAGGATTCCAGGCGAAGATAAAATTTGATAGAAAACGTTGACTTTTCGTAGTCTTTCTTTTTTTTTATTTAAATGAAATATGAGTAAGCTCTTTCTTGTTTATCTCATAAAGCTTAATGATTACTGCATATAATTAATTGGTCTTATTTGAATGATGCCGGTTACATTGCTTTATGTAAGTGCGATTTTAATACTTATTTTAGGCAATCATCAGACTGATTGTATTTAATATGTAATTTAAAATGTTATGCAATAAAATTTTGATGTATGTAATTTCGTTTTATGGTACCAAGATTACCTAAAGAAGCAAAATATTATGTCTTAGTCTTATTTTACTCTGGGCTTGCAATTAATCTGAGAAGAAAGGTCATTAAACTTTAGAATCTTTTTTATGACTAAAATGTTAAATATATTATAGAAACTTACAATATATCAACTGTAACTTTGGAATACAATTTAATTCTCACTCTAAAATTTTTAACTTAGCGAAGTACATTTAGAATTGTTTTATAAGACGTAATTAAATTTAAAATAAAATTTCTTGAATGGTGACTTATATTTACTTTTTAAATGTGCATTTATGAAAAAACTACAAAACACTACTGCTACTACTCTCACTTCCTTACTTTGCCCCAATTAGCTCTCAGGTACAGCACAACTTTTTTATACCTATCTACCTTCAACTACTATACTTTCAGAATTACTCACGTTGATCATTATTTCTGTTATAATTATATGTAAGAAAAATATACATTTTTTTTTATTGACATTGAAAATATAGTATATAATAGGTTTGATATAATTTTTGAGTGTTACCTCTTTAAGATTGTTAGAAGATCTCATATTAGACAAGAATCTGCTTATTGACAAAACTAAACATTAAAATAACATCATTTAGTTTTGTTACGACAAAGATAATTTTCAGTCATCTCCTCGAGCTATAGGATCCTGAAATATGGTAATGAAATAAACATGTTTTATATAAGACTTCTTGTAAGAACTCTAATAACCTTATTAGAGTTCTTTCTGGAGGCACCCCGGGATTCCAAATTTGTACATACAAATTTTGAATCCCTTATTGCCTCCAGCGCTCGTTATGTGCAATTGAATGCGAGTAGTCGAAGTTTTAAATACTGAATACAACTTCCGATACGAAATAAGTTCAACCAAGTACATTTTTGAATTAATTTATTTAGTTCAACCAAGTACATTTTTGAATTTATTTATCTTCGTCTACGTACATAATAAACTAAAAGCACTCTTAGCTGCAAGTTTATCATGTTTATTTTATTAGGTTTATATTTTAGAAATAATCGTCATAAATCCAACTTATCATAGTATGTGGTTTAATTCCTATTTTTTTTTATTTCGAATAAAAGTAATATCATATCAACTTTACAAAATTTTACTTGAATAACAAAATGATCATTAGATAATTATAAAGAAAGGCTATAGATAAACAGAATATTGTATTTTACTATTAGTCAAATCCTCTGCCGGCAATACTGTTGACAGAAATAGTTATACTGTTGTAGAAATAGTTACTCTGTTTCTGTTATAATAGGCCTAAAGATAAACAGAATATTATTTTTACTCTAAGTAAAATCCTCTGTTGGCATAATTGTTGACGCAAGTAGTTCAGTCACTTTTCAGATGATATGATGGTAAAATTTGTCAACAGACCGCACTTCATACAGTTTAATTTTAATCAATCTGTAGTGAATCAATTAATCAGTTATATAGAGTACAATTTATTCAATTGATATTTTGTATAACACTTTATTATATTTTTACTTTTCGTGTCGCAAATTAAAAGAATCTCTTCGATAATTGAATGCCGTTGTTGGATTCCGATATACAGGAAATCCACGGATACGGTAATTATTTTATCGTCATTAAATCTATGTTGAATGACATTGCCGTAATTGTTTTTTATTTATATTTTGCAATGTTATTTAAACATGAAATATTAAAGACATTATTGAGTGCGTCGTGCAGTCGTCTTAGTATAAGTGTTCACATTGCTTTAATGGGTTGTAGTCCATATCTTCTTGAAGCGTCAGACGCGCTTTTCAAGAATAGGCAATAAATATCAAAGCGGGCGTCAGCTAGCTCCGAGTGACGAAAGCACCCATAGTGCTGAAAGTCTAACTTGGGTATATATACGCGCAATATCGAACTTTTTATACAGGAGACCTTCTGGTATGAGTGTGGTATTTTTAGAAAGCCCGTTGCCAAATTGCCTTGATCAACCTAATAAAATAAAAACAAAAATGCAATTTGTGCAATGTTTCGAGCACATTCACATTTCTTGTGTTTGTTTACGTTTGTGAATAAAAATGTTCGTGGTTTTTTTCGTCGCAAAATTCATATCAGGAGTTTTGTGTCAGTGAATTCGCTTTCGTCACTCGGTATTTACTTCGTTGAGAAGTTTTTGTTTTGATACGAATAAATAGAGAATTATAATTGGTATTTTTTTCCGTAATTTCGTAATTTTTAACGAATTTATATATTTATATGTATGAGTTAAAATTTTATGTTTTTCTTTTAGCTGCAAACCTAAGTAATAAGCATGATTAAAAATAAAACATTTCCATAGGTTTTGTAACAGTTGGATAACCAGTCTAATTAGACTAGAACAAAAAATCAAACCCAGTTAGACTATTAAATAAAGAATAAGGGATAAGGGAAAGTGGATAGTGAAGATACCTTAATACGATGGATATATGGTAGAAAGGGTCTGTAATTTTTTGGGTACAAAGTTAGCATATAGGATTATATTAATGAATTCTTTTTACATATTCTCGTGTCAAAGCACCTAAGTGGATCCCGGCATCCAACAAAGTAGTCTTGGGAAATGTAAAATATTGGGAAGGACCGACATTATTAATAACGATCATTTAAAATTTTATAAATATAGACCCACTTTTCATTTGTGCTGAATATAAAATTCTTTTTGACTTATTTTCCCAGCAACGACTTGGTTTCGTTTTCTTACGCCAATGTAATTCCACCCACCCGGGGCTATATTGTTTTTGTCAAAGTACCTATCTGCTTGGATTGTTTGAAAATCGTTAAATTATCGTTTTAAAATGGAATCAAATTAACGTTGTTCTTTGAATTAAGCGAAGTGGATATAAATTAGATTGTCCTTTATAAATTAAAACAACAAGTCAAGGCGGAATATTCCAATATGATTATATATGTACTCGGATATCCGATACAGTTGTATTGGAATTGTTAGTGGCGGTAGTTTCGTGGTTACCAAACTGCTATTGACCACAAGCGATGCGTTGCGGGGACGCTTCACTTTACAGCGAGGCGCATTTCTCTACAGATACTTGAAAATGCAATATTGTCATACATAATACCAATTTATATTGAATATATTGAATATTTCCTTAAAGTCTTATGAAAATATCCCAGAGCTATATAACAAATGTACATTATAAAATTGTTTTTGTTTAAAAGTATGCTGATGGAGTGTAAGTAATGCCTGAGGGTGGTGTGTATTTTTATACACACCACCTTCATTTTATTTTACTTGAGTAAAGAATTTTTTTTATTATATTTTAATTGCTGGAAATAACAATCTTGTATGGAAGTTAAAGTCAAGAACAAGTTTACTTATACTTGTATCACTTAAGAAATATCACATTCTACAGAACAGTTCCGAAGGAATTTCTATAGTTGCGTTTTAACATATTTCTTACTTTAGAATAGCTAAATGACAATAAATGGGATTTCAAATCAAGCTGCAATCTTTAACAACCGTGGAATAATTAGCTACGTTACTACCACGTCTTTGCTTTCATATTTACAAGGGCGTAAAGATTTCCAAAATAATTACTCCCGCGTCAGACCGGCGGCTTGTTCATACATACTCTGCTGTTAGAGCGTTATCCAGGAGCCCACCAGCGACTCGACCGCTCCATTCAGGGCGGGGAACTGGTCCAGACTGTCATCAATAAGCTACCTAAAGTCTAGTACACGTAAACAATTACTAATAAATCTGTTTTAGACCTTCCAATCCGAGATTGTTTTGAAAATAATTTATTCAAAGATCTTCCAAGAAAAAATCTATCGCTTATGCATTGCATTTCAGTTATTTCTTTTTAATTAGTTTGTTCCGCATTAACTCATAACTTCTATTTATGTTACATTGTCTTTCATCATGTCAAGTGACATTAATAACTTGAGATTATCGTCTATGCACTTGTTTGAAGTTATGTTTATATATATAATATATATATAACAACTACAATGACATTGTATAATATGTATAAATATATATATATATATATATATATATATATATATTATACAATGTCATTGTAGTTGGTGCTGAGTTGTACTGTGATATAATGACTAGGCAAATGTAATTTAACTTTATATGAATGTGTGCCAAAAAGCCTGCTTTGGTGAAGTCAAGATTACTTTTCAAGACCAAGTCAAGATTCATTTTGTTGCATTTTGCAGTCGGTATGTTACAAATATATTTTTCAACGTAATCATAAATCGTTTAGTGCTAGGTATCGGTTTATAAGCCTTTTAAAAACGAAATGTTTTAATTGAACCTTGTTTTATGTTGGTACTATATTATTATAATATTGCTTTATATACTGATTTCAACATTACATTTTCAATATAAATCTTGTACTAAATATAACTTAAAGCTCAATCACTTATTTCATTTCGTCAACAATGCCAGACCGCACAGGTCGGAGTATTCTAAACAGCCATCAATAACCTCTAGTTCAATTTATCGCTGGCCTTTGACTCTCCAATTACAAGACATTGATGCTCCCTTGAAGTATATTGAGTTATATTTGAATCCACTTTGACATGGAAAAAGGTTGTGGTATTGTTTTTTTATTAGGAAAAATTATAGTGGTTTATTTCTTATTCAATAAAACTGTTAGTCATAAAAGAGCGAAATAGTTCAATTGTGATATGTATTTTTCTTCAATGAATAAAATAATTAATATAGGAGAAAAGATTTACTTACTTTCAAGATAAACTTAAAAATAAGTCAAAAAAGATGTACATATAACGATAGTGCATGATAAACTTATTAAGCATAAAACTATGAAGGCTTACTTGATCTTTTTTCTATTCCTGAGTAATGATGAATGTGCAATACTCGGTATAATAATTATTTTGCATTGTGCTGATGGCACTGGAAGATAAGGGGTTTTAATTTCAATAAACATAATGAGGCAATTTACCAGAAGGAACATTAAATGAAGATGAAATAATCAGTTAAAGTGGCTAATCTTTTTTCGGTTTAGATTATACTAACAAAAGAATAAACTTTTAAATAAAATTCGCAAAATTTGCAGTATTAACTGCCTCAATACAAATAATATAAAGGATAATTGATTTTCTATTGGCTTGTTTATAAGTTTTAATGTTTATAATTAATTATAATCCACCGTTCTCTGTAGCGTTATCTTTTTCTTATATTTGTAAAAAGACGTACAAAGTACTAAGTATCTGTGAAAATTTTGTACCTTCCTCTTAATAGTTATCTAAAAGAAATATGTTTTCTCTTTAATGGCCAGTGTATTTTTCGTTATAAATCGAATACTGTTTTTGCAACAGTTGATCTAATAACTAAAAAAGAAACTAATATTAACTACGAAATGATATCTGTAACTATATTTATTGATAAGAAAAAGGCTTTCGATACTATCTGTTACACTATTTTGTTAAGTAAGTAGTAGACCATGTATATCGGTTTAGTAAGTTCGAGTTTCAAAATCTTGTCTTTCGTGATGAACACAATGGTAAAAATCAATAAATTTATAAGCGAACCAGGTGATATTTATGGTGGAGTGTTTCGAGGATCCATTCTGGGCCCTTTCTTATTCTTGATCTACAAAATTGATATTACCAACTTTAGATTAACCAGAGAAATATCTTTGTATACCGACGACACACGTCTTTTTTACTTTCAAGATTCAATATGTCATAAGAGTCATAATGCAATCTGCTTACTTCGGATGTAGCTTGAACATGCTATATGTCTGTTACTACAAAAAAAAGTTCCTAAATTTATTTATTTGACTATGAAAAAGGAAGGTTAACATTAACAGTTGCTAAAGAATATCTTGGCCATAACTTTTCTCAGAATCCACCGCAAAAAAATAATTTTTCAAACAAAATCCCATAAACACTATACACGAGACAAGCATAAATTACTTTTTTTGTTTATCGAAGGCAAGAAAGATCTAAAGACCACTATTGTATTATAGCCTACCAAAGACTATAATACAATAAATAATTAAAGGAAGTGTCTGTTTTGAATTTTAAGCTCAGTGTAATATATCAATCACGTAACTTAATTAATGAATTATAACTAGTAATAATATTTAAATTTCTTCATTTTAGTATTTTTTTGCTTTTCAGTGACAATTAAAACTAAACATAACTTAAATATAAAATAATGTAGGAACATAAAGATAACGTAGAATAATACGTATACATAAATTTCTTTATAATACACTGTTATTTATACGTTAATAAATCCTACAATCGCCTCTCTCTGAACACGATTTCAACTTGCAAGAAATATTTGGTTTATAAGAATTTATTTTTGTTTAAATGTTATATATATGATAACTGTTTGCTTGTCTTTGGTCAACAGATTAACGTGTTCGTGATACGCATGTCTAATTATCGAAACGATCGTCTCGCACTGTACACGTTCGAGTCTGTGGTAAAATTTCTACGATGTTGGACCAACTTTCGTCTTGCGTCCGCGCCACCTCTCTCCTTAGCCGAGAAATACTTTCAACTGAGACCTGATAAACTCAACCCGCTCTGGGGGGGTAAGTATTATTATAGTAATCCTTTATTTGGATTCATTTAGACGTTTATTTTTTTTATTATTTACGTTGTGAAGCTTTCAGATAAATTGTCCTTGCTTCGAACAGCAAAAAACATCTTAAATAAAAATCTCTCAGACCGAAAGAATGTCTTTCAAAAAAACGAGTTTTCTCGACAAACGTAAGATAAATTGTTGTATTTAATTTACTGAATTCTGTCTTATTGTAGTTATTTATTTTCTTAAACATTGCATTCTTGAATACAATTTACTTTTAAATAAAGTTTAATATATTATGATATTCTGAATCGTATTAAATATTCTTGGGATCATAATTTACATTCGAGTTCCTTTAAAGTGTATATGACAGTACAGAGCGCTTGATCAATGTTAGCACGTGAGTACTGCTTGAATATTCATATCCATAAGTACTGCATTAAAAAAAATACATATTTACCATAACACATTTATAATTTCTCTAGAAAATCTCCACATTTATTTGCTTTTAGATGACTCTTTAAAAAAAGTTAATATAATTTAAATTAAACAAAATTACATTTACACATTGTCGATGAAAAGTCAAATATAACTAGGGTCTGAATTAGTGACAGTGTGTTCGTGATTCAGTTCATTAGTCAGGTTGGTTGCTATCTAACTGTTTAATTATATACAATTATTTATAACTATATTTATGATATCTCCCTAGAGTTCTGTAAATACAAGTAATACTTAGCTTTTATAGAAATTAAATTAAATTAATTTTCGTTGTCCATAGATATGTAGGCTCTCACAATATTATAAGATATTAATAAATTTTATCAATAAATAGAGTTTTTTAAAGCAATTATTAGGAACCTATCTTCTTTTCATCAATTTTATGAATCATTTAACATTATATCTAATATCCGATTTTCTTTAGGAATGTTGTTTAATTTCCTGTATAAACAACCAAAATTATTGTACTAACATTTTACTAATTATTAAAAGTTAAAATAATAGTTAATAAAAGTATAGCGTTTTGTGTTTACTGCGGGCAAAACATCGAACCAACACAGCGGCTATTCGCTCCACTGTGAATGTGGATTTCGTAACAGTCGGCGATGTCATACGGTGATTTCTGTTTTTCTCCAAGCAGTTTTTACGGAGACGCCGCTATCTCAACTTAGCGGCACAGTGTACCTATCTTACTCCGGGCATAAACTTAAACATAATTTTATACCATAGGAAAAGGGTATCTGTGTTCGTAAGGTAGAATATCTGCTATGCTGTTGGCTTCAGAATTTTGAAAGTCGGGATCTATACTACTGCTGCGTGTAGATACTTACGAATATGTCAGGGTCACGTGTGCCTCTGCAGGTCCCATATTAGTAGTGCAAAAACGGATCAACTCTTGGGACATGTCCAGGCGAAGATTGACAATCTGCTTTTACAGACTCCCTCCGCCGAAGTCGTAGTCTTAGGGAACTTAAACGCGCATATTTCCACCAACTACGCATTTGTATTTAACTTTGCTCAGGAAAATGGTCTGTCCCAGTTAGTCATCTACAGGACTTGGACAGCCATATGCCCTCTATGTTAGATCTTCTGCTGATTACACATCCCGGAAAGTACCAGGTTACTGTCGAGGCCCCTCTAGGGTCCTCTGATTATTGCTTGGTTCGGAGTGTAGTGCCCATTCCAGTTCCCAGGAGGTGTATCGCCGATTTTCGAGAGCATTTCCCTTAAGGCCTCTCCAGAATGCTTGGTCTCGACGTTTCGAGTGATTGTCAATTTCATGGTTATCTGGAGAGCAAAGCCAAGTTGGCCTCCACAAAATTGGAAGTGATTAATAGAGAGAGGTAGTTTTTTAGGTCTGGTAAAAAACTTGTGCTCTATAAGGCACAGCCGGCCACACATGTAGTAGGGGAGACCGGGGATGGTTGACCAATTTTCAGTTTAAAAGTTAATATTTTTATTGCTTTAATGATTATTTTTGTGAAAAGTAATTCCATTGATAGTGACACTATTCAGCTCTAGAAAGAAATTACAATAAGCTCGATACAAATTAAAACATAGTATATAGGTGGGATTTTATAGAATGGGAAAAACGAGTCAACCTACCCCGTGCCTGGGGCAGGTTGACTTGTCACTAGGGGTAAATTGACCTAAGAAGTAATGAGTACCAAGACTACGAAGGAATAAGATTAAAATACTAAAGTAAATGCAATCATCATTTTTAAGAACATCTTCAACAACATTAAACATCGTTAAGAACCTATCGGTCCACCTCCAGTCTAAAATAGTCTTTGATAGTCCTTTAGTCTAAAATAGTCAAAATAGTCTTTACATTGAACACATGGGAAAACGAAGAACGGAAGGAAGGAGTTATTGAGCTGAGCGTAAGCGAAGCTCTTAACCGTTTAGGAGACCATTTTTTTTGTGTTTAGTTGTCTCCAGAATGCGACGATATAATTAGCTAAAAATTTTCTCATGTATGTTTGAACCGAACGCGGATGTTATAGCAAAAACAGATTGAAAAATTGTTTAGCCATTCAAAAGTTATCAAGAAAAGAAGAAAGGAGAGAGGCTCAGCTCAACACCCGCCGCGCACGATTGGCGGATCCTAGTAACAAATAGAATTATGGCAAAAATAATTACTTAAGTCTCTTGTTTTTAAACAATAGGCTCTAGCTGACAAACGGTGTGCGTCTGCTCCGCGGTTTTTCTGATGACTGCGCGGGGGGGAATAATGGATACGCTCACCTAGTCGGCCGATGCAAAACGTTTGCCAACTCGCGTTTTTGACAATTAGTCTACCTGAATATAGGGGATATTCAACCATCTCCGGTCTCCCCTACTGTTCTCATCTCTGCTCCTGATACACAAGGTCTACCGTCTACCGTTCGACGGCGAACCGCATAACAGAGAGCCCTTCGGACGGGGTTTTCTGGGACCGAGTGGTCTGTAGACCGCTTGATTCTTTGGCATTGCGTAGTTACGTGGCTTCTATTGCATTTACAAAGGGTAGTGTCCCGACAAGCTATTGGATCTGATGCCAGCCGCTGAATTACATTACTACACAGCACGTAATCGCCTGCAAGACCATTCGTACCGTCTGGATGGGTGGCAATATCATTCTGTGTGGTTTTCAAGGACCATTATTTCATATACCATTGAGATGTGAACCGAAACTTTGATTACCTTCCGGTCGGTCGGTTGGTCGTATTTCCGAATGAATACAGCACGGTTTTTAAAACCTTTAATTAGAAGTATACTCCCACCTCTAAGGCCGATCGACTTCTTGCGAGTCCTCGGATGTTGCAAGAGTTCGTGGGCGGCGGTGATCACGTATTACTTGTGACCCGAAAGCTCGTTTGCCATGCTCTTTCATGAAAAATAATTCATTTTATAATATTTTTGTAATCTTATTTTACGTTATATCTAATAATAATCTAATAATGATTGGTAAACAGAAGATACTATTCAAATTCAATCTTTAGAGAATGTTTCATTATCTTATATTAATAAAAAAGCTATTTCATTAATTTAATTATTAAAATTGATTCCCTCGTTGACTCGTATATTCGATCATTATTGTGGACACGGCTTTCAAATAAATACAAAATAAAATTCCAAGGGATTAATATCTAAAGAGAAACAGTTTTTGCGTTCGCAACGTGATATAAAAATTGGAAAATAAATACGAATTTTCAAAGAATTCGCTATTTCATATTTGTGCATTTATTTCGATTTGCAATATTGCGTATACCATTAAAGACATAAATAAATCTATTGTTGGTTGTCTAGTTCACTTGAAGTCGAATGAAGCCGTTGTTTGATATTTATTTGTTATTTCTACTTTTCTTAGCAGGTGATAGCTTTGAAAATATAGAAATGTTTTATTAATAAGTTATTACAAATAATGAGTTTTGATATTGAGTTTCGATTTTTTCGATTATGCTATCTCGTTTTATTTCCGATCGTAATTATTAGTACTGTCCTCATTCCTCTCTTTTTCTGTATTTCCTTTAAGAAGTATATAAGAAAGAAAAGAAAGACGTGTGTGATTAATCCAGTGCACAAGAAAAAATCATATACTTAATTTAAGTATAATTGTAATTAGTGTATTTATGCAAAATTTTCTTTAACAGAATCCATGTGATTATTCCGTCACGGAAGAATTAGGTCTAAATTCAAGTGGTGTGACACTTTACCAAAAGCCCTTGTAATAGGACCACAAAAGACCGGCATCACAGCGCTGTACACGTTCCTGGCGATGCATGCCTCTTTAATACCTAACATGCCGAGTCCGACTACATATGAAGAACTCCAATTCTCCAGTAATAATAATTACCTCAAAGGATGGGACTGGTAAGTATTTCTTATTCCTATTTATACAAAGTTCCATTTATCAAAGATTTACTTATCGTTAAATATTAAAATATATTAATCTACAGGTTTATTTCGAGAATAAATTAATTAGAGATTTTTTCTTAATGTCATGTCATGTCCACTTGATTTCCAGGACATTTTTAACATTATACTTTACAATTTGTGTTTCTCAGAAAGTTAACCTAAATTTTTGGAATCTTTTATGTCATTCTTGAGGACATACTCAACATTCATGGCACAGCCATTTTTCATATATAATAAAGATAAATGACTCGATTTACGTGCGATTTGAATGTGTATTTGAATAATATATCAAACTCACGTGTTTTGAGATGAAGGCTTTGTCGTGAATTATTATACAACATAGCAACTATATTAACTTTTTCCTATTATTATATAAAATATAGTGCCGGTTATAATACAAATATGTTGGTTGTTGTTGTATAGGTGATATTTCATTTCGGGATCGAATATTGAAACTATGGTAAGTTTACTAGACAAATTCTATAGAAGTCGAGAATCTAGTAATAATACAATATTTTGATTGTATATTATAAATCTGTTATGTCAATTCTACGTCAATTCTGGGTCAAACATCGAAACTGTATTAAGTTTTAGTTCAAGTTTGTTTATTTGGATCAATTTTACGGAATGTAGACTAATCGAACCAGAATAGCAGATCTAAAATACTGACGCCAATATTGTGGAAATGTTCGATCCCAATTCCATCAACAGGGACTTTTTTGTTTGCATGTATTATTGAGCTGATTTGTTATATTCCATTGTGAATATTTGTTAAACGTGCAATTAAAATAACTTTTTTTGTTTGATGCTTGACATTTGAACATAGTACACAGAGCTGTTCCGGTTTGTTTTGTTTTTCATTCAAATTGTTTTTCATAAATATATTTGTTTTGAATTTAAACATATCGCAAAATAAACAATTTTAGTTTTTTTTTCCTCCCTAACAATAAGTTGAAAGAATTGAAGAGTTTAAAGTTTTATAACAAATTAGGACATTCTCTTTACTTTCTTCTCTGCTTTAATTTTTATAGAAAACAAGTCAAAGACCAATTTGTATGGTGCTGATTTATTCAACTCAGATACAATGTCTTGGATACAGTTTTCCTGTTGTAGAACTTTGTCAGTTAGAACCGCGTATAGTGTGATAATACATCACGAGGGAGACCGTCGCATTGTGTGGTTCGGAAGCCATTCAAAATAACACTTTATTTCAATGTTTCTAAAATGATAATGATGAATTTTCTTTTTTAATTGTTAATAATTAAATTGATTCTATTAATTAGATTATGATTGTTTTTGTAAGAAAATGTAATTATATAACCATTGCTGTAACAAGAAACGAAAATAACGTCGATACACGGAACTCATATTAATACATTTCACAACTGCTGTTTTAAAAATTATTTAAATGTACGATAAAAGGAATATGGACATGGAATTTGGGCACCATATTTCTATTAAATTAAAAATTGGAACAAATTTAACTTACTGCAATACTTCCTCAAAGCAAATATACTATTATTAAAGACCAGATAGTGATAATAAAAATAAAAAGTAAAACCAGAATCAACTTAATCGTTTCGGTTTATTTACAAAAAACAAGAGCAGTATAACATTCTACGTTGGGTAACCGGGTAATTAAAATTTATTCAAATGTAATGGTATTTAGAGGCTTAAATTACCATGTAACTTGGGAAGGACATATTCCTAAATGTACACGGAGTCTTGAGACAGTGGTAGTGACTTAAATAACACAGGCACACAAAAAAAAAAAGTCATGAACCAGAGGGGAGACCCCATTATTCTTAGGTTTTTGGAATCGCTGAAACCGAATATGACAATAAAAACTAATTTTAAATGCCCGTTTTCCCGTTAGCACCCCCTTACTACATCTTAAGGGGTGAAAATTGAAATTTTGGTATAAAATCAAAATAGATATGCATTTCTATGTTTTTTGGGATGCTGAAATCGAAAATGATAACTAAAAATAAATTCATGACCACTATCACCCCCTACCATCCCTTACAGGGGGAGAAAATATCAATTTTTCTTTAAAATCAAGATAGATGTATATTTCTACGTTTTTTGGGATGCTGGAACCGAAAATGACAACTAAAAATAAATTCATGACCACTGTCACCCCCTTGCCACCCCTTAAAGGGGGTGAAAATTTCAATTTTTCTATAAAATCAAGATAGATGTGTATTTCTACGTTTTTTAGGATGCTGGAACCGAAAATGATTACTAAAAATAAATTTAAGACCTCTATCACCCATTAACATCCCTCACCAACCCTTACGGGGGGTGAACATTTCAATTTTTATATAAAATCAAGATGGATGTGAATTTCTATGTTTTTCAAGATTCTGAGAGAAAAAATGATTATAAAGTATATGGTAAACTTATTGTATGCATATATTTGTTATTATGATGCTAAGACTGAATCATGACTGAATCATGATCCTATTCTTAACAAGTTTTTTCATTTTTTGTTTTTTTTTTGTTATCTATTTAATTCTACTTATACTGTTGTCCATCCAGCAGTCTTGTAAAACGCTTAAAATATGCTGAATCTAATTTTATGCCTCTGAAATAGAAGGAACTATTTTCCTGACAATTTAGGAGACTACAGTGAGGAGCAAGGTGAAAGGTTCCATCAGGATCTTAAGACGATGGAACAGCGCTATCAGGGAAGATTGGATGTCAATATGTTAGCAGACTACTGTTGGAATTTAAAAAGAGATTTGCCAGAACAGAAAAGAACCAATAAACGGATACCATTTAGAACAACCTTTGACAACAAGAGAGTTCGTTATCGTAGAAACAGGTAGACGCTGAATAGTGAGAGGCAAGGGGACTCACTTTAATCCAGCACCCCAAAAGGGAACAGAAATCTACTACGTCCACGCCGTTGTTCCTGGGTTACGCTAAGAGTAGAATTAAATCATAAATATATATCAGATACTTCTGATCGATAAAGCATTTGAATGTCTAATATAAGAGCTAAGAGTAACCTCAAACTAGTTTGATAAACATGTCATTTACTGTAAATCGTTAAAATTTCTTCATACATCTTGATTTTATACAAAATTGAATCTATATATTCGGTTTCAGCGATCCCAAAAACCTAAGAATAATGGGGTCTCCCCTCTGGTTCATGACATTTTTTTTTTGTGTGCCTGTGTAATCGATTCGTTTAATAAAATCCAAGTATAAAACCGTTTTTTTGTTACCTTCAATGAAAGGATTGAAGGTAACAATAAAACAGTTTTATGCTTTTTATGAATACAAATTGGATATTTTTTTTTACTTTTTGGTTAAAAACAGACCCTTCTATTGTAAAGTCTCTTAATTACTGTCATTACATGAAAATTCCATAATATTTTTTAATGTTTCAGATTTACTTCGAGTTTTGCGATTACGTAACTCTTTCAAGAGTCTTTAATGTTTGTATAATAATAATCTTAAGATTTATTACGTTCCTAACAGTTACTCACGAATTATTATATTGGTATATTCATATTTTTTATTCCTCAAGTCAATAGGATTTAAATCAAACCTAAATCCTTTCATCTGTTTAAGTGAACAAAATAAATACTACATAATTATTTTCTCTAATTCAAATAGTTGTTATTCGTATATATATTAATTTATAAGTATTACTTCTTACCAGGTACTTAAGCTTCTTTCCTCCAAGTCAAAGCAACAGCACTCAGATAATATTCGAGACGTCAGCCTCTTACTTCGACGGAGACGAAGCACCAAGACGACTTGCTTCCCAACACTAAGATTATCGCCATACTTATATCACCTTCTAAAGGGTATGTTTAATCTGTATGTATGTAATACATTTTAAATATACTTACCAATGAAAATATTTATATTAATTAACAGGTATATAAGAAATTAAAAATGTATATATTTGAATATAAATATATAAATATGTGAATGACGTCAAGTTATATTTTTCAAGACGGCATTCAATGTTGATAAAATAAATTCTCTTTCATAAAAATGTTGTATCAAAAGACACGGTTTAAATAGTTAATTTTCGTTTTCCGTCACTAATCCAGGTTCAAGTAAATAGCAACGTAAATAACCAAACCGACGCTCTGGTATGAAAAAAGCTAATTTGAGAGAAATGTAGAAAATTAGTAGCGTACCGCAATACTGCCGGTTAATTTGGTCCCACTGTATCAACTCCTAAACAGGCAATTAATGCTACCCAACTAATTCCTCCATCGCATTTTTCTCATGCGAATATTTGTATTTTTTCCAAATTCCTTCTCGCCTTCTCTTAATGTTATTACAGCAATACGGTTCTCATTAAAATATTAGTATTTAAATTAAATTAAAAACTATCTGACAGATAGTTTGTTATTTAAGTTCTTCAGAAGACAGAATACTACTTACTTTCGTACAATATAAAAATCAATATTTCCTTTGGAATGAAGAGATGGCTTCCCCCGATTCAATTTACTTTATTCATTTCACTATATTTTTCTTTTATATTGTACAGAAAAGTCCAATGTCCATTTTCTTAAATTATTACTGTAAGGTCAAGGGCGATTTGTAATCAAATTTCCGAATTATGATTGATGGTTTCAACCCTGTACCAATTGTATTTATGGTTAAGGCCTAAATATATATTTGGAATTATCTTAAGAAAATTGGAAACATTGTTTCGAGGCTTGGTTGTATCATGTAACCAGTTACACTTCTGGACTAACCTTTTTGTTATTCATAGATTATTATTCCGAGTCTGGATGTTTTCTATGACCGTTGTTTATGTTTGTAAAATTCTTTTCGACATAGGAATTAATCCCTAGTTCCGGGGTTGGATTGTTTGGTCGTGGTCGCGTATGTTAGTTACTTGTGAACATGTAACTAACATACGCTAAATAACAAAACGGGTTGAAGTTAACTTGGACCCAACTTTAAAATTTTTTTGCAGTAAATATTTGGAACGTAATTTGAAGTAATAATCATAATAAGAAACCAATAAACACGATGTTTATTAGTTTGTTTTTATGACCAAAATATGTTAAATCTATAATGTATACTGTTCATAATAGTCTTCAATATAAGTAGTTACTGTTAATGTTCCTATCTTCTGATCTAGAGCAATTTCAAAATAAATGTATTACTTATTAGGGCATCAATAATAAATATTAAATAATATTTAATATTTATTATTGATGCCAGTAGTTTTTCTTAAACATATTTTCTGGTAAATAATTGTGTAAATTAACATTAATTCAATTGTTATCTCAATATACAATTATATTGAGATAACAATTGAATTAATGTTAACGATACAATTATCGTTAGTATAATTGGTCTGATAATAAATAAAATCTTGTATCCTAATAAGGCGTATTCGTGGTATCAACGCACTCGGTCGCACGGGGACCCTATCGCAAACAAACTCGTACCTGATATATCTTTATAAAGATGCTCTTTTACTTATTTAACAATTTAGTGTGAGAGATGGTATTAAAATCTTTTACCGAATCAATAAATATACCTACAGCTATAATTTCCTAGTTAATATTAGTTTTGATTTTAGTTATTTATGACGAAAAGCGTACTGGCCTTTAAAGAGAAAAAATATTTATTTTAGATAACTATTACGAGGAAGATACAAAATTTTCACAAATACTTAATACTTTGTACGTCGTCATACGAATATAAGAAATGAATATTGCCACAGGGAAAGCTGGATTCTAATTAACTATAAACATAAAAATCTTATAAACAAGCCAATAGAAAATTCAATTACCCTTTACATTATTAGTATAGCATCAGTTAACACGGAAGATTTTGTGATATTTATTTAGCCTTTTGTTAGTATAATATATAATGAAAAAAAAATTATAACAGTTTTTGTGATTATTTCACATTGACTTAATATATCTTCTAGTAAATTTCCTCATTCATTCATTTAGTTTATTGAAATTAAAATCACTTGCACGGTGTGGGATTGTTGACGAAATGAAATGACTGATCTAGATTCAAGGCAAATTTAATGTAAGATTTATCTTAAAAATATAGGTAACAGTATATAATCAATGAAAGTAATATTATTATAATTTAGTACCATCATAAGACACGGTTTAATTAAAAAACATTTTCTATTTAAAAGGCTACGTCCATTAACCGGTCCGTAGCACTAATTGATTTTTGATTACACATTGAAAAATATATTTCTATCAAAGTTAGCTTTCGATATGGCGATAATGTAACATACCTTTATTTATTTATTTTTTTATATATTTTCCACTTTGAATCGATACCAGTGATCACTTGTGTATGTCAAATGGAAGTGACAGGAGGGTCTATTTTAATATCGTATGTGTCAAAATAAGCCCTTCTGTAAAGACACTCTCCAACTTAAAATGAGGCTACGAGGGTTCTAAAAGCGCCCTGGTCTGAGAAGAACCACACAACAAACTCAGCCGGGTTTTTTTTATTGTGATTACTGTTTTACAAACGTCAATATATTTAGTGAGCATTGTACGAACAACTAGAACCATCGCAATCAATTCGATAAGCCGTTCTAATAATAATTAATAATCATAAAAGGGAAATCCGGGGCTAGCAATACGACCAGTCACCGCAAGCAGCACCCGTTCACGAGCATAACACAAGGGTCAGCCATCACCCCCTTCGCCATAATTGAGGGACGGGGGCAACCCGGCCCCCATCGCTACCGCAAATAATGACTTCTAAGGGAGCGGTGTGATGCAGCCAGTAGATTGAACGTGGTTAACAAACGGCGTCAGAAAAAATTGTGTAGGCACTAGTTATTCGCTAAAATATAATTTATTCCCAGGCTATACCGTCGTTACTGTATTTCTTTAGACTATAATAACTTTTTTCTATCAAATTCCTTTTAATGAAGATTTTGATTTTACTTGTATTTAGAGACAAATTTAAGGCTTTACTGGAGAGTTTATTGTAAATACGTATACAATTAACCTTAAAAAAATTACCTATTTTATGGAGCCTAGTGATGGGCATAGCAAGTTTATTTTTATTTCTAGTATTAATTTTGTGTATATCACAATTATTACTGAATTTTGAAATATTAATGTGTACATAAACTAAATTTTCATAAATATATTGGTTGTACACAGTCATAACTTTTAATTCTTGGAATTATTTTTTAATGACTCTCTAACTATCTATATCTACTATCTATATCTGATGCTTTACCCCATAAAAGTATGCCGTATGACAAAGTAGAAGAAGTAAACTATACCAGCTGTTTCAACGTTTGTCAACCGGCATATTCTTTGAACCGCGTATGTGGCAGAACTAAGTCTGCTCGATAAATTACAAATATTGCCCCCATTGCAATTTTGCATCTAAGGTAATGCCCAAAAATACAGCAGAATTCACTAAATCCAGTTCCTCATTATTTAATTCTACATTGGTTTTGACTTTTTCACATTAGGTAATGTAAATTTAATACATTTTGTTTTTTAATAATAATAAAAATTAAGTAGATTATTTGCATAAAACCATTGTACAACATCCATTACTGATTGTTGTCTATTTATTTTATAGATAAGAGAAGTATCATCAGTAAACAACGCTACCCCATGTTTGTCCCTCACAAGGTAAGGCAAGTCATTTACATAAATGAGGAAAAAGAAAGGTTCTAATATAGAGCCTTGTGGTACGCCCATTTTGACAAATGAACAAGGGGAACGCTTTCTATTTACGTCTACTTTTTGAATTCTTTCACTAAGATAAGATCTAATTAAATCAAGCGCCTTATTTTGAATAACATAATGATATAATTTTTTAACTAGAGTTTCATGCTGAACACAAATACCTTCGATAAATCAGAAAAAGCCAAGGCAAGATTCCACCCAGGCTCCGAAAATATTCATCAATAACTGCTTCTGTTGTTGAGCGACTAGGAGTGAAACCAAATTATTTATTGTGCAAAAGGTTATTTTTATTAAAATGTATAACTAGTAGAGAGAGAATAATTTTTTCAAAGATCTTACTAAATTTTGGTAATACTAAAATAGGTCTATAGTTAGTTGGATGTAATGTACTTCCGGATTTAATTAATACTGTTATTTTATTATTTTTCATCAGATCAGGAAATATACCACAATCAATACAGTTATTAAAAATTAATGCTAATTGTGGTGCTATAATGTCTATTAGTGGCCTAAATATGTTAACCGATACCATAAATCACTTGTTTTCTTAACACTAATTTAAAAACATTTATTATTTCTTGGGCATTAACTTTTTTAAAATTCTAATTTATATCACAATGATTTTCATTCTCCGCAAGTAATGTCAATGCTGTAGCGGTAGAGGAGTTTAAAAATTTAGTAGTAGTAACTGGAATGTCTGTAAAGAAAGTTTCAAAAGCTGTTGCAACCTCAAGGTCAGAACTGACATATTTATTGTTTATATTTTACTTGAAGTCGCTTCTCTGAGATTAAGCTCTTCCAGTTTCCTCATTAATTATTTTCCAAGTTGTTTTTATTTTATTACTGATTTTTAAAATTTTTCTACTTATACATAATGATTTGGCAATACTACATTCTTTTTTAAACGATGTAGAAAATAATTTTACAACATTTTTAAACTCTTCACTAGTATTAAATTGCCTTTCCACATACAGTTGATATAATTTTTCTCTGTTTTTATGTAACTCTGCTGTTGCCCATTCACTAAATAGTAATGTATAAAAAACAAAGAAAGATTTCGCCGTTAATACTGATTTAAACAGTTTAATAAAATTATTTAAAAAATTATTATACATAATATTGTGGTTTGAATTTTTTAATAATGGTAAATAGCAAAGTAAGTCATTTTGAATTTTACTTATTCGGTCAGCAGTTACTGGTACAAAAGTTATCACGAACGAACTTTGTTCGTTCTGTATCGTTTTCACTTTTCTCGGATGATTGTATGGATGTCTGTGGATAGGAAAAAATTTCATTACTGTCGAGGGATGGCGCTGTTTTTAATTTACTGATTTAGTTTATTTTCATATTTAATTATATTACTATTTTGTACTGTTATTAATCACACTTTTTTGTAATTTTTTTGTAATTATAAATAAACATGTATTTAACATTTTCTTTTCTTCAATAAATAATAATCATTATTATTATTTCGTCAAATTTCGTTCGGGAAATACCCTAGGTATTTGCATCTTCACTGGTTTTCCTTTTTAAATTCGATCTCTTATTACATTTGAAATTAATAAATTGACCACAGTGGTCTGAATCCAGTGTATTGATTAAACATTTGGAAGTTGGAATAATATTAGTGAATATATTATCAATACAGGTGGCACTAGTTGAGGTGATTCTAGTAGGCTCCATAAACATGTGTGATAGATTATGTGAAGAAAATAAATTTAAAAACTTGACACGTATTGAATTATTTTCTAAAATGTTAATATTGATCTCCACAAACAATTGGCTGTTTATTTATACTAGATATTTTCAATAAAATTACCGATTGTAATAATGGAAAAAGTTTGAAATAAAATACAAGCAATATTCAAAACTAATCTTCATTTTATCAAAACAAGCTTCTTGGCTCACATTTATATAAACTTAGATTACACTTGCCTAGTCATTATATCACAGTACAATTATACCATATACAAGTTGCGCCCGCATATAATACAACTCTGCACCAACTACAATGTCGTAACTTCAAACAAGTGCATAGACGATAATCTCAAGTTATTAATGACATTTGACTTCGCCTAAGTATAAACGATAATGTAACTTAAATATGCACTAGAAGTCAGAAGTTAATGTGGAACAAATTAATTAATAAGAGATAACTAAAATGCAATGCATAAGCGATCTATTTTTTCTTCGTAACTATTACGGAACACGTAAAACTAATTTTAAAGTTCTTGTTTACGTGTAGTATGCTTAAAGCAGCTTTTCCTCAGGTTGTTTATGACGGTCTGGTAATGATAACGCTCTAACAGCAGAATATGTGTGAACAAGCAGCAGGTCTGACGCGGGAGTACTATGACACCTCGGTGACGAAACCCGCGACGTAATCTAATAAAATAACTAATTTTAAGATGAAGTTTATAGTTTAGGACCAACACTAGACTGGACTGATCATACATACAATATTATGACATCACAAATCATCGCGAAGTATCAAATTACTTCGCTGTAACCACTTTGAAGGCACTTTTAATTCATAAACAAGGCATTTTATAATAATTATTAATACAAAGTTTAAATTTATAAATCTTTACGCACTTAGCTACAATAACTTAATAAACAAGTTACAAGAGCATCTATAGAAATTCCTTCGGAACTGTTCTTGACTTCGACTTCCATATAGAACTTTTTATTACAAATAAATGGAAGAAAAAACGCAATAAATTTATTACTCAAGTAAAATAAAATAATAACATTATATTTTGTTACTATAAATCAGTTTTTAGAATAAGGAAGAAGAAATAATGGGTGTTTTTTTAGAGGTATATAATTTTAGGTTCAAATAAAACACAGTTAAATGGCGTTAATTGCCATGCATTTGGATTTATTCGAAAATTAATGCTTTGCCATTTTTATTTCAATATGATTTCCGGCATATGGCCCCCTCGGCTAGCTCGGAGAAAGTCAAATCGGGAAGTCGAAGCGATTGAAAATTGTTCAATCACTTTTGGCAGCAACGGAGGCCGTATATCAGTGATAACGTGTCGAATATTTTCTTCCAAGGCGTCAATCGTGTGTGGCTTATCGGCATAAACCAGAGACTTCACATAGCCCCACAAAAAATAGTCCAGCGGTGTTAAATTGCATGATCTTGAAGGTCAATTCACGGGTCCATTACGCGAAATTATTCGTTCACCGAACGTTTCTTTCAATAAATCAATTGTGACACGCTTTGTGTGGCATGTTGCATCGTCTTGTTGAAACCACAGCTCCTCCACATTAAGGGCATGCAATTGTGGAACAAAAAACTCAGTGATCATGGCCCTGTAGCGGTCACCATTAACTGTAACGTTCTGACCGTCATCGTTTTTGAAGAAATACGAACCAATGATTCCACCAGCCCATAAAGCACACCAAACAATGACTTTTTCAGAATAAAACGGTGTTTCGATAATGGCATTCTCTTCACTCCAAATCCGGCAGTTTTGCTTATTAACGTACCCATTCATCCAAAAATGAGTTTCATCGCTGAACAAAATTTTTTTGTGAAATTTAGGATCAACAGTAAGTTCGTTTTGAGCCCATTCACCAAATCAACGGCGTGCCCCATGGTCGTGCGGCTTCAATTCTTGCATGAGTTAAATTTTGTAAGCTCGCAAACCCAAGTCTTTCCGCAAAATCTTCCATAAAGTGGATGGACACAGCTCCAATTGTTGAGCACGACGCCAAATGGACTCATTTGGGTCTTCCTCGATACTACGCTCTACAGCAGCAATAGCTTCTTCGGTACGAACTATGCGACGTCTCTGAGGATGCGTGTTGTCCCGTAGAGTAAAAGTGGTGCGCAAACGATCCATGATTGCTCGAATTAATTGCTCTGATAGACGATTATGCCGACCGTAAAATGGACGAAGAGCGCGATGAGTTTCTCGAACTGAACTATGTTTTTCGTAAAAAATATGCACAATTTGCAGGCGTTGTTCAGATGTCAGTCTATTCAGGATAAAATGGCAAACCAAACTAAACACAAAACAAGTGACAGCTATCAAAATAGCGCGCTTATTAAACAGTATTGCCAACTTAAAGTTCTATACCTCTAAAAAAAAATAATCCAATATTTAACTTTCTAAACCAATTATAAACATTTGTTAATAAACAATTTAACTTCAGGGGAATATTCAATATGTACAATATGGTTTGGTCTTACGTCTGACAATATTGTATATTCAAGTATCTGTAGAGGAATGCGCTTCCTTGCAAAGTGAAGTGTCCCCGCAACGCATCGCTTGCGGTCAATAGGAGTTTGGTAACCACAACACCGACGCCACTAACAATTCCAATACAACTCTATTGGATATCCGAGTACATATATAATCATATTGGAATATTCCGCCTTGACTTGTAAGTGTCCGACAAAAATATTTTAATTTATAAAGGACAATCTAATTTATATCCACTTCAAGGAATTCAAAGAACAACGTTAATTTGATTTCATTTTAAAACGATTGATATAGAAATAAATTTCAATAAATCCAAGCAGATAGATACTTTGACAAAAAAAAATGTAGCCTCGGGCGGGTGGAATTACATTGGCGAAAAAAAACCAAACCATTTTTCTTGAAAAATAAAAGTCAAAAAGAATTTTAAATTCAGCTCCGATAAAGATACATATTTATATAATTTTAAGTGACCGTTATTAATGATGACGGTCCTTCCCAATATTATACATTTCCCAAGACTATTGGATGCCGAGATCCACTTAGGCGCTTTGACACGAGAATATGTAAAAAGAATTCAGTAATGTAATCCTATTTTCTAACTTTGTACCCAAAAATTACAGATCCCTTCTACCGTACATTCATCGTACTATCAAATATCTCAGGGAATATATAAATAATAATGTTATCGATATTCTGTACGTACTAATTACATAACAAATTAAAGCTTTACAAATGTCAATAGACTTTCGATATTTATGTATGTATATATATATATATATATATATGTACGTATATATTAATGTATACGTACTACTAAAACAGCAAATTAACAGATGTAATGTAGTAAGGTATGAAACAGATGAAATATTAACTTTGAATGTATCTCGCCTTAATATAGGAAATCATGAACAAGTTGTGTGCGGTCGATTGATGTGTAAATTTTATATATCTATAGATGTAGTTTCTTTCCCACCTACATATTATTGTCTCAGTCAGGCTAATAAGGTTTGATTTTATTTTATAATTTGGTGATCCAAGTGTGGCAAAACCTATGAAATCTTATATTTTTAATAATACTTATAGTTTATTATTGTTATATAGCTTTTCAGCTAAAAAAATCATTTTTAACTTATAATAAAATACTAATTAGAGTGCTCTATATATATTTAACTGCCTATTCTTGAAAAGAGCGTCTGACGCTTTAAAAAGATGTGGACTACAACCCATTAAAACATTGTGAGCACTAATACTATGAAGACTGCAACGCAGTCAATAATACATTTCATATTTCATATTTAAATAACTTTGCAAAATATTAAGAAGAAACAATTACAGCAATTTTATCGACATGCATTGAATAACAACGAAATAATTACCGTAGCAATGGATTTCCTTCATATCGGAGTCCAATAACGGCATTCAATTATCGAAGAGAGAATCTTATCATATGCGACAAAAAAGTAAAAAAATAATATCATACTCGTATTATACAAAATATCATTTCGTTTGTCCAGTGAATAAAGTGTACTTTATGTAACTGAGTCATTGAGGCACTACAGATTAACACAACAGAACTTTATAAAATGCGGTCTGTTGTTAAATTTCGTTTGAAAATATGTACCAGTAATTGCAAATATTTATAAAAAGTAAATAAATCATGTTTCAATTAACAGTATTTTTCTTTGTTTTTTATTTGAATAATACAAGTTTCATATAAATTAGTTAATTTTAAGATGATTATTTATACTTTAATTCAATTCTTGCAAATTTAATCTAAAATAATGAATCCTCCATTTTTTCTATTTTAATAGCAGTATAAGCATATATTTTGTATTATATATAATATATTCTCATATTTCTCATCATGTTATTCTATATTAGGTATTATCCAAAGAGTTCTTATGGATATAATTTTGAATAATTTGAGTTTTTCTCATATTCGCAGTGAAATATCCCACAACGATTTACAAAAAAATAGTTAAAGCCTAAAATACAAGAGTATACATTATATTTTCCAAGCACACAAAACTATTATATAATTTTCTGTATCCATTTTACCCAAAATGTGGAATGTTCTTGAACCAAAATGTGGATTGTTCCTTTCTATTGACAGTTAAAAAATCAGTATAAAACAATAAGGATATTTTATTTAAATGTGTCTTTTGTTTCGCCATCTAAAGAGTAACTGAACTACTTCCGTTAACAGTATTGCCAGCAAAGGAATTGACTAATAATAAAATACAATATTCTTATCAATATTTGTCTGTAGCCAACTTTTATAATTATCTAAAAGAAATAGGCTTTTGATTTCGATCTTAACCTATTGTTCGTGGTAAAAATATTGTCTCGTTGAATCAAATAGAACTAAACCACATACTTCGATAACTTGGATGTATGACGTCTATTTCTGAAATATAAACCTATTAAAAAAACACAATAAACTTGTAGCTAAGAGTGCTTCAAGTTTATTATGTACGTAGACGAAGACGGCCTCATATAATTCAAAGATATACGAGTACATTTGGTGGAACTTATTTCGTATCGGAAGTTGTATTCAGTATTTAACACTTCGACTACTCGCATTCAATTGAACATAACGAGCGCTGGAGGCAACACGGGATTCCAAATTTGTACATTAGAGTTCTTACAAGAAGATTTATAAAACATTTTTGGATAATTACCATATTTCAAGAAGTGTCCTATAGCTCGAGAAGACCGAAACTGACTTTTGTCGTAACAAAATTAAATGGTGTTAATTTTAATATTTAGTTTTGTGAATAAGCAGATTCTTGTCTAATATGATATCTTCTAACGGTCATACACAGGTAACACTTAAAAATGATATCAATTGATAAAAAATATTTAATTATCATGTCATGGTTATGGTTAGTATGTATTTTTTAAATATGTATACCTATTAATATTATTAAAAAATTAAATAGTAATCTTTTTAAATGCAGTCACTTTTCAAAAAAAAAATATAATTAAATTGTCTTATAAAACAATTCTAAATGTACTTCGCTAATGCAGATTTAACTTAATGATGGACGAGTATGTTAGAGTAAGTATTAAATTATATTCCAACGTTATAGCTTTAGCAGATTTAATTATAAATTCTCAGTTTATATATTATAGGTTTCTTTAATATATTTAACATTTTAGACATAATAAAGATTATAATGTTTAATGAAATTTCTTCTCAGAATAATGGCACGCCTAAAGTAAAATAAGATTAAGACATACTTAATCGACGAGTTAAATAACAGCAATGTTTTTTTGTATCTTTCGGTAATCAATATGTTACCATAAAACGAAATTACCTAAAATTTATTGCATAACTTTGTAAATTGGGTATTAAATACAATCAGTCTGATAATTGCCTAAAATAAGCAACAAAATCGCACTTACATAAAGCAATATAACATTATTTAATTCTATAATAACTAAAAATAGCAAAAAGGTACATACAGTATCTACCGAAGATGCCTAACTATTTTTCAAGCGCTTAAAATATCGATAAAATTGTGTAAATTCAGTAATATATATATATATATATATATAATTAATTTATATAATTTTATATACACTAAATTAAGTAATAAAAATAACCGGAATCATCTCGGTTCAAATATGACGTGCCAATTCATTAAATGCAGTAATCATTAAGCTTTATGAGATAATCAAGAAAGAGCTTATTTATATTTCATTTAAGTTAAAAAAAGACAAAGAAAAGCCAACGTTCTCTATCAAACTTTATCTTCGCCTGGATTCAATTACAATCGTCGAATGCAAATCTTTACCGAAAGTGGAATTCTTGAGTCGATTAAACTTTTACCTTTTCAATACCAATTCCAATTGAACGTTTCAAAGCGAGATTAACTTTTTAATATGCTCCGTTAAGGGTCTTTATTTATAGTTTGTATTGTCTTTTATCACAGTATTTTTAATATCTCTATAGTTTTTAGGAAAGTCAAAAACGAGTTAATTAATATAATTTAATTTATATGCGATTCGTTGATTGTGGAATCCGATCATAAAAAATAATAATTAACGTTTTAGGGTACTTGAAATACTATGATAATAGGTACTATATTTTATATATATATTTTTGGCTGTTTCTTTCAGTCAGTCGGTCTTTAATATGAAATTACATTTTATTAGTTACATTTCAAGTGAAGACTACTTAAATTTACATGTAAATATAGAGTCTAAGTTACTTTATTATTGAAAATCATTTCGATTACGGCGTTGTAATATATTCGTAATTGAACGCATAAATGATTAAATTAAACAAAGAATTATGTAAATAACTAGCATAAACGAGTCGAGTCATAGTAACATCCGTTAACGGTCTTACTTTTTTAATTGCAAAGACGACCGAGCTGAGTTTGCCTGCGTGTTGAGAGATGTGGGGTTTACTGTAGCTTTTTATAAATGTTAAGGAGCACGTTACAATTTTGACTTTTTAATTTAGTAAGTGAAAACGCCATGCATTTAGTTTTCTTAGCATTTAAGCCAAAATTATTAGTTTGGAACCAATGAAGAACACGTGACAGAGCAGTGTTTGCTTCCTCAAATAAAGTATAAATAAAAATGGGCCAAGAATAGAACCTTCCGGAACACCCATCCTAAAGTGACAACTAATCGATTTAAAATTATTAATATTAACCGTATAGACTCTTCGATTTAGGTAAGAGACAAAAAGATCAAGCGCAGCTGTACGCACACCGTAGTGGTTAAGTTTGGCTTTGGTTAAATCGCAAAACAAATAATACTAGTAAGTGATTAAAAAGCGTGGCATGTGCGTATACATACTCCTTTTCTACAATTTTGCATTTTTCTTTCAAGTAGTTATTGCTTTTATTTGTTATAAACACCACCTATCGATAACTTAAGATCAAGGGATTGAGGATTAATTTAAATAATAAGTACCGATATTTCAATCATTTAATAAAATAAGTGATGTTATTACTTTCTTAATCAGAACACATTTTAAGAACAGTCATTTTAAAAATTATACATTAAAAGTAATAATGAGTCCTTCATTAAATGAGATTTCTTTTAAACTCGATTGTAACATCAAGGATAAAATTTAAAGAGCTCATTGATTTAGAATTACGTAAAAAAAAAGTAAGAATAGTTACATTATAATACAATAAAATATAAAAGAATTTCAAGTTGAGCTCATTGAACTGATCCTTGTTATATATAAATAAAATTTTTTAACAATTGTTATTGAACTATGAATACCGAATATCTATAGACAGAAGTGTAGACATAAAACTCTAATCTATAAAGCTTTGTTGAAAAAACGGAAAAAATATATTTTATAATCAATATACATACTTATAAAACTTTAATAATTTACACTATATATATGATTAAAATATTTATAGTATCTATGTTCCGCTGGAGATAAGACTTTTTTACAAGGGAAGTTAAGTACCGACTGTGACGTTAGAGTAAATAATTATTAACAATCGTCAGACCTTACCTCTGCCAATAAACTCATGCGTATCAAAATATATCCCAAATACATTTAAGATAGAAAGAGAAGAGAGAAGAAGAAACTTGTGTCTTCTTCTGTTCTTCAATAGAGACCTCCCTGGGGATGGTCTCTGAGTGGGGTGAATTGAACCACGTTCAGTTCAATCCCCTAAAGACACAGGTTTGCCAGTTAACCACTAAGAAAACCCTATTTGTCGTATCACCGCTCTTCGAGAGCACTCCCCTCATTGCCTCTCGCCAAGTATCAGAATACTGGGTCTCGACCTTTCTAGCAACTGTCAGTTTCGTGGTCATCTGGAGAGCAAGGCCAAGTTGGCCTCGATGAAATTGGGAGTGATCAATAGAGCGAGGCAGTACTTCAAACCTGGCCAAAGACTTGCGCTCTATAAGGTGCAGGTCCGGCCACACATGGAGTACTGTTCTCATCTCTGGTCCGGATCACCCCAATATCAGCTTCTACCATTTGACCGCGTACAACGGAGAGCCGCTCGAATTGTCGGGGACCCGGTGTTCTGCGAACGGCTGGACTCTTTGGCATTGCGTAGAGACGTGGCTTCTTTGTGCGTCTTCTACCGCATTTACAACGGGGAGTGTTCCGAAGAACTATTCGATCTGATGCCTGCCGCCGAATTTCATCACCCCACAGCGCGCCATCGCCTCCAATACCATCCTTACCACCTGGATGCATGGCGATCCTCCACTGTGTGGTTCTCAAGGACATTTTTTCCACGTACCACTCGAATGTGGAACGAACTCCCTTCGGCGGTATTTCCAGATCGGTACGACATGGGTACCTTCAAAAAAGGCGTTTATTCCTACCTACAAGGCCGGTATCTGAAAGAAAATTTTCTATCTCACTAAAATACTTCATTATAAGCCTGTCGTTACTTAAGTTAACTTGCTCATATAGTCACAATCTAAGAACTTAAGAATAACAACAGATAATGTTATTCAAATCCACAGTCGGAACTATGTCAGTTTAACAAATTATAGTCGGAAATACTATCAAGTTGAGAATGTTCTCGCATCTGATTAAGATACTTCTTTGAAACCAAGGTTTATGACTATGACATAGTCAACAGAGATACGAAGACGATAAGGAAAGAAGGTAAGAGAGAAAGAATAAGGAGATAGGGAAAAGAGATAAATTGGAGATATTGAAAGAAAGCGGTAGAATTAAGCAGTTCGTTGTAGTGAATGATCGTAGCAGTAACGCAAACATACTAGAGAGATATAGAGAGAAAGAGACGATCACAAGATGATGGTTACTCACTTGAGAAGCTTCTCGTAATCAACGTGCTGTATCTTAAGGAACTTCTGCAGTGCGTGCATGGCGGCGGCGGGCACCGCGCTCAGCAGCGACCCGTCCAGCACGTGCAGCTGGTGGGAGCTATACTCGCCCAGCCACCGTTCCAGGTAGTGGGGTGTACTTGCCCGGATTCAGGCAGAGTTTCTACAGATATTGGGTTGATTAAATCACTCATCGACCAAAACATTCAAATACAGTATTCGAGAAATTTGTTTATTTGCTTTATAGTTAAGCTAAATCATTTAAACATAAAAAATAGCCAGTTTTATATTAGAAATTGTTTAACTACATCAAACAATCATCAATCACTCAATTAGTATCACTCGAAATGTAGAATATTTATTAACACCTGTAGTTTCAACTCGACATTCATCATCCTCATAAAATAAAACTAAAAGGATTATTACATTTTTTATAATATAAATACCCTACAAAAATAAGTTACATGTATGAATATATTATTATAATAACATAAATTCTAATTTTCTAAATATTACACAACATCGAAAGCATTCATGGAATTTACACAAAAGTTTTTGTCACTTCTTTTCGAGAACATTAATTACGAACCAACGAGCTGTGAACTAAGTTAAATAGTGCGTGCTGTAGCATAATTAATTAGAATCATGCGCTTCAATAAATTATTATTAGCAATCCATTATCACAAAACTATAATGCATAATAAACAGATATGAAACAATAATTTTTAAAACATTAAAATATTTTATAAAGTGACCGCATAAAATAAAATATAATCTCATTTCAACAATTCAATGTTTACAACTAAACAGAAACACTGACTAAGTGCACACGTGTGACCTTTGCTCTTGTGTTTGTGATATACGGTTGGCGTATAATTGAATGTGGATTCAGAGCACAAATAAAGCAATATTATGATGGAAAAATACTTGGTGATTAACAATTCATCAAACACAAAAAATAAGATATTTAAATAATTGACTATGTCCACTTCGCTTGTAGTGACACTTTTTTCCTTGTGATTATGGTTTGGGGTTAAGATTTTATTAGTTAATATTATACTTCGGAAAAAAAATGGCCTATTGGTGAAAGAATTATTAAAATTAGTCGAGTACTTTTTGAGATTACTCTAGTAAATATCAAACCTTTTCTCTTCATAATATTAGAACAGGTAAAAAATCTTAATTTTATACGATACAGTAATTAATGAATAGTTTATTGAAATTAAATTAATTTTACCTTAGATCCCGCAGCGGCTTTGGGGCTGAGTCGTTAGCTGTGATGACGGTATAATTGTTTGCGATGGGGTCCCCGTGCGACCGAGTGTGTTGATACCACGAATACGCCCTATATTGAATATAATTATATTACGATACAATTATATTGAGATAACAATTGAATTAATGTTAATTTATACACTTATTTATTCGAAAATATGTTTAAGGAAAACTACTGGCATCTCTAATAAATATTAAATATAAATTTAATTTCATGAATATACTAATAAGTAAAATATTTATTTTGAAATTGCTCTAGATCAGAAGATTAACAGTAATTACTAATATTTAAGACTATTATGTACAGTATATGTTAAAGAAATACATTATAGATTTAGCATATTTTGGTCATAATAACAAACTAATAAACATTGTGTTTATTGGTTTCTTATTATGACTATTACTTCAAATTACGTTCCATATATTAACTGCGAAAAAATTTGAAAACGTCGTCTTTTTTACCAAGTTTACTTCAATCCGTTTGTTAGTTAGCATATGTTAGTGACATGTTCACAAGTAACTAAAATACGTGAGCACGATCCAATAGTTTCATTTTAATTTAACTGAAAACGGAAAAACCCCGGAACTAGGGATTAATCCCTATATCGAAAAAAAATTTACAAACGACGGACATAAAAAACATCCAGACTCGAAATAATAATATGAATAACAAAATTAATTGTCCAGAAGTTGGATGATTATAAAATTACTCTACTAAATACTATCGGTAATAAATAATAGAAACTCTTTGATAACGCACTCGTATTTGATTATATGATCATAACCCAGCCTCTAAACAATGTTTCCAATTTACTTAAGATAATTCCAAATATATATTTAGGCCTTAGCCATAAATACAATTGGTACAGTATTGGACTATTATACCATCAATCATAATTCGGAAATTTGATTACAAATCGCCCTTGACCTAACAGTAATAATTTAAGAAAATGGACATTGGACTTCTCTGTACAATATAAAAGCAAAATGTAGTGAAATGAGTAAAGTAAATTAAATCGGGGAAAACCATCTTATATTCACCAACATTATATTCTGTCTGCTGAAGACACCAAAATAACGAACTAAATACCGCAAACAGCTTTTATTTTAATTTAAATATAAATATTTTAATGAGAACCGCATCGCTACTATATCATTAAGAGAAAGTGAGAAGGAATTTGGAAATAATACAAATACTCTCATGAGAAATATGGGATGGAGGAATTAGTTGCGTAGCATTAATTGCCTGTTTAGGGGTTGATACAGTGGGACCAAATTAACCGGTAGTATTACGGTACGCCACAAATTTTCTACATTTCTCTCAAATGAGCTTTTTTCTTACCAGAGCGTCGGTTCGGTTATTTACGTTGCTATTTACTTGAACCTGGATTAGTGACGGAAAACGAAAATTAACTATTTAAACCGTGTCTTTTGATACAACATTTTTATGAAAGAGAATTTATTTTATCAACATTGAATGCCGCCTTGAAAAATATAATATTGATACTATTAATATTAGGTTCTTAAATATGAAATTGTCGTACTATCCACTTTAATCACAAATTTCTCCTCTTTGGTTAAGAATTCCAAATACAAATTTATACAGCTATTAACACATATATTTGTATTTCGTTAACCGTCATATATTTGTTTTTTTTTTATATTTTTTCTGTTTGCGTCACTCGGTTTAGAAAATGGAAAAATTTTAATATCGTGGCACCACTGCTGCAGAAACGGCTCGAAGGTTTAAAGATGTGTTTGGCGGTCGTGTCCCAAAGGAAAACACAGAGCGTTTTTGGTTCCAACGTAATCATTCTGGAAATATTGTACTGCAAAACAAGCCCCGCGACGGCTGGAGACCCAAGTTGATAATAAAGAAATCTAATAATAAAGAATCACTTGAACCTAATTGGAAAGATTAAAAAGGTCGAAATGTGGGTAACTCACAAATTGAGTAAATCAAATCGACAAACGCGTGTCGACTGCTGCGTTACATTATATGTATAACCGGCACAGTAATGAAGGTTTTTTAAACTGTATTATTACCGGTGATTAAAAGTGGATTCTCTACGATAATCGGAAGCGCTCATCGCAATAGCTTGGGCCCTGGCAAGCCTGCAAAATCTATAATACTAATTATTAACTTCGACATTATTCACATATTTGTATCCATTCGTCATTTCTGACATACATATTAACTCATACATACATATTAACTAATAAAATTTTAACTGAAAACATTACATAAATACAAACATAAATTGTACATATAATAAACATACCGTTTAGAAGGTGATATAAGTATGGCGATGATCTTGGCGTTGGGAAGCAAGGCGTGAGCGCGTCTTGGTACGAGGTCTCCGTCGAAGTAAGTGGCTAACTTCTCGAATGTTATCTGAGTGCTGTTGCTTTGACTCGGAGGAAAGAAGTTTAAGTACCTGGTAAGAAGTAATAGTTTAAATTAATTTATATACGAATAACAACTATTTGAATTAGAGACAATAGTGATGTAGTATTTATTTTGTTCAGTTAAACAGATGAAAAAATTAAGGTTTGATTTAAATCCTTTTAACTTGAGGAGCAAAAGTATATGAATATACAAAAATAATATTCCGCGGGTAACAGTTAGGAGTGTAATAAATCTTAAGATTAGTGTTATACAACCATTAAAGACTCGTGAAAAAGTTACGTAAGCGCAAAACTCGAAGTAAATCTGGAACATTTAAAAATATTACAGCATTTTCATTTAATGACATTAATAAAGAGACCTTATAATAAAAGGGTCTGTTTCAAATATAAAAGTACAAAAAATATTCAATTTGTATTCATTAAAAGCACGTCTGTAAAAGCATTGAAGGTAACAATAAAACGGTTTTATTCTTGGATTTTTTTAAACTCTTCGATTATTTAAGTAGTGACTAAAGACTCCGTGTATATTTAGGAAGTTACATGGTAAAGTTTAGCCTCTAACTACCATTACATTTGAGTACATTTTTGACTGTCTGGTTACCTCCCTTAGAATGTTATAATGTTCTTGTTCTTTAGTAATGAACCGAAACGATTAAGTCGATTCTGGTTTTACTTTTTTATTATCACTAAAGTTGATATTCTTTAGCTCTATCAACTTATTGTTGGGAAAGAAAAAAAATAAAATTGTCTATTTTGCGCTGTATTTAAATTAATAATAAATATATTAATAAAAAACATTTTAACACAAAACCTATTGCAAAACACTAGAAATAAACCGGAACAGCTCTATGTACTATTCTCAAATGTCAAGCATCAAACAAAAGAGTTATTTGAATAGCACGTTTAACAAATATTCACAATGGAATATAACAAATCAACCCAACAATATATGCAAACAAGAAAGTCCATGTTGATGGAATTGGGATCGAACATTTCCACAATATTGGCGTCAGTATTTTACAGCTGCTTTTCTGGTTCGATTAGTCTACACTCCGTAGTATGGATCCAAATAAACAAACTTGCAATAAAACTTAATACAGTTTCGATGTTTGACTCAGAATTGACATAGAAAATTTGTAGTATACAATTTGTATAATTCCTAGATTCTCGATAAATTTCAGATAAATTTCAAATAACAAGAATATTTATTTATGTAACCAAAGCTATATTGTGAAAGTAAAATAGGAGAATGTCCATATAGTTGCTGTTTTATAATAATTCACGACAAAGCCTTCGTATCAAAACATGTGAGTATATCAAATTATTCAAAAACACTTCAAAACTTGCACGTAAATCGATTTATTTATCTATTTTATAAAGTGAAAAATGGCTGTGCCCTGAATGTTGAGGACGTCCCAAAGAAAGACGTGAAAGATTCCAAAATTTTTGGCTAACTTTTTAAGAACCACAAATTATAAGGTATTATAATGTTAGAAATGTCCAGGAAATAAAGTAGAAGATAACATTTAAAACAAAAATATCTGATTATTTTATTCTCGAAATAAACATGTACATCAATATACTTAAAAATTTTACTATAAATAAAACTTTAATAGATGGAACTTTGTATGTATAGGAATAAGCAATACTTACCAGTCCAATCCTTTGAGGTAATTATTATTATTGAAGAACTGGAGTTCTTCATACGTGGTCGGACTCGGCATGTTAGGTATTAAAGAGGGATGCATCGCCAGGAAAGTGTACAGCGCTGTGCTGCCGGTCTTCTGTGGTCCTATTACAAGGACTTTTGGTAAAGTGTCACACCACTTGGATTTAGACCAAATTCTTCTGTGACGGATATCATCGCATGGATTCTGTTAAAGAAAATTTTGCATAAATATACTAATTGCAATTATATTTAAATTAAATATATATTTTTTTCTTTTGTACTGGAATTATCACCAACAAGTTTTTTCTCTTCCTTACTTCTTAAAGGGAATACAGAAACAGACAGATGAGAAGCGACATAGATAATACTAAAAATTATGATTGGCAATAGAACGAGATACCATAATCAAAAGAGAAAGTCTAAGCTTGTAATAACTTATTAATAAAATATTTTTATAGTTTCAAATTTCACCTACTAAAAAACAGAAATAACAAATAAATATCAACCAATGGCTTCATTCAACTGCAAGTGAACCAACAATAGATTTATTTATGATTTTAATGGTGTACGCAATATTGCAAATCGAAATAAATGCAGAAATATTCAATAGCGAAACCTTTGAAAATTCATATTTATTTTCCAATTTTTATACCACGTTGCGAACGTAAAAATTGTTTCTCTTTAGATATTAATCCCTTGTATTTTTAATTTGTATTTATCTTAAAGCCGTGTTAACAATAATGATCGAATATATGAGTCAATGAGGGAATCAATTTTATTAATTAAATTAGTGAAAAAGCTTTTTCATTAATATAGAATAACGAAACATTCTCTAAAGATTGACTTTGAATAGTATTCTGTATATTCTGTATACGATTCAATATTTATTAGACATAAATGCGATGTTTTGTAAATGCGATAGAAGCCACGTAACTACGAAATTTCAAAGAGTCTAGCCGTCCACAGACACCTGGTACCCGACAACCCGGTCCGAACGGCTCTCCGACGTACAGATCGCGGTGGAATGGTAGAAGCTGCGATTGCATTTATCCGGACCAGAGATGAGAAAAGTACTCCATGTTTAACCGCCCCTGTTCTTTTAAAACACAAGTTGGTTAGGTCTGAAACACTACTTCTCTCTATTTATCACCTCCAATTTCATTGAGACCAACTTGGCTTTACTCTCCTGATGACTACAAAACTTACAGTGGCTTGAAGCGTCCAGGTCAAGTATTCTGATACTTGGAGAGGCCTTGAGGTACACTTACTGGGCACTACCACAACCAGGCAATAATCCGAGGACCCTAGAAAGACCTCGACAACGACCTGGTAGTGACCGGGATGTATATGACTGTCCAAGTCTAGTAGGCGAATGTACGCCTTGACCAACTGGGTCAGACTAGTCGCTAACAGGTGACTTTGGCCAATCGGTATTGTCCGCCTGAAGTCCCCTAGGACTACGACTTCGGAGGAAGAAGGCTGCAAAAGCAATCGGCTACCTTCACCCGGACATGGGTTCATGCAAAAGTTGATCCGTTTCTGCATTAAAACTATAGGACCTGTACAAGGTCCCGTACACCTTGATATATTCTTCAGTATCAACACGTTGCAGGGGTATAGGTCTCGACCGTAACAAACAGTATAGCAGATATCTTCCTTTACTAACAAAGATACTTACTTCCTTTACTAACATAGATATTTCTAATTTAGGAGTATTTTAGCTATATTTTGTGCAGAAATCACCGTATGACATCGCCGAATGTTACAGAAGTCCAAAAGTCAATGTACAGTAGAGCGGGCAGGCGGGCGAGCGAGTTAGTAAACACAAAACGCGATACTTTTACTAACTATTATTTTAACATTTAATAATATCCTTAAAAATAATTAGTAAAATGTTAGTACAATAATTTTGGTTGCTTATACAGGAAAGTAAACAACATTCCGAAAGAAAATTGGATATTAGATATAATGTTAAATCATTCATCAAATTTGGATGAAAAAATGTATGTTACCATAATTGCTTTAAAAAAATCTATTCATTGATAGACTTTATTGATATCTTATAATATTGTAAAAGCATACAAATCTCTGGACAACGAAAATTAATTTAATTTAATTTCTATAAAAACTGAACAAAGTGTTACTTGTAATTACAGAACTAAGGAGATATCATAAATATAGTTATAAATAATGGTATATAACTAAACAGTTAGATCGCGACAAACTTGAGTAATGAATTAAATCAGCAACATTCAGACTACACTGTCACTAATTCAGACTCCAATTATATTTGACTAGTCATCCATAATGTGTAACTGTATTTTTGTTTAATCAAATTATATTAAGTTAAACAATCATCTAAAAGCAAAACAATTTATAAATATGTTATAGTAAATATGTAAAATTTTTGAATGCGGTATTTATGGATATTAATATTCAAGCTATACTCACGTCCTTACAATGATCATGCTCTCTGTATTAACATATACACTTAAAACAAACTCGAATGTAAATTATGATCAGATGAATATTTAATACAAGTTAGATTATTATAATATTCTAACCTATTTTTAAACGTAAATTGTAATGAAAAAGGTAATGTTATAAAAATATCTAATATGAGACAGAATTCAGTAAATTAAATACAACAATTTATCTTGCGTTTGTCGAGAAAACTCGTTTTTTTAAACGACATTCTTTCAGTCTGAGAGATTCTTATTTAAAATGTTGTTTGCCGTTTGAAGCAAGGACAATTTATCTGAAAGCTTCACATTGTATAATAAAGAAAACCAACGTCTAAATTAATACAAACAAAGGATTACCATAATAATACTTACGCCCCAGAGTGGGTTGAGTTCATCAGGTCTCAGTTGGAAGTATTTCTCGGCCAAGGAGAGAGGTGGCGCGGATGCAAACGAACGTTGGCCCATAGAAATAATTAATTAAAAACATATTTCTCTTAGATAACTAATAAGAGGGAGCTACCAAATTTTAAAAAATACCTAGTACTTTGTACTTTGTACGAATACAAGTAATGAACACTGAAAATTTTGCTAATTTTATTTAAACATTTATCCTTTAGTTAGTATAATCTATACTGAAAAAAGATTTGCCACTTTAACTGATTATTTCATCTCCATTTATATTCCTTCTGGTAAATTCCTTCATTAAGTTTATTGAAATTAAAACCCCTTATCTTCCAGTGCCATCAGCACAATACAAAATAATTATTACACCGAGTATTGCACATTCATCATTACTCAATGAATAGAAAAAAGACCTGCTAGAGCTTCATATTTCTATACTTAATAAGTTTATCATACACAGCCGTCTATCGTTGTACATACATTTTATCTAAATATTTTTTAGGTTTATCATGACTTAGTAAACCTTTGCTCCTATATTATTTATTTTATTAATTAAAGAAAAATACATATTCCAAATTTACCTTTTCATTCAATCATTTATTTCACTCGTTTATAACTACCAGTTCTATTGAATAAAAATAACTACCATAAGTTTTTCCTAATAAACAAATAAAAAAACAATACAAAACCCATTTTCCGCGTCAAAATGGATTCAAATATATAACTCAATATACTGCAAGGGAGCATCAATATCTTGTAATTGGAGAGTCAAAGGCCAGCGGTAAATTGAACTAGAGGTTATTGATGGCCGTTTAGAACACTCCGACCTGACTCTGCAATAATGGAAAATTTTGTAGTAAAATACAACAAAATTAAAAAGTAATCTAGACTTTATCAAAGCAGATTTCTTGGCTCACATTTATATAAAGTTAGATTACACTTGCCTAGTCCTTATGTCACAGTACAATTATATACAAGTTGCGCCTGCATGCAATACAACTCTGCATTAACTGCAATGTTATAACTTGTGCAACAAACAAGTGCATAGACGATAATCTCAAGTTATTAATGACACTTGACTTCGTCTAAGTATAAACGACCATATAACTTAAATATGCACTAGAAGTTAAGAGTTAATGCAGAACAAACTAATTAATAAAAATAACTGAAATGCAACGTTTTTAGGTAGATTCCATAGATAAATCTACCTATTGCAATCGATGCGATGACGGGACCCAGACCCCAGAGTAGGAGCGCTACGCCGTTTATGAACTGGAGATTGAGAATCCGTCGAAAAAAAAAAAATTATATATCCCTCTATATATATATGTATATATGATCCATCAGTCCAAATTCATCGTAGGCGAAATCTGACTTCACAGGTCGATAGGATAAATTAGTAGGACAAACGTAGCATCTCGTTTTTTTGGAAAAAGTGAAAGGGGGGGCTGGGAGGGGGGGTGAAAGTTCAAACCTTTGGGACACGCTACAGGTCGCAAATATTGACGGAGGATTTTCAAACTCGGCATACACATTCTTAAGGACAAAATGAAGGTTAAGTTCTTGAACGGGGAAAATCGGTCGGGGTCGTTTAGGAGAGAGCGACCCGTCATAAGACTCGTAATGACCAGTAGAATACTGCTGGCTACTTTTTCTTTGTCGATCCGACCGACGGGAATCTACCGAACACGATCGACCCTGTCGAACGAGGTATTTTTATCTAAGTTCTGTGAAAGATTTTTTTTAAAAACTATTTCGGATGTAAAACAGATTTAATAGTGTTTGTTTTCGTGTGTAATAGGCTTAAGGTAGCTTCTCACCGGGTTATTGATGACAGTCTGGCACCGTTTCCGGCCCTGAATGGAGCGGTCGAGTCGCTGGCGGCCTCCTGGGTAACGTTCTAACATCAGGGTACGTGTGAACAAGTTTCAGGTCTGACGCGGGAGTACCATGACACCTCGTTGACGGAAGCCGCGACGTAACCTGGTAGAATTATGTGTTATAAGATAAAGTTAATAGTTTTAGACTAACATGTAGATTGGACTCATCCAATTTATATATAATATGATACATTATGATATCACGTAGGTATCGTCGCAACGGATCACTTTGAAGGTATGTTTAGTTCAAAAACAAGGCATTTTATAATAATTATTATTTCAATATTTAATTTTGGAAATCTATTACGACCTCGTAAATATGAAAGCAAAGAGGTGGTAATAACCTGTGTAATTATTCCACGGTTGTTATGGATCTAGGCTTGATTTGAATTCCCATTTATTATTACTTAGCCATTATAAAATAAAAAATAAGTTAAAACGCAACTATAGAAATTCCTTCGGAACTGTTTTGTAGCATATAACATTTTTTAAGTGATACAAGTGTAAATAAGCTTGTTCTTGACTTCTATACAAAACTTTTTATTACAAGTAAATTAAAAATAACGCAATAAATTCTTTGCTTAAGTAAAATAAAATAGTAACATTATATTTAGTTAGTATAAATTAGTTTTCATAATTAGGAAGTACAATTCTTTAACTTTTTAAACATGTTATACACATTTATTTAGGTAGAAAAATAAACACCACCCTCAGGCACACTCACACTCCATCAGCATACTCATAAACAAATTACAATTTTATAATGTACGTTTGTTATATAGCTCTGGGATATTTTCATATGACTTTAAGGGAATATTCAATATATACAATATGGTTTGGTCTTACGTCTGACAATATTGCATATTCAAGTATCTGTAGAGGAATGCGCCTCGCTGTAAAGTGAAGCGTCCCCGCAACGCATCGCTTGTGGTCAATAGTAGTTTGGTAACCACAACACCGACGCCACTAATATATCCAATACAACTCTATTGGATATCCGAGTATATATATAATCATATTGGAATATTCCGCCTTGACTTGAAAGTGTCTGACAAAAATATTTTAATTTATAAAGGACAATCTAATTTATATCCACTTCACGGAATTCAAAGAACAACGTTAATTTTCATAATTTCATTTTAAAACGATTGATATAGAAATAAATTTCAAACAATCCAAGCAGATAGATACTTTGACAAAAACAATATAACCCCGGGCGGGAGGAATTTCATTAGCGTAAGAAAAACCAAACCATTTTGGAAAATAAAAGTCAAAAAGAATTTTAAATTCAGCACAAATGAAAAGTGGGTCTATATTTATAAAATTTTATATGATCGTTATTAATAATGTCGGTCCTTCTCAATATTTTACATTTCCCAAGACTACTTTGTTGGATGCCGGGATCCACTTAGGTGCTTTGACTCGAGAACATGTAAAAAGGATTCATTAATGTAATCCTATATTCTAACTTTGTACCACAAAAATTACAGATTCCATACATTCATCGTATTCTTTATCTAATAGTCTAACTGGGTTTGATTTTTTTGTTCTAGTCTAATTTGGTGATCCAAGTGTTACAAAACCTATGGCAATGTTTAATTTTTATCATACTTATTACTTAGGTTTGCAAATACAGAAAAGCATAAAATTTTAACTAATACATTTAAGTCTATCAATTCGTAAAACATTACGAAATTCTTATCAAAATATCATATAAATACCAATTTCTTGAAAAACACGTCTAACGCTTTATTAAGATATGTGACTACGACCCATTAAAACAATGTAATCACTTAAAGTAAGACGTCTACAACGCACTCAATAATGTCTGTCATATTTCATGTTTAAATAACTTTACAAAATATAAAGAAGAAACAATTAAAGCATTTTCATTCAATATGTATTTAATAACAATGTAATAATTACCGTATCAATGGATTTTCTGTATATCGGAATCCAACAACGGCATTCAATTATCGAAGAGATTCTTATAATATGCGACACGAAAAGTAAAAAATAATATAGTGTTATACAAAATGTCAATTGAATAAAGTGTACTTTATATAACTGATTAATTGAGTCACTACAGATTAATTCAAATTGAACTGTATAAAGTGCGGTTTGTTGTCAAATTATGCCATCATACCATCTAAAGAGTAACTGAACTATGTTATTTCCGTCAACAGTATTGCCAGCAGAGGATTTGACTAATAGTAAAATACAATATTCTGTTTATCTGTAGCTTAATTTTATAATTATTTAATAATTAGTTTGTAATTTACAAAATAAAAAATTAGGTTTTTTATTTCAATCTTAAAAATATTGTCTGGTTGAATGAAATAGAACTAAACAATATACATCAATAAGTTGTAGGCATGACGTCTGTTTTTGAAATATAAACCTAATAAAATAAACATGAAATCTTGCAGCTAAGAGTGCTTCAAGTTTATTATGTCCGTAGACGAAGACGGCCTCATATAATTCAACGATATACATTTGGTTGACTTACTTCGTATCGGAAGTTGTATTCAGTATTTAAAACTTCGACTACTCGCATTCAATTGCTCATAGCGAGCGCTGGAGGCAACGCGCGATTTCAAATTTGTACCCATTAGAGTTTTACAAGAAGTTTTATATAAAACATGTTTGTTTAATTACCATATTTCAGTATCCTTTAGCTCGAGGTGACCGAAACTTACTTTTGTCGTAACAAAACTAAATGATGTTAATTTTAATGTTTAGTTTTGTTAATAAGCAGATTCTTGTCTAATATGATATTTTCTAAAGGTCATGTACAGGTAACACTTAAAAATTATATCAATTGTCATAAAATATTTATCTATCATGTCATGGTTATGGCCTGTAAGTATTTTTTGTTAATATTTGTACCGATTAAATAATAAAATGGTAAACATAAAAATAAATGTTGAAAATCCTGACGAAAACCGCGCTGTCAATCGCTTATTTTGTGATCAATTGGTATACCTATTATAAACAATCATTTACCATGTCATTTAATAAAAACCAGTGAAGATGCAAATACCCAGGGTATTTCCCGAACGAACTTTGACGAAATTATAAATGTTAATAAAAAACAATTGATTTTTAAGTAAAATGATTATTATTTATCGAAGAAAAGATACATACATCCATACATACATCTATCCATCCGAGAAAAGTGAAAATAATACAGAACAAACAAAGTTCGTTCGTGAAAATAGATTTTTTATAGATACAATTTTTCTATCTAAATGATGTACGGTTTATCAGGTTTATCATTATTTATCAAACAACTACATAAATAATGATAAACCTGAGTAATTCTGAAAGTATAATAGTTGAAAGTAGATAGATATAAAAGAGTTGTGCTATACCTGAAAGCTATGGAGCAAAGTAAGAAAGCGAGAGTAGTAGCAGTTGTGTTTTGTAGTCTTTCTCATAAAGACACTTTCCTGGCGACAGCTCGTTACGAACACTTATAACAAATGGTTCTCACCGTACCAACCATATCTGTACTGCAGTTAATATCACCCACGGGAATGTGCAAAGTATATATATGTCACCTTTCAAGAAATTTTATTTTAAATTAAATTACTTCTTATTAAACAATTCTAAATGTACTTCGCTCATGCAGATTTAACTTAATGATGGATTAATTTTCAGAATTTTAGAGTAAGTATTAAATTATAATCCAGTTATAGCTTTAGCAGATTTGATTAATAAAGTCCCAGTTGATATATTGTAGATTTCTTTAATATATTTAACATTTGAGTCATAATAAAGATTATAATGTTTAATGAAATTTCTTGTCAAATTTATTGCAAGCCCTGAGTGAAATAAGCCTAAGATATACCTACTTAGTCGACGAGTTGAATAAAAGCACTGTTTTTTTTGTTTCTTTCGGTAATCTTGTTACAATAAAACGAAATTACATAAAACAAAATTTTATTGTATAACTTTTTAAATTAGGTATTAAGTCATAAAGTCGCACTTACATACAGCAATATAACATTATTTAATTCTATAATAACTAAAAATAGTTAAAAGGTACACACAGTATCTACCGTACTGGTTACCTATTTGTCTAGTGTTTAAAATATCGAAACAATTAAATAATAAAATAACCGGAATAATCTCAGTTCAAATAAGACCTGCCAATTCATTATACGCAGTAATCATTAAATTATATGAGATAATCAAGAGAGAGCTGATTTATATTAAATTTAAGTTAAAGAAAAAACTAAGAAAAGCCAACGTTCTCTATCAAACTTTATCTTCGCCTGGATTCAATTACAATCGTCGAATGCAAATCTTTACCGAAAGTGGAATCTTTGAGTCGATTAAACTTTTACCTTTTCAATACCAATTCCAATTGAACGTTTCAAAGCGAGATTAACTTTTTAATATGCTCCGTCAAGGGTCTTTGTTTATTGTTTGTATTGTCTTTTATCAAAGGTACATTTTTTTAATATCTCTATATTCTTTACGAAAGTAAAAACGAGTTAATTAATGTAATTTAATTTATAGTCGATTTGATGATTTTCTTATAAGATCATTAAAAATATATAATAATTATTGTTTTAGGATACTAGAAAATCTGGTAATATATATATATATTATATATATATAGTGTGAGGTCCCAGGCGATTGGCGAGGTGCAGTCATCGTACCTTTGTATAAAGGCAAAGGTTCACAGATAGGCTGTGCAAGCTATAGGGCTATCAGTTTGATCAGCTTGGGCGGTAAAGTTTATGCTAAAATTTTAGCGAGAAGAATGCAAGAGAGATCTGAAAGGCTGTTGTGGGAGGCCCAAGGAGGTTTTTAGACCTGGAAGAGGGTGTATAGATCAGATCTTTTCCCTCCGCATGATCACGGAAAAGTTTTTGGCCCTAAACCAAAAAGTTTTCTGTGCTTTTGTGGATTTGGAAAAGGCGTTTGACAGGGTTGTGAGAAAGAAATTATGGGAGATACTGCCCCGATACAATGTGAGCGGACCCTTGCTACAGGCTGTAAAGTCTCTTTACAGAGATCACTCAGCCTGTGTGCGAGTAGGAGCTGACATGTCGCCCTGGTTTGACATCCAATCGGGTATTAAGCAAGGTTGCGCTATGTCAGCTTATTTGTTCAATTTGTATTTGGATAATTGTCTCCAAGGAGTGAAAGATAGTGACATGGGAGTGAAAGTAGGTGACCTTAAGGTCAATTGCTTGCTATATGCAGATGATGCAGTGCTCATTGCATCATCAGAATGCGATTTGCAGGCATTGGTCACCACTCTGAAAGATGGGAGTGAAAATAATGGTCTAAACCTGAATGCAGATAAGACGAAGGTTCTGATATTTGAAAGAAATGAAGAAAGAACAGAATGTAAAATCAACGTGAATGGTAAGATAATAGAACAAGTGAATGAAGTGGTATATTTGGGAAGTATGTTTAGCAGAGACGGAAGATACGAAATGGATGTGGAAAGACGTATTGCTGCCGGTAACAGAGTCAACGGTGCTTTGGCTGCATTGTTGAGACGGCGAAACGTCAGCATAGCTGCACGTTTGGCTGTACACAATGCAGTTTTGCTACCGACGCTGTTATACGGCTGCCAAACGTGGGTAACGCAGAAGAAGAATGTAAGAAAGATGAATGCTGTGGAGATGCGATCTCTTCGCCGAATTTGCGGAGTCAGTTTAGCTGACCGAATCTGCAATGAAGAGATCCACAGAATGGCAGGTACTAGCGAAAATGTCGCAGTGAGAATGAAGAAGAACATGCTGAGGTGGTTTGGGCACGTCGAACGAATGAGTGATGAAAGAATGGTAAAAAAGATTTATAAAGGAAAAGTGAGCGGTAAGAGAGACAGGGGGAGGCCTCGAGTGACCTTCGAAAACACAGTAGCTATGATACTGGAGGAAGGTCACGTAAAAAGCATGAGGATCCCCCGGAGGGCATGTATGAAGAGGTTGATGTCTGTGGTCGAGGCGAAAGAGGTATGCAGGGACCGTAGCGTTTGGCGCTCCGTCGTCTCTGGCTACCCCGCAAGGGACATGGCGTGAAGGTAAGTATAAGTGAGTTTCTTTCAATCAGTCAGTCGCTTCGAGTCTTTAAACAGTAAAAACATAAATACTACCTGATTGTTTTTTTTTAATGATCTACATTCATGATAGTTTCTTATTGTCGCACATTGACATACTACCGTGTTGATAACTGTCTCTCCGGCTGGCTGCATTGGATTCATATATGTATTCATATATGAATCCAATGCAGCCAGATACATACATTTCATACTGTAGATAAGTACCTAAGCTGTAAAGGCAAAACAGTGTACATACCTACTAATTAATATAAACCGCCGTAATCAAATAGATAAAAACCGTAGTATGTATACGAATGCTTGTTACCAATTTTTTTAAGTCTGTTGGTATATTTTAGATTCCTTTTAATAATAACACCCGGAGCTTTATATAGCTCTACATACTAAAAATAGATATGATAAACCGATTTAAATACATGTCAAAAATTTGTGGCGTGTTTATATTCAAATTCAAAGTATCTTTATTGAAGAAGGCATTTACGCGCACTTAAGAATCGTCAATTATTACATTCAGAAGATCTGTGTAGTCGGTCCGTGTGTAAGCTACCACCGGCTTGGAGTGCTGATCGGCCGAAATAAGCCTGCCAGAAAACCAACAGTGGGTAGTTTTAAAATATATACATTATAATATTAATTTAAGTTAAAAATACCAGCACAGCTCTTTTTTGTAAAATAATTAATTCCGACAGTACTACCATATATAATTAACATAAACGAATCGAGCCATAGTAACATCCGTTAACGGTCTTATTTTTAAATTGCAAAGAATTGGTTGAGTCAATTCTAATACTTCAATGTTGAGGAGCGAGTTACAATTTAGACTTTTTACATTACAAGTAACACAAGTGTAAAAGCCATACATTTAATTTTCTTACCATTTAAGCATTTAAAATGATTAGTTTGGAACCAATGAAGATGACAGAGCATGTATGCTTCCTCATAATTAGTACTTTTACGCTCAACCTAAAAACTACAATATCCTATAGACCTTTTACTAAAAGGCAAGACATTATTATAAAGTAAAAATAAAAATGGGCCAAGAATAGATCCTTCCGGAACAACCATCTTAAAGTGACAACTAGTCCATATAAAATTATCTAAAAAAACCGTATCCACTCTTCAATTTAAGTGAGAGACAATAAGATCAAGCGCAGTTGTACGCACACCGCAGTGGTTAAGTTTGAATAGTAATGTTTCATGGTCTATGCTATCAAAGGCCAAAGACAAATCGGAAAACAAATCGTACTAGTAAGTGATTAAAAAGCGTGGCATGTGCGTATACATACTCCTTTTCTACAATTATGCATTTTTCTTTAAGTAGTTATTGCTTTTATTTGTTATAAACACCACCTATCGATAACTTAAGATCAAGGGATTGAGGATTAATTTAAATAATAAGTACCGATATTTCAATCATTTAATAAAATAAGTGATGTTATTACTTTCTTAATCAGAACACATTTTAAGAACAGTCATTTTAAAAATTATACATTAAAAGTAATAATGAGTCCTTTATTAAATGAGATTTCTTTTAAACTCGATTGTAACATCAAGGATAAAATTTAAAGAGCTCATTGATTTAGAGTAACTGAAATAAAAAAGTAAGAAAAGTTACATTATAATACAATAAAAAATAAAAGAATTTCAGGTTTGTATTTATTAAAAATTGAGCTCATTGAACTGATCCTTGTTATATATAAATAAAATTTTTAACAATTGTTATTGAACTATGAATACCGAATATCTATAGACAATCGTAAGGCCATACCTACGTAACACACCACTTCACAATCCATAGAAAACATCGGAAGTGTAGACATAAAACTCTAATCTATAAAGCTTTGTTGAAAAAACGGAAAAAATATATTTTATAATCAATATACATACTTATAAAACTTTAATAATTTACACTATATATATGATTAAAATATTTATAGTATCTATGTTCCGCTGGAGATAAGACTTTTTTACAAGGGAAGTTAAGTACCGACTGTGACGTTAGAGTAAATAATTATTAACAATCGTCAGACCTTACCTCTGCCAATAAACTCATGCGTATCAAAATATATCCCAAATACATTTAAGATTCACTGTGAGGTCAGTTCTTTCTTATCGCATTACACACCTTAACTTAATAGATATTTTGATCGATTTCTCTAGATACAGAGTTACATCCTATCTGTTGATAATTATTAGTAAGGGATAAACAATTTTAGAAAATACAACCGGCGCGATTCTGTATTTTAAGTGACTGTAAAAAAAGGCGTGTTCTAAATTTATTTAATCATAAAAATCATTCTTAATCATAGGACTAGTTTATTCAAAAATAATTAGTGCGATTCATGAAAAAAGTATATATTTTTATCAATTATAACACAATATGTGGATGTCAGTTGTTTTGTTCGATACAATTTAATATACATTTCTATAATTTGTTTATATCATAATACATCAAGACCCCGCTTAACGCTAAACGAAACAGTGTTTAGCTAATTCGGTTTAACGCTCTTTTATTGAAATCATTTGTTTCCTCGTAATCGCGCGCAGCTTCAGACTTCCCCATATTCGAAGTAGTAAATGGGTATTTTGTTTTTATTTTATTGTTATAAAAAACATAATTAATAAATTTCCTGTGAAAATATCACAACAATTTTCTATCAATCTTCCCTTAACCCCATTATTTACATGATGAGATAACCTCGTTTGATGCCGTTTCATACAATGCTCCTCTTTGCCGGAAGGTATACCCAGCGTTAAGCAGGTTCTTGTCGTGTATTAAAAAGGGCAAGCGTTAAGTTTAATTTATTGATATCAATAAAACGAACCGAAACTCGAAAATATTGAACATTTAATTTCATCTTAAATTATATTTTCGTTTATTTTTCATTTTAATTTAAAATAATGAACATTCGTATTGTTTGGTAGAGATGGCACAGAGGGATATACTCGTAGTATGGACATATCTCACATCAGAGATACAAAATTAACTACCAGTGTGTGTATATTGCATCAGGTACGTACACGTAGAAATACTAAGTAAGCGTCGACGTCCCATGGAATGAGATGAATCCGTCAGATCTACATAAAACAATTACATTTCATATTGCAAGCTCATTAAGAAATATTTAAATATAAATTTGTATAACTAAAACATGCTATTACTAAGGGTGCCTTATAAAAACGTAACAATAGCACCTAAACCGATACAGAACATCGGCGCATTAATGGCTAAGTAAAAAACATCGGCAAGCAAAACTATATTACATTAAAATATGAACACTGAATTACACTAAAATAATTTTACACACTAGATAGAAAAATATATTTCATTCGATAATTCATAGATGAAATATATTTTTATATAACACTCTGAAACATTATATTACAAGATCAGTTAGACAAAGATAATCAACAATGATACTCTCACATTGAAATTCGAAAAACAATTACGTATTGCTACACCAAGTTCAAAACTCGGACACGGGACACTAAGGTATCGTCACACAGACTTTTATTAATCCGTGCACTATTCTTCTTTCTCTTTTCAACCTTTTAGGTTGAAAGAGATGTTATCCGTTAGATAGTTCATCTTTGAGCCACTGAGGCACTGGACGGCCCAGCCTCACTAACAGCTTGGACAGGGCTGTATTGTGCGGTGTGTAGTAACGTCTTAAGAACTTGGCCGATCTCTCCTCCATTGGCGGATATATTCTGCCCTTGGACTTTCCCAGACATTTCGTCTTCTCGTTGCCCACAGCTTGGCAGAAGAAACCCTTTTTCACGTCGTATCTGAAATAAAATTTTCTAGCTAATTAAAATACTTCGGTATAAACCTGTCGTGACTTAAGTTAACTTGCTCGTATAGTCATAATCTGAGAACTTTAGACGAACAACAGAGAATGTTATTCCCACAATCGGGATTACGTCACCGTAAGGTAAGGTGAAAAGTTCTCGGCCTAACCCATTTATCTTACTGCTAGCCACAACATTTTTATTTTGTTTATGTTGGCACTGTCTTTGAAAGAAAAATAAAAATTTTAAACCAGGTAGAACGATCAGTTCCTTTTAAACAAACTTTGAAAGCAGACGTGTCGTGTGTGTTTCACAAAATGGATAAACTTGACTACCGTTCGGTCATAAAGTTCTCTGTGTTGGATGGTTTATCACCATCAGAAATCCATCCAAAGTTGGTAAAAGTCAATAAAGACTCTGCACCTTTATTATCTACAGTAAAAAAATGGGCTGCTGAGTTTAAACGTGGTCGAACATCGATTGATGATGATCCGCAGAAAGGACGGCCAAAAACTGCTACCAGCGAAGAAAATATCGAAAAATACACAATATGGTTTTGGATGATCGACGATTAAAGGTGTATGAGATAGCTGAGGCTATAGGCATCTCAGAAGAAAGGTACGGCATATCTTACATGAAGAACTGAGTATGAGAAAGCTTTGTGCAAGATGGGTGCCGCATTTGTTGAAAGCCGATCAAAAGCAGACGAGGAAAAGACTTACTCAGCAATGTTTGGACCGCTTTAAGAAAAATCCAGCCGATTTTATACGCCGATTTGAACGATGGACGAAACATGGGTTCACCACTATGCACCGGAGACAAAACAACAGTCCAAACAATGGGTAGAAGCCGGTGACTCTGCACCGAAGAACGCAAAGACAATTGCATCGGCTGGCAAGGTCATAACCAGTGTTTTTTGGGATTCGAAAGGGATTCTTTTGATAGACTACCTGCCAAAGGGAAAAACAATAAATGGGGAATACTACGCACATCTTCTTGACTAGCTAGATGAAAAACTTCGTAACACCAGGTCTGGTTTGCAGAAGAATCCTCTTTCAACATGACAATGCGCCTGCCCACAAATGTGTTTTGGCAATGGGAAAATTAAGGGATTTGAAGTAGGAATTGTTGGAACATTCACCTCATTCACCAGATTTGACTTCCTCTGACTTTTATCTATTCCCAAATCTCAAGAAAGTTTTGGCTGGAAAACGTTTTGGGTCAATGGAAAAATGATAGCAGCGGTAAATGGGTATTTTGCAGACCTTCCAGAATCGTACTATAAAGTTGGGATCCAGCTATCAGAAAAATGTTGAACAAAGTGCATTAAGCCAAAGGGAGACTCTGAAATTCACGTCTTCATTGTTAGGCCGAGAACTTTTCACCTTATCCTCGTAAAATGCCCGCATCAAATTAAATGAGGTATGTAACTTCTTTGAAATCAAGGTTGATGACTATGACATAGTAAACAGAAATACGAAGATTGTGTAAAGGAATTGAAAAAGAGAAGAAAAGAAGGTTAGAGAGAAAGAAAGAGATAAGGAGATAGGGAAAAGTGATAAATTGAAGAGGTTGAAAGAAAGAGACGATCAGAAGGTGATCGTTACTCACTTGAGAAGCTTCTCGTAGTCAACGTGCTGTATCTTGAGAAACTTCTGCAGCGCGTGCATGGCGGCGGCGGGCTCCGCGCGCAGAAGCGACCCGTCCAGTACGTGCAGCTGGTGGGAGCTATACTCACCTAGCCACCGCTCCAGGTAGTGGCTGTACTTGCCCGGATTCAGGCAGCGGTTTCTACAGATATTGGGTTGATTAAATCACTCATCGACCAAAACATTCAAATATAGTATTCGAGAAATTTGTTTATTTGCTTTATAGTTTAGCTAAATCATTTAAACATAAAACAAATAGCCAGTTTTATGTTCGAAATAGTTTAACTTTATCAAACAATCATCAATTAATCAATTATTATCACTCAAAATATAGAATATGTATCTATCAACAGCTGTAGTTTCAACTCGTTTCATCATCCTCATAAAACAACACTTAAACGTTTATTTCTTTTTTATAATATAAATACCCTACAAAAATAAGTTTCATGTATGAATAAATTATTATAATAACATAAATTCAATTTTTCTTAATATTAGACAACATGGAGAGCATTAATAAAATTTACACAAAAGTTTTTGTCACTTCTTTTCGAGAACATTAATTTCGGACCAACGAGCTGTGAACTAAGTTAAATAGTGCGTGCTGTAGCATAATTAATTAGAATCATCCGCTTCAATAAATTATTATTAGAAAACCATAATCACAAAACTATAATGCATAATGAACAGATATGAAACAATAATTTATAAAATATTAAAATATTTTATAAAGTGACCGCATAAAATAAATATAATCTCATTTCAACAATTCAATGTTTACAACTAAACAGAAACACTGACTAAGTGCACACGTGTGACCTTTGCTCTTGTGTTTGTGATATACGGTTGGCGTACAATTGTATGTGGATTCAGAGCACAAATAAAACAATATTGTGATGGAAAAATACTTAGTGATTAAAAATTCATCAAACACAAAAAATAAGAAACATAAATAAGTGACTATGTCCACTTCGCTGGTAGTGACACATTTTTACTTGTGATGATGAAATTAGTCGAGTACTTTTTGGGACTACTCTAGTAAATATCACACCTTTTCTCTTCATAATATTAGTACAGGTAAAGTATCTTAATTTTATATGATAGAGTAATTAATGAATAGTTTATTGAAACTAAATTAATTTTACCTTAGATCCCGCAGCGGCTTTGGGGCTGAGTCGTTAGCTGTGATGACGGTGTGAAAGGTGTAATTGTTTGCGACGGGGTCCCCGTGCGACCGAGTGTGTTGATACCACGAATACGCCCTATATTGAATATAAGATGTTATTTATTATCAGACCAATTATGCTAACAATACAATTATATTGAGATAACAATTGAGTTAATATTAATTTATACAATTATTTATTAGAAAAAATGTTTAGGGAAAACTACTGGCATCGCTAATAAATATTAAATATCATTTAATTTCATGAATGTACAATTAGTTTATATTTTTATTTTGAAATTGCTTTAGATCAGAAGATAGGAACATCAACAGTAATTACTAATATTTAAGACTATTATGACCAGTATACGTTAAAGAAATACATTATAGATTTAGCATATTTTTGTTTGAATAACAAACTAATAAACATTGTGTTTATTGGTTTCTTATTATGATTATTACTTCAAATTACGTTTCAAATATTTACTGCAAAAAAAAACTTTGAAAACGTCGCGTTTTTTACCAAGTTAACTTTAACGCGTTTGTTAGTTAGCATATTATGTTAGATACATGTTCACATGTAACTAACATACGCGAGCACGATCCAATAGTTTCATTTTAATTTAACTGAAACTGAAAAAAACCGGAACTAGGGATTAATCCCTATGTCGAAAAAAAATTTACAAACAGAAACGACGGACAAAAAACATCCAGACTCGGAATAATAATATGAATAACAAAAATAATTGTCCAGAAGTTGAATGACTATAAAATTACTCGAAGCTTTATTTATATGGTTAAATACTACCAGTAATAAATAATAGAATCTGATAACGCACTCGTATTTGATTAAATGATCATAACCCAGCCTCTAAACAATGTTTCCAATTTACTTAAGATAATTCCAAATATATATTTAGGCCTTAGCCATAAATACAATTGGTACAGTATTGGAACCATCAATCATAATTCGGAAATTTGATTACAAATCGCCCTTGACCTAACAGTGATAATTTAAGAAAATGGATATTGGACTTCTCTGTACAATATAAAAGCAAAATGTAGTGAAATGAGTAAAGTAAATTAAATCGGGGAAAACCATCTTATATTCACCAACATTATATTCTGTCTTCTGAAGACACCAAAATAACGAACTAAATACCGCAAACAGCTTTTATTTTAATTTAAATATAAATATTTTAATGAGAACCGCATTGCTACTATATCATTAAGAGAAAGTGAGAAGGAATTTGGAAATAATACAAATACTCTCATGAGAAATATGGGATGGAGAAATTAGTTGCGTAGCATTAATTGCCTGTTTAGGGAGTGATACAGTGGGACCAAATTAACCGGTAGTATTACGGTACGCCACAAATTTTCTACATTTCTCTCAAATGAGCTTTTTTCTTACCAGAGCGTCGGTTCGGTTATTTACGTTGCTATTTACTTGAACCTGGATTAGTAACGGAAAACGAAAATTAACTATTTAAACCGTGTGTTTTGATACGACATTTTTATGAAAGAGAATTTATTTTACCAACATGGAATGCCGCCTTGAAAAATATAATATTGATACTATTAACACATATATTTGTATTTCGTTAACCGTCATATATTTGTTTTTTTTTAAATTTTTTCCTTTTTGCGTCACTCAGTTTACAAAATGGAAAAATTTTAATATCGTGGCACCACTGCTGCAGAAACGGCTCGAAGGTTTAAAGATGTGTTTAGCGGTCGTGTCAAAACACAGGGCGTTTTTGGTTAAAACGTAATCATTTTGGAAATTTTGAACTGCAAAACAAGCCCCGCGATGGCTGGAGACCCAAGTTGATAATAAAGAATCGAAAAATGTTGTGGAAACGGATCTATCGCAAACCATGTCCGAGTTAGCTGCAGGCTGCGGTGTTAGTGACAAAATTGTTTTAATCCACTTGAACCTAATTGGAAAGATTAAAAAGATCGAAATGTGGGTAACTCACAAATTGAGTAAAGCAAATCTGCAAACGCGTGTCGACTGCTGCGTTACATCATATGTATAACTGGCACAGTAATGAAGGTTTTTTAAATTGTATCATTACCGGTGATGAATAGTGGATTCTCTACGATATTCGGAAGCTCATCGCTCATCGCAATAGCTGGGGCCCTGGCAAGCCCGCCAAATCTATAATACTAATTATTAACTTCGACATTATTCACATATTTGTATCCATTCGTCATTTCTGACATACATATTAACTCATATGAATAAAATTTAAACTGAAAAACATTACATAAATACAAACATAAATTGTACATATAATATACATACCGTTTAGAAGGTGATATAAGTATGGCGATGATCTTGGCGTTGGGAAGCAAGGCGTGAGCGCGTCTTGGTACGAGGTCTCCGTCGAAGTAAGTGGCTGACTTCTCGAATGTTATCTGAGTGCTGTTGCTTTGACTTGGAGGAAAGAAGTTTAAGTACCTGGTAAGAAGTAATAGTTTAAAATACTTTATATACGAATAACAACTATTTGAATTAGAGAAAATAGTGATGTAGTATTTATTTTGTTCAGTTAAACAGATGAAAGGATTAAGGTTTGATTTAAATCCTTTTAACTTGAGGAACAAAAGTATATGAATATACAAAAATAATATTCCGCGGGTAACAGTTAGGAGTGTAATAAATCTTAAGATTATTGTTATACAACCATTAAAGACTCGTGAAAAAGTTAAGTAAACATAAAACTCGAAATAAATCTGGAACATTTAAAAATATTATAACATTTTCATTTAATGACAGTAATAAAGAGACCTTACAATAAAAGGCTATGTTTCTAACCAAAAAGTACAAAAAATATCTAATTTGTATTCATCAAAAGCATGTCTGTAAAAACATTGAAGGTAACAATAAAACGATTTTATACTTGGATTTTATTAAACGCATCGATTATTTAAGTAGTGATTTAAGACTCCGTGTACATTTGGAAATACGTCCTTGCCAAGTTACTTGGTAACTTCAGCTTCTAAATACCATTACATTTGAATACGTTTACAATTGTCTGGTTATCCCCCTTAGAATGTCATATTGATCTTGTTCTTTGTAAATAAAACAAAACGATTAAGTCGATTCTGGTTTTACTTTTTGTTTTTATTATCACTATCTAGTCATTTAATAATAGTTTATTTGCTTTGAAGAAATATTGCAGTAAGTTAAATTTGTTCCAATTATTAAATTAATAGAAATATGACGCCCAAATTCCATGACCATATTCCTTCTATCGTCCTTTTAAATAAGCGTTAAAACACCAGTTGTGAAACTTGTATCATATCATAATAGTCATTAGTAACATTGAAATAAAGTATTATTTTAAATATCTTCTGAACCACAGAAGGCGACGGTCTCCCTCGTCATGTATTATCACACTATACGCGCTCCTAACTGACAAAGTTCTACAACAGGAAAAATGTATCCCAGACATTGTTTAGAGTTGAGTAAATCAGCATCATACAAATTGGTTTTTTAAGTATTTTCAATAAACCTTAAAGTAGAGAAGAAAGTTCAGAGAATGTCCTACATGCTATTTTCTTATAAAGCTTGATATTCTTTAGTTCTATCAACTTATTGTTAGGAAGGAAAAAAATAAAATTGTCTATTTTGCACTATATTTAAATTAATAATAAATATATTTATAAAAACATTTTAACACAAAACCTATTGCAAAACACTAGAAATAAACCGGAACAGCTCTATGGACTATTCTCAAATGTCAAGCATCAAACAAAAGAGTTATTTGAATTGCACGTTTAACAAATATTCACAATGGAATATAACAAATCAACTCAACAATGTATGCAAACAAGAAAGTCCATGTCGATGGAATTGGGATCGAACATTTCCACAATATTGGCGTCAGTATTTTACAACTGCTATTCTGGTTCGATTAGTCTACACTCCGTAGTATGGATCCAAATAAACAAACTTGCAATAAAACTTAATAGAGTTTCGATGTTTGACTCAGAATTGACGTAGAATTGACATAGCAGATTTTTAGTATACAATTTGTATAATTACTAGATCCTCCATAAATTTCAGATAAAATTCAAATAACAAGAATATTTATTTATTGTAACCAAAGCTATATTGTGAAAGTAAAATAGGAGAATGTCCATATAGTTGCTATGTTTTATAATAATCCACGACAAAGCCCTCGTCTCAAAACACGTGAGTTTGATATATTATTCAAAAACACTTCAGAACTTTCGCGTAAATCGAGTTATTTATCTGTATTATAAGGTGAAATATGGCTGTGCCCTGAATGTTGAGAACGTCCTCAAGAATGACGTAAAAGATTCCAAAATTTTAGGCAAACTTTCTAAAAACCACAAATAATAAGGTATTATAATGTTACAAATGTGCTAAAAATCAAGTAGAAGATAACATTTAAAACAAAAATATCTGATTATTTTATTATCGAAATAAACATGTAGATTAATATATTTGAAAATTTTACTATAAATAAAACTTTAATAAATGGAACTTTGTATGTATAGGAATAAGAAATACTTACCAGTCCAATCCTTTGAGGTAATTATTATTATTGAAGAACTGGAGTTCTTCATACGTGGTCGGACTCGGCATGTTAGGTATTAATGAGGGATGCATCGCCAGAAACGTGTACAGCGCTGTGCTGCCGGTCTTCTGTGGTCCTATTACAAGGACTTTCGGTAAAGTGTCACACCACTTGGATTTAGACCAAATTCTTCTGTGACGAATATCATCGCATGGATTCTGTTAAAGAAAATTTTGCATAAATATACTAATTACAATTATACTTACATTAACTGTATGATATTTTTTTATGTGTTAGATTTATCACAAACATGTGTTTTCCTTGTCTTTCTTACTTACTTCTTAAAGGGAATACAGAAAAAGAAAGGGGTGAGATTCGACATGCAGAGTATTAATAAATACGATCAGAAATAGAACGAGATAGCATCATCGAAAGAGAAAGTCAAAGCTCTTTATTTGTAAGAACTTATTAATAAATCATTTTTATATTTTCAAAGCTCTCACCTGCTAAGAAAAGTAGAAATAACAAATAAATATCAACCAACGGCTTTATTTGACTACAAGTCAACTATACAACCAACAATAGATTTATTTATGTTTTTAATAGTATACACAATATTGCAAATGAAATAAATGCAGAAATATGAAATAGCGAAACTTTTAAAAACTCGTATTTATTTTCCAATTTTTATATCACGTTACGAACGCAAAAACTGTTTCTCTTTAGATATTAATCCCTTGTATTTTCCATATGTATTTATTATCAAGCCGTGTCCACAATAATTATCGGATATATGAGTCAACGAGGGAATCAATTTTAATAATTAAATTAATGAAAAAGCTTTTTTATTAATATAAAATAACAAAACATTCTCTAAAGATTGACTTTGAATAGTATATTCTATTTACGATTCAATATTTATTAGATATAAATGCGATGTTTTGTAAATGCGATATAAGCCCCATAACTACGAAATTCCAAAGAGTCTAGCCGTCCACAGAGCTCCTGGTCCCTGATACCCTTGTCCAAACGGCTCTTCGTCGTACAGATCGCGATCGAATGGTAGAAGCTGCTATTGGGGTTATTCGGACTAGAGATGAGAAAGGTACTCCATGTTTGCCAGGTCCTATGCTTTATAGAGCACAAGTTGGTCAGGTCTGAAACACTATTTTTCTCTATTAATCACTTCCAATTTCATTGAGGACAAATCGGCTTTGCTCTCCTGATGACTACGAAACAGTCGTTCGACACGTCGAAGTCAAGTATTCTGATACTTGGAGAGGCTTTAAGGAAAGTGCTCTCGAAGATAGGTGATACACTTACTGGGCACTACATTCCGAACCAGGTAATAATCAGAGGACCCTAGAAAGACCTCGACATTGACCTGGTAGTTTCCGGGATGAATATGACTGTCCAAGTCTGGTAGGCGAATGTACGTCTTGACCAACTGGGTCAGACTAGTCGCTAACACGTGATTCTGGCCAATCGGTATTGTGCGCCTTGAAGTCCCCTAGGACAAAGACTTCGGAGGAAGAAGTATGTAAAAGCAATCGGCAACTTTCGCTTGGACATGGCCCAAGAGTTGATCCGTTTCTGCATTAAAACTATGGGATCTGTAGAGGGACACGTAGGCCTTGACATATTCTTCAGTATCTACACATTGCAGTGGTATAGGTCTCGGCTTTCAATAATTTTAATAACAACAACAACAACAAACAGCATAGCAGATATCCTCCTTTACTAACAAAGATACCCGGCGTGTGGTATAAAATTATGTTCTCTATTATATCGGGAGTATGATAGATACGTTGTGCCGCTAGGTTGAGATATCGGCGTCTCCGTAAAAACTACTAGGAGATAAAGTACAGAAATCACCGTATGACATCGCCGAATGTTACAAAAGTCCACATTTACAGTAGAGCGGGTGGTCGCTGTGTTAATTCGATGTTTTGCCCTCAGTAAACACAAAACGCGATACTTTTAGTAACTATTATTTTAACTTTTAAAACTTTTAGTCTTTAAATATTAGTAATGTTAGTACAATAATTTTGGTTGCTTATACAGGAAAGTAAACAACATTCCGAAAGAAAATTGGATATTAGATATAATGATAAATCATTCACAAAATTGATGAAAAAAAATTATTTTCCTAATAATTGCTTTAAAAACTCAATTTAATGATAAACTTTATTAATATCTTATGATATTGTGAGAGCATACATATCTATGGACAAGGAAAATTAATTTAATTTATATAAAAACTAGCTAAGTGTTATTTGTAATTACAAAACTCCAGGGAGATATCATAAATATAGTTATAAATAATTGTATATAATTAAACAGTTAGATAGCAACCAACCTGACTAATGAACTGAATCAGCAACACTATGACTACATACTCCCTAATTCTACTTTTATTATATTTGACTCTTCATCCATAAGGTGTAACTGTATTTTTTTTAATACAAATTATATTAAGTTAAAGAATCATCTAAAAGCAAAACAATGTATAAATATGTTATAGTAAATTTGTTAAATTTTTGAATGCGCTACTTATGGATATGAATATTCAAGCTATACTCACGTCCTAACAATGATCAAGCTCTCTGTATTATCATATACACTTAAAATGGACTCGAATGTAAATTATGATCATACGAATATTTAATACAATGTAGATTATTATAATATTCTAACCTATTTTAAACGTAAATTGTAATCAAAAAGCCAATGTTATAAAAATATGTAAAAAAAGACAGAATTCAGTAAATTAAAAACAACAATTTTTCTTGCATTTGTCAAGAAAACTCCTTTTTTGAACGACATTCTTTCGGTCTGAGAGATTCTTATTTAAAATGTTGCTTGTTGTTTGAAGCAAGGACAATTTACCTGAAAGCTTCACATTATACAGTGTCCAGGAAACAACGGATAACCTCTGAAAGGCTAATAGTAGAACTAAAGACACGCCCGAACAAAAATTTTAAAAATCATAACCCTTAGGATACCGTTTGCGATAAAGAGCTGAAGTAGCATTTGCATTACCTCTACACTCCCCATAGATAAAGTGCATATTGACATATTCTTGAGACGTATAAACGTATAGGATGGGGGGCAGACAATTTAAACAGTTGCTCTAAATTATTATAATGTTTATGGAATAAATATCAATTAAAAATAATTATCCCATTTTACACATTAAAAACAATAGTTGAATATTTTTTCATTACAACCACGACATATTTTACCTCGTTTTAGAAACGTCATTAACACTTTCACTGCCAGCTCCGTAGCGTGTACGGAGACGCAAGTTTCACCCCGTGTTTCACCCCAGGGCCGTAGCATGTACGGAGCAATTAAAAGTCAATTTTTTATAGTATTTAATTGGCTCAACATTTTTTTTACTATTTTTCCGTTTATTGAAATGCCTTTATGCAAACGTTTATATGAAAAATTGAAACAGCACACAGGGCTCAATTTTTGAAAATCTGGTGACAGCGAAAGTGTTAAACCAGGAATATTTTAAAGACTTTGGTCACTGTTGCTTTCATTTTTTTTACACCAGAGCTATTCAAAGTTCCAAATCAAAAATATTTCTTCAGAAATTTTACACAAAACAATAGTTTAACACTATTTTTTGAAAAAAAAAGTTAAGAGTTAGCTATGTTATTTGATACTTATTCCCTGATACGGTTAATAATATATATTTAATTATAAAAATAATTATGATTTTAACTGATTTGATCTCGTTACGAGTAGAAATATGAAATCAGACAAAAAAAACTGATATTTTTTTTTAAAGTCCATTTTTCTAGCAGTGTGAGTGTTAATTTTTTTTTTTTTTTTCGGGCTTGTCTTTAGTTCTACTATTAGCCTTTCAGAGGTTATCCATTGTTTCCTGGACACCCTGTATAATAAAGAAAAACCAACTTCTAAATTCATACAAACAAAGGATTACCATAATAATACTTACCCCCCAGAGCGGGTTGAGTTCATCAGGTCTCAGTTGGAAGTATTTCTCGGCCAAGGAAAGAGGTGGCGCGGATGCAAGACGAACGTTGGTCCAACATCGTAGAAACTTTACCACAGACTCGAACGTGTACAGCGCGAGGCGATCGTTTCCGTAATTAGACATGTGTGTCATGAACACGTTAATCTGTTCACCAAAGACAAACAAACAATTTATCATTTATATAGAAATAAATTATTAAAAACAAAATATTTCTTGCAAGTTATGTTTAATGTTATTTGTCACTAAAAACCAAAAAAATACTATCATGAAGAAATTTGATTGATATATTACACTGAGCTAAAAATGCAAAATAGACACATCCTTTAATTATTTATTGCCTTTGAGAGGTTATAATACAATAGTGCTCCTTAGATCGTTCTAGCCTTCGATGAAAGTTATTTATTTTTCTTCGTGTGTAGTGTTTATGGGATTTTGTTTGAAAAGTTATTTTTTTGCGGTGGATTCTGAAAGAAGTTATGGCCAAGATATTCTTTTGCATCTGTTTATGTTAACTCTTCGTTGTTCATAGTCAAAGGAATAAAATTCGGAACTTTTTGCAATAATAAACATATGCATGTTTAAACTACATCTGAAGTAAGCAGATTGGATTATGACTCTTATGACATATTGACTCTCGAAAGTAAAAAAAGACGTGTGCCGTCGGCATACAAAGGTATTTCTCCGGTTAATCCAAAGTTGGTAATATCATTTTTGTAGATCAAGAATAACAAACGGCTCAGAACGGATCCTCGATTGGATTGGAACTGGATTCTAATTAATTATAACTATAAAAATGTTATAAACAAGTCAATAGAAAATCTATATTCCTTTACACTATTTCTATCTAGTCAGTTAACACTCCAAATTTTGCGAATTTTATTCAAACGTTTATCCTTTTGTTAGTATAATCTATACTGATCCGATATCTACCACTTTAACTGATTATTTCATCTTCATTTAATATTCCTTCTAGTAAATTCCCTCATTAAGTTTATTGAAATTAAAACGCCTTATCTTCCAGTGCCATCAGCACAATGCAAAATAGTTATTATACCGAGTATTGCACATTCATCATTACTCAGTGAATAGAAAAAAACCTCCTATGGACATACTGATTAAGTAAAGCTTCATCATTTTATACTTAATAAGTTTATCATGCACAGTCGTCTATCGTTGTATACACATTTTTTCTAAATATTTTTAAGTTTATCATGACTCAGTAAAGCTTTTCTCTTATATTATTTATTTTATTATTTAAAGTCAAAAAATATATTCCATTCCATTTTTCGTTCAGTCATTTATTCAATCGTTTATGACTAACAGTTTTATTGAATAAATATAAACCACTATCATTTTTTCCTAATAAAAAAACAAAAAAAAAACAATACAAAAACCGGTTTTCATGTCAAAATGGATCAAATATATAACTCAATATACTGCAAGGCAGCATCAATGTCTTATAATTGGAGAGTCAAAGGCCAGCAGTAAATTGAACTAGAGGTTATTGATGGCCGTTTAGAATACTCCGACCAATGCTGTCTGGCATTGTCGACAAATGAAGTAACTGATCGAGCTTTAAGTTGCATTTAGTGTAACATTTATATTAAAAATGTTGTTTCAATAAACAATTTAACAATTTAGATAAATAAATAAAAAAAAACATAAAAAGAAAGTTAACCGACGTGGGCAGGATTCGAAGCTGGGACCTCTGGAAAACTATCCTAATACGAGTATATAGTCTATGGAACTAATATTATTATAAAATAGTACCATAATAAGATACGGTTCATTTGAAAAACATTTTCTATTTAAAAGGCTACGCCCATTAAAGGGCCCCTAAATCTAATTGATTTTTGATTACACATTGAAAAATATTTCTATCAAAGATACCTTTCAATATGGCGACAATCTAACATACCATACTGTAATAATGGAAAAGTTTGTAGTAAAATGCAACAAAATTAAAAAGTTATCTTCTGTTTATCAAAACAGGCCCACATTTATATAAAGTTAGATTACACTTGCCTAGACATTATATCACAGTCAATTATATACAAGTTGCGCCCGCATGCAATACAACTCTGCACCAACTACAATGTCGTAACTTCAAACAAGTGCATAGACGATAATCTCAAGTTATTAATGACATTTGACTTCGTCTAAGTATAAACGACCATATAACTTAAATATGCACTAGAAGTTAGGAGTTAATGCGGAACAAATTAATTAATAAGAGATAATTGAAATGCAACGCATAAGCGATGGATTTTTTCTCCGAAGTTTTTTGAAATAATTATTTTTTAAACTATCTCGGATTGGACCGTGTAAAACAGATTTAATAGTTGTTTACGTGTGTAGCAGGCTTAAGGTAGCTTCTCACCGGGTTATTGATGACAGTCTGGAACAGTTCCCCGCCCTGAATGGAGCGGTCGAGTCGCTGGCGGCCTCCTGGATAGCGCTCTAACAGCAGGGTATGTGTGAACAAGCCGCAGGTCTGACGCGGGAGTACCATGACACCTCGGTGACGGAAGCCGCGACGTAACCTGGTAGAATTATAATTTCTAAGATTCAGTTAATAGTTTGAGACCAACATGTACATGATGCAATTTATATATAATATGATACATTATGATATCACGTATCGTCGCAACGGATCACTTTGAAGGTATGTTTAGTTCAAAAACAAGGAATTTTATAATAATTTTATTTCAATATTTAATTTTGGAAATCTTTACGCCGTCGTAAATATGAAAGCATAGAAATGGAGAAGTAACCTGGTTAATTATTTCACGGTTGTTATGGAACTACACTTTATTTGATATCCCATTACTTCTGACTTAGCTATTGTGAAGTAAAAAATAAGTTAAAGGGCATCTATAGAAATTCCTTTGGAACTGTTCTGTAGAATGAGACTTTTCTTAAGTGATACGAGTATAATAAACTTGTTTATGATCGACTATCATACAAAACTGTTAATATTAACATTTCAAGTAAATAAAAAAATAGCGCAATAAATTCTTTACTCAAGGAAAATAATATAATAATATTATATTTTGTTAGTATAAATTAGTTTTTAGAATTAGGAGGTACAATTATTTAACATGTTACACATTTATTTAAATAGCAAAATAAATACCACACTCCGGCACACTCACACTCCATCGGCGTACTCTTAAACAAATTACAAATGCAAAAGACAAAACCCCTTCAACTTATTAACCCATTAAAGGTCAAATGAAAACTACAAATATTATTTTCGATTTTTTTGTTATTTTTACATTAAAGTAAGTAAAAAAGAAAATATAAATTAAAAAAAATATGAAAAATTTTGTTTTTCACGAAAATACAGGGGTGTACTCAATTGAGTACACTGACCGCTTAAGTATGAAAATTATCAAACCACGCTTTTTTAACACAAAGTGTTTTCAGGCATTTCTTACATTGCCAAAGCACTCTAGAACTGCAAACTACACACCGCAGCTATTTATTAATTTTGTTGGGATAATATCCAACTCCATCATGACGTAGGCCTTCGACAATTTATGCAGCTTGCCTTGATTTTCTTTGTTCACCCTGTCGTCGTCCACCAATGTGACGTCGTCCAATGTGACGTCGGAACATGAGCTGATCCATAGGATTATTATTGCACATTACATGTAAGTACCAGGCATTAGAAACAGCCATATCTATCATATATCTAAATATAACACACCACCACCTTTTGTTCCGTGAACACCAATTCTATATAATGAGACAGACTGGTCAAGTTCATCAACATCTCCCATATTTTTATTATAAGTTTAGAACAAACGTCGTATGTCTTCATCTAACGAACAGTACATTGGTTCTCGAGGTAGCTTATGGTAGCCAGAAATTATCAAAATCCCAAAAGAAAATTGTCATGTCAGTGGAATCTAGCTGAAACTCGTATCTATTGTTTTGGTTAGTTTGCTGTTAGATATTATCATATCCATTACGTTTTCAAGTATTCGTACAGGGTTGAGGCCCTTTAGTTGTTCATCAATAGCACTTTTATTATCAGAGACTTCAGTTGAATTCTGAAAAGTCAAAGAATATGAAGGGGTACATTTGCACCAGTTTGGATTCGGATTCAAAGAAGATTGGCGGGTAGCATGAGCATCAAATTGTCTATTTTTTTGACGCAAGTGGTTCATCATCACTGACACTGTGTGTAAATTCCTCGATACCATTATCCTCTCGATGCCTAATTATCTCAATACTACCAGGTACTTCTTGCGGTATGGGATACGCCTCCATATCCTCGTCGGCACTCTCCTTTTCATCAGTCAATCTACATGAATCAGGTGGTATGATAGCCAGAGGTCAGGTTCATTATCTTCAATATCCTGTAACACACCTTCGATAGCTTCCTGAAGCCTATGGTAACTATTTTGAGCTGTAAATCGCTGTTTCTTCATTGCAAAGTATCTGAAAGAAAAACTGTTATTTTAGTTACGTATGTTGTCAGTGTACTCAACTGAGTACAGTTACATTTACAAGATTGTAGTTTTATTTTAGTAATATATAATTAATTTAACAGTTTCTAATATATTTCCTTTACATCTAATCTAGCGAAATAAATCGAAATAAAACACTTAGAAGCACTAATTACTTTAAAAAATCTAAAATAATGTACTTACCTCGATGACGTTTCCGTGAAACAACTTTAACCGACACTTTTAAAATAAAAATGTTGCACTATCCACTTATTATTTATGATTACACTTAAAGGACCTTATAATTAAGTAAAATAATGAAGTACCCCACGCACACTTAAGAGTTCTGGAAGATATGCCTAAAACTATAGCTGTACTCAAATGAGTACGGTGACTTCTAATGGGTTAATATTATACATTAAAATTCTTCGTATAAATTATTTCGTTGAAACATTTGTACAATACAAATTTATAATGTACATTTGTTATATAGCTCTAGAATATTTTCATATCACTTTAAGGAAATATTCGATATATATGGTTTGGTCTTATGTCTGACAATACTGCATATTCAAGTATCTGTAGAGGAATGCGCCTCGTTGTAAAGTGAAGCGTCCCCGCAACGCATCGCTTGTGGTCAATAGTAGTTTGGTAACCACAACACCGACGCCACTAGGAATTCCAATACAACTCTATTGGGCATAGGATTATATATCCAATTGAATGTTCTGACGCGATTTGTAACTGTCCATCAAAAACAATCTAATTTATATCCATTTTAAGGAATTCAAAGAACGACTTTAATTTGATTTCACTTTCAAACGATTGACATAGATATAAATTTCAAACAATCCAAGCGAATAGATACTTTTACAAAAAACAGCCCCGGGCGGGTGGAATTATATTGGCTTAAAAACATCCAACTCATTTTTCATTGAAAACAATAGTAAAAAGAATTTTGAACCAATAACGAGTGGGTATATATTTATGGAAAATTATGTGACCGTTATTAATAATGTACTCTCGGTCCTTTCCAATATTCTAGATTTCCCGAAGCTACTTCGCAATATTATTGGACCTCGGGTTTCACTTAGGTGCTTTGACACTAGAATAGGTTACAAGAATTCAGTAATGAAAACATTTATGCTAACTTTGTAAATATCCTAGTTGCCATTTATACATTTATTGTCTCTTGTAACAATTCAAAATTAGGATTATATATTTAATTATTTGTTTTAGATTTTATGCATAACGCTGATCTTACAAACCAACGCTGTACTAATATAAATAGACTTTCAATGCGTATGTATATATGTATGTACGTATTTAAGTATACTTAACTATGAAACCAGCACATTAACGAAATGTCAATGCAAACTGATGAAATAATAACTTTGAATGTATCTCGCCTCAATATAGGAAATCATTAACAAGTTGTGTGCGGTCGATTGGTGTGTAAATTCAATTTAATATCTCTATAGATGCACTTAACGACTAACTTCGCAATTGAGTTGTTATGAATGGGCTGTGTGATGTAGTTTCAATATGTTTAAGGTATCTTTACTTTCAACTTTGCCGACTACTTACAACACTTAGTAATTGTTTGTTCTTTATTTTTCTTTCTTTATTTGTCTTTTTTTTCGTAAAATGCTAAAGAATCTTGACGTCCAAATGAATAATAACTTACCTGGCTGGTCGTAAGTGAGGATATTCTTCAGTGCTCGTCACCTTAACATCCCACACCTTTCGCCAAGCTTCATATAATGGCTCATGTACTGGATACACCCCAGAGTGATGGGGGGAGACCGAATAACATGAGTTGGTAGGAATCCCGTGTTCTAGAGCGAATTGTTTATTCAACATCATCTCTGCCTCGAGCTGAGACACGTTGTTGTATAGGTGAGGCTGTTGGTGATTCCACATGTGGCAAAACCTATTAAAAAGTTTTTTTGTCAATTAGCTTTTTTTAAGTGTGATACTTATAGCTTATTATTATTTTGCATTGTAACTATAAGAGAAGAATTTTAAAAAACCTTATAAAAATACATATAAATCTCTCAATTCGCAAAACAATTCGAAATTCATATCAAAATGACAAAAAAATACCAATTAAAATGTTCCCTATTCTTCAAAAGCGCGTCATCTCCTAAATTTTCCATCAAGGTCCCATGGTGATAGTACTTGGCACTGAAGCCGAGATTGAAACGAAATCCTGGAACCAGGCGCTGCAGAGCTGTTTGGGATGCCAGCAGCGCTGATACATCTTCAACGTGGAGACGTGTACCTGTGAATTAATTAGATGACATACATCTCGACGTCCACTTAATGGTATATAACGTTATAATTAATGTTATACAAATAATCGATCAGCGCTTGTCAAACAGTTATCCTTAGTGACCCAGAATGAAAATATGGACTACCCCATCATTAGCACAGCAGTCATCAACCATCTAAAATCGAAAAGGCGACTGGAACGCATTGAATAATGTATTTTTAAAAAATCACATTTAAATAATCATGCAAAATAATATTTTAAATGTGAAGAAAAAACCAATAAAGTAATTTTCATTGAACATATATCGAATAACAAAGAAATAATCACCGTAACGATTCATTCCCTTGATATTGGAATCCGATAACGGCATCCAATTATCGAAGAGAATCTTATAATAAGCGATACGAAATATAAAAAATAATATCATATAATACAAAATGTCATTTCGTTTATCCAGTGAATAAAGTGTACTCTATGTAACTGCTTCATTGAGTCACTACAGATTAATACAAATTGAACTGTATAAAATGCGGCCGGCTTTTACATTTTCGAATAAAAATGTACACCAGTAATTGGTATGTATTTATTCTATTAGTCCATGTTTCAATTAACCGTATTGATGTTTATTTTTTTATATTTAAAAAGATAAGTTGCAACGAATGAACGAATGAAATGGATTATTGCAATAGTATGAAGGCATTTTTATATACATTCTGAAATTTATGTGGAAGTATGTCTTTACACAAGCTTAGTATCAATATATGAATATATTAGATATGATTATACTTCTCATACCATTATTTTAAGTAGGTGTTACTAAAGTAGTGTATACTGTGGTAATATTTTAAACCTTCATAACGCGAGAGGAAAAAAGGAATTAGACGTAGCTACCTGATAATATGGGATAAAACTGAACCGGTCACGTTCTTTAAAGGGGATCGGTCCTGAACAAATACCATTTCACACGCTCCAATGTATTATTGAGAATAAAAGTAAAACATTTACTCTTCAAACGATTTATTAAAGAAAAAAACAGACAACACCCATACAGCTGAGTGTTATCGATTAAAATATATAAAATTACTCATATTGCAAAAAGATTACTCATTTTCTAGAAAATAATGCTTTTTAATAATAACCTTTAAAATTACTTTGATGAAAACATTTCATTATCCAATTCCTAAGGCACTATTGGACCAGAGAAACAGTGAGTTTAAAAGTGCCCACCAATTACATTACACTAACTAGCGTCACAATCTTCAACAAACCTTTATTCTCGCTCCCTTCAGAACTCAGTAAAAGTGGGACCTTATAAAGTTATTCATAAGGTACTTTTTGGGATGCGATCTATCGCAGTAGCCAGAGTGGTACATGAGCTAGCAAGGTAGCGTCCATAACATCCCGCTAGATGGCAACACTAGTTCTCTAACAGACTTTTACTTAAATGTTTTCTTTAGGACAGTTGACTTAGATAGCTTTTGATACATTAAATAATGAAATTATATCAACTTTATTATTTTATTTCTTCCTTTCATATAGTTTTTCAAAGGAAACACAACACTTTTTTTACAAATAATCATTTTGGATAATAATAAATTTTAACATCAATAATATTTTTGCCTTAGCGACTTTAACAATTGCTATAGATACAATAACGAATAAGATGAGCAATTATATTTATTAGGAGTCAAATGTCGCCATTACTTTCGATTTGATTGACAAAAAAAAACAAATCTTTGATATAATATAATATCGTACTAAGAGAGTTTTGAGCTTTTGGTTTATTTTGGTTAGTCCAAGATAATATAAATTCCTTACCAAACATTTTTACAATTTTATGGGTTGATCAAAACGTAAAAAATATTACTTGCAATGGCGATCTGCGATCAAGCGGAAGATGATATTTAAAATGTTATATAAATTGTTGTCATCATAATTATGTTTGTATTTGTACGTGTGTGTGTTTGTATACCTGTGTATGTGGCACGTGCGTATGTGCACTTGTGTGCATATGTGCTCGCGGTGTGTGCATGAGTGTGTATGTGTGCGTTTCGGTGCATGCGTGTTTTTGTGTGTATTTGACTGTACCTATGTAAGTATTCCTACGTATATATACATATTCATGGCTACGGGTAGTTAAGTGTTATCTTAATCATATGATCTTATAAGCGAGGTCACTTCAGATAGAACTCCACTAAGATAATAAGTGCACGATCCGACAGATGATATGAGGTTTTGTCGTCATTTTGAACCCATTAAGGTCGTTTGCAGACCTTGTTGATAAATTCTTCTTGATATATTATCAATTTGATTATATATTTAAAAAAATATAAACAATACAATTAGAATTTAAAGCTCTCTTAAATGTAATAGTTTAAAAATTCCTAATTTAACCAGATCTAATGTTATTATTCTATAATCTCTTACGGTTATGGGATTGTCTTGTCGTTATTTATATAATACAATACAAAACGGTCCAGTTTGAAAAGAATTTTATCTATAAACTTCTCTTACGCCACAATCCCGACCGATTGGAAGGAAACTGGAGTAAGCTTCGAGCTACAAAAATAAAACACTGCAATCTATCGCCAATACTTTACCAGATAGATATAAAAAAAACATAAAGGAGACAGACAGTAACAATTCAATATTAAACAGTTAATTATTGAATATCGACTTGTGATCCAATATTCCAATATCGCTTAATGCAAATGGCAAAGCGTTATTAAACAATATATTATATAATTATAAACCCACACATCAATATTTCAATAAACGAACAACGCATTGTTGCAATAATTGAAATTGCATGTTTCCATGACACCGCCGGCGAAATCACTTGTTAAAGATTAAATTAATTTTTAATTTATTTATTAAATGGTCATTTTATTAAATTTTTCAGCGTAATGAATATTGTGGTTTACCAAATTTGTATAAAATAACCACAAATTGATATGATATTGTTATAAAATTAAACATATAACTAATTAATATTGGTAGGTGTTTAATTAGTAATATATTATTACTGGTTTTGGTAAACAACTTTAAAAACAATAATTGAATTCAATGGCTATATTGAATAGAGAGATACGTGGTCGATTCTAGATATTCTTATGATGTATAAATATTTCTTAAATCCTTTTTCATGCAACTAGAGTCGTGCTTACATTTCTAATTCCAATTTAATTTTGTAAATAGATAACTCGGCGCAAGTAAAGTATCTTCCGTACTCAAATCTAACTACATCCTGCATATAAGATTTGTTTTAATGAGAAATATATTGCAATTCCTAGAGGTAAGACTATGAAAAGTATTAATAGAGTAGATTATTAGTTATTAGAAATTTTATAAAAAAGAAAAATACGTTTTCAGAATATAAAAATTGTGCACCACAAAACATGTCTAGCATTACATATATAACGACCATTTCAATTATTACTTATACTAGTAATTTTTACAGTTACTAACCTCGTTCTCCAACGAATATGTCATCGATATCCACAAGTATCCATCTATCGAGACTCAGGCTGAGCTGTCCGTGGCTGAGATAGCTGAGTGCGTCCAGGAACAATATCCTATGCAGCCAGAACTGAAGACCAGAACCGAACAACACCCTCTGCACTCCATCCAGGCGACCGTGGTCTTGTACCACCGTGGCTAGCGGTAGACGTTCCTCTGTTGATAATAATGAAAGACCATTTTAAGAACTTAACAATTATTTATATATTTAGCGAGCGATAATCTCATGTAATAATTTTTTAAAAATACTAATACTCTGCTCCATCAATGCTACATGACTATAGAACAGATTATTGAATATTTTGTATGTTTCAGTCTTACACAAAAAGAACAAACGAACAATATTATGCAAAGCGAATTCTATTTTTATATCTCCATAAAAATAAATATTTATTTTATTGATATTTGCATAACGTTATAAGCGATCATCTCCTCCATATAAATACAAAAAAAAACTATATAAAAACAATACTATAAAAATATTTACATATAAATAAATAAATCTATAACAAGCGCAATGTTATCCTATAAAAAATATGATCTAAAACAATCAATATCAAAAAAAAATACGTAAAAAAACCCGACAAGCTACAATGTTTCTGTTATCTGAGCCCGTTCGCAGTTCACGGAACTGACCCAAAATACAACACGAAATCAGCCCAATACCGAGAACGGTTGAGGTCTGGAATAAATATTATTTCTCAATACAATCAAGTAAATACGTAAAAGGTTAGGTTTTTTTTTATTTCAACGATGTATGAAAGGAACTGGTAAAATTAATGTTGTAACGACAATTGTATCCGATTATCTCTGTTTTCTTTTAAAATGTATGTACTATAATATAAAAAAAACAAATAGTATATAATCGGTTAAACCGTGTATATTAAAACATAAAATATATTACTGAATGAAAAATAAAATACCCGAGAGGACAGTGGAGCTCATCAATTTGCGCATTTTTATTGTCTACGGAGACCGAGTTCCCCTTGAGATAATAATTGTTTTTATTGGAGCGGCCATCAATTTAAATAGATAATACTCTCCGACACCAGAGGAAAGGGCTCATTGCGTTCATCATTTATTCAAACAATGGCATGAATTATACGCAAGGTAATAAACTCGACAACTTAACCAAAAGTGTGAATCATCATATCACTAATAATCACATAAATCTAATTTTGGGCAACAGATGAAGACGATTTTGCGCCTTACGTGCATGTAAATAAAGTTAAATATTAAATGTTAATTAAATAACGTATTAATTTGGAGTCCCGACAGTTACAATGAGGCGTACCAAATTCATTTGACCCGATAACAAAAGTCTTGATCACATATAAGTCACAAGGGTCACATAGATGTCACGAGATAGAGACATTTTATTTATTCTGATATTATACATTTAAAACACATAATACGTTTTATCGAGACGTATTCTATTATGAGTTATGAATAATTTATTACTATTTATATTTGATAGCTGGGTTCGAGATTAAGTGACATTAGACAATTGACCTAGGAACACTTTACGATATCAAATAGGAACAAATTAAATATCTTAATGACGTATTTAATTAAATATCTTAATAACGTATAATATGATTTAATAATTATATGAAATAATAAAAAAATATTTGAATTTCCCTATGAATTATAATTTAATATATAAAAAAATATAATATATATAAGTGTAGTTTGGGGAATATCATTCTAGGAACTGATTACTAGAGACAAGATCGCCTTAACATTTTCATTTTATCTATTGGACTGAAATGTGAACTGAGTATGTAATTTATATATTACAAATATAACCGTAGACCACTGCCTATGTTACATCAAATAAATACAATATTAAAATGTCATCAAAAGGTTTGAAAGTTCATTACCCTAGCATTTCCTAATGGCGCCAAGTTTTGGTATTCATAGTTTGTAACGTTAGGAATCCACGTGATGTCATCGAATTCGATACAACCAATAATGTACGCACGTTACACGTCTCGCGGCTGACATTTTTATTTTAGGGTGTTATAAGATATTTCAAGCATGCTTGACAAAGGAAGTAACAGTTCACGTCGCTCTGAATATATACTTATCGGGTATATACTTATAATATACATATTTATTATTCTGTTTGAAGTTTTTATTATATATTTTCTTCTTGTCATGTTTATATTAACATGTTCATGATGTTATCGGCGACTATATTACTTTGAGTGAGAAAAGTAAGGACTAAGAATGAACGATTTACTGCCTAATAACTAAATTTGGTTGAAAACATTACTGATTGTTAGAGCCGTAGCGTTGAAACAATATTTTCAATTCAAAGAGTATATTAAAAGTTAGGCTATACCTTTAGTATATATCAATATTAACACTTACCAGTCGACCCATATTCGTTCTGTCGTAACGCCCAGGCAACTGGTTCGTATGTTGAGGAGTTTGCTCTGAACACTGTCCAGTGGTCGCCCGGGAGAGGTCCCCACGCTGTCTCACCAGCTCGTGCAAGCCGCAGTACAGGAGATGCAGGATTCAGGGCAGCATCCTAGATAAAGATTTATTATTTCAGAAAAGATTTTAAAACGCTGTAGTAGATTTGTTATGAAAACACATATAAGAATTTTAATAATTAATCTTCAAAACAATTAAATTATGTTTGAACAAATGAAATATGTTTAACATCAAAAGAGATTTTAATACCCTAACAATTTATATTAAAATGAAACAATAAAACATTTATATGAAAACCGCACCGAGCTAATATAAAGGTAACTCAAGTTCAAACGGTATTTTATAATGTTAGCGACAATATGCTACACAATAAATTTTAATTTACCTTAAGCCTCAGATTGGTATGCATGAAGAGTGGAAATCCTTTCAGCTGAGCGCCAACGAGGCTTTCCTCCCCCGGCGTTGCGAAAGCGACAACCCCTACTGAATATTCTCGACAGTATTTGTCGAGAAGTTCACGATTCCATTTATCCATATTCGCGTATTTGGATAATGATTCGAACACAATAACTCCATAACGCCCCTTATCCAAGGTAGTCAGCACGGGCAGACTCTTGCCTGCCACTTCTACCTTGTACCTAAACAAAAAACAGCTATTAATTGACTTTTAAAACGAATATATTAGAAACATAGTAATGGTATATCGCAACCTCCACCAATTTCTATTTCGGGAATAATGGGATTACTGCATAGATTTTCTTGTTCGTAAGTAATCATGGTTAAAGATAAGAGGATACATTATAATTATAAGATAAAATATTACGGAATCGTTGGATAGAATATAAAATAAAAATGCTTAAAATTAAGCATCTTTGGAAACAAAAAAGATCATTTTATCTAAAATTCTGTGCTCATTAGTGGAATAAAGAGCTAGCGAGAACTTAAAATATATTTCTTAAAGTTTTTAAATTTCACAAAAATATTATGTGAAATTATTAATGTTTTATCTCATCCTTCCCTATACCTATACCTATATTATTTTATCCTATCCATCAAAAATTGGAGACAACGAAAGATATACGATATTTTGTAACACGATATAGATGAAAGTTAACATCACATCAGAAACATACTCCTCTCGTCGGATGGTATGTTTGTCCGGATATTACGCCCTCGAGACTAAACGAATCAATCAATTTGGACAAATGAGGAACCGTCCAATTATTATTGATCATCCGGGGACGATAGACCAGCTTAATATCACAAAACATCGCGTGCATACCTAATAAATTATTAGAAATAAAATACAAATGATACGCTTATTCGATTTACTTTTTCAATTTAAGCACAAAATCCAATACAGATTCCTTTATTCAATATCCTTGACCTAACCGAAGTTTCAATCACTACAAGTGGAATAAATCTCTGTAAGAAACAGATGCTTCTTCCCGAATGTTATTTGAATATTTTTTGTTTCTCGCAAGGATCTGACTTTCAATTGCCTTCTTAAAGAAATAATAAGAAGCTTTGGCTTTTATAAAGTAATTATGTACATTTAAAAATATTTATTCTTTTCTTTTTAAACGATTTATCTTGAAGGAGCATTTTATTAAAATGAATACAAACAATTATATATTATATAACAATTACAAGAATGTAATACATAATTAAGTAATTAGCAATGGTTTTATAATACAAATATAATTCATTGTCATAAAAGAACATTAATAAATATGGCGACGGTACGAAAACAAAACAGCGTCAAACTTTATCAGCTTATGTTACCAAATAAACCTTACCATTTCGTATAAGGTAATAACTATCAAAGGAAACTATACAGTGCTACAAATTTATTGAACGATTTTAATTGGATACAGTCAATTTATAGAAGTGATAAAAGCGGTAGGAAGGTCCATTTTAAAGTAATGAAAGCATAAATATACCACCAACAGGTATAAATGAAGCCAAATATAGAAAAGCAGCCGTTCATTTTGTTCATGTTCAGTTTCAATTTGGCAATTCGAGTGCAGACTAAGGGTACGGGGAACGGCAACTTGCAAATACCACTTACCTTGCCTTGCCCGTTCGCCTTTCCTGTATATACGTTATTTTCACAGCACTCGAAACAACTTTGCATACCTACTCGTGTATTGCCAACGTTAGCGGACCATCGATATTTTCTATTCAGAAAATTCCAAGCGAAACTTTTGTGTACATTTCTAAATGTATACAGTTTAGCGACGTGAGCAACGCCGTCTATAGCGTAGTAGGTATAGAGCGTGAGCTAACTTGTTTTTGATTACCTTAATTAGTGTCCTGCCATTACACGAGACAACGCTTTGTTTAAATTGGAGCGTGCGAAATGGTCCAATTTAACCGTGAACTGAAAGCTACGAGGGCTAATTCGTGATAAGGGAGCGAGTGAGTTGAATCACGAGGGTGGGGAACGTCATGATTAAGGGTTGGAGATGTTTGAGATAATAAAAGTTACCGTTACAATGTCTCCTCTCCTGCCTTTACACGCTATATTCTTTTCTAGAACAAGATTAAAGAAAATTACGAATAATATTCCTTATATATTTTTCTTCTCAACTTTGATTCTATTTATCATTAAAAAAAAATGGAATAAAACTCAATTTTTATACAGTTAATCGAATACTATCTAACTTATAACTTGATGACTTAACTGTATATAAGAATGGAATTAAAAATTATAACCTAAAATAAAAAAAAAAACGCAAAGACAATTGTGTCACTATTATTTTCTGAACAAAGATTCTTGTAAGGAGGGTACTTTAAAAATAAATGCTTGAAGTCGCAAATATAAAGTAAATTGAAAGATTTTATAAAACAAATGCAAGTAATAAAAGTGTTCACAATGAAGCGGACAAGGAGTGTTATAAACAAGGAGAGCGGACCGATAAGAAGAGCTCGGTGGAGGCTGGCTCTAATGGCGGTAGGAAAGTGCTATGAGTTAGTAAACTAACGACCGCAACTGCCTGCATCTATATATATATATTTATATATATGTATATTGCACAACAACTAATGTTACTGATTATACAGTTAAACAACTTTTGGGTTTATTGCCTTTATTATAACCGGTGAGATATATATCAGGGAAATTATTAAACCAGAATGGAAATGATTAATTTATAAATCCATTAGGCAATAACCTACCTATTGTGATTTGAAGGATCCGGAAATCCAAATGAAACAGAAGCGACAAATTAAATAGAATAGCCATCCAAGGGTACTCCAGGTTTGAAACGATCGTAAAATCAGAAAACGGCTATTATGTAAATGTGAACCATAAAATTTTCCATTTGCAGATCACTCTTGAACAAATCAAGCGCTATTTCTACATTTTATCGGATAAGTTTATAAGAATTTAGGATATCATAAATCTTCTATAAGAATTAATTTCTTCAACAGCACAATTATAATAGAATTACACCTGCTCTTTTCTGTACATGACCCTTTCCTCGAAAATATCATATAAGAATTTTCAGAAAGGAATCATTTTTACATTTAAAGATCATTTAATCTATGAGTGTTTAAAGATATTTTTATTATTTACAAATAACAATGATCAGCAACATAATAAAGGTGACTGCACATGATAGGTTAAACAGAACGGGTAGCGACATGTTAGCTTAATTTGTTGAGCGCTTTCAACAAGGTCCCATATGGATGAATAATTCAATAATATTTTATTTTAATTTTAAATTAACTTATTTGGGCTAAACACGTTTGTGAGGAATTAAAAAAAAACATTTTAAAACATGTCATACTGTATATAAAAAGGTGACTAATCTAACAATATGCTTTGTATGATAACTTAATAAAAAAATAATAAGGTGCGAAAGATACAACCCGTCAGTCATCACTTTTATTCTTAAAATAAAAACAAGAATACAAAAAAAATATATAAAATTGAATGAACCTAAACAAGGTTATTAGGGTTGTCGAGGAACACTGATTGGCCCTTTTTTATAGAAATAAACGCCAGCGACTAATTTAAGTTCCGACCCTACGAGTCAGCAGCTTACATAAAATATACTAAAATGTTAGTAAAATAAAGTATGACTACCATTGTCTTTACGTTTTCAGATATTTTACACTGTCATAATAAAGACTACGAACCCACAACACACATATGTTGTGCCCCCGTTACTATGAATTTGTTAAGTATAATTATATACTTAATTTTAAATAAATTGAATAATATTATAGGATTTTAAAAGTTGTTTTGCTAAATCTGAAGCAAATTCCAGCAAAAATGACTGGCAATAAAATAATATTAACGTAAACTTCATATGATTTTTATGATTAAGAAAATATTCCACCCAAAAAACGTTGCTAAAAACGTTGTTAAAAAAAGGAAAAATTTAAATGAAACTAAGATTCAGTATCAGCGCTAGTAACTATACCAATTCAAAGACGAAACGGGGAGAGTGAGGGGAGGTGTTACACCATTCTATAGAACTATGTACTAACAGCTATAACGTCTCCAGAGTAGAAACGAGAACTTGGTACTGGCGTTGTATAATTTGACTTCGCATTGAACAACCTCTGCAGTAATAATTAGGTCGCATCACGTGTGCGGAATGAGCATGCTGATGACAATTAATAATGGGAACATTTCACCTGCTATTTACGTTACTCGTGTATTTATATATACGTTCATTAACCTCTTAAAGAGAGGATGACATTATAGTAGGAGAGGAGTAATAAAGTCACAATTCTTATAAATTTACAAATACCATGTATGTCAAGTGGAAATCCCTTAAAGGGGTTTAATCATCGAGGCAATTGAGTGAACGCCCGCTTAGGGGACAGTCCGCCCCTCCACGTTAATTCGCAAAATTACATCCAGTAACTGTGTTTGCTTCCCGTTTTATTAATCTTTTAGAGGCCAGACGCAAATATGACTTGGAAATTGTCAATTTAGTAAACCACTATTTCAATTTACTTGCTGTATGAAAGAATAAAATTCAATATAGTCTCGGGTTTCTTATAAATTTTATTATTTATATAAATATTTATCTTCTTATTGTATAACTTTATCTAATGTCTGTTAGGAATATTTAAAGTAATACAAATCAATTAATATTTTTATAGTTTCGAACATCGCACTACTTTATTTGAACCATGCATGTTACATGATAACATTTAAGATTATTAGTTTTATGTTGACATAGAAAATATAAAACGATATAGAATAAAAAATATTGCTGCTGGATAAGAGAGGTCAATATACATTTATGTAATGGACAGTTTCGATACTAAAGAAAAACAGCACTTTAGCGAACAAGTTCCAGGAAAGAAAAGTTGAGACGAAGGGAAAAAAAAGGCTATAAGAAAAATAATTCCCAACCCGTCAAACATTTCATAAACAAGCTCTTCGTTAGTATTAAGATCCAAGTGGAACTGATTTATTTATCGCTTAGACGAGAGCGCACAGACAGCCAAAGGCCGAATATATATATATATAGTTTTTCAAATAGTGCCCTGAAACTAGTCGGCAAACATTGTGCACTAATAGCCATCGCACACTAAAAGTCATCAACAAAGAGTCTAGAGTAAATATTGCAACTGGATTTTTAGACATACTTTTCTAAATTGCTTTTACAACAATACACAGACATAATAAATATTATATTTTCTCTTACTCTTCGCTACGAAATAGAAAACTAATGTATTTTTTCTATAATGCGGTTGAACTTTAATAGTTTTCTAGAGCTTTGAAGTCTGTTGCTCTATTGTTTGAAGTTTGGAAATAACATTGTTTTGAAACTGAAATGTTATCATTATTTTTCATTGTTATACTAAATTGTATGACCTAATTTTACAGCTACGTTACAATGACTAATCATAATAATGTCAAAAGCCTTTTATTCGATGCTCTAGTTCGAAAACATCGATATTCTAAGTATTCCGAGTCAAAGGTAAAGTATTTTATTCAGTTCCATCCCATTATTCATGATGTTGCCTGCTTGAAAAGAGTACAAGCACAGCAAAGTAACTGAATAGTGAATAATATGAATAATAAAGAACTTGTCGAGGGCGCGTCTGGTTCAGTACAATCAGACCAATGTGATATTGCAATATAATCAGTCTTGCAAAATCGAACGCGGCATTTAGGAGGGAGTTATTTTTAGCACATGTTAAATAAGTATTATGAATTTATATTCTTATAATTTTTTAATATAATTGTTAAGTGTCAGATAGTTTTATTGTGTTTTCAATTGATTGATTGATTTTTTTATTTATTTTTTGTTTAATGCATTATTATGATAGTATTTGTTTACTTATCGTACCCAGCATATTCTGATGATGATTCACGATTTTATTTAATTATTGCATGTATCATGTTCAGAAAGGCGTTCTTATTAAAATTAAACCACGTTGAAATGTGAATATTTCTTATTATATATTTCATTTTATATAATATATATAGGAATGTCAATGGAACAAAGCTAACGCCAGTTTCTAAGCTAATATCCCGTTGCTCATTGTATATTCTCTGGCACAGCGAATGCAATGCAGAAAGCAATTCATATAACACTTAAATGTAACTAGTCACTCTACAAGATAGGAAATTATCAATTATACATATATAATAATATATTTTAACTACACATATGTATGTAAGTTACATTGTAAAATGAAACAGTATTGCTGTATAATTTACGGTTATATGTCTGTTCATTTCAGTTTTAATATAATGGGGTTAAAACAAATGTACCTTTATTAAAAACAAAATAAATTTATATTAAATTATGGTATATATTTTTTACCTTAACAATTTATTTAAAATTAATATTGTGGAATCACACGAAACGGTGCCGTCTTTTGTTCAAAATTTTGCGTATAATAAAGATATAGGATATATCCAAGGATAGTGCAGCTCTACTTACCGTATCCTGTTAGCGACAAGCAGCTCAGCTATGTCACGTCCGAGTCTTGAATACAGTGACTCGGCTATAACGAGCACCTTGGCGTCGATACGAAGCCGCGCGTCGGAGCGGTGATCTCGAGCGGTCTGCTGCTGCGACGCGAGCAGGGAACATTGGGACAACGGTCGCGGCACCCGGTCCCGCCATACTAGACTGAAAACAAAAATATTTATTTACAATAATATATAGCAAAACTTTCAAGTGATTTACCGATAAAAGCGATTGGTTATTTAATTAAAATGATACAAGGTAATCTCTAATATCCTAAGTTGTTTTACAAATACTTTCAGTATTGTATAATATATAATATTCAATACTAATAAATCAATGAAGCTTTAAGGATTTAAGATGTTTTCTCTACCCTCGATAAAAATAAATATAATTTTAGAAAAATATAAGCTTCCATTTGGGCTTTTTGTAGGTTAACGTAATATTTATTATAGTAGTTCGGTGAAATAATTTACCACTGGCTCGCTTATTAAGGTAAAATTCGGCGAGCTGTGTAAATTCTTGTTTTATATCGAATTTACGGGTGCAAGTAAAATTTATATATTATATTTTTTCCATACAAACATTACTGAAACAGTAATGGGATTACGTAATCGAAAATAACTGAAGAGAATTTCTAATTTGTATTAAATTAGTTGTTATATATGAATATAAAATATAAATATAGTATAAAAGTTTATCGTAAATTAATTAAATATAAAGCCTCGCAATTTTGATGAAAATCAATCAAGAGCTGCCAAAGTTGCAGCTGCGTTTTAAGTTAGAGCCACATCAAAGCCCCATTAAGGTTTATCTCAAAAGCGTGAGAATAAATAAAAGGCGAAATTTGTGGGAAATATTTTATACGTAGGCACGGATACGAGGTAGCCGAGTTGCCTTCTGGTTTTAATGAAAACCACGCCCTTTCCGACTGAACAAAACTTTCACGAGAGCTGAAAAGAATTACCAAGGCGAGTATTTCTATCTGATATCTAAAGTTATTTAGTCAATAAAATACGAATTTCAGTCTACTTATATATAACCTAGATACATTATATGATACTTAATATATTTAGTTGTTCTAATTATAATTGAAATTCCTTATAAAATAAGGAATACTTAAAAATTATCAGATTTATAGGCGTTAGCGGAGCAGCTTACATTAATTAGCCAGAACTCAAGTTTTGCTATAAATTTACGGAAGTCGAGAAACTTACCGCCCTCGCCGCTCATCGTGGGGTGTAAATTTAAGCCGATAAAATAAAATATTATCGTCCTGGCTGCACGACATTCGCCCTAATTACATAAAATCACGTTATAAATTACTCTGAAATATTCGCCTTCTCTTCTAATTTAGATGTGAAAAGCCGCCAAACAAAGGACGACAAGGACCCTCCGTAAAAAAGTTAAACGCTTTTAATTCTTTTCACACAAATTTTCCGCCTTTAAAGACTAATTTTATCCGTTAAAAAATTATGTTAACAAATAAAATATGTTATGATATTATACGATCCGATAATATTGACAGTACAAATGAAACCTTTAAGGACGACCGAATCCATTATATAAAAGTACAATAGCTGACCCATGTTTCCAAACGCAAATACTATATTTAAATATATATAATGGGATGAAAGGCTTTACTGACCGTCACGCAATTTAACAATGGGACGAATGAAAGTCCACAACTGTCAAAGAAACTTTATAACAAAACTAGGATACTTTGAATGTTAGTGGATAACGGTTTGATTATATCATCGAAATAAACAATATTTATATAATTTTTCTGATAAGATTGTTATAAGTTTATGAATAAAAATGTTAACTAATTAAAACATATATACTATAGAGTAATACAAATATGCAAGTTCCTCTGCGCTTAGTTAATTTGGATGACATCGAGTATCTAGTTACTTGCTTATACAAGGTTTCGAAACTTCCAAGATTTTGCGGTGATATGACGATATAACTTAAACCATCAACCTGGCTTTAGGGTCCTTAATTTCAGGATAACTGGGGCAAACAATAGTAATTAGTTTTATAAGTTTCGATAATAGTGTCATCAATCATAAAATAACATTTTCTGGATAATATTTTAAAGTAATTAACGTAATTGCGGTAATATTACTGGCGGGTCTAAAACGCGATGAAATAAGCAGGATAAGTTATGACTGCCGTGCTCGTTGAAGCGGATGCTGAGTAGCTACATTACGTAGAATGCATTAAATGCTATAAGTGCGGTTCTAACTAATGTTACAATGAAAACAATAGTCACTAATCGCGACACAGAGTAAGGTGACCGGGCATGATAATTACGTTTTAAATTTTCCCATCACAACGTGTTTATTCCCGATAGTTAGCAAGTAAATTGGATTTTGTGCAATTAATTGTGTTCGAAAATGTGTAACGACGTTCAAGTTTAAAGTTTTAATAACGATTTCATGATTTAAATTAAAAACTACACATGTTACTATAAAGTAATTTTACAACACGCAGTAACTCATGAATTTGTATTTTAAAACTGTAATTAACTAACTTATTGTATAGATGACAAAAATGTATTTTGATATAAAAGTAGAACAACATTCTGTTCTATTTATTTATTTACGACCAAATTTGAATTTAGCTATACTATTTTTTGACTTTATGAAGAATTATATTATATCCATTAACTTGGTATATTTTTAATCAAACTCCTGAAGCTATATTGATAAGGTAGTATAAGTAACTTTGGAAACAAGCTCATGTTAATTTTAAACAAGCCATGTACAAGGGTTAAGGTAAAATAATTTCTCAGTTGTGTAAGAATGAACCGAGCAGGTACAAGTTCTTGTAACGGTACGAGGGTATATCAACTTACCTAGTAATCGGTGCGGTTACATAGTACGTATAGAAAAATATCGTGAGGACGGATAGCAGCATAATGCCGGCTACGCACTTCCTCACATTGATGTGGCTGGCCAGCCATAGGCAACAACGGGACGTCGCCGTCTTGTGCGCGTGCGCATAGTCCCCGCACTCCAGCAACTGGGCCCGAGACCCGCGCCCCTCGCCCGCCATAACTAACATTTACACACCACTATATTTACACAACACAATAACACTTAGGCCTCTAAAAGTTCACTGTACAATCTCTATCTTGGAACTCTAATGGCTGCGTTTGTCCTTGGTGGTGATTTTTGTCGCCACTTTCCGTGCTTCCACATCTCATAGTGGCGAGGCGGGGTGAGTACGCGTGGGTGCGCTGGGTGGCTGTATGCTTTGGCACCGCTGACGGCCATCTCGTGCCGACAAACGTGTCCGTTGTCCGTTTAAAATGGCCGCCGACGCATATTGGCGGGTTATGCTCATCACGGCAACGGCTTGCGTTCCCGGTGTTAGAGTTCACGACATCAGCGTTTTTAATAGTCGGCAACCTTTAGCGGTCTCATTAGTTTCAGCTGTAACAAAAGAAAATATGATATGAATAAACTTAGATAAAACTAGATATAGTTAAACTTTTAACAACTTGTGTAAAGTTTTATTTATCTAAGGGGCATCGTTCATAAAACACAAGTAGTAAGTAAATGGACTTAAAAAATCTTTATTTTTACTTGCTCTAGCCCTTAAAACAAAACTTATTTAGATCGATTAAATTTACTTGACAAAATAAAGCTTCAGTTAATTTAAATCTTACCTATTTCTTTTTGTTCAAGTAAAGCAAGTGTTATTGAAGTGAAACTTCTTTAGGCGCATGAGGGTAAAATTTTTACAGATGAAACGTCACGCCGGTATGCAACGGAAGTGTCGGAAAAGAGAGAGAGAGTGATCGAGACCGATTGAGAGAGAGTAAGACAGGGCGAACGTAGCATGAGCAACTAGCCGTGGAGTGAAAGTAGGGAGCAAGCGAGTGAGAAAGATTGAGAGAAAAAGTGAGACAGAGCGAACGTCGTATTACTATTGGTTGTGTTTTCGTTTACTAGTTAATTTTATTTTAATGACAATTAAATTCCTAACCTATCTTCCTTTTTCCCTTCCTCTTAATGTTGGAAATTTAAAGTTTTAGATTTGTATAAATATAAACAAGATTTATAAATTAGTTCGCCAAAGAAGTTTCACTTCTGACATGTGTACTTTGTACGCACGCATATATTTTTTTTTTTTATTATAAAAACATGTATATAAATTACAACATGTATGTTGCTATAGTACAAATACAGTTATTTATGTAATATATATAAAGAGTTTCATAGCTAATAAACTACTCAAACAACGTAGCAGTTTCGAATAGTAATTTATAGTGCGACATTCAGGATTTTGATTTTAACAGAATTCAAATACAATTTAAATTTTCCGACGAGCATTTCACAAAAGGATAGAAAAAGTATGTTTGCGATTTGTGTATTAATAAAGGATATAAATAAACAAAATAATCAAAGTAAAGCAAGTAATTTTTCAAAAACGATACAATAAAACAATCACAACTTGGGGACAGAACAGACAATACAATTTGAATTTGCAAATTAAATTTTCCCGGCCATCAATACCAAAAAAGATCCGTATAGGAAGTTCGGTCACAATATGCGCATATTATAATTGGTATCCCCAGAGATCCTCGTACTCGTCGAAACGTGAATATTCGGTCGGTTGGAGATTTCTATAAATCCAACCTTCGCATTATTTGAATGAAGGTTCCTTATATTGAAACACTTGGTTGCAATACTGAAACATATTCATTCAGTCGTGAAATTGAACGGACCAACCTCAAAATTCTGCATAAAATTTTATAAGGTTAAAGTAATTAATTCTGAATGAGATTGCATGAAAGTGCATATTTATTGATATTATTTCATACACGTGATCTTTATAATTATAAGGTTTTCAATTAAAAATTATAAAGGTAATTTTATATATAAATATTAAGTCATCTTAATTTTTAAACCTAATATTTATAGAAAACATCTTCCTTATATTATATAAAAACGGAAAGATAATTTTTAGTAAAACATTTCTCGTATTTCTATCTCTAAAACGTTTAATACTTAACAAGCGTAATTAATTCGAAACTCTAGCAGTTACTTTTCCTGTTTAACGCGACATGTCGGAATATATGCACATTGCTCAATTTGGTATCTAAAAGGAAGGTTTGAGAGCTCGTTCAATAGCGGTGGAAGCGGAACGCGCTTAGAATCCGTGATCGTACGACCCTTTGAATATTAACTAACTGATGACCCGCTTGTAACCAGGCCATGTCTACTAAAGGTTAATTTTAACCACTCAATGCACCACATTTAAATATTTATAAATTACATGTACAATTTTAATGTTACATAATATATAACATAAAATAAATTGAAGTCATTCTTAAATGATCAAACAGTTCAAAATGACAAATGTCTGTCTCTAGGAGTTAATTCTAAGAGTGATTATACGCCATTCATTTGGTACGAGAGGAGCAATTAAAGTTCTTAATTAAACTGAAAAAAGGCGAGCCTTCTGTTGGTGTCGGTTATAGAGCGGGCGTGGCGATAAGAGTCTTGAAAAAGAAACGGCGGGGAAGCCAAGAGACTATGCCACAATGGATATGTCGCCTCAGCCAAAGGAAAGTACTTGGTAAAAAAACCTCCAAGATTAAAAACGCGTCGTTCATTTTATCTTCACAAGATTTTTTCACAGAAATAAAAAAACAGTTGCGTCTGAAATAAACAAGAGTCATTATAAACTGCTATAATGGTCTGCCTCATTTTAGATATTTTAATAATAAATATAATACTTTATATAAATTGTGTATTACATAAGGCTATGTATAACAGAATGGTATTGGGTTATTTCATATCCAGAGACAATACCCTCGCGTCGTCCCAACTTATTATAACTTTGTCCGTTCGCCACACCTCGTCTTCGTCGAAAGGTTCAGAAATTCGTATAATAAGGTAACTGTTAACACGAAACTCCCATAACGCGGGGATTGTGATGTCTGATATATAACACTATTATGAATCTCAGTGTGTACTTTCTGTAAATTCCATTATATTTTTATTAGAATAAGATTTTTTTTATGTACTCACCAATCACAATTGTTTTGTATTTTATTGAGAAATGAATCTTCTTTATAAAATTCACAATCGTCAACATTATAGCCAGTAGTATATAGAGATATACATATAGATATCATCACAGAAATTTGAAACAAATATGTACCAACAGAACTTGCCATATCTTCTATAACTTGAAAATGTAATAATTCGATACTCAACATATAATGAATACATATGATTATATACTTCTTACATTTTCACGAGTAGGAAAAAATTAGTTTAACGGATTATATATCGTATAATCTGTTTATAATTCGAAACTTTAATTTAAACCTGTTTCGAATGCGAAGTAGGAATTGTGTTCACGGTAGAGGAGAGGTGTCCGTCATTGTCATCCAATTAATCATCTCCATCGGTGTCTTAGTATCCGGACATCAGGACATCAGCTACCTATATCTAGTCTTCCTGAGATACCTACCTAATCTCATCTCAATTTAAAATTAAAGGATATCCGTTAAAGTCTGTTAAAATTATTATAATAATATATATTTTTTATAATCAGCGGAGTGATTGTAGGTAGTGGCCCTATTACCTTAACTTTGTTTTATTGAACAACCCTAAAATCAAATACCATCCTTCCCATTTATAGTACAATATAACGAACACAAGAACATATGATATACATTTTTTACGTAAATAACATCTCACATGAGACACCTACACTATAATAGTTTTCCGAAACTTGACATTCCATTAGGAAACTGATAATAATATACCGTACCTAATATTCACAAAGTTTCTTTATTCGAATATATGTTCTTGGAAAGTGAAAGTATACTTATCGTTCTATATAAATATAATTCTAGTATATAAATAATTAATGCGATCACTGAACGACCATTGTTGGAGTTTTTGGTATAATCTAAATCTTGGAATTTAGCTATGATATAACTAATATTATTTGATTAGAATCTTACGCGTATTGAAAGCTTAATATCTATATATAAATGGCTTAATATCTATATAATAATTCTATATATAAATGGCTTCTACATATTAATAAATAATCTTGCAATAGGCAATGTAATTAAAAGAAAAAATTACAATTGTGGTAATAAAAGAGGTATATTTTAAGATAATGTATCAGATTTTAAGTGAAATAATGAATGTTATAATGTTTTGCAGACGTAATTATATTTGCTGAACATGAAGAAAATACAGAACGGCAGAGCTCGGCGCGGGGCATTCATAATTTATTTACCGAATTATTACCTGGTTGTTTTTTTAATACAACGCGGAAACCTATAAGCAAGTACAAATTGAGATTAAATTAACATAACTTCGAACTTAAAATGGTAGGTAACCACGAACGTGAGATTTTATAAAAAACAATTAACAATATTTCTATATTATTATATGAAACTCAATAATGATAAAACTGTTTATCATATTATATACGTAAAAAATATATAATTATAATATTTTTCTATATAATAAATACATTATTAATTATCATGACGTCATTTAAATACCAATTGAATTTATTTGAAGGCGAATTAAGGAAAGAGGCATTTGCAATATTGCATCAATCATATAACGGGATCGCAGTTAGGAATTCCAAATTAAACTTCAATGTAGGAACCAATAGGATATCCGAGGTTTAATACAAGTGGCATCAAACAGGTATCTCCAATTACTCGAACATTGCTACTGTGAGGTCGTTGATAAATGGGTGGAGTTAAATATGGTTAGTGGTTAACATGTATGTGTGTGTATATATATATATATATATGATCACAATGATTCAAATGTTTTCGTAACTTCAATACTTATATATATTTTTCTGTTTAAAAAAGTAATAGTCCGTTATTATTCAAACACATTGTCTACTCCAGCAGCCCGGTCGTCTTTGTTGAGGAATTCTTTTTGGTAGCATTGCCTCACTGAGGGAATTTCTATTTCAAAGTTGGAATTTAGCTTTATTTATAAAAGCAAAACGCTCGGTTACCTTAAATTATGTTAGCAGCGTTGAGTTTACACGATAACAGTAAATTTATGCAAGACATTATCCAAGGACGGGGTCGTTGCATAACGCCCTCAGTGTCCGAACACAGCTCGCCGTCTCCTTTATGAAACCCTCATATGATATATGATCTTACACTGTCAAGTTATTGCTTCCTAGAACGACGTCACATTTGCATTACTTATAGTATCAGTTACAACATACATCCATCACGTATGAAAGCTGATACGATATGAATTAAACGAACAAAAAGCTTGACATAGATATGAATGAATTTAATTCTATGTAACCATAGAAAATAACGTACAAACAGGATGTTGCGTAATCTTAACTGTAGGATTATATGATTATGTAGGTTGTAGAAATTAGAGGTCAGTGCTTAATTGCATAACTGAGTGCGCGATATTGCTATTGACTACGTCTCCCTTTAAAGAAAGTAACGACAACTGATTGAACAAGTCACTTCTTAAAATGCTTCTAGCAGCATTAGTAAATAAGTTAAGTAATTTTTAAAATTTGATTATTTGCTTAAATAAATTTTCGATCTCATCACATAGTTATATTATTCCTGTATATTTATATATTTTGGTTCGTCCCAAGTCTTAGGCGACTCGGTAAGCCTAATCCTCTCGACCGTTGGACTCGACCAGGCTTGCAAATCGTCCGCATATTTTGGGCAAAGATTAATTGTTCTCGAATATCATCTATCACGGTGAGCTCTCGTGACGTTTTCTGTTGTGCGTGCGACGTTTTATTTGAAACACAAAACGTTAGGGAGATGCAAAATATAATTTTTGAGAGCTATAACAATGAGCATGAAATTAAATTCGTATAATAATTTTTAAAATCTATTCACGACAATGAAATTTCCTCAGTCGTAAATTTATAACAATGTGTGAGTAGAAATTGTTTCTTTTGGAAAAAGTAGCATATTTAAGCTTTATATACGTATTTATTTTCTTTCTGCCTATTTTAAAAACAATAATGTTATATTTGTAGTAAAATTAATTATAGGTATAATGGATCGAAATTGAAAAAGGGCTTATATTAAGATAAACTATTTAAGCATTTATCTGGAAAGCGGATTGGCAAAACCGAGCGGTTATTAGCGAAAAAGTTTCGTTTTTTACTTTTCAAATGATCTCAATTCAGATTTATTTTCGACTAATTACATGTTTTTTAAAAGTACCTTTTACATAATAATAAATGATCTTAAAATAGGCGGCCATCATTAAATGAAATTCAAAGAAATGTTTTATGATCTTTGGTTATTACTTCTGTGACTGAAAGATTGAGTATTTAATCTTAAGGACTTGATCTTGGATGATGATACTGATCTTATTAAATATAATATTACATTACAATTATTCATATAAAGAGACAAAATGCTAAAATGCTGTTAATATATTAAGAGAAAATAAATAATTAAAGATTTTTTTCTTACTTAATTCACTGTCTTAAGTATTTCAAATTCTAATTTCCTTAGACGAAATTAGGGCGATTACAGACTCCCCAAAAGATAAATCCTTAGTTAAAAACATCCCTCGGCAAGTTTATTGCGCAGCGGACAGGAACAAATGGAGTCAATCTTTTTTTTGTACGAAATGGAAAAACCGAAACTGCTACATTTTCAACGTGTAAAGTTCGATATCAATCAAGTCGACCTTTTTCAATAAACCCACCGCGGAGTTTACCGAAGCAATTTTTCGAGTAATTTGACTCTTAAATATTTTGATTATTGGATTTCTTTTGTAACTATGCCCTAATACCATCTCATAAATTGTTACATAGTTTATAACGTATTCAGTTAGGTAGTAAGAGCTCATGCATAATAACTCCAAAAGATCAGATTCGGGTGGTCTTCCAAACTTTTTAATTGTTCCCGAGAACAGAAGCGACCACAATAAATAGAGTAAATTAAACAGCCCACATCTAATGGTATTTTTACAACATACCAGTGCGTAGCCTTTCTAAAAAGACACATTATACGAGCAAATAAGATTATTTCCTGACCCTCTTAACCGATGTACGTTTACGTCAGAATCTTTTAACTATAGTCAATTTGTGGCCATAGTAAAGGCATTCTTGTATAAAAAATATGTATTTTATTTTATTTTTATGTTAACTTTATAAAAAACGTAGTTAGACACTAATAAAAAGGATAGTTGAAAATATCGTGACAAAATAAAAAGAATTCTTTTAATGATTGTCTGCAGTACTTCGAATATAGTTATAATTACAAAAATATTCAAAGTTGCTATGTTACATTTATATATTCAGTATACAAATAATCATGATAGATTTAATTATGATAAAAATTTAATATGAAAAAAGTATACATTATGCTATTATATAATTTTAATTAATTCTTATGAACACTTCAAAATCTAAACTCAAATAAGGAACATTGAGAACAATCAGCTCGCAATAAAATTGTTTTGCGATAATTGTTTTGAAGGGGATGGTACTGCAGCTGTCGTTTCTACTATTAGCGAGGGAGATTGTACGCCTGCAAAAGGAGAGTTGATTAAAGAGCTCTAGCTTATACAGTGTCGCTACAATGAATATTCAGTATTACAGTGCATAAGCGTAATGCAGCCACAATCTTAATGCGGCTGTCGCAGACGCAATGCTGTCCATTTCTCATCTAAAATGCCAAGAACAACTCTCTTGACTTTCAACCCTCGGCTTTTTGTATATTTGCCTTTTGGCTTGCAAAACTAATAGTATAATAACAGAAAGATAAATCTGTAATTATATTTCTTATTTATAGGAAACTTGTATATATATTTAATTTAGGGTATTTTTTATCTTATCATTGTTAAACTAACTGTCCAGAAGTATTGATGTGAAATGGAGAAGGAAAACGCTAACGCAATATTTTTTACGCCCGAACCGATACCGATTTTCGTAGTGACTCGGTGAACTTATTGTTCTAGTCGGAAATAGCCCTCCGTGAATACAAGATTGCCATCTGGTGCTTAACAAAACAAATTGAATGAGAATATATTTAATATAAAAATATAAGCTCCTTTGTTATTGCGGTTATTTATTGTGTGTAAAATTCATTGAATTTCTAAACTTCGAAATTTTTTGACTTTCAATGAGAAACTTTGTATGCCTTTTTACCGAAATTTCGCGGATGGAAAAGTATAAAATTTGGTACAGTTAAAGTTTGTACCGGGAAGAATATTCTTAAAAAAAACACAAATAAATTTCAGAAATTATTGTTTACATTACTTAAAGTGTATCTTTTTCCAAAACTTAAAAATGAACAATAAAATTTTCTATTATGATAGAATTTCACCCACTACCACTAGTTTAACGGTTTTAGAAAGAACGAGCGATTGTAGCTAAAACATTTAGCATCTTAACCTCAATGATTTCACATTCACGTTAATGGAAAACGACAAGCAAAGTGCACACATGGAGGCATACTCCATGTTCCAACTAGCATCTTCAAGTGCTTTGTCAAGAAAAAGCGTTATTGACATTCCGTTTACTTCATATATCTACATATACTTGAGATGTCTTGACCCAGTTTAGAAATTCGTCTATCCAATCAAGCTTGTTCCGATCTGATCGACGAATTATTATCTCATTTAAATTTATGGTTTTAGAATTTCAATAATTTATAAACCGAAAAATCATTAAATATAATAGGAAATGAATTGAAGTAGTTATATTAAAATAATAAGTTATAATTTTGTAAAGCGAATTAAAAATATCTTTTTCAAAAAGTTTGATTTCAAAAATAAAAAAAAACATGTTTGAAATATTTTTATAGATTACTCTATTATATAATCCGCGAAAATCGTTTCTGATATTTACCTATTATACCCCGAATAAAAATACACCATGTAGTTTAGTATTTCAGATATTAGTTGTAAGCAGACCCTCAATGGCTGGAGGATTTATTTCGTCTGCTCCCCGTCGAGATTTATGTACAGAGGAAACAGAAAGCTACATCCCTCCCGCTTAGGAAACCAAAGTAAACTTGTTAGTTTTCTTTTAACTATAACTTTCGATACACGAACTTTATAAATAAAACCAAATTGGTAGCATGCAATAAGAAAACATTAATTAAATTTAATATCTGAAAGGAACTTTGATGAAAATTGTTTAGAATTTGTTGATTAAGAAATATCTTTTCTCCGAATTATATTAAAATACTAATTATGATAAAGGAATGCGATACAATTCACCAAATCTTAATGAGTTTAAGAATTTTAACTGTCTGTTGAGGAAAACGTTTTTGGATATTATAAAATAATTAATTTAACTAGATAAGATAACCGGTGTCGTTGACACTTGTGTTGAAGTTAATTTGTCTTGAGAAACTATGATTTCATTATTTAAAAAGGAATATTAAAGTTATGTATATACTTTTTTCTCAGTTAATTTAATCTTAAGTAATCTTAGAAATATGCTTGAATTAACTTTATACCCAAAATACGCTACCAATAGACAAATTATGCATATAACCACATCACTCGATTAAGATAAATATCTTCTATAATATCCCGTACGAATGATCAGTAAAAAATAAATAAAAAATATCTTTTAATATTACCATTCTCAGCTTTAAAAGATACATTGTTAGAAAAACCATTAGCAGCAGTCCATTCTTTTACGGACTAAAATCCCTCGACAGACAAATAATAGATGCGGACAAAGCTATGTGAGCTGCATTCATATTTTTGGTACAAAATCTTACTTTGATATATATCCAAAAACCTCTATGGAACCGACGCTGATTGCGAATTACAGTCGTAAATCATAATAAGCAAAGTTACAAAGTAAATATTGAAACAACTGTTACATTTTGGTACTGCTTGTAACAGACGATTTAATAAGACATAAACCACGCTATTTTATATACGAAAAATTTATGTAACACGATACGCTTTATACCATTGTGACAGAGTCGTTTACGTTTAATGATCACGAGATTTTCAGCCATATTCAATAGAGAAATTTATTATAGTAATAATTACATCTTAATGTGCACATTAAAGCTATTTTTACTTAAATATAACCTCGATTTGAATATAAACACTGATAAAGAATGTATTCATTCCTACATAAGGAAAAAAGTAAGATATACCATATATATAATAAAACCAAATAAACTAAATGTAATTAAATTTAAAAAATAACACCAAACTCACCCAAGTAATAAGCGAAGCATTCACACACACCAGTAAATACACAACTAACTTTATAAAACAATTATCTCATATATAATTACGATAATTATAACAAGTTAGTATATTTTTTTTATTACTTAAAATTTAAAGGAAGCAACACTTATTGTCACACATTACGTACGCGTGTTGGAGGTGCGACAGCGACCCGCGACACGTCAGACCTTCGCAACGTTTGGGGGCATACTGAAAGCAGAACGCGCTACGAGCGGAGGCGTCACTTCAGTCGCTACGTACCCACTACATACATATGTAGAAAAATTATTTGTAGGAGAAAAATTAGGCGCGTTCCAACCACGACAGTCAATTCATTCACCATAAACTTTCGTTCCGATACAGCTCACGACTCTCGATTAATGCTAAGCACACCAATAAATATTGATGCTGACTCCTTTGTCTTGTTGGGATACGTTCTATTTTATTGACAGTAAGGAACACTCACATTTGCTTGACAAATCGTGTTATTTTAAGGCGGTTTGTGGTGCATATACATATATAATATGTACATATTCTTAAACATATATATGAGTTTTTTTCTTATTATTGCATAATTCTTGAGTAAATAAATAAACTATAAAACGGTTTATAACGAATTAATTAATAACAAAAATAAATAAATAAATTTTATTTTATATTCGAGCCTTTAAGAATAATCAGTAAAAACAACAAATATATTATCTATTGTAGTTACATAATTTAATTTTTATATTCACACTTACCCATTAAATAGGATAAAACTAAATCATTAATTATAAAGAATAAAAACTTCTGCAGTCATAAATAATTTTTTATAATATTTTTAATATTATTTTATTTTGTATCTAAAATTATAAGCCCATTATGATATTCTTATACGAATGGCAGAGTTTTCGCTATCATGTGCTAGCCGATGTGAAATCACGCTACGGAGGCATGCGGCACGCAACTGCCATTACTCATTACTATCCTTTTCTATCGCATTCGAGCCACGAATGCAACAATGCATTACTTATAAGGTGTTTATATATTTTTTATAGTTTGATAATATAGAGAGAAAATGTTTTGTATGTTTGTTTGTATGTGTTAGGTAATCTCAAGAATTATTGGATAAATTTAAAAAAAAAAATCTCTTGTCCACAGACAGCAGCAGACAGCTAGTGACAGGCGTTTTATCCCGTTATGATAACGTGATTAGGACAAGAATTAAAATGTACTTGAATAATATCCTAAGGTATCACACAAGATGCACACGGCCAGCGAAGTGGACAAGATCAGATAGTCAACTATAAATTAAAATAGTTTAAAACTTTAAAATAACACTCTCTCCTGTAGAATTTCGCTAGACGGGAGTCTCATTCCTTCATACAAGTATTCAACTCATCCCTTCACCTTGACAAGGTTTACCCGGAGCCGGGACTCTGAATGACCCTCTTAATTTTCACCTCGGTATATACTTGTCTGACATCTTATAAATATGTCCCCACTCAATCTCATTTAAATTATGCGAATTCGTAAACCGCGACCCTTAAAAAGTTTTAGATTTATATTCAGTAAAAATATATTACTCTTGTTATAAAGTCATTATTAATTTCAAACCTATTTTTCTATTTTATATTTCATTAAAATGTAAACATTGCAATGGAGAGACAAAGCCTTTGTATTGTATTATAATAGAGACATTGTGAACTAGAAAACTGTTAAGTCAACATTTTAACTCCGGTGACTAAAGAAGACATCAACAAGAAACTCTCAGTTTAGTAATAAATGTCTAATACTTGTACGAGTTTGTTCAAGTCGCCGTCGCGAAGTGTGAAGTTTCATATAAAACAACACACTTAGTCACCTCGGCGGGGACGGGGGCGGTACTTCATTTATGAAAAGCTTTCAGGTTCGGCATAGGCGGGGTCTATTCAAATCATACCCGAGGAGACTTTGCATAAATCAAGTATTGAATAAGCTGTTTTCTCATCATGTGCATTGTTTGGTGAAGAATGGTATCCGGTATAACAAAAGTATCTTTATGTAGGAGTCCTCTATTTGATGGATAATATTTTAAGAGTAGGTGAAATCATTAAATTTTATAAAGCATGACCTCTCTGTCTGTCTGATCGCTTGTGCTTTGGATACTTCGGTAGAAGAATAATTTTTTGGCTGTTACACATCGAAAGAAAAAACGCTGTCAGCGCATGGAGGTGGAATACTGTTGACCTTTCATTTTATATCCTATGCAGTATACCTTACAAAATTCTTTACAAGCGTACTTAAATATCTGATTTACGATTAACTAAGTTTATAATAAAAAATTAATATTTGGAAGTAGTAATAAAAAGTCTAAACAATTTTGTTAGGAGTTAATTAGATGCTTGTATAAAGTAAATAAAAATATCCATGACTGGTTTATGTACAACTTTGCTTTTAGTCCAACGAGTAGTTCTGTTAACGAAATTTTACTTACGTTAAATTCAACTAAGCCGAGTAAAAACAACAGTGAACGTAGAAGCCGGTTTCAGAACATCTCTGAACAAATAGATAGGACTGGCAAAGGTTGTTAGTAACCTTTAGTATCCTCAGAGTACAAAAATCTTTCTATCCATATTAAATATTATGATCATGATTCAGGTGTTTGATATTTTAATTCGTAGGGAAATACCACTTCATTATAAAAACAATATCGTTTGTAACTCTGGTAATTCCCCAGCCAAGGTTTAATGTACATACATTTTATGTATTTCTTTTATATAAATTTTCATTTTAATATGTGACAATATAAGTATAATCAAGAAGTATTAGATATTAGTGTGTTTGCTATGTTTGCTTGTTTTATACAAACTTAAGTAGACTATTATAATTATTTTCTCATAAACAAATAAAATAAGCCACCATCCGTTTAAGGAACTTCCTAAGAAATGATTAACATTAATGGCGCTTTAATGAGTGTTAAATAAAATTAAGGATGAAAAAATCTCACAGATTTTTACATCTCTAGAGGGACTTTAAAAAGAACCGCAAGCTACCCCTCGAGTTTGGGTCCGCACGGCTATAAATCTCAGTAACTTTACCAAAATGAAATAGTTACTTTTTGCACAACTGTAAATTATTCGTAAGTTAACTGATAAAAGAGCCTATGTCTTTCTGGAATGTTGAATATATTTTAAGTCTATATCATTGCGGTAAACCTGTATTTCATTGGGAAAAGTCGTAGTGGAGTGCAACGAGAAAAACTTTTTTCATAAAAGTACAGCGAGGCATTCGGTCGTGAGGAAGGAACACAAACTGGCGAACGGTTACTTATTAACTTTTATAATAGTTGTTGTATTCGCGTGCAACTCGTTTGCATTATTTGTGGTAAGCGCTATTAAAATTAAGGCAATTCCTTAATATTTAACAACTAGATGCATAAATTATATGGCGTAATAAATATTAACAACTGCAATAACTAACAACTTTATAGCTTCAAACTGAATTAATATTTGAAATACCAGTTGACATTGTTGTCACATATGAAAACTATCTTTACGGATGACAGATGAAAAATTCAACAACACCCTAAAACGAAATTCAACCAAAAAAGTTTAAAAAAATAAAAACACTTTGTTTTCAATCTGTCGTCCATAGAGCGTGCAATAATGTGAATAGCATGTGTGGCAGTTACATAACTCTGTGCTCAAAATAGATTAACTTTGTTACACTATAGATAGGGTATCAACATAACACTATCTAAATATATACATATATGTAACTTAAAACAGAATATTATTCTTGCAAAATAATAAATCGCTAATGATTCTGAAACAAAATTGATATGCGTTTTTAATTTAAAATTTTAATGAAATATCTGGTCATTATTACAAAAATTTTCACATTTAGCAATAAATCAAAGTTCTAATTATTTCATTTAATTTCTGTATTTTATTTTCGAATTCAAGTAGACATTCAAGTGGGATCATCGTCAAACTTCAGTTGCAGAGTTACACATCTATAAAAGGTACATTACGGAAACTTAAATATTGTAAGATAATTTATGTATATAGTGAAGTGCTTTAGATATATAATTTTTAACCAATACATGTACTAGTATATTTATACATATTTATTTATATTTATATGTGCAATAAATACCTACATCATTATTAGGAGGAAAGTTATAATAATTAATCATATTAGAAAGTTATTGTAGCGAATTAAATCATTTTATGTCTAGTTTCAGTTACGTGACTTGACAATAGTTTAATAATATATTTTCATTGACAATAATTAAAATTATAACGGCCCATTAAAACATAATTACTATCGTAATATTATTAATAAAGCATGTTGTTTCAGAAGCATCACATTGTTAATTACTTCCACACGTAGCTCGCGCTGTGGACGACGAGAAAATTGAATTCTAAGTTTTCTAACAAGTTTGTACCGAAGTCTCGTGCTTGGTAATCACCAATTATCTTATCATTAAAATACTATACACACTAAGTGTATTATCACATATTGTTCTAAACACAAGTTATGATTATTATAAAAAATATATATTCATTTGAAGTGAACACAACAACACAACATGAACTCTATAAAATAAGACTAAATAAAAGTAGTATATAACCTAAATTGAAAATACTTCCATGTCGGAGACATTCACAGAGTATTCAAGACAAAGTTAAAAGGCAGAATAAATTCGACAGTCTACAAGACAATGCGAGAGATGTAGACAAAAGTTTTTTCATAAATGTGAACGGATCGTAGAACCGGGAACAGCTGACGACCGGCTCGAGGCAGGGCCGTCGCACTTTTAGACTTGCCGGCAGATGTATTAAAAGGGGAAAATGGGAATATTTTGTCAGATTTTATCACTTAGCTCCAGGCGACATGAATAGAAAAGAGTTAAATGTTCCTACAGATGTCCGCTATCTTTTGTAAGAATTTGAAACTACTTCAGACTGAGCGAAATTATACCTATATATAATACTAGCTGTCTATAGTTTTATATTGCGGATTATACATTTAGACATCCCTTCTGATATTTATTTCGTAACGACCTAAGATGCAACGACCGGATTGCAACAAACACAGTCATAAAAGTATTTTTACTACTGTTTTAGAGCAACTTGTTATTGCCATAATCAAACTGTACCGACCCAGACAGATAAAACAAGTTGAATATATAATTGGATTCGTTATTGTTTCTACAAACGGATTGTCGTGTCTAAACTATATCAAACTCTATATCCGTCGTCGTCGCTACGGACGGTATTAGGAACAAACTATAACCCACTTCTGCTCATTATCATAGCTATCCCCGCAATGAGGAAGCCATTGACGGTAAGCTTTCATAATGCACCGAGAATAGTTGAATAAAGCTATAGAATTAACACTACAAAACTGTTCTTCACGCTTCGATTGTATGACGAGTTGATAATGAGTAGTTTTAATATGTTATAAAATAATAAATGTAATATATTGCACAATAGTAAATTTGTTTAACAAAGGGTTTTTGTGCTACGCGTGGTTTATAAATAGAAAGAACAAAGAACCCCAAGTTTTGTGTATATGTACAAATATTTACTAAATTTTATTATTTACTAACTAGAAGATGTTGTTTTACTATTTTTTTGTAAAACACAAAATTACATTATTTTGTAAGAACATATTTCGCAATTTTTGTAGTATATTTTTTCTTTAATTTGGGATAAAATTTGTTTTACGTTACAACTTCTAATCCTAAACAGTGATGTGTATTCAATTTAATATCTCTAAATCCTGCATTCGTACAATTAATAACTATTAAATTATTTATCAATTTTCAATTATATTCTAATATAATATATACATGATATAATATTTAAAAAAATATATAATATTATTCACAATATGTATATCGATATAAAATCGATAAAACGTACTTATACAAAGCATATAAAAACAGAAAGCTATATCTTAACAATGGCAAAGAATAAGAAAGTATTAGGAAATAAATTAAAATATACAAATAGATCCAAAAAAAAGTAAAACAAAACGAATAAACAATTCCGCAATGAAATCAAACATGCGTGTTTTGATAAACGAACCGATAATTTAATAAAATTAATTTATATTCATTAGTAAACGATACTTCGCTTCAATATAAAAACAGACCAATTAAAAATACAGTCACCCGAGCACGTCGACGTCGACGCGGACGAGGGAACACGCGAAAGTGAAATCGTAATAATCTATTGGGATGTAATACACTTTTACTAAACATTACTATGAATTCATTCATCGTTAAATATCTCTGGGAATGTTATTTATATAACACTTTCAGTTCTATTATAGAAATGGAAATATTCTAGTGTATTATGTAAGCGACTTTGTTACTGTCGACTTGAACTTTGACAAAATTTGTATAAATAAAATCTCTTTGTATTCTCAAATATAAAAATACGTTAGATGTTTCTTAACCTAACATTGTAAAGAATACTGTTACAGTTAGTTAGGTAATAATATTAAAAGTACGTTTAAATTTGTTGATATTAAAACAAAACAATAATATAATTTATGTCATGAGGAATGAAACACAAATCTCACACAGGCGTCGCCACTTAAAATAAACTGGCACGATTTCAAGAGCCGCCAACCTGAATACGTACTATTCAGTTCATCAGCACCAGATGTTTCCTATTTCTATGTAAACATTAAATTTTGCGAGAAATTTAGAGTCAAATATAGGCGCAGTGGACGCTTTTATTGCCTAATGTACTATAATAAATGCATTGATTACACACATACATGCACACATATATATATATATATATATATATATATATATATATATATATATATATATATATATATATATATATAAAATACATTATTTATTTAATAAATAGTTTTGTTAGATTATATGATTCGATTTAAATGATTATATTTAATGTACATTTAGTTACAGGAAGAGTTATGATTTGTCATCTTATCTCTTTAGTAATTAGTAATTAGAAACTAAAACCATGAAGCGGTTTGATCTTATTAATAGAAGATGTTTCTGTTGGGTTTTATTATACTACCTTATAATAGTCTAAACATGTTAACCGTCTTAATAATATATAATTATAAAACTTCACACAGTTACTTCATACAATATAATTGCATATTCTGATAATGTATGGAATGTTTTAAGTGATTTATTTTACATGACGTTAATTTGACGTAATTATTCTGCTACGATCATTTAACAACAATATTATATGAGTGATAATAAGATAAATAAGGACAGAGTCCAAGTATTTTGTTGTCTTTTTACAATAAAGAAAACACTGCACTTTTGAAACATTATTCTAAGGGTAGACCTTTAGAATAGTACTGGCAAGTAATTCCATCTTTTAATTTATTAATGATTTACAACAATTAATAGTATTAAATTCAAAAGTCAATTTTATATAAGATAATAATTGACATGAGAGAACGAATTGGAATTCAAGTAAAGCGTGTTACCAAGACAAGACTAGAGTAACTGACCATGCCGGTACTAGTTACATATACCTAGTATATTTACAAGTAGATACTGTATATATTTCCAGTGTATGTGCGGGACCGATTACCCGCTCCCTTACTTCCGTTGTTTGATGTTCAATGTATATGATAAATTACAGAAAAACCAAACGTGTCTGCTGAAGATATTCAGAGACATTATACGATTTAATGTAATAAACCAACACTAGATATTGGCTGCGGTCCAAGTAGGTTGGGGCGCCGGCGCTACTTGGCTGAGAGCTACCATTTGATATGCAACTATAGATTCATCTCTCACGGCCGATCGCTGATTAATCTTACAAGTATGCGAGCAGACATAACAGGAAACAATGTACTATTTATAATTCTCGCATAACAGACAAATTAATATGTATATTGCATTAGACATTAACACAATAAAAGCTGCGATTCTCATTGTTGTTTTATATAATTATGTCGGGGCTAAATTATGCAGTACTGACTCAAGACTAGATACATAAGATGCAACATCATTTGTATATTTCATATGTTTGAAAATATATAAAGAAATTCTGTACATTTCTAGATAAAGTAAAACAATTTAAAGACAATTAACCCGATCAGTTGTTATCATCCTATTGACCTCTTTAACCCAGACTAACTGAATTAATCCAAGACCAAGATAACTACTATACATCGCGAGTAAGCGTGAAATCCAAATCACACATGGGTTAAATAAAATTCGTGAACAATGTACTAGAGGTCGTTCATTGTATGCATAAAATATAACTTACAAACCACAGTCTTTTAAATCTTCACAAAGCTGTTAAATCAGGTGACTTACTGACTCGCCGATCATAAAAATAGAAGTGGTACTTCCCTTTAATCTAGAGAGCTGAAAATTGGTATACAATTAGATTTTAATGCTCACAGAAAGGAAAAACAATGAGAACTTTGAAAATCGAAGATATGGAGTACTTAATATGGAAAACCAAGGCACAGCTAAACTGTCATAGATACGGTTATGCTGCCTTCAGCTAAAGTTATTCGGTCTTATGAGCTCTATGTGGTGATATACGACTTGACGATGTGGAGTACTTGATGAGAAATTCTAGAGTCTACTAACTATCCGCGAAACTGAAAACCATCTTCTTAAATAACACACCCGGCAACAAAATTTAATTTTGGGATAAAAGTATCCCATATCTTTTCTTGGAAAAATTATAACTAATCTATGCTATTAATTCTTATAAGACCTACGTAATACAGTGCGAGACATTAATAATAATAAAGATACAAGACAATAACCTAAATCCTGGTAGTTTTTGATGACAAACGACCGGCTGATGTCGACTCACGACTTGACTCATGTACTGTTTTATATATTCTGGCCAGGTTAGCTCCCAGGGGGATCCCGAATACAATCCGAGAATCTATTATTATAATCTTACAAATATCTTACAATCAAATTATAGTTAAATTAAAATATAAGTAAAATTATAACTAAATTGGCTAAACTTCGTCGGTCTCCAATAAAGAAAATATATGGAAATATTGAAGAATAAAGAAAATTTCTTTAATAAAAAGGTTCTTTGATTTAGAATACAGTTATTGTTCCTTTCCTATTATGATGAGGAAAATGAAGGACATAAGTATAAAGTATAATTTTTGGTATCTCATTCATAAAATTCTTCACGTCAGAGTCAGGAAATCGTCGGGATGCAATTATTAAAGACTAAATCACTTTAACGCTTACAACGACTGAATAGAGAATATCCAAAATGTATAACTAAAAAATAACAATTGATGTTTTTACTGCTTCACTCGTATGACCAATAAATATAACGTTACACAATAATTCATTTTTATCGCACCAAATAGCTTTTATTAGTAATGTTATATCATCAGTACATAGTAACCAACTACTATTAGCAATACCACTAATTCATTCATAATGTCATTCAATCTAACATATAGACAAACATAGATACATCATACAAATGAAACAGATAAAATCCTTATGTAAACTTCTTAAGTTCCGTGTCAGATGGGGAGGTTAACGCGCGAAGCGTAGTGTTTATTTCACGTTAATGCGTATTTACTATGCAGACTACAGATTTAATACAACTTGTTGGATATGTCAAATTTAAATCTTCTAATGTTTTTTGCGGAAATAAACTAACAATTAATTTTTCTTAACATCAAAATAAATGTCGTATTAATACTAAAACTAATTTCAAATAACTGCACTAAAATATACACAATGTTGCAAACGTTGGTAGTGAGTAACATATTTAGATGGAAATCATTCCAACGAAAACCTCTGACAGAATTTATCTGTCACGTCTAATACTGAAACGTTTTCAAATTTACCGAAAATACGAAGGGTATTTCTCTTTTAACCAAATGGCTTTTATGTTCAGTGCGATCACAAAATAAACTAACAGAAGCATACATGACGGATATCGTAGCCGTCAACGACACATCATGTAACAGTCAAATAGACCAGTAACATGGGGTCCTATATCCGCCGTGTAATGAAACGTGATTCCATTCCTCCTGTAGGATGCACTCTCAGATATGTTACACTATTTCACTCCCAATAAATTACGACATGATCCCATCGGCAGATTTGACGATCTATTTCCAAATGTATATGTGTAATAGTTTTATATGAATATACTTTATTATTGTATGTTGTACATCTTTATTTTATTCCATTTAGATGATATAATAACGCATGTTGTTAGTTCATTACCGTCTGAAAACAAATATATACATAAAAAATGTAATAAAAATATTTATATAATTTTGTTTACTTTATTTATATCTTTTATGTTTTATTACTTTCATTTTTGTACCAAACCCATACTTCTAACCATAATAAAGTCAGATCTTACATAAAGCGTGTCGTTTCATTTTGGATGTCACAGTATGTCACAAGCTGTCACAGTGCGTAAAGCAACACTCGAATTAAATTCATTTCTGCACACCGATCCTTGCACGTTCCAGTTGCCTACGCAAAACTTCAGGAGAAATTATACAAAATTCTGGATAATATTTCAAATAAAACCTTCATAATACAAAATTAGGACAAAATTAGCAACTAAAAAAACTGTACAATAGTTGCAACAGGTATTGTTATCCATTTTAATGTTATTATATATGATTTCATAGGAGTACGATAGTCCAAATGATTTTGTAATTTGACATGTCCTGAAAGTGAATTATTTAGCAAAATATAATTTGATAAAGTGTATGTACACGATCGTATAGAGCAGTTATTTTAATTTTAATTATACTATTATCAAAAAATCTCTACTACCGTCTACGAGTAACATATTAACCATTAAAATATAACATGTAAAATAATGTACAAGTCACGTAACGCGGTAAAAAGTAATGGAATCCAATCAAAACCAAGTCGGTTTCAAAATTCATTATATCTATAGTACCAGATATCCAACCACTAGGTCATAATTGATAAATTGTTAAATTACTATGAACAATTTATTGTAACTATGTATATCAATTGTACATCTTTTTTACATCTTAATTAACGTATTCCTTAGTGTGATTAACAGAATATACCATATTTTTATAGGATCTGTAGTTAATCCATTTTTCTTTTCTGGAATTATACAACCCGCTCTGTCTTGGTATGCTTTCGCATTGGTTTCAATATTTTTCATATAAATAAACGTTATAAATTAAAAATATATTTATTACAAAGTTTAAAAACCTTAGTATTTGCTAACTACTTATCTATACGATATCCGATATTATGTTATATTATCTTATGTAACTTAACAATATACTTCTCCGTTGCTCTGATAGTTTGGATGTGCTCTAGAAATCCACATCCACTACTCTATATCTTAAATTTTTATATATTGCTAGGTAGTGTTCATAAGATTAGATAAATTTTGATGTGGCTACATTTCCGTGTATATGTTAGTTGGGTTGTGTTAAGGTGTTGCACATCAAGTACTCCATCATCTTCGATTTTTAAACATGTTATATTTATAGTTTTTCCTTTGTATAGGCAATAAAACCCAATTGTGTGGCAAATTTTAGCTCACTAGCTTCGGTTGACGGGAAGTACCACTTCTATTTTTATGATCGATGAGTCACTCAGAAAGACGATGACGAAATAAGGGGACTTTTACCTGCAATAATTCCTAAACTACGGAGTCCAATTAAATGTTTTTTGGAAATACTCTCTTGGTCACGGAAAGTTTGAACTCTCTAGATTTTTTGCTAAGAGGTTACAGGGGTTTTAAAATAACCCGAAAGGCTTCCAGGAAAGTATTGTACTTGACTTTTTACACGACTTGGCGGTTGCACTTCCGTGTCTCCAGACCGGCGCCGTGTGAATACAAATAGAGTTGTAAGTTTGTAATTGTGGTTTTATAAATGATAAAACTTTATGTCATTTAACATTCGTTTAAACGATCTAACAAATAAAAATAAGTATTGCAAGAATACTATAATATTGCAATCCTCGAGAAGAACGAATGGATAAAATAATTAATAATAAAAGAATAACCTCAAATCAATTGTAACAGATATCTCACAAGTCAAAAAGAAAAGATAATAGCAGAGTCATCATAAAAACGATGAAGTTTATTTTCTAATGATTAAGTCTGAATTTCAATTTGTTTCAGTTTAATGAGACAATATAAACAAAAACTTGTCCTAAGGACGAGAATGTCTCTACTTGACCGCCTCGACGCGGATTTCAGCCCAAATATTTATTTTAATTACATCTCAGCTACTCTGGATCTCAAGTTAAATGTTACAGAAGCCTGGCTGTACATGTAAATTAATTTTATGTAGACCTTAACAATTACGGGTTAAATTATAAATTATTGAATAGTAGTAGTTTAGTTGCTTTACGATAATCAACAATTTGAAATAAAGTTTTAGTTTGTTCACGGAGAACCACGAGATCTTTAATAGTCAAAGGACCCAGTGCAAGTAATTGAGCACAATGAAAAACTTATCTCTTAATTGTATTGAACCAACCGCCAATTTCAGTCCTGTGCCAACTTGCTTCCTATACCGCATTACTGTCATGAATGCAAAAAAAAACAGAAAAAGATATCACATTAATTTAAGAAATTCAAATAAGTACATATTACCTAATAAAATGAACATTGTGTACCTAAATTAGAATTTTAATGATATTGTTTTAATTATATTTTAATAATCTTTAATTTAATATTGAAATACATTTTTAACTCGAAACATCATAAAAATAAAGATTGCGTAATTTTATATTCTTTAATGACTCCTCGACAGTAATCTCATAAAAGTGAGAGTCTGTCGCGGTCTCATTTCACAAAGGTCTACAAAAATATTAATCCTTGAATTTAGCTCCCGCAATCGAGACCGAACGTTGAAAAGCGAGATTAATTAAAACTAAACTCAGGCTTGCAAAGACACAAATGGCACTAGCAAAATAACGTATTATTTTATTACCGACTATGAAAAGGTAGGCACAACTTGTTATATAAATAACAAAATAATTTCATTTACTTTACCGCATGTAGTATATGCTTTCAACATTCAATTAAAAAATATAATTATTTATATATAATGATCCAATTTTTTTATTAAAATGAAGACTACGATATCTTTAATTATATTTCAATGTGAATGTGAATTTAATTATGCGTAATCGACTGAGGAATGAATACAAAAATTGATTTATTCTCTTTTTAATAAGAGATTCTTCACAATTCGACTTTAAATAAATATGTATGTATTGTTTTATTTCTAAATGGTTCATTACAACACACTACCTATTCGCCCGTCACTGGTATCTAAATAACGTAAAGATTTATTTATTAAAAAGCAGATAGTCTTCAAAATAAATTGTGACATGATTGTAGCTTTAATATTAACCGTACCTTCATATCCTAATTTCAAGAGTGTTCATTAATAATATTAAATCCTCATAACATCGTACCAAGAGGAAAAGCTTACATTTTCTCTTAATGATTTAATATAAATGAATTGACAAGAAATTGCGTTATGATATTTCCCCTATGTCTTCTTACAAGTATCTTTTAATTATAAATAATATGTTACTTTATTTTTATTTACATGTATTGTTAAAATTTATTTATAAAATCTCAAATATCTGACAAAGAATGTGAATGTTATGAACACAATACACTATAAAAATATATATATCGTACAAAATATATCGTATAAATTCTGAACACGTCCAAAGATATAAAGTAATAGGACAGAAGTACAGCGGAGACAGCCGGTACCTCGCAGACTACGAATTCATTAAATAAATTAATTGGTACTAATTTAACGACAGTGTGAATACCTAAACACAAGAACAACTTGTCAGATACTGTAGTAAGAGATGAATTTTCTTTTAAAAGATGTCTATATTTTTAATTGTTAATGTACATATAAGTTGAATTATTTTGAATATTTTATTCCTTAGTCACTGCTGACATTAATTATGTAAAAGTTATGTAAATAAAAAGAACTGTACCTGAAAGTATTTCACAAACCATTTCTATTCGTCGTAGCTCTCTAGAGCTGAGAGCTAGACGATAGACTGAATTGAAGAGACAGCTTGCTTCATTCGATTATTTTAATCGATATTTTGCTATAAGATAATAGCATAAAATCTGCTCGCTTTATACCTTTGTTTGAGCCGTAAAAGTAATATTCTTGACAGAATTAAAGGCACTGAGCAAAAGATAAATCGATCCAAAATCCAAGATATTGTGGTATAAATGAGTTCGGTAGCAAACATTTATAAAACATTAAACTGTCCTCGTGTACTCGGTATCCACTTCTCCAACACACCACCCGGCGGAGAGCATAACGTGCCGAGGTTACTTATAGCTGCCGGAGCGGGACCAAACAACAATATTTGTTGGCACGAGACACTAGATTAATTTTTCCTCGAGTGTTTAGTCAAGCCATTCACGACCACGCTTCATTCAGTAGTTATATTACGATTTTGTGCAAAAAATACTAACTGTTTTCATTAATCCAATAGTATATTTGTTCGAAATATATTTAATACAATATTAATAAAATAACTTTACGAATCAAAATCTACAGATCTAATTTATTATTTTAAAGGTTCATATCGTATGTACCTCATAATCAAAATATAGCACCTACTGTAATATCTTCTATCAGCTATCGAAAAAGACCTTACGGAAGAAAAGAAGCTCAATGTAAGCGTCGAATGGTTTCAAAGGTTAACATTAGCTTCATAATATCTCACTCCTGAGATGAGCTTTGAGGACCTTACGCCACTGTCGTTGTCTTCTGAACTAATATAACAAAGAGTACCATATTGCGTTAAAAACTTTATTTTCTATTCTTTTCCTATTGCAATGATATAAACAAATATTTTTTCTTCTGAACAATAAAAAATGAACTTTATCAATCTATTTAGTAGTACGGTATTATCGTTTGTTAAAACTTTTCTAAAGTACAATACATAATACTTAGAAAAGGAAATAGTGTTACAAAATGTGACCTTATTTTGACATAACATTTATGTCAAACACAATTCTCTTATCAACGACAGAACATAATATGATAAAAGGAATCTTGGTCGAGATACAGATGAATACAACGAGTAATCCAACATAATGCTTTATGATTAATTTACTCCAAAGGCTGAGCATAAATGAAAGACATTACCTGTCAATCAAGACTTAACTGAACTTAAGACCAATAAAGAGACTTAACATCATGTTTTGCAACGACACGATCTTTAACATTTTGAATTACAAATACATCATACATAATGAGCAATTATAATTACAGAGACCGGAGTTTAACGCCATATAAAAATATGTTTTATATAAATTAAAAATGTTTTAATTTATATTGTAGTTAGGAAACTTATATATGGTTTCCGTAAACCAACATATATTTGGATATAAGATTATTAATCTAAGGAGCAATACGACGACGACGACAACTGTGAATTTATCACATCAAAACAATAACATAAAGCATTGTTATATGGAACACATTGGCTCCTCCTCGTCACAAGACAAATGGCCACAAATCAAGTCTTAACGAAAGGTAACAAACATAATAGCTGTCGCCATGTGGCCTGAAGACTTTTCAAATGCTTCAGTGTACATTGTAATTGAAATATACGTCAAACATAATTAGTTTCAAGCAGATAATGCTTTACATTTATTCTTTATATTACGATATCTCTGAAACTATAAGACCCAGAGATTTAAATTAAGGTAAGAATATTTTTTTTGCTGCGTAGAGGTTGACTAAGAACGGATTTCACGAAATTCTTTTTGAGAGGTTAAAAATAGTGAAGAAATGATTTGACGATGATGAAATTATTTGATCAATGGATGAAAAAGATTCAAAACCTGGAAAAAACATTACATTTCTGTTGATTGGCATATATTATATTATATACCACACGAAGCGGGCGGCGGATAACTAGTAGGTACAGTATAAAAGGTACTCTATTATTATAAAAAAATATGATATAATAATAAAGATAATAATAAATCAATATCAGAATTTCACAACTTCTTAGGATGTATGTTTGCTATTATAGGGAAAGTTAACAAAGTTAACCAAGCTCTAATCGCGATTCCCTCACCTGACATCACGCAACTCAAATTAAATTTATATGTCGTCCGCTCGTGAAGGAAAAAACTTTTAAAAGGAAGGAAAACTTTTCATGTGCCATTACTCAAGAAGAGACATAAAACAAAGATAAACATATAGTTATATAAAAGAGTTCAAAGACAAAAAAACTGTGGATATCCGCTAATGGGCTTTTCTAAATACAAGTTAGTTACTAATATGTTTATCAAACAATTCTATAACTTACTCGTAACTGATGTTTGAGACCGGCTTCGCTCCGGCAATACTATATAAGAGTTACGTATAGCATAAACAACCTATCATTTTCACAATCACGTGTTTTTACTACATACTTATTCTCATCTCATCTCTACTTTTTTTTTTATTTAAGCCACTGAGCTATGAAATGAATATTTATTACGAAGGTTTAAAAAACCTGAATCAAAATATACAGATTTATATAGTAGTGTAAATATAATCAAGCCCACTAATTGTAATTGACTGTATATATGTATATTACTACATACACATTATAGATATAAGAGCTAAAACTATCAACTACCATTTAAATGGAGAAGATATACAACGGAAATGTATTTTGTATTCTGGATAAGTGTTAATTGTTTATGATTTCTTTTGTCGCCTATACCATGTAATTTCTAGTGGGTAACCCAAAACTAAGCCATGTAAAAAAACCTAATAAGCAACATTTTTAAATAGAAAATTCTTTACCTAATTTTGCTATAAAGTCTAGATAATATAAAGTGTTAATATTAAATCTTAATTAGATAGATTTTCTTCTAAATTATTTCTTAGTCAAGTCTAGATACAGTATAAAATCCACAATCTACATTTACAATTTAACTGTCAAAGCTTCTAATCAAATGCTGCAACCAATCGTGGTCTACCAACAAGTGGTACCACAAAACTTGGTACAAACAGTTCCATGCCCTGTAGTATCATCAGTTACTATAGTTGAATGGGCACTACACTCCGTGGCTGATACTTTCCTAGATGTTTAGTCAGTAGATCTAACAAAGAGAGCATGTGGCTGTCCACGTCCGGTAGACGAGTATATTACTTATTTACTCGTCTACCGGACATCCCAGCTGGCAAAGTATATATAATGGGCAGACCACTTGCCAGAGAAAAGTTAAACACAGATCTCCCTGCGTAGCCGGTGGCACGTGACCCTAGCCCGTCGGTATTATGCACGTTGCAGTTCCTGAGTAGTACTACTTCGGCGGAGGGAGTTTGTGAAAGCACACATGTCTTGGACGAGACGAGACCTAAGAGTTGATCCGTTTCTTGGTGACTAGTTACTCCGCTAGCATTAGTTCTATGTACCTAGTTTATTTACAACTACTTATCTATATCACTAGATCACTCGCTACTTTACTTCCGTTGTTTGATGTTCCATTATCTATATATAAAATGCAATATGGTTTGTATATTTAATAGGTTATAAGTAAAAGAAATATTTGTATTACAGAAAAATCATGTCTTTACTCCTTATCAAGATACACTAAACTAATTCTTAGAAAATTATCATTATCAAGAATCAGGTGTTATCATCTTATTGACCTCGTTAACCCAGAATTGACTGAATTAATCCAATGCCAGGACTACTACCACATACCGAGGGCAGGCTTGAATATAAATCATTCAAGATTTCAATTAAATTTGTAGTTCACAATGTAAACGTCATTACTTATTTGCATAAAATTTTACTCACAAACCACTTCTGGATAACGCGATCCGAGATGAAAGCTTCATTTACTTGAAATGAGTTGTTCACGCAGGTTACTCTTTAATTACTAGATTGAAATAAATCTGCCCATTCGACTGTAACGTTGGCTAAAAGATTATCATGTGCTGTTTACGTAATCCTGACGTTTAAAACAATAAGACCTTATAACACTATGTCTTTATATACACATGCAAGAATTATAACATTAAGACTAAAATTTAATCATCTTAATATTTAGATAAAATTAAAAGTAATCGAATTTATTATTTTATAAATTATTGAAAGGAAATTATTTCCAAATTTATCTTTAAAAATATATTTTACATCAAATTTAATTAATTAATATTATATACGTATTAATATTATTTCTGCGACCATATTATTTTTAAACGATCGTTCAAATTCATTTTGTAGAGTCTGTTTTCGTAAAATCTGATAATAAGAAGATTATTGAAAACCATCTTACCAGCCGAGTAAATAAACCCAAACATAATACATTTTGGGAGCTGTAACCTAACCTAATATCATATTATAATATATTTTTTAAGTATTTTATACATTAAGGAATCATTCATTCTCTATCTAGATGAAAAAAAAAAGTGGTTAGAAAAATATTATAAAGTAAATTTAATGAAATAGAAATGACACTGGATTGGTAATTTGTAAAAAAAATACAACTTATTTAGCTTTTTAGAGACTTTTAGTTTTCAATAAATTCTGAATACACTGGAAGCATACAGAATGACCAAAAAAATTAGTATGGTTGTTGAAACAAAAAATTTAAATTCATAATTTCATTGAAATACAAATATTATTTAAATAATAGTGAAAGATAAAACCATAAATATGTGTATGTTGTTGCTGCCTTTATTACTTAATGAAACAAAATAAAACAAAAAAAATCCGTGCCCGCAGGGGGACACGCATGGGTAGACCTCGTGTGTAACTCGTTTAAAATATAACTCACTACCTAAGAATAATACATGATGCCGTTGTTTACATCAAAAATTTTGAAGCAAAAAGCGGTTTTTATTTTTTTTCTCGGAAAAGGTATCTTTTTTAGAAATACTTTTGGTACTTAAATTTAGAGTAAAAAATAACCTTTCTATTAAAAATATTTGCGAGGAGGGAATATTTACCAGAAAAAAGTTGTCGTGGTTTTACCTACCTAAAATTTACACGCTAAAAGTGGTTTTCATTTTTTTTCTCGGAAACGGTACCTTTTACGGAAAAACTTTTGGTACCTAAATTTAGAGTAAAAAAAACTCTTTCTATTCAAAATACTTGTGATGCAAGAATGTTTACCAGAAAAAAGTTATGATTTTTTTTCCAAAAATTTTCGAATTTTTTACCCCCACCCCTAAGTTATTGAAGTTAGGTTTTCGGTTTATCTACATTAGTTATAGGTATTTATCAAAGACATCATATAATATGAACGCGATTGATCTCCTTTGTATAGGGACAAAGTTATGGTCGAAAAACTGAAATCAGAAAAAGTGAGGCCCTAGCGCCCCCTGTGACCGGATTTCGCTGGTTAACGAACTTGACCTTCATTTTTGGATGGTTGATTTTTGTGCAAAGTTTGAAAGCGATCCGAGCGAAACTGCGGCCGCTATCGTGCTGACAAAAGTCGAATCTGGACGCACGCACGCATATATAAACGCATATATGTATATAAACTTTTTGACCAATGGTCATTTCGGATTTAGGGGGTCATAAGAAGTCCTCCTGTGAAAAAATTTTTCGAAAATTCGAAAGTCGGGTATACCTGAATGGGAAGACCGAATTCTTCGAGGTCTACCCAATTAAAGAATCCTTCTTTGGTTCAGAATACAGCAGTTATGCAATTTCTATTGAGATAAGGAAAATAAAGTATAATTGTCGGTATCTCATTTCGTTGCAGTCAATAAAATCCCACACGTCGGAGACGGGTCGGCCTTAGGAAGTAATCAGAAGCTTTTGATACTAAATCAGATTATTGCTTAAAACTGACTGAAAAGTAAATACCTAAAATTAAGTCCGTGTCTACATAAAACACGTCCTTTCATTTTGGATATCACGGTATGTCACAAGCTGTCACTGTGCGTGAAGCAACACACGAATTAAATTCCTTTTTCCACACTAAAGCTACCACGTTCCTGCTTCACGAGAAGAAGAAAATTGTGAAATATATCTATCTATTGAACGTTTTAATATATTTACATAATCAGGTCGTCGCAGACTTATTTGCATTGTAATTAAATTATTTTGTTTAATTCGTTTGACATAACCAGATTATGTCTGTTCTTTCGTGTATACTTTGTAGTAATAAAATTATAAAAGTACTTCCCGAGACATGTTTTTATTGCACAGAAAATGATTAACAAATTTGATTTAGTTGAAATAGTATAATATAGAACTTAAAAAAAGAATTACTTCACCTTTTTGTCATTATCATAATTTTAAAAATGTCGCTTGTGAAACTTATCTCAATAATTGTTTCATTCCCACACATGAATTTGAAAGATTAAAGCCCTTTATAGAACAATGCAAAGGAACATTTTCAATTAAAACTTTGTTGTTTGTACCTTTTTTCGTACAAATAATTTGTTAAATGTATTAGTTTTGGAGGTAGCTAATAGTTTCATTCCTTCTTTGTGTGCTTCTTGATATTGATTTAATAAAACAAAATATTTGTATAGCTTATACGTGGGCTTAAGTAAGAATAACTTAAGTAGTATAGTTTGATGAGACAACATAAACAAAGCTTTGTTTGAAAAGAGGAGGACTTCAATACCATAATTTGTTGACCAATGTGAGAGCTGGTATAGAAACTGTTAAGTGAGGATATTGCAGATGCGATCAAAGTTACTCCAGTATGCATAGTCGTATAAAGCTGCAACTTTTCAGAGTATATAGATGATATTGATAGTTAAAATTAGAATTGATAAAGTTAATAAAAGTAGGAAACAGTAATCGGAAAGGACTTCATCAGTGTGAATTGCCTGCTTGGGTCCTCGAAGATAAGAGGAAAACCACCTGTTCACCGAAGAGGCCGAAGTATTACACTGGAACAACAATGAAAGTAAATGTAATGCCATAATCGACAGTATTTCATTCGTTACTGAAATGAATCAGCACAAGAATGGTCACTTGATTTTTCATGCCATGTCCAATGTCTTCAGTAACTCTTAATAAAGCGGTAGGTCGTGGTTTGAAAAACCTGCTTGCAACTCACCGAACTTACTTATGTATTGAGTATCTAAGGAGATAATACGTAGTGGTATGGTGTATTGAACTAAGATTAAAAATGTCTAAGATTTAACTGGGTGTCAATATTCACTTCTAGGAATAAATATTCCGGACAGTCAAAAAAAAGGCGTTTAATGAACAATTCTGAAGAAAATGTGACTACAAAGATAAATGCATACACCACCGCCGGCTTTTCCACAACCAATTTCTGATCAGGATAAAACCGGAGATAGAGAATGAAGTAGAAATAAGAGAACGTTTGAGACGGAGACGAGAACAGCGGTGAACAACGTTGCTTCACGACGATCAACGATTTCAAATAACGGTTTTGTATTAATACAAGTATAAAATCGTTGAACATTATGCCGGGATAGCTACGATCTCCTTCATAATCAAAAGACCTAGATTCAGATAAGTAACTAGAACGGGTAAAATATACTGAAGTCTTTGCACGGAGCAAGTCGTTGCGCACAATGAGAACCTTATCTCTCGATTGTATTGAACAAAACCGCCAATTTTATTTCTATGCCAAGTTGCACTTTTTATTCATTAATGAAAAGAGGTCAGATTAATTTAAGAAATAAGGACAAGTGCATATTGGCTAATAGTAAGAACTATATACATATTCTGTACCTACGTGCTACTACTTCGTAGTATGAAAAAAGAAACATATATCAATTTTACATACATAAAATAGTACCAAGATATAATTGAATATTACAAAATATTTTTAACATATCGCAATATAGAGGCAAAGTTTTCAATCATAATTATATCCTTTAATGGTTCCTCGACAGTGATCTCATAAAAGTGAGCGTCGGTAATATAAAACGTGTCTCATTTGACTAAAGCCAACAAACATATTAATCCTTAAATGTAACTCCCGCAATCGAGACCGACAGAGACCAAAGCCAAGCGTTTCTGAAATAAATTCAAATATTAACATTAATTATATTTTAAATAAGAGACTTATAAATAAGAGACTTTTAAAAATTAAGAATTGTAATGGACCATTCTTAAAAGTTATTTTTAAGAATAACTTTTAAGAATGGTCCATTACAATTCACCAGCATGTCTATCCGTAGGCCAAGTTTATACATATTTATAACTTTACTGTATTTTTAATTAATTATATATTTATATATTAAAATCTCAAACATTCAACCTAGAATGTGAATAATAAATAAAGAATACACAATAAAAAAATTAAGAAATCGTAAGAGATATAAACACCCATAAATTCTGAACATGTCTAAAGATATAAATTAATAGGGTAGAAGCACAGAGGAGACAGCCGGTGCCTCGCAGTCTACGAATTCGTTAAATAAATTAATTGGTGTTAAATTAACAACAGTGTGAATACCTAAGTACAAGCATTACTTGTCAGACACTGTTTTAAGATATGAAATGACTTTAAGGAGATCTGTCTTAAATTTTAATTGTTAATGTATGTACATATAATATTTTGCTGTTATTTTGAATATTGTAATTCGTAGTCTCTACTTTTATGAATTATATAGACGCTATGTAAATGAAATAAACGATATCTAAACATATTTTACTAACCAACTCTATTAGCCGTAGCGCTAGACGAAAGAATGAATTTAGTAGCTTTACTACATTCGATTATTTTAATCTATATTACCTTCTCTTTTAAGACTTCTTATGTACCTCATAACCAAAACATGAAGCACCTAATATTATATCTTCTTTTGATCAGCTTCCGAAGACCATAATCGGATTTAAGTTTTAAACCCTAAAGGAATTAAAAGTTTTAATGTTTATATTGTTGTTATCTGTTGTCGTATAAACTACGTAATTTCCAGTAGATAACACAAAAATAAGACAGTTTAAAAATACCTAATATGCATGCATTTTTAAATAGAATCTCCTTCACCTAACTTCCTGAAGTGTCTAGATAACGTTAAGTTCACATTTTATCTTTGTTAGACAGATTTTCTTCCGAAGCGTTTTTCATCAACGCAAGAATACAGTACCTACTAAATAAAGTTAATCTGTCGAATATAAAAGAATTTCATAAACATACAATTATATAAAATGTAATATACCTACCTCTATAATTACACTGTAGCTTATTGGACTGAGCGACAGAAACGAACTCCCAGAGTTCTCAATATTATTTCTAATATCTTTTTTGCTATTTTAGTTATCTATTATATTACAGATGTCCAAGAGATGTGTAACACGATAACACAACTATCTCTTTCTTGAATAAAAGTCCTCAATTTCCGTACAATACCTTCGCAACCCTAACTTCACTCTATTAACAGTAGTAAGACTTTATAAAAGTTTAATATCAAAGTGTGGTCCAACCGTAAAGCTTTACGTACCAGAGTTGATCAGTTGTGCCTTTGCCAGTTCTAGTTCTGCGGTTTAATTGGTTTGATCGAAATATATCATGTTTTGCTTTGATAGAAAATGTTGTACATTAAAATGTTTATTTCTCTGAAGGTATAAAAATAATATTTTTGTTATATACAATGATTTTAATAATAAGAAATAAATAAGATTTAATTAATATATATTTTATTTTGTCATATCAATACTTATTTCAAGTTTTAAGATAGCTGTTACAAATACCATACAATACCAGCTACGTCTGATTAAAATTGTTTAATAATACTCTGGGGATAATTAGATTTCATCATGGGGTGAGAGTGGTACGATGACATTTACCAGGGGTTTTCTTACGCCTAGTATTCATTCAATTAATTGTATTTTTATTGAGTTGGCACAAGTAATCATAAAGTTAAAATGCTTAAGAATTTTACGAATAAAATAGCTAATATAATTTAAAATTGTATGTTGGCTTAAGATATTTTTGGAAATTATTATTTTTATAATGATTATACAATAAAAATTGTATGATGGAATGTACATCTGTGATAATATCTAAGATAATAATTACAAAACTGTCAGTTTATTCCTATTTGCAAGTAACTATACAAATATAAACTGTAAACAACTCCATTTACTTTGGCATTAAAAGAAGAAAGTTTTTTAGACGTAATAACTGGTGTATGGTATTATAAAATTTACGTGATAACTCTTTAACATGATCGTGCCAACCAAGAGAGCTCTCATAAGTAATCTCTAAGTGTTTTATTTAAAAGAATTGGCATCGATTTTCGCCAGCTGACACAAATACTGCCTATAATATTTACTTGACACTTTCGGGGGTTAAATTGAAATCCAAAATTCCTGGACCAAACTAGTATCTGTTCTAGAGTTTTATTTAAAGAAGAAATTACCAATTACAATGGAATTTACTTCAGTGTCAATATAAAGCTGGAAGTCGTCGATGTATAGATGGTATCGATAATTTAGGTGAGAAGTGATGAAAACAATTAAAGTGATAAATACCGCGTGAAGGGCACCAGCATGTGCTTCGCAACACTGAGGAGAACTCACATTGGTCCGAATAGCCTGCTGTCGCCATCAAAGATTTGAGGGAAGCCATCTGTTAGCAGAACCTCAGATGTGAAAGGTGAATAGCTCTTACTATACAGTAAATATTATAAATATACAAATAGTGAAAATCTCTCGCATACCAGCTTCAATATGACAGTATTAGTTAGACGTGTGGGTTACTCAAAGACAAATGCATACATACATACATACACAGGGAATGTTTTTTATTTCAAGTAGACAGCCATTGCAGTAAATAAATGACACTTCTTTTGCACTGGTTCCTAAAGCAAGGTCTATGGAAAAGAACCAACAAGAACACCATATTCTAGTTTGTAATACTACAACATTTATAGTTTTGACTATTGAGTTTTAGTCCTAAATGATAGATGAGAGCAAATAAAAATAAAACACAAGTCAAATGTAAATCGTTAATGATTTGTAATTAATTCGCAGTTCTCAATAGAATAGCGGTGATTTATTGTAGGCACAAAATTTGACTCACAAACCACCGTCTGGCTTCTGGATAAGGCCATCCAAGTTGAAAGCTTCAATTACGTGAAGTGAGTGTTCACGCAGGTGACTCCTTAATTACTGGATTGAAATTGATCTGTCCATTCGACTGTCACGTTTGTTAAAGGATTATCATGAGCTGTTTACGTAATTACTATGTTTAATACAATAAGAGCTTATAACACCGTGCCTGTATATAGTATTATATACTCATTAGTTATTACATTTTAACCAATATTGAAAAATTAAAGTACAAGCCCATTTTTTTAAATTTTAATAGTCTTAGAGGTAGATATCGAGAACAATCATTACCTATATCATTACTAATTAAATATCAATGAAAAGTAAATAATTTAAAACCCAAATGTAGCTAAATTAGAAATATTTATTTCTCTTTAAACATAAAAATATATTGATATGGCAGCCATATTATTTAGAAACAAACGATCTTTAAATTTTTTTATATAATTCTCACATATATCTCGTAATAGGTTTTCCGAATGAAACAATTTAAGAAACCTAATATTTCATTAGCTTATTACATTGACTTTGTTATAACCAAAGAACATTTGATATAATATTCTAATTAAAACAAATTAGAATATTATTAAAAAACATCTTAGAATACAAACAAAAAACCGAATCATAACATTTTATGTTAGAAAATTTACTGAAGTAAATTTAGTGAAATAGAATTAACCCTGAATTGATAATTATAACAGATATGAAGATTACTTTGCTTCTCAAGTCCACTTTCTGTGTCTGGACTTTCTCAGAGGTTTAAATATTTAGATTATAAAAAAAAAATTAAAAAAATTAAAAAAATTAAAAAAAGATTTTAAAAAAATTGTTACAAAGTTTAAAATTCTTAGTATTTACTAATTACAGTATTTATTTAATTCTTCATTGCAAAATATACAAAATAATGCACAAAAGGCGGGCTAAATGCCACAAAGACATTCTCTACCAGCAAACCTTAGAATGTACATGAGAATTGGTAGGCGTGCAAAAAAAAATACAAAAAAAGCTAAAAAAATAAAAATAAATCCAGATATATAACCACATTCTTATAATATAATTAATATAATAATTAAAATATAACATAATATACATTATAACATACGAGTATAATAATAAAAGCAAGCAAAGTATTTATAAGCTATCATTTCATTTTATGTAACTTAAGAAAATGCTTTTACGTTTCAGTGATAGTTTTGCTGTGCTCTACATCGACTAATCTGTATCTTAATTTTTTATATATCATCCGATAGGGCTCATAAGAATAAATAAATTTTGATATGGCAACATTTCCGTATACATGATAGTGTGGCTGTGCATCTTTGTTTTTTATACATTTTACTATTTATTTACGTTTATAAGTTTCATAGTTTTTCTCTTATGTAGACAGTAAAACAAAATTATGTACAAAATTTCACCTCTATTGGTTAACGGGAAGTAACACTTCTATTTTTGTCAGTCAGTCAGAAAGTCGGTGACAAAATAACCTTCGACTTACAATATTTTTCAAATTAAATGTCAAATTAAATGTACTCTGGAATTACAATAATAGCTGTACAATGGTCACTGAAAATTTTTATTTTCTATATTTTGTACAAAAGTAACAGGGATTTGTAAATGGTCCGCATGGTTTCGAGAACAAAATTCGGTTGTGTTTTTTTGGTCGACTTCTCGGAGGTACTACCGTGCCCCCAAGCCGGCACTGTGTAAATACAAATAGTTTGTAATTGCGGACTTATTGATGATAAAGCTTTATATGATTTACTTTTCAATTTAACTATTCAACGAATAAGACTTATGTATTCCAAGGAAATCGCTAGAAAAACTCAAAATCAATAGCAACAAATATGTCACAAGAAATGATAAAAGTTGCCCAAACCATCCTAATAGGTAACGAGGAAGTCTATTCGGACTAAGTCGGAATTACAATTTATATTAGTTTAATGAGACATATACAAAAACTTGTTCAAAGAGAGAAAACGGCGGTTTAGAAGAGATCTAAACCGCCTCGACCCAGATTTCAGCCCAAATATTTATTTTAATTACATCTCAGCTACTCTGGATCTCAAGTTAAATGTTTCAGAAACCTGGCTTTTCTTGTAAATTAAAATTATATAGACCATAACAATTACGGGTTAAATAATAAGTTTAAATAATACTTTTGTTGTTTACCGATGGTCAACTATATCAAATAAAGTTTTTGTACGAATATAAGTATAAAATTGCCCAACATTATCTCGGAAGAATCAGGAGCTTCTTCGTAATCAAGACCTAGTTTCAATAACTAACTGGAACGGGTAAAATGCACAGAGATCTTTGCACTGAGCAAGTCGTTGCGCACAATGAGAAACTTATCTCTCGATTGTATTGACCCAACCGCCAATTTCATTTCAGTACCAAGTTGCATTCTATACTACATTACTATCATGAAAGCAAAAATGCACAACTCATTCATAAAAACAGGTCATATTAATTTAAAAAACAAGGACAAATTCATATTCAGTAGTAGTTATAAATTATAAACATTATGTACCTACCTACCATCATCCTACTTTTATTATCTACCTACTATTCATCATATAAATATATATATATTAAATAATTATTCGAAAAACTATTTACTCGAAAATTCGTAGAATCAAAGTTTTCGTAATATTATATTCTTTAATGACTCCCCGACAATGACCTCACAAACAAGAGTCTGTCTTGATGTCATTTCACACAAGCCTGCAAAAATAAGAATCCGTGAATTTAGCTCCCGCAATCGACCTAGACCATCCTAGACCGAGACCAAAAGTTTCTGAAATAAATTCTTGTTGAACTTGTCTTTGTATGTATAATTATTATTTTTACATTCCATTTTTTTAGAATTGTCCATTAAAACTCACTAACATATCCATCCGTTGCCAAAATTTACACATGTTTAAAGTTTTGGATAAGTCCAAAGATATTAATTGAAAACGCAGAAGCACAGCGGAGACAACCGGAGCCTCACAGACTATAGGACCAACCAAAACTATTAGTCGTAACGGTAGAAAACACAATTAATTTAGTAGCTTGCTACATTCAATTATTTTAATCTATATTACCTTACAAGGTAAAAGTAATATTTCGAACTGAGTCCAAACAAAAGGGCACAAAATAAATCTAAACATCGATCTCAAAGACGCTATAACCAGAGTATATCTAAATACCAAAATATTGTGGTATAAATAATTATGAAACATTAAACTGTCCTCGTGCACTCGGTATCCACTTTTCCAACAAACCACCGGCGGAGAGCATAACGTGCCGAGGTTACTTATAGCTGCCGGAGCGGGACCAAACAACAATATTTGTTGGCACGAGACACTACATTAGCCATTCACGACCAAGCCTCATTCAATAGTTATATTACGATTTTGTAAAAAAAATACTAACTGTTTTCATTAATCCAATAGTAAATTTGTTCGAAATATATTTAATACAATATTAATAAAATATCTTTACGAATTACAAATTTCAAATGATTTTTGCTATTAGAAATTTGCAAAATCTACAGATCTATTTTATTATTTTAAAGGTACCAATCTCATAATAAAAATATGCCGCACCAACTATTATATTACCTTCTTCCAGCTTCCGGAAAATACCATGTATGGATGTAAGCGTCGAATAGTTTCAACGGCTACAAAAAGTTAAGGTTTAGTTTCAGATATCACTACTGAGACGACATTTGCAGATACGCTTAGACCAGTGTTGTTATCTTTTGAGCTAATCTAATCACTTTATTATATTGCGAATATCTCTGTAGGCCACAATGACGTTAATTTCCCAAAAAGAATATAATAGAATATAGTATAAGTAAATACAAATATACCAACAAAATTATTCTGTGGGTTGGTGAAAGGACAATATTTTTCTCTTTTCCCAATTAGATCCCGTAAGACCAAAAGATAAAGTGAGTGTGTTGTTTTTGGATCTTAATCACTAAGCCCGGAAATTGGTATCTTTGAAGGAAGATGACAAAATAACGTGACACGTGTGTATTTATATCTTTCTTTTTATATAAAAATATTGCAAAACAATATATTTTTAAAATAATTTAAAGAATATATGAGTATTAAATTTCGTTGTTTGCACTTTTTCGATCGCAATATTTTTTTTTTTGTAAAAACAACCTTAATCAAAGTAAAGTATATGCATGTGTTTTCATATGTTTGGTTCGTATGCGTTAATCAATGACATGAAGGATGTAAATTTTAAACAACAAATGAATTATATTGTTATTAAAATGAACATTTTTGTTACAATAGACGAAACTGAATTAATTCTACAAACAACTTAAAATATATTAGAGTTTTCACGTAAATTATGAATAAAAGGTTGTAATAATTTCACATTGAGCTAGTATTAAATTTCATATGATAAGCTGTTTATTAACTGTAGATTAGTTCACCAACAGTTTGGCGTGAATCCAAAACGGATTTTCTTTTGTTAGGCCGTTACTTATTATTATTTTACCATTACTTATTCGTTATTATGAATAAATACGCTGAGATTATTTTTTCCCGTTATTTGATAACAAGACTGAAGCATAGGCGTAGCATTCTTAAGAACTTCATTGAATTATTATGACTAATTAACTGACTCGCTAAATACAATGCGTTCCCGCCTTCCCGTTGCAATCCATTCGAAACCCTAAATTACAGTTACAATTACAGTTTTAAAAGCTAAATCTAGCGTAGATTACAACTATAAAAAAAAGTTTATTTATATACGTTATTAACATATAATGTTGTGCCACTGCTATACAGACTTGCTAAATATATTTCTAATACACAGACCAGTTGTAAATATTTGCATAACCAAAAAACACACTTAATTAATGTATAATAAAAACTTGCGTTTATAATTTTTAGTAGCTTTATCGATTGTTAATAAGAAGACACATCGACTCTAAAAATGAGCATAATACGAAAGTGTCCACAAATTTAGTAATTTTATTAATAAGGTTCTGGTAATATCAAAAAGAGTTATGAAACCTGATCTTATTTTTACATAACTTGGATGTATCTTTGAAGTCATAGGGATAAAGAGAAACAAAGTTAACAAAGGTTTAATCGCGATTCTCTCACCTGACATCACGCAACTCAAATAAAACTTATGTATCGTCGACTCCTGAGGGACGGAACTTTTAAAGAAAGGGAAAACTTTTTATGTGCCATAAATCAAGAAGGCCCCTTAAACAAAGTAGGTGATAAACAAATAGTTATTCGAAAGAGTTCAAAGATAACCACCAGTTTCTTGATAACCGCTTACCGCACTATATAGGAACAAGTTAGGAACTAATGTGTTTATTATTTCAAAAACTAGTTTTTGACTGCGACTTCTACGACATTATATACTGATATAATTTCGACAATCAGACTTTTGTATTTTTATCAGAATCTAGTTCAATCAAGCCAGGAAATAATTAAACGCTATACATTATAAAAGTTTAATATCGTAGTGTGGCTCAATTGTAAAACTTTACGTACCAAAGTTGTGCCTTTTCCAGTTCTAGGTATGCGGTTTAATTGGTTTGATACATAAATTTCTTTTTTAATTTGGTAGATTTTTTTTATACTAAAATGTTTATTTCCCTAAAGATATCGAAATTTATTATTTGTTGTGCACATTGATGTGAGAATTTAAGAAATGAAGACTGTTTAATTAGTATATATTTTATGTATATGGGTGATAATTAAATTACGACAAAAGCTGAGAATACTGTAAAAATAAAAAGAGTTTTCTTATTGAAGCTATACTTAAAATAATAAGGTATTTCCTGATAAAATCACTAATACAATTTTGTGTTATTTTAAGATCTGCTTTGAAAATTATTATTTTTATAACGTTTATACAATAATATTATCATGGTGATGTGTACAGTAGTCAGCTGACAGTTAATTTCTGTTTACAAAATAACTATCTAAATACAAACCTTAATCAACACAACTTCTTAAGGAAATACTGCGTATCTGAAAGAGAATAAAGGCGAGATTTATTATTCCATAATGATTTATGAATCTAAACAAGCAATGTTTACAAGTCACAGAATAAAGGAATATGCCACGAGGGGCATATACTCATATAACCTCCTCACTTTATCTCGAACGGTGAATGCATGCGAAAGGTGAATGGCTCTCACACCACCAGAAATAGGGAAAATATCTCGCATGTCGATACCGATATCGAGACCATAATAGTAGTTAAACAACAATATATGATTGAGAGAAAGACAAATGCATACAAAGTCAAAGTTTTTCATTATTAGGCATATATTGCTCCTATGAAACATATATAATTGCACGATGTTAAAGTGAAGGTCAGGAAGGTTTAATAACCAAGAATGATCCTTTCAACAAGACACGGCACAAGGTCATAAAACTCGATCCACCCATTCTTGGTTAGAAACGAACGTTCCGGGCATCATCAGAGCCGAAGATTGGCCGAGTCCTGACTTTAATCCACTGGATTATGATTTATGGTCAGTTTTAGGGAGTATGGCTTGCTCTAAATCCTATGATAATTTGGAGTCCCTAAAACAATCCATACGATCTTCAGTGTATAATTTTCCCATAGAAAGAGATGTATTGATTAGCGGCCTCAAAGTTTAAAGGACTGTACTTCAAATAAACTTTATATATTTTTGAAGGGTTTGTATCAATGTATTAAACTAAGACACTGCAAAAGTAATTAACGTTAAGTACAATAAAAAAGTGTTGTTTTTCTTTTGCAATAGACTAGACTAAGTATATATATATAACTATAACGATATCTCTGTAACTATAAGACCAAAAAATTTGAAATAAGGTAAGAATATTCTTTTTGAGGAGTAGAGATCGACTAAGAACCGATTTCACGAAGTTTACCCTGCATGGGTTTTGCAGTATTTTTTTCTATATGTCAAAAGTTACCAAGAACTGATGTTGCGAAATTCCACCCACGAGAGGAATGTGGACATATTTACAATTATTGTCATGTACTATATGCCACACGAAGTAGGTGTGGGACAGATAGTACTGTATAAAAGGTACTTTGTTTTTATAAAAGTATATTGTTATATAGATATTGGTAAAGCAATATGAAAACTTTAATAGCAACTTCTTGTGATGTATCTTTGATATTATTGGAAAAGAGTTAACAAAGGTTTATTCGCAATTGCCCCACTTGACATCACGCAACTCGAATAAAAGTTATATATCGTCGACTCTTGAGGAACAGAACTCTTAAGAGAAAGGAAAACGAAAAGATATAAATAGAAAGTTATTTAAAAGAGTTCAAAGATGACAATAGTTTGGTGCGAAAAAAAAAATACTCTGGATATTCGCTAACGGGGTTTTGTAACAACAAGTTAGGCACTAATATGTTTAAAAAACAATTCTATGATTTATCTGACGTTTAACAGCGGCTTTGCTTCTGCAGTACTGTTTAAGATTTACGTATAATATACACAACCTATCATTTTCACAATCACGTGTTTTTACCACATACTTACCTATGTTCATCTCATCTCTCCATTTTTTTTATTTAAGCCACTGAGCTATGAAACGAATATTTATTACGAAGTTTTAAAAAACCTGAAACTGAACCTACAGATTTATATAGTAGTGTAAATATAATTAAGCCTCCTAATTGTAATTGACTATATCAATTATATATAACTACATACGCGTTATAGTTATAACTATGTAATTTCCAATGGGTAACACAAAACTAAACCAGAAACTCCTTTACCTAGCCTGTTAAAGAGTCTAGATAATATTAAGTGTTAATATTAAAACTTACTTCGATAGATTTTCTTCTATATTCTTTATTAGTCAAGTTTAAATACAATACAAAATCCAATTTTTCTATCGTTTGCAGTAAAACTGTCAAAGCTTCTAATCAAATGGACAGGTACGGTGAGACGTGTCGACAGTTTCCTTGTACGTGTACCTGTTCAATTGACCCAAGTTAATACAACGTAAAATGGTTTTGTTTGGAATAAACATCTGAAAATGTGGTCCAACCGTAAAACTTTACGTACCAAAGTTGATCAGTTGTGCCTTTGCCAGTTCTAGGATTGGGGTTTAATTGGTTAGATCGATATATTTTATGTTTTACTTTGGTAGAAAATGTTGTACATAAAAATGTTTATTTCTATAAAGATATGAAAATCTATTATTTGTTGTATACATTGATTTGAATAATTAAGGAATAAATAACGTTTCATGGCTATATTTTTTTTCAGATGAGTGTTACCATAAAGTACTAGCTACGTCTGGCATATAACCTCACCTTACCTCACTTTATCTGGAACGTACAACGCTTCTACAATACTCAGCCTATCTCACTACTAATGGCCTACTTGTGAAAGGTGAATGGTTTTCACTATACCGTAATACTGAAAATCTCTTGCATACCGGGATCAATATCAAGGTATTATATTAAGTACACAACATTATATAATGGACAGAAAGATACGACTACAAAGTCAAAGTTTTTGTTTTCAATTAGGCAGGCATACATTGTTCTTATGAAACATCACTTGGTTTGTCATTAAGGGAAAGTCCATGAAGAAGAACCTACATGAAACATCATCGTTTAATGTTCAACCTCTGACTATTGATATATGAGAAGAAACAAAAACTCAAGTTAAGTGTATTACTAAGAGAAGATTAGAATAACTGACCACGCCATTTCCAGGTATCTAATTTAATATTTATTGTACATTTTACTAATAATTGTATGTTCAAAAACGATTACTTGTATTAACATTCAATGTATATGATAAATACAGAAAAATCAAACCATCCTGCTGAAAATATTGGGAAATAAAATACGGTTTAATGTAATAAACAATTAATATATGTATTACAAATCAAATAATATTTATAGGCATTGCATTAGACATTGACATAATAGAGTTGTGATACACATTAATGTTTTACAAAATGGTTTTGGTTCTCAACAGAATAGTGCCGAAAAATAAATAAGAAATGCAATATCATTGTGTACAAGAATTAGATATTTTTTTATTTCTGTATACCTCATCTCTATAGACTATAGACTATTTGCAATTAAAAAATTGTTCTTTGATGAGTCTCAACTCGTACACAGAGAATGGGTTTGAAATTCAAATCATTCATGGTTTGAATTAAATTCATAGTCCACAATGTAGTACAGGTCATTTATTTTGTACATAAAATTTGACTTAAAAACCGCAGTCTTTCTTCTGGATAACGCACCCAAGTTGAAATCTTTAATTACGTTCACGGAGGTGACTCCTTAATTTGATTGAAATTGATCGGCCCATTCGACTGACACGTTTGCTTATTATTAGGATTTATGATTATCATGTAATGTTGACGTAATCCCGGTGTTCAGTATAATAAGATCTTATAACACATTAAAGCTAACATTTAAACATTATAATATTTAGGTAAAATTTAAACTAAATAATTTATAAACAATTGCTTAGAAATGCAGGTATATATTTTAAATAATAATTATAGTAGTATTGAATAATTATGAGAGAAGAATAAATTATGTAAATTAATTACTTCTAAGTAAACGATCTTTCAAATTCCCCCGTTGTAATATCTGAGTACTTTATCTCGTTATTAGATTTCGTAAAGCATAAAAACAATTTAACAAACCTAATATTTCATTAGCTTATTACATTAGCTATGTTAGAACCAAAAAATATGTTTTAATAAGAAAATTAATAAATCTGACAAGACAAACAAATAAACCTAATTGTGGGTGCGGTGACCTCTAAATACATTTGTGTAAGTTTTACAATAATATCGTCATTTTGATATGATTACGATAACATGTTTGATAGTGAAGATAAATAAATTTTGTAAATTATCTTTTTAGAAAAAAAATAATTTAATCCATTTCTATCATGTCGTGTATATGGGAAAAGGTAAATATAACGTGGGATATAAAATTGTACAAAAAAAAATGTTTTAGTCAAAAAGAAATGACAAAAAATTAAGAAACGAAATAAATATGAAGCTTAATTAGACTATTCAGGAACTTTTTAATTAAACTCTAAATAGCCACACCGGACGCTCCCAGAACGAACAAAATATATATATACTAAGTCACTCCCACGAGCATTTGTATAACTTTAGCTTTGACTGTGTTTAAGTAATCTTATCAGCGAAAGCTGCAAACTTCATAATTTCATTTAAATACAAGTATCATTCATATAATAGTGAAAGACAAAAGTATAAGTATATGTTGTTATTGTTGTTATTTTTAAATTTAAGAAAAATAACAGAGTAAAACAAAAACCTGTGCTATTAATTCTTATAAGACAAACAAAATACAGTACGAGACATTATTAATAATAACAATAAAAGACACAATCCTAAACCCCGGCAGTGTTGTATGACAAACGACCGGTTGATCCAGACTCACGACTTGAATTATTTACTCTACGTATGTAAACCCGTAAGGTTACCTCCCAGAGCGGGTCCCGAATCATATCTGAGATTTTATTATTATTTATTATTACAATGATACAAATACATCATAATAAAATCTTTAATTTAATGAAATGAATTAATAAACAAAAGTCAATTTAACTCAATTGTTAGAATTTTCTAAACTTCTGTCTGTTATAATTTTCTAAACTGTCAGTCACGAATAAATGTTCGACAATAAACTAATTCATTAAAAAAAACTTCTTTGGTTTAGGAAACAGCCGTTTTTCAATTCCTATTAAGACAAGGAAAATTAAAGATATAAATATAAAGTATAATTGTTGGTATCTCATTTCGTTGCAGTCGGATAAAATCCCGCAAGTCCAAGTCGAGTCGACCTTAGGAAGTAATCAGAAGTTTTTGATATTAAATCCTTTTACTGTTTAAAACCGACTGAATAGTAAATATCTAAAATAAAAAACAATTGAATACCAAATATGTTTTATTAACGAAAAACTGATCATATTAAATAAATCTTATAAAAAATAAGTTAATCTGTCACTGATACGTACACAACATGATTAGAAAGTACTTACTTACTGCAACTAATACTACTTACTCATTCATAAAGTAATTCAACTTAATATTAAAGATAAATATACAAATAAAAAGATAACATCCGCATGAAAACTTCAAAAGTTCCGTGTCGGATTGGGGATGCCTTTAAGCATTAACGCGCCAAGCGTAGTGTTTACATTACGTAAATGCGTATTTTCAAAGGCGACTTTAGAGATTTGACTTCAACCTGTTGGATTTTTCAAATGTAAGTCTACGAATATTCTTTGGTTTAAATAAACCAACAATTAATAGTGACTTCAATAAATAATATTTTCTCTTAACATTAAAATAACTTAACTGTAATAATGCAACTACTTTAAAATAACTTTATTAAAAAATACACAAAATGAAACGTTAACGTAAAGGGGAAGATATTTATCCGTTTATTTAAACACATAATAGCAGAACAGTCAAGTTTCAGATCAGAGATTTCAAGTTTCATAGTTGTCTCTAAACACAAATAGAACACGTTTCATCTTAAACATGCTCTGATAGTGACCCGCATGTTTGTACTATCGCCCAATGTTGACATTGACCTGTCCACTCGGTATAAACTGATTGCCAAAAATGGTTTTCATAATACATTATCTATTTTTGATATCATGCAAAGGTATGCAATTATACTTACAAAAAATCGCGTGGTACGAAAATATTCTTGATAAAGTTTTAGTAAACATATGTGGCTACTAAAATTATTTTATGTACATCATATTCAAGATATAATAAAATCTACAATAGATTTATTTTGGAAATAATATTGGTTTCACTCTTTGTAGTTAGCATGAATATCATTTATTAAATATTACATGAAGTTGAATTAGAATCTCGAGTCTTTTTATTTCACCTGAATGAATTGGAACAAAATGTTCTTGAGATATAATATTTTATTATGGATTTGCAATGAATTTTACATAAAATCCCTTCGATCCGAACAGTGCTGAGAGAGAAAAAGTGAATGAAAATAATATTAAAAGTGCAAGCGGGTCGCTTTTAAATGTTTTAATATCTTCACACAATCAGGTCGAGGCAGACGTAGTTGCATTGTAATTAAATTATATATTTTAAATTCGTTTAATTCGTTAGACATTAAGATTAAGAGTATTCTTTCGTACACGAAATATAAATAAGGATACAATCCTCTGTATTAATAAAATTATAAAAGTGCTTCCTGAGATATATGTTTTTATTGTACTGTAAATGTTTAGTTTCAATAAACATAATGCCATAATTTTGATAAAATAAAGTAAGATTGAACTTAAATAAATAATATCTTCATCTTGAAGATGAAAGGGTTAAAATTACCCTAATTTTAAGAATGTCGCTTTGGAAACTTTTGTCTCAAAAAATTGTTTCATTACCGCAAACCACTGTGAAAGACAAATACCATTTTTGAAACAATACAAAGGAACATTTTCAATTGTTAAATCTTTTATTAAACCACCTGAGAAAGTAAACTTTGTTTTTGTTAGCCTTTTTATAAATATATAAATAATTTGTTGAACATATTAGTTTAGGAGAAAATTTATAGCATTATTTCTTCTTGGTATGCTTCATACTGATTTAAGAAAACAATTTTTAAAAATATATTTGTATAGCGAAAACAGTTATTATCAATTAAACAAACAATGTCTAAATTAATAATCCAAACACTTAAAAGCTCCTTAGACTTTTTTTAAGGTTGATTTTAATAATAAGTTTATTATCATGCAAGTGGAGTCTGACTTTCATTAGCGCGAAACATTTAAAAATCTCGATAGATTATTAGTTTTGTCTGATATTCAAAACCAAACTATCTTAAGAAGATCCGGTCGATATAACGGGTAAAGAGCACAGAAATCGAAAAGAGCAAGTCGTTGCTCACGATGAGAAACTTATCTCCCGTTTGTATTGAACCAGCCGCCAATTTCATTTCTGTGCCAAGTATTTTTTCTATAACGCCTTAATATCATGAATGCAAAAAATGCACTACTCAGTAATAAAAAGAGGTCACATTAATTTAAGAAACTAGGACAAGTGCATATTCACTAATATTTAGAACTGTTTAAACATTATATAAATACGTACTGCGACTAGGTCGTATGAAAAAGCATATATATTAGTGTTATACACACATAAAATAATACAAAGAGATAAACAAATATAACAAAACAAATAAAAACAAATATAAGAGGTAACATTTTTAATTAATTATATGTTGGAAGCAGTTTTCATAATAATTATATTCTTATATGACTACTCGATAGTCAGCTTATAAAAATGAGCCTGTCGTTAGCTGACGTCGCAAAACCATACAAAAATATTGATCCTTGAATTTAGTTCCCGCAATCGATTCCTAACATTCAAAGGCGAGCTTAATTAAAACTAAACTGAAGCTTACAAAGACAAAAATGACAATTACAAAATAATCTACTATTAATGTTAAAAATATATCATAGATTACAAAACATTACCAAACGTTTCTGCTGAAGATATTCAGAGACATTATACGATTTAATGTAATAAACAAACACTAGATATTGGCTGCGGTCCAAGTAGGTTGGGGCGCCGGCGCTACTTGGCTGAGAGCTACCATTTGATATGCAACTATAGATTCATCTCTCACGGCCGATCGCTGATTAATCTTACAAGTATGCGAGCAGACATTGTTATGTTATAGTTATATGGAAACAATGTACTATTTATAATTCTCGCATAACATACAGATTAATATGTATATTGCATTAGACATTAACACAATAAAAGCTGCGATTCTCATTGTTGTTTTATATAATTATGTCGGTACTAAACTATGCAGTACCGACTCAACTACTAGATACATAAGATGCAACATCATTTGTATATTTCATATGTTTGAAAAAATATAAAGAAATCCTGTACATTTCTAGATAAAGTAAAACAATTTAAAGACAATTAACCCGATCAGTTGTCATCATCCTATTGACCTCTTTAACCCAGACTAACTGAATTAATCCAAGACCAAGATAACTACTATACATCGCGAGTAGGCGTGAAATCCAAATCATACATGGGTTAAATAAAATTCCTAGTTGACAAGGTCGTTCATTGTATACATACAATTTTGACTTAAACCACTGTCTGTCTTCTGGATAACGCGACCCTAGTATAAAGATTCCATACGTGGAATAAGATATATACTCAGATGACTCCTTAATGATCCTTGAAATAAATCTGTCCTTTCAATGATCACGTTTGCTAAAGGATTATCATGTGTTGTTTACGTAATCTCTACTTTTAATTCATTATGACTTTACCGTGTCTGAACATATTATTATACCAATATTGAAAGCCTAAAACATTTAGATAACATTAGAATTAATCAAATCCACAAATTTATTTTCTATTTGTATAGACAAAGAAGTATATATCAAGAATTATAATTATAACACTATTAATTTAATATCACTGAAAACTAACTAAATTCAAATCCGAATGTAGCTAATAGAGAAATATATTTTGACATCTAATTAAACAAATATTTATTAGCTTCTACATTTTAATATGGCAGCCACATTATTTTCAAACATACGATTATGCAATAGGATTTCCCAAAGCTTTTTGTTAGACAATTTAATAAGATTAGTGAAACGAAAATGACACAGAACTGATAAGCATCAGAGATGTGAAGATAGACTTCTCAGAGACGTTTTAATTAAACTTCAAATGGTCACACACAGTAGTAATTGTAAGTTGTAATTGTTTTTCAATTGAAGAAATAGTAACAAAGTAACACAAAAAGAAAACCTTAATACAGTATGAGATATTCTTAACAATATCGATAAAAGGTACAATAAGTCCTAAATCATGACAATTTTGTATAACAAACGACTCTCGACGTGAATTATTTACTCTGTGTATATAACTTCATAAGGCAGGTACGGGTCCTCAATTCTATATAAGAATCTATGTTATATATACAATGTTACAAAAATCTTGTACTCAAATTATCTTTAATTTAATAATTAATTTTAATACCAATCCCTTATATACTAATTGCTTATATACTTGGCGCTGATATACTTACCCCTTATATACTAATCGTTTATAAACTTACCCCTTAGATAATTGCCGTTTATATACTTGGCGCTTATATACTACTAACCGCTTATATACTTGGCATTTATATACTAATCACTTATATACTTATCCTTCATATACTTGCCTCTTATATACTAACCGTTTATATACTAATCCCTTATATACTTACTCCTTATATACTTGCCGTTTATATACCAGCTGAATCACAGGGTCCGGACCAAAAACCAGAGCCTGCAGTCATTATAGAGCTAATAAAGAAGGCACTCGAAGAGGAGTGGGAAGCTCTCCCTCAAGATCTGGCAGTAAGGACCAGGGGGCAACACTAATTATAGATTTAATAAATTTTTCGTAACATTTTGTTTTCATTTAATTAAAATTCGTTGTTCTTTTTCATTAATTCAATTTCCATTCTGTAGAGGCGAGTCTCTATATTTTCTTTATACGTTTTATCGGAAAACTAATATATTTTTACCATACTAAATAAATTTCATAAAGTACCTTATTACTACTACCAATACAACTTGTTTAGTTTTAACATTCAAAATAAATATAAACAATTGAACAAGATAAAATGTGTAAAATGTAAACTTGAAGATGAATGACGAATGATGATGATCATTCAAAGATCAAGATGAATGGCGAGGCGAGGCGAGCGTAATGTTTACATTACATAAATACGTATTTACTAAGAAGATATGACTTCAACCTGGTGGATATGTCAAATGTAAATCATCAAATATTTTTTGTATAAATGAACCAAAAAAATTATGCGGTAATAATAAATAATAGCTTGGCTTAATATTGTTAAAAAAGTGTTATAATAGTAAAACTAAAATATAAACATTGCAGCAAACATTAGTAGTGAGTAAGATATTTAAATGAAAATCATTCCAATGTACACCTCTGACAGAATCTATCTGCAACTCTAAGACTGAAACGTTTTTATCAAATAGCTTTAATAGTCAGGACTATCACAAAATAAACTAACAAAAACATAGACGACGGTAATCGTAGCCGTCAACGGAACGACATGTAACAGTCAAATAGACCAGTAACACATGGTCCTATATCCGCCGTGTAATGAAACGTGATTCCATTCCTCCTGTACGATGCACTCTCAGATATGTTACACAATTTCACTCCCAATATATTACGACATGATCCCATCTGCAGACTTGACGATCTATTTGCAAATATTATATCAGATATCTAAATTTATGTACCGAAGTGTATGTATTAATATGTGTGTAATGCATTTATATAAAAATATGTTTTTGTTGTTTGTTAAATATTTTTAATTAATTCCATTTAAAACATATTAATAATACATATTGTTAGTTCATTACCGTTTGAGAAAAAAACCTTTCTATTTCCGAAACCACCAATTACATCTTACATCACTAATGTGATAAAAATATTGATATAATTTTATTTACTTTATTTTTATCTTTACTTTCATTTAATTTTAAATTTCATTACTATAGAAACCCTATCTATACTTCTAACCTCAATAAAGCTTGTGTTTGATAAAACGTGTCGTTTTAGTTTCAGTCTCACGAATGTCACAAGCTGTCATTATGCGTCAGTCTACACCCGATTACAATTCCTTATTCCACTCCACACTAAAGCGTTCACCGAGAAAAACAACATTGTAGGCAATATCTAAAATAATCTATATCGTTGTATTCTAATTTCGCAAGTCGTCACTAGTCAAAAATGGTATCCAATTTCACTTTAAGAACACTTCATATACCATAAATGAAACTACTGTGGAGTTCAGAGACGAGTTAGTGAAGAGTACGGTGAATTGAGATAAAAGAGGTTGGACGTCAGCCAGCGTCTCAAGTGTCCGGGTAGCGCCAAACGTCGACAGTCTTCTTGTTGTCACAACTAACTACAATAATAACACAATCAAGATGAGATTAACAACGAAATCACAGAAACAGAACTTTGTAAATTAATATGTTTCGTACAATAGATGCAACAGATAACTGCAACACTTCTGATACTTTAATTATCGACAATATTTGTTCACAGTTTCGATCTACATCCAAAGGTTTGAAAAGCGGTTGTAATTTAGTTTTATAATAGATACAATATATCATTTAAATTATAATATTTTAAAAATTAAAAGATATATAAAAATTCCATTAAATATTAAAATTTTACATATCACGTAATTCATTTAATGTTTACGTAACATTCGTTTGCAATTATTCTGAAATAGACATTTGGGAAACAAAATTTCAATAAAATTTCGTAATTAGCAAAATGGCCAGATCTATTTTATTATTTTACAGATACATATCGTATCTCATATTTAAATATGAAGCACCTACTATTATATTTTCTATCAGCTTCCTGAAAAGACCATAGTTCGATGTAAGTTTAGAATGGTTTTATAGGCTACAAAAAGTTAAATAAGCTAAAGATACTCTCTATTGAGAGGACATTTTCAGATACGCTAACACCAGTTAACGACACTTCTGGGCTAATCTAATAAACCGTATTTCTAACAGCTCTTGTGGCCAACACGGTGTTTAAGAGTGTACACACTGGCCAAAAATTATATAGAAGTAGAAAATGGAATAATATAACTTTTAATTAGGAATTTAGGACAAAAATATCAAAAGAAATAAACAGTGGGTTGGTCACACGATAGTGTTTTTATCTTTTTTCCCAATTAGAAGTTGTAGAACCAAAAGATAACGTGTGTGTTTTGTTTTTGGATCTATATTTAATATGTTTGAAAAAAGATGATGAATCGACGTGACACACGTGTGTTTATATCTGTCTTTTAGTATATGAAATATTGCAAAACAAAATATTTATTTCATAGAAATAAAACAAGATACGAGTGCTAGTTTAACTGCCAGTTTACTTTAATTAGTTCTATTTATCGATATTATTAATAAATAGTATTTTTTTTTTGTATTCATTACTTATATACTTGTTATTTCTTCTGTTTTTTCTGTCGTAATATGATAAACAGATATTTTTTTCGTAAAGACAATAAAAAAAATATATATTTGTTTTTATGTGTTAATCAATAGCATAAAGAAAATAAATTCAGACAACTTTTTACGATTATGCTGCTGACGTCTACATTTTTTACAATTCTACATCATACCGTGGCAATAACGTTCATAAACAAATATGATGTGTCATTAAACGTACTGCAATATCATTAAAACGTAGAGAAATGTCATTAAAATGTACATTTTTGTAAAACTAGATAAAACTGAGTTTATTATATAAACAATAAACAAATAAGAGTTTTCATTTAAATTATAAATAACTATAATTTTTACTAGGAGTTATTATTAAATTTCATGTGATAAGCTTTTTATTTCCGAGATCAGTTCACCAAAAATTTGGCGTGAATCCAAAACGGATTTTCTTTTGTTAGGCCCGTTATAAGCAAAGGTCGCAGAAATAAGAAAGACTACATTGTGATTTATTATTACCATTTCTTATTTATTAGTATGAATAAACACACTGAGATTTTTTTTCCTCGTTACTTTATAACAAGCACAGAAGTATAATAGTAGTATAAACAAGACAGAAAGAAGTATAGGCAATGGCATTCTTAAAAATTATATTGAATAATTATGACTAAACTGAACGACTGATAGACAATGCGTACCTACTATCCGTCCCGTGTACACGACTGTTGCAAACCATTTCAAGCCTCAAATTTAAATAAAGTTTTAAAAAGTTAAATTAGACTCGAGTAAAAGCCGATAGAAATAGTTTTATTATTATAATATATTATTAAAAGAGAAGGTTACATGTTGTGCCGTTGCTAACTTTCCCCTTTCCCTTTCGAAAAATATTTTTAAAACATAGACAACAAATAAGATCAAATAGTGTGTTGAAAGATGATCTTATTCATACATAACATATAACATTTATATTAAATACAATTATTATTACCAACGATGTAACAAATTATAATAAAAGGAATCTTGTTCGAGATACAGATGTATACAACGAGTAAACAGACATTAATGCTTCATGATTAATTTACTCCTAAGGCTGAGTATAAATGTAACATATTACTTGACTGTCAGTCAAGACTTAACTAACCCTCGTGCACAGATAGATTTAGGTACATGTTTTGCAACGAAACAGCGATTAGTTCAATGTTTTGTAAGGAATTCCCGCACGCTTCGCTGGGCACACTATTCATTTGGATGTGAACTTAGACTTCTTGTATTGACAAAATATTTAATTTCTATTTTATATTTAGTGTAAATTATTAAAATTTTAAGTAGAGAAATACAATGCAAGTCAGTGAATATAGATTCCCTCATCCCCTATGAGGAACTGTTTATATAAACCTATGAGACCTACACCACGAAAAAATTGCCAGCGTATACTAAAGACAAATTTTATTTTATTTTTCTTAAATAATATTTATTTATTTTTCAAATATATCAAATTCAATTTCGTAATCAATTATATTTTTACGTCCTTGATTTTTTATTTTCAAATTTTAACTTATTGTGCCTCCCTCCCCCCAAACTCTGGTTGTTATGGTAACTGTGGCTATGGTAAACATTTGTATGGTAACCGTTGCTATGGTAACTGTTGCTATAGTAACTTTTATTCCCATCTATGTACCCACTCATCATGAAACTTCTGTAGCTATAAAGCCGATTGACTTGAAATTTGGTATTTTGGTAATTTTAGGTATTCCGTAAAATCCGTTCTTAGTGAACGTCTACGTCACAAAAGAAGTAACAATGTAATTTTTTTTTTATTTGAATATAAGATTATTAATCTAAACAGCAATATTACACAAACATAATACACTGTAACTGTGAATTTTATCACTGCAATACAATAAGGGATTGTTGTATGGAGCACGTTCGCTCCTCATGAGCGCCACAAAGCCGATCGCCACAAATCAATTCTAACAAAAGGTGATGTTTAGTTATTTTAAAATTAAATATCTTTCATACAACATGAATATAAGTTAACTATTATAAGTTAAATATATATTTTTACATTGTTAAGTATATTTTATATGTACCTTACACATATATACCTTATAGTATTTTACCTTATTATATGTACCTTATAGTATTTTATCCAAAAGTAAAATTATATAACAAGAAGATATCGCTATAACGCAATTTCAATACAAACTCCTTGGGATTTATCTTTGACACCATAGAGGAAGAGAGAAACAAAGTTAACAAAGGTCACCTGACATCACGCAACTCAATTAAAACTTACATATCGTCGGCCCCTGAGAAACAGAACTTTTAAAGAAAAAGAAAACTTATATGTGCCATAAATTAAGAAGAACCGTAAAACACAGTAGGGGATGAACAAATAGTTATTTGAAAGAGTTTAAAGATAGCAATGGTTTAGTGAAAAAGCACATTCTTAATAACCGCTTTCTGTTCATTAATGAAACAACTTGGGTTACTTATGAGTGCCATTTCTATAACTGCTTTTTGGATTTAACAATATTATATACGGCCTATGGTCTGGACAATCACATGTTTCTTTAATGTGTTTTGATGAGAATCTAGTTTGATGAAATCAGAAAAAAATATGTAAAATTTGAATCATTATGAAACGAATATTTATCAGAAAATTCAAAACAAAAACTAAAAACCGAATTTACAGATTTATGTAGTAGTGTGTATAATTATGATCAAGAACAAACACTAGTAATGAATAATACATTATAAAGCATAATATCGAAGTGCGGTTCAACCGCAAAACTTTACGTAACAGAGTTGATCAGTTGTGTCTTTGCCAGTTCTAGGTCTACGGTTTAATTGGTATGATCCAAATATTTCATGTTTTGCTTTAATAGAAAATTTTGTACATTAAAATAAATATTCCTTTAAAGATGTTGAAATGTATTATTTGTTATGAATATTGATTTGAATAATTAAGAAATAAATTTAAACGTTTGATTAATATATATTTCATTTAGTCAAATTGATACTCATTGAATTTTTATTAGATGGGTGTTACCAATTATCATTAAATACTTGCTACGTTTGTTTTAAATTATTCATAAAAATACTCAAGGGATAATTAGATTTCATCACAGAGTGGAACTGATGCGATGAAAATAAAAAGATTTACGTCTTGTATTCATTCAATTAACTATATTTTTATTGATTTAGTAAAACTGATTATATGGTTAAAATACTTAGGAATTTGAATAAAATCTCTTATACAAATTAAAATTGTATGTTATTTTAAATTATTTTTGACATATCTATTGCTATGCAATGTTAGCAAGTCACCGAATAAAGGAATACGCCACAAGGGACACATACTCATATAACCACCACACTTTATCTCGAACGTACAACGCCTCTACAATACCCGGCCTATCTTACTACTAATGGCCTACATGTGAAAGGTGAATGCTTCTTACCATACTAAAAACAGGGAAATTCTCTCGCATACCAGGTCCATTACAGTTAGGCCATTGCTTTTAAGAAATGACACTTCTTTTACTTTTCTTATAAATAAAAGATGTACACATTTGTTTTACAGATACTCGTACATAATTTCTTTACTAAAAATCGAGATACACCAAACCAATTCCATGGAGATGATCAAGATGAAGAATCAGGTGTTATCATCCTATTGACCTCGTTAACTCAGAGCTGACTGAATTAATCCGATAAAGACAACTACTACACACCCAGAGTAGACGTAAAGTCTAAACTATTAGTGACTTGAATTAAACTCGTTCAAAATGTAGAGGTCATTTAATTTTTTGCATAAAATTTGACTTGCCGTCTGTCTTTTATTTAACGCGACCCAAGTTGAAAGCTTCAATTACGTGAAGTGAGTGTTCACGCAGGTGACTCCTTAATTACTGGATTGAAATTGATCTGTCCATTCGACTGACGCGTTTGTTAAAGGATCATCATGAGCTGTTTACGTAATTACTACGTTAAATACACAAATCCTTATAACACCGTGTCTGTATATGTAATATAAGATTTAAACTAATTAGATCAATAATTTTATAAACATTTGAAAAGATAGAGTTTTATATTATTTATCGAGAAATATAATTATAATATTATTAAATAAAAATTAGAGAAACAGAAATATGCAATTTTACTTACAAATTTATCTTAAGAATTATATTTTTTTACATTAAATATAATACATAAATATTATACAACTTTTAATATGATAACATTACTTCTGAGCAAACGATCTTTCAATTTTTTTTGTATCTACCGTTGTAATATCTGAGTACGTTATCTCGTAATAAGTTTAGGTAAAGGATAAAAGGTAAAAGGATTTTACGTCGTCATCGGCGCGTACTTTTCCCCCAATCGCCGACTGGCGGAGTTCGAGACTTTCCTCGACTCCATCAGTGCGGCGATTGAAAGACAGGCGTCGGGGAAGCTTATATTCCTCGGCGACCTGAACGCCAAATCCGCAGCCTGGGGGAACCGCGCCACGGACGCAAGAGGTAGGGCCGTCCAGGTCTGGTCGCTCCTCTCCGGTCTGTCTCTCCTCAATAGAGGGACCGATGCGACCTGCGTGCGACAGCAAGGGAGTTCCGTGGTGGACGTTTCGTTCGCCACCCCAGCTGTCGCTCGCACGGTCGTCGATTGGAGAGTCGAGACGGCGGTGGAGACTCTATCGGACCATCTTTACGTCCGATTTGACCTCTCCACTTCCCGACCGATCCTGGCCAGGCCACCGCGGGAGGGGAGTCGCTTTCCTCGTTGGGCAATCAAACGTTTGGATCGGGAAATGGCAAAGGAGGCTGCCATCGTACAAGGATGGGCCTTTCCCAATCCGCCCAATGAGGAGACCGACGTGGAGGAAAGAGCTGGCTGCATGCGCGAAGCACTTTCACGGGTTTGCGATGCAGCCATGCCGAGGGTGAGGTCTAGGCCCCGACGCAGAGCAGTGTACTGGTGGTCACCCGAAATTGCCGAACTTCGGGCGGCCTGTTGCAGGGCTCGCAGGGCTTTCGTCCGGTGTCGCCGTCGTCACGGCTTCGACCCGGTTCTAGAGGCCCAGCTGCGGAGTCGATACCACGAGGCGAAATCGACTCTGCGGCTTGCAATTCGGAAGGCAAAGGACCTGGCTCGGGAGGAGATCCTGGCAGGTCTCGATAGGGACCCATGGGGACGTCCGTACCGCGTCGCGCGGAATAAACTCGCGCCGCATGGGCCCCGGTCATGGAGTCCCTTCAGCCGGATTTCCTCGAGCGGTTGGTGGGGGACTTATTCCCGGAGTCCACCGGCCACTCACCTCCCGTGATGGCCTCCCCTTCTCCTAATGGGGGGGTGGGTCCTGTTCCAGACATCACGGAGGCCGAGCTGGAGGTCGCGCTGAATCGCCTTCGAGCCCGCAACACTGCGCCGGGGCCAGATGGTATTCCGGGGCGAGTTCTATTCCTCGCCCTAGAATACTTGGGAGGCAGGCTTCGGGAACTGTTCAACCTGTGCCTGCGCACTGGACAGTTCCCGAAAGCCTGGAAGGAGGGCAGGTTGTGCCTGTTGAGGAAGGACGGTCGTTCAGCCGATTCCCCTTCCGCATACAGGCCAATCGTGCTGCTGGACGAGACGGGTAAACTCTTCGAGAGAATCCTCTCTGCACGTCTTGTCCGGCACCTCGAAGAGGTGGGTCCTGATCTCTCAGAGGCTCAGTTCGGCTTCAGGGCGGGTCGTTCAACGATCGACGCCCTAGGAGCTCTGAGAGACCTGACCCAGGAGGCTGTTCGCGGGGGGGACGTCGTCCTAGCGGTTTCGCTTGACGTTGCCAACGCCTTCAACAGTCTACCGTTCGAGACATTGGTTGAGGCGCTCCGGTTCCATGGAGTGCCTCCCTATCTCCGTAAACTGTTGGGGGCCTACCTGCAGGACAGGGAGGTCCTGTGGGAAGGCGGCGACCGGCGGGTCTACCGACGTAGCGTATGCCGTGGAGTTCCACAGGGGTCCTTGTTGGGACCGGTGTTGTGGAACCTCGGCTACGACTGGCTGCTCCGCTGTCCTCTCCTGCCCCGGATGAGGGTGTTGTGTTACGCAGATGCACCCTCGTCACCTGCAGGGGAAGGAACTTTGCGGAGGCAGCCCGTCTGGCTACCGTCGGCGCTACGTTGGTAGCGGACCGAATAGGGCTGTTGGGATTGGAGGTCTCCGTCACAAAGACGGAGGCCATCCTGTTCCACGGCCCACGCCGGGGTCCCCCTCGTCGGGCGTCCATCTCCGTCCAGGGTTCGGAGGTGGTGGTGAAGACCCAGATGAAGTATCTGGGCCTCACCCTGGACGGAAGATGGAACTTCGGGGCTCATTTCTCCCTTCTGGCCCCGAAGTTGGTATCCACCGCAGCTGCCTTGGGGAGGCTTCTGCCTAACGTTGGTGGGCCGCAGGCTCCGTGCCGGCGTCTATATGCCGGCATCGTGAGGAGCATGGCCTTGTACGGTTCCCCAATTTGGTCGGGAGTTCTTACCGCCGACTCCAAGATCCTCTTGCGGAGAACGCAGAGGATTCTCGCGGTAAGGGTGATTCGGGGGTATCGTACAGTGTCGTACACTGCGGCCACGCTTTTGGCGAGTGATCCGCCTTGGGAGCTACAGGCGGAAGTGCTCGCCGAGGTGTATTGGCACCGGGCAGAAGCCAGGGCCAGGGGGGTAAGGCCCGAGGTGGCTCGGGTCAGGGCTCTAGCTCACCGAGCCCTGATTCGACGGTGGGAGAGGGACCTAGGGTCCCCTGCCGCCGGACTGATGACTGTGGGGGCGATCCGTCCCCACCTCGGTCGTTGGATCAACCGGCGGCATGGAACGCTTACGTTCCGTCTTGTGCAGGTGCTCACTGGGCATGGGTGCTTCGGGGAGTATCTGCACAAGATCGCACGAAGGGAGGCGACCCCATCCTGCCACCACTGTGACGAGGCCGTAGACACGGCTAGTCACACCTTGGCAGAGTGCGCAGCCTGGGACCACCAGCGTGTTGAGCTGGTGGCCGTGGTGGGCGGGGACCTCTCGCTGCCGCGCCTTATAGGCACAATGATCGGCAGCGAGAGGTGTTGGGTCGCAATGGCCTCCTTCTGCGAGCAGGTCATCGCCGCGAAGGAGGCCGCGGAGCGGGTCAGGGAGCAGGCCTCCACCGCTGACCCACTCCGTAGGGGAAGGCTGGGAAGAAGGAGGCGGGAGTACGCCCGCCGCTTCCTTCCCCAGCTGTAGTGCCTTGGTGGGAGGGGAGGGTGACCTCTCTCACCTATTACAGGCCTACGTCGTGAGGGTACTCTTGGTTGCTCGGAGCACCCTTACATGGGGGGTTACCGCCGGAGCGTCACGGTGAGTGCGCAAGCGATCCCGTGGCGTCCCATTAAGGCGTTGAGGGCAACCGTTGGTTTTTTAGTGGGTAACCTTAAAAATGGCAGCGTCCTCTATGCTGCCGGGTAGTCCCACATAACCCTCCGGCCATCACCTTCTTGGTCGGCGGGTATCCGTAACGGATTTTTCCAACGATAAAAAAAAAAAAAAAAGGTAAAGGATAAAACAATTTACAAACCTAATATTTCATTAGGTTATTACATTAGCATTGTTAGAACCAATCAACATTTGATATTGTTTTAAAAAGAAAAACATTAAAAACCATCTTACAAGACAAACAAATAAACCTAAAAATACATGGTGGGTGCGGTGACCTCTAAATACATTTATGTAAGTTTTACAATAATGTCGTCATTTTGATATGATCACGATATCATGTTTGATAGTAAAGATAAATATATTTTGTTTATAATTATCATTATAGAAAAAATTATTTAAGAAAAAATTATTCAATCCTTGTCATATTGGAAAATGTAAATTTAACGTGGGATATAAAATTGGCAAAAAAAATAATAAAATTATTTTAGTCAAAAAGAAGTGACAAAGAATGAAGAAACGAAATAAATATGAAGCTTATTTAGACTTTTCAGGAACTTTTTAATTAAACTCTAAATAGCCACACCGGACGCTCTCAGAACAAGAAATACGAGTATATTAAGTCACTCCCACGAGTATTTGTATAACTTTAGCTTTGACTGGGTTTAAGTAATCTTATCAGAGCAACTACAAACTTCAAATTTCATTTAAATACAAGTATTATTCAAATAATAGTGAAAGACAAAACTTTAAATATATTACGATATTATTTGTTATTTTTCAATTGAAGAAATAATGGCAAGACCAAGACCTACATAATACATATTATAAATAAAAGAAAAATATCCAAAATCCTGGCAATTTTGTATGACAAATAATCGGTTGATCTCAACTTACGACTTATTTACTCTGTGTATATAACTAGTAGGGTTACCTCCCAGAGCGGGTCCCGAACCCTTACTATTATTACAACTATTATTATTACAATGTTACAAAAATCTAAGAATCAAAAAAATTAAAAATAATAGAAATGTAAGTAAAATTATAATTGAATGGTACAAACTTCGTCGGTATGGAATAAATAATTCTCAGAAAATAAAAAAATATTTTTACAAAAAACTTCTTTGATTTAGAAAACAACCGTTAGTCCATTCCTATTAAGATAAGGATAAAGAAGGACATAAGTATAAAGTTTCATTGTTGGTATCTCATTTCGTTGAAGTCGGATAAAATTCAGATTGTCGTAGTCGGGACGGCCTTAGAATTCAAACTAAATTGTTTAATACCAAATTTATAATAATAATAAGGTAATCTGTCACTAATACGTACAGAACATGCTTATAAAGTACTTACTGCAACTAATACTACTTACTCATGTATAAAGTAATTCAAGTTAACATTAAAAATAAATATACAAATAAAAAGATAAAATCCGTATGTAAACTTCAAAAGTTCCGTGTCGGATTGGGGATGCCTTTAAGCATTAACGCGCCAAGAGTAGTGTTTACATTGCGTAAATGTGTATTTACTCGTACAAAGACGACTTTAGAGATTTGACTTCAACCTGTTGGATATGTCAGATGTAAATTGTCGAATATATTTGGTAAAAATAAACCAAACATTAGTGTTATTTTAATAAATAATATTTTTTCTTAATATTAAAATATGTTTAGTAGTAGAAATAATTAAAAATTTCATTACTAAAATATGAACAATGTTGCAAAACGTTGGATAGTTAGTTGATAAGATATTTAAATATTATATTTCACAGAATATTACAATTACAGACAGACCACCATGTAACAGTCAAATAGACCAGTAACACGGGGTCTTATATCCGCCGTGTAATGAAACGTGATTCCATTCCTCCTGTACGATGCACTCTCAGATATGTTACACTATTTCACTCCCAATATATTACGACATGATCCCATCTGCAGACTTGACGATCTATTTGCAAATATTATATCTGATATCCATATTTAGCTGCCAAGTTTATAATATATGAATAATCCTTACTATATAATAATGACCTAATTGACTCTGTATGCACGCGCATCACTTATCACCCACAAATCACACAATAATGTGTAATACATCAAAAAAAAGCTATTGAATCAGGCTACAAAATAGGGTAGGTGCCAACTTCATATGTGACATTTGACCCTTCCTGGCCCGAAGGGCCCGGAAGTTCCCTTGTAGTTTTATATTAATATAAATGATGTTATTTATATGTTTTTCGATTTATTAGTTTTGATATACTTATAAATTTTATTTTGTTTGAATGATGTCACGTGTTGTTTTATTACCATTTGATAAATAAATTACCTGAAACTACAAATTATATCTATCAATGCAAATGTTACAAAAGTGTATAAATAATTTTATTTAGTTAAGATTCTTTTTACTTCCATTTTTATAGACTCTTCATACTTCTAACCATATTAAAGACCCTACTTGATAAAACGTGTCATTTCAATTTCGATCCCCTAGTATGGAGTTATAGTTGAAGTGAGGACGGAGGAGGAAGAACGAGTGAATTAAGGTAAAAGGTTGCACGTCAGCCAGTGTCTCAAGTAGTAGAGCCCGGGGATGGTTGACCAATTTCCAGTTTAAAAGTTAATATTTTTATTGCTTTCATGATTATTTTTGTGAAAAGCAATTCCATTGATAGTGACACTATTCAGCTCTAGAAAGAAATTACAATAAGCTCGATACCTATTAAAACATAGTATATAGGCTCGATTTTATAGAACGGGAAAAACGAGTCAACCTACCCCGTGCCTGGGGCAGGTTGACTTGTCACTAGGGGTAAGTTGACCTAAGAAGTAATGAGTACCAAGACTACGAAGGAACAAGATTTAAATACTAAAGTAAATGCAATCATCATTTTTAAGAACATCTTCAACAACAGTAAACACCGTTAAGAACCTATCGGTCCACCTCCAGTCTAAAATAGTCTTTGATAGTCCTTTAGTCTAAAATAGTCAAAATAGTATTTATAGTGAACACGTGGGAAAACGAAGAACGGAAGGACCATATTGCCGAGGCCAAGATAGCAACTGCGACTCTCACCAGCGAAACCTCGGTCAGTAGACGTCTTTTTCCCAATTTTTTGGTGCCAAGATGAACTATTACTCTATCAGGAATGTGAACTGTTGTCAGTCCTGTTTCATCTACATTCTAAATATACCCAGGGCTTACATTTAAACGTAGGTAAACGGTTCTTAGGTAATCAAAGAACAACTGCACGATGTTTTTGTTGAAAGAAGTGGTTCGAAATAGTAGCTTGAGGAGATCGAATAGAGAGAATAGGATGACGTTTAAGCAAACTCCCTACCCAATCTTCATCAGCAATCTGTTTTTTATCCCATGATTCAGGAATAGATTTATTTATTTTTTTTGCAAATTCATATGCTAATTTTCGGGACTCGTAAGGCGTTAATCCATAATAAACATCATCAGCTCCCTTATGGGCAATTTTCTGATGCATGCTCTTCCTCGTCACTGAATATTTGTCTGTTTTTTATGTAGCCAACGCTTTCCAAGGTCAATTGAGATCTAGACAGCCCGGGATTGCATTCTTTTTTTTTCATATTTACTACATGGCGATATTTTATATGGTATAGCAAATTCTTTGAATTGATACTTTTTTCGGCGAAAATAACTTGTCGACATACTCTCTCCAGTATGTCTTTACGTCGATTTGACTTTCGTTTATAGATTTGCATCGTTCTAAACTGGAAATGTTAGGTTAAGAACAATAATTTTTATACCAATTTATATTTAGTATATCCAAAATTGTATGGGGCAGGTTGACTAGTTAGTCAACCAACCCCTTTATAAATTAGTCAACCAGCCCCAAACGATCTAGTAATTTTTAACTACGTGCCAAAACCTTAAAATGGTGTCGTAATTAAAAATAATAAGGAAGTATACAAAGTTCGGAAATCAAACATTCGTATTAAACAGTTTGACAAGCAATCAAAACAAAATGAAAAGTGTTATAACAAATAGAATTAAGGCAAAAATAGTTACTTAAGTGTCTTGTTTTTGAACAATAGGCTCTAGCTGACAAACGGTTTGGGTCTGCTCCGCGGTTTTTCTGATGATTGTGCGCGGGGGAATAATGGATACGCTCACCTAGTCGATTTTTGCAAAAAGTTTGCCTAACTCGCGTTTTTGACAATTAGTCTACCTGCCCCTATAGTCAACCAGCCCCGGTCTCCCCTATCCAGGTGGCACCGACCGTCGCCCGTCATTCTGTTGTACCAACTGATTACAATAATAACTTAAAATGAAGACGAGATTAACAACAAAAACATTGAAACTGAACTTTGATAATTAATTTGTTTTATACAGAAGATGCAACAGATAACTGCAACAGTTCTGATACTAAGATTATAGAGAATATTTGTTCACAATTTTAACTTAGATTCACTGAGTGTTTCTAAAGCATGGGAATTATTATTTTTTCGCCCGAAATCTAACTATGTAGAGGCAAAAGTTTCAAATACTAAAAAAAAATATTAAAAGAATATATTCGGGTCTTTTCTTGATTGCAGGGATAAGTGTTTTATTTTCATCCAATTTGAAAACGAGTTATGATTTTGTAGTTGTACCAGATATGTTTCCTATAAAAGGATGAGATTTTATTTTGTATAATATTCTAAAATAAAACCTAACTATACGATCGCGCAAAGCAATTATTTTATAAGAAACCTTAACTATCGTCTACATGTAACCTATTTTTACTTTTAAGCTTTGTTAAATATCTAAGATATTTATGCCACTTATTTAAACACATAATGGCAGAATAATTAAGTTTCAGATCAAAGATTTCAAGTTTCATAGTTGTCTCTAAACACAAATAGAACACGTTGCTTCTCAAAAATGTTCTAATAGTGACCCGCATGTTCGTAGTATCAACTAGTATTAACCTGTCGATTCGGTATTAATTGTTTGCCAAAAATCTTGTTTACAATACATTTCCTATTTTTGTTTTTTTTCTAATATTGGTTTCATTCTTTGTAGTGAATATGAATATCATTTATTAAATATAAATATTACATGAACTTGAATTAGAACTTCAAATCTTTATTTCACCTAAATAAATTCTGACAGTTCATGAGGTTTAATATTTTATTATGGATTTGCAAGAAATTTTACATAAAATTTCTTCAATGCAAACCGTGCTGAGTCAGAAAAAGTAAAAGAGAAAAATATCAAAAGTGCAAGCGGATCGCTTTTCAACGTTTTAATATATTCACACAATGAGGTCCACGCAGGTGTAGTTGAATTGTAATTAAGTTATTATATATATTTCAGATTTTAAACATAACCGTTTAATTAGTCTTAGGTGCCGATGTATGCCTAAGTTATATAAAAAACCTTAGATATTAATGGTCGTTCTACAATCCACAATAATTCAACACTGGATTTACAAATTCATTACTTGCAATGAAAATTTTAATTTAAAACAGCAAAAAACAAACTATCTTTAAGAGATAAGGTAAATATCTTTATCTACGAGTATGATCAATAAATTACACGATAACATCCCGATCGTGACTTGGCATCGGTTTTGGTTACTAATATATAATCAAATAACAGTTAATTATATCAGTTAATTATATCAGCGACGTGTCAAAACAAATGGAGTGTGTAATTGCAATCTTATAAATGATAGTTTTATGTCATTTGTGTTTCGTCTCAACTATCCGAAGAGCAATACCTATGCATGCCACGATGTATATAATTAGGAATATGTATACACAAGGACAACCTAAAATCAATAGCAACAATATGTCAGAAGCCAAACGAAAATGAAAAAAGTTTTCCAAGTCATCCTAACAGGTAACGAGGAAGTGTATTTATTATAAGTAAGAATTTTCATTTATATTTGTGATTAAATATTTAAATTTCACTAATACTTTTGTTACTTTTCGACGGTCATCGATTTGAAATAAAACTTTTATTTGAATATAAATATGAATTGCTGAACATTATCTAGAGAGATTCACGAGCTTCTTTATAATCAAAAGACCTAGTTTCAATAAGTAAATAGAACGAGTAAAAGGCACAGAGATCCAACTGATCCCAGTTGTTGAACAGAATGAAACTTATCTCTCGATTGCATTGAACCGAAACACCAAATTCATTTCTGCGCCAACTTGCTTTTTATACCGCATTATTAACATAAATGCAAAAAAAAACAGAACAAGAGGTCCTATTAATTTAAAAAATAAGGACTAGTGCATATTCACCAATAGTTAGAATTGTATAAACATCAAGTATTTAGTACCTACCTACCGCTACTTCATCATATAATAAAGATATATAACAAAACATTACTTGTAATATTATAAAAGCAAAGTTTTCATAATATTATATTCTTTAATAATTCCTCGACAGTGATCTCATAAAAGTGAGAGTCTGTCGCGATCTCATTTCACAAAGGCCTACAAAAATATTAATCCTTGAATTTAGCTCCCGCAATCGAGACCGAACGTTGAAAAGTAAGTAACTGTATCTACTTTACCGAAGATCTATATGCTTTTATCATCGAGTTTCTACTTTCAGCATACTTATTTACAAATGATAATGTAAATGTAAATACATAACATTTAAATGACATAACATGCTATTTTTATTTATCTTTGTAAAATTAAATATAATGCAATTGTTAAATAAAACAAACAGAAATTCATTCCTCATAATTTTTCATAAAGAGACTTTTAAACTTGGCTTTATATACATTTATATATTTTGTAATGGTCCATTACAAGTAACTCGCGTATATAGACACGCGCTGATAGCAGTACGCTTACGGCATCTCAATAATGTTAACAGTAATATATTAAAAATCAGATCGTGTACGAATTATATGGTGACAAGAATGTACGTTCCATATTACGTGTACTTTGTAACTTAAATGTAAATAAAATACAATAAATCCTTATAGCATCGTACCACGAGTTGGTTTAAATGGTTAAGATGATTTAATCCTGTTTCTTCTTACGTGTAGTAATAATGAATAAAAAAATATTTTATTGAATCAAACTAGAACTTACTGATTTCTACAGTATTTTTTTTAAAGTACTTCTTAAAGCGCATGTTGCGTCAAATTCACTATGCTATTGTCTTGTAACGAAATATGAATTATTATAATCAACATCGCTTTGTACATTTGTTAGAGCGTTAGAAATAATATTCTTAACAGAATTAAAAGCAACTGGTCAGTTGCTTTTAATTCTGTCAGAAGATAATTCGATAGATCGATCCAAAAACCAAAACGTTGTAGTGTAAATGAGGTCGGCAGCCAATAATTATGAAACATTAAACTGTCCTCGTGCACTCGGTATCCACATCCAACAAACCACCGGCGGAGAGCATAACGTGCCGAGGTTACTTATCGCTGCCGGAGCGGGACCAAACAACAATATTTGTTGGCACGAGACAGTAAATTAATTTTTCCTCGAGCGTTTAGTCAAGCCATTCACTACCACGTCTCATTCAATAGTTATATTACGATTTTGTCAAGTAAATACTAATTATTTTCATTAATTCAATTACATATTTGTTCGAATAATAATCCATATAATGTTAATAAAATATGCCATATACATTACGAGGGCCAAACTGAAAGTTTTTAGAACTGGCCACTTAAAAGCATTATATTAAAAAAAAATTGTTTAAATTTTGAAAATAGAACTCTTTACCAATATTATTGAGTGTACATTTCATTCATTTGTCATTTGTTTTACGATTTGGCGGCAAATTGAAAATTGTCTGTGCACGTCCGAATGAATTTAAGCCGAGAAAATTTTCGTGCCATGATTTTTTATGACTTTCGATGTCATTTAAGTCAACAAGAAAGTTATGATAGACTTCGATTGGCTTTTCACGATGAAGCCCCATCTCGTGCCACAGTTTACAACTGGTTTAATGAATTCAAACGTGGTCGAACTAATCTCACCGATGATTTGCGTGAGGGACGGCCTTCTACAGCGACGACTGAAGATAACATCAGTGTTGTGCGGCGTATGATAGAGACTGACATAAGAGTGACCTATCAGCAGATTCGGACAAGTCTAGGCATAGGTATGAGTCAAGTGCACAAAATCCTCCATGAACATTTAGCGGTCAGGAAGCTTTGTGCCCGCTGGATACCGCATAATTTGACCGAGGCTGAAAAACTCCGCCGTGTTGATTGGTGCCGAGAAATGATCCAAAAATTTAACGGAGGTGACTCAAATGCTGTGTTCGACATACTAACGGGTGACGAAAGCTGGATTTACTGTTATGATCCGGAAACCAAAAGACAGTCTGCTCAGTGGGTGTTTCCTTCCGAAGAGTTGCCAACTAAAGTGAAGAGAGGTCGAAGTGTTGGGAAAAAGATGGTGGCCTCGTTCTTCGGAAAGACAGGTCATTACGCGATAGTAGTCTTAAAGGATCAGAAAACGGTTAATGCAGAGTGGTATACTAACAATTGTTTGCCACTTGTCTTGGAAAAAGTTCGAGAGAAACGACCTCGCAGCAGGATCCTCCTTCATCACGACAATGCCTCGTCGCACACCGCCAGGCAAACGATCGACTATTTGGTGACCTCAGACGTGGAATTACTGGGTCACCCGCCGTATAGCCCCGACCTCGCACCCTGGATTTTTATTTATTTCCGAAAATAAAAGAAAAACTTCGAGGAAAACGTTTTATAGACGCCGAAGAAGCAGTGGCTGCGTTTCAAAACGCCGTCGAAGAGACCTCTAAGGCCGAGTGGGCAAGGTGCTTTTCTCAATGGTTCCATCGAATGCAGCGATGTATTGATGTAAATGGACGCTATTTTGAAAAGTTACAATAAAACTAATAACTTGCTTACAATGCTTAGTTTTTGATTTTCTAAGAACTTTCAGTTTGACCCTCGTACAATATATTGAAAATGAAATGAATTATAACAATTAATATTAAATATAAAGTGTCAAATTTTCATTTAATATTTATATAAAATTTACGTGAAATTATTCTTAAATACATTTACGAATCAAAATTTCAAATAAATTTCGTAATAAGCAAAATATCCAGATCTTTTTTGTTATTTTCAAGATGCATTCGTATGTACCTCATAATCAATATCGAAGCACCTCTCTTCATCATTTACCCACATAATATGATAAAAGTAATAATGGTTGAGATACAGATTTTATACAACGAGTAACATAAATGACTCATCGTTAATTTACACCTACCTAAGGCTGAATATAAAGCATCACACTATACAGACCGTGACACTATACAACCCCCATAATCACACTATACAGAGCGTGATCATAGGGGTTGGTATATAATATTTTATCAGCCTCATATTATATACAGAGTTGACAGAGCGACGAGAACGGACTCCCAGAGCTCTCAATATTATGTATGTTATCTTTTTAGCTATTTTAGTTACCTTTTATATTACAGTTGTCAAAGACATGTGTACAAGATAACACAACCACCTCTCCCTCGATCAAAAGTCCTCAATTTCCGTACAATACCTTCGCAGCCCCCAACCGAACTCTATACACGATAACGCTATTCATTATATAAGTTTAATATCGAAGTGTGTTCCAACCGTACAACTTTTCGTACTAAATTTGATCAGTTCTGCCTTTGCCAGCTCTAGATTTGCGGTTTAATTGGGTTGATTCAAATATATCATGTTTTGCTTTAGTAGAAAATTTTGTAGAAATAAAGAAATATATTATTTGTCATGTAAATTGATATGAGAATTTGAGAAATAACTAAATAATAGATTGAATAACGTTTAATTAGAATATATTATATTTAGTCAAATCGATACCGATTAAAGTGTTTTATAAATGGCTGTTAGCAACTACCATAAAAAACTAGTTTCGTCTTTTTCAAATGCGGCATGAAATATATATGGGTGATAATTATATTACGCCACAGGCCAAGAATGTTACTATAAAAATAAAAAGAGTTTTTTTACTTATATTCATTCAATTAACTATATTTTAATTGAGTTACGCAAAACTGAGTCTATAATTAAAATACTTAGGAACCGGATAAAATCGCTGATACAACTTTACATTTAGTTATTTTCAGATCTTCTTTGAAAATGCTTATTTTTATAATGTTTATACAATAATGATGATGATGATGATGATGATGATGTGTACATTTGTCTGTGTGTATCTAAGACATAAAATATAAATAGCTGACAGTTTATTCCTATTTACAAAATAAATATCTAAATACAAACCTTAATTAACACTTTTCTACTTCTTAAAGAAACATGGCGTACCTGAAAAAGAAAGAAGTGAGGTTTATTATTCCGTAATTATTTATGAATTTAAATAGGCAATGTTTACGAGTCACCGAATAAAGGAATGAGCCACAACGGACCTATATCTATTATCTCGAACGTACAACGCCGCTACGATATTCAGCCTATCTTAGTACTAATGGCCTACATGTGAAAGGTAACTGGCTCTTACTTTATTACAAATAGGGAACGTCTCTCGCATATCAGGGTCGATATTACAATATTAGTTACAAAACATTATGCGATTGACAGAGAGACAAATGCATATATAGTCAAAGTATTTTGTTTACTATTATGCATACAGTGTTTTTATGTAACATCGCTCTGTTTTTTAACAGGGTTTTAAAGGGAAAGTCAATGAAGAGGAACCGGCAAGGAACATAATTGTTTAATTTATTAAACGTAAACAACCTTTTCCAGTATTGACAATTGAGTTATAGTCATAATTGATATGTAAGAACAAATAAAATCTTTTGTATTCTAAGAAGTAAATCAATGGAAACATGTAGATAAAAAAATTATATTCACATGGAAAACCCAAAATCAATAGCCACAAATATGTCACAAACCAAATGGTAAAGATAAAAGTTTTTCCAAGTCATCCCAACAGGTAACAGGGAAGTTTATTCGGATTAAGTTGGAATTCTCATTTATATTAGTTTAATGAGACGATGACATAAACAAAAACTTGTTCCAGGAGAGAAAATGTCTCTTCTAAACCGGCTCGACCCGGGTTACGGCCCAAATATTCATTTTAATTACACCTCAGCTACTCGGGATCTCAAGTTAAATGTTACATAAGCCTAAATTAATTTTATATAGAACTTTAAAACTGCGTTAAATGATTTCTTTTAAACAATTCTTTTGTTGATTTGCGACTATCAACAATTTCAAATAACGTTTTTGTATGAATATAAGTATAAATTTGCTAAACATTGTCTCGGAAAAATCACGAGCTTCTTCATAATCAACAGACCTTGTTTCAATAAGTAACTAGAACGTGTAAAATGCACAGAGACCGAACTGAGCATTGCCGTTGCCCACAATGAGAAACTTATCTCTCGATTGTATTGAACCAACCGCCAATTTAATATCTGTGCCAACTTGCTTTTTTTACTGCATCAATGCAAAGAAATACACTACTCATTTATAAAAAGAGGTTACATTAATTTAAAAAACAAGGACAAGTGCATATACACTAGTGCTTAGAACTCTAGGAACGTTACAAAACTAGCAACCGCTACTTAATCATATATATATACTTAACAGAGTACGAAGTAATAAGATAATAATCGAGACATCGTAGAATCAAAAGTTACAGTAGGATTCTTTGATGTCTCCTCGACAGTGATCTCTTAAAAGTGAGAGTTTTTCGCGATGTCATTTCATAAACGCCTACAAAAATATTAATACGTCAATTTAGCTCTGCTAGATCAAAACCGATCGTTGAAAAGCGAGCTCAATTAAAACTAAACTGAGGCTCACCAACACACAAATAACACCAACGACTTGCAAAGGCATAATAACGTATTATTTATTACATGTACTATGAAAACATAAACAACACTTGTCATATGAAATACAAAATAATTTCCTTTACTGTACTGCATGTAATTTATTCTCTTTCTATATTCATTGTTTATTTATAATCCACTTATAAATGATGATCTTATTTATGTGTTTTAAATGACAACTACAACTTCTTATTATTTATATTTGAATATTCAATCAAATTAAATTATGTGTAATCGAATAAGAAAAAAAACACAGAAATTTCTTTTCTTTACAACTCACTATCTATTCGTATACCAGTAGCGTCTTAATAACGTTAGGAATCATTTATTATAAAGCAGATCGTCTTCGATTGTAGATTTGATATTACGTAAATCTTCTCCATAACCTGATTTCAAGTGTTTATTAATAATATTAAATCCTCATAACATCGTACCAAGAGGAAAAGCTTAAATTTTCTCTTAATAAATTAATATAAATTAATTGACAAGAAATTGCGTTACGATATTTCCCCTATTTCTTCTTACAAGTACTTATTAATAATAAATACTACATTTACTGATTTAATTGTCTTGTGTATATTAAAAGCTTTAAGCGGGTTTTAAAGCAACTCTACTGAAATATCTTTTTCAAAATATTCAATATTCATTACAATAATTGTACTCTTATTTTTCTTCATGTGTATTGTACAAAAGTTAGGAAGATTAAAAACTCTCAAACATCTGATATAGAATGTAAATATTATATAAAGAATAAATTAATTGGTACTAAGTTAACAGTAATTAAGTGTGTGAATACCGAAATACTGTATTAAATGATGAGTTTAGTGTTATGAGCTATATCTCAAATTATATTTTTTTTATGTATGGATATAAGTAAATCAGTTTGATGTTGTTTTCAATATGGTATACTTTAGTCGCTGCTTTCCTTAATTATATAGAAAATATGTAAATGAAAATGAACTCTGAAAGTACTTTACCAACCTACTCTATTAGTCCTAGCTATAGATAATAGACTGAATTGGGGAGACAGCTTGCTACATTAGATTATTTTAATCGATATTTTGTTACAAGCTAATGGTATAAATCTGATAGCTTTATACCTTTATTTAAGCGGTAAAAGTAATATTATTGATTGAACTAATAGCAACTGAGCAAAAAATAAATCGATAGATCGATCCAAAAACCAAAATATTATAGTATAAATGAGTTCGGTAGCAAACATTTATAAAATATTGAACTGTCCTCGTGTACTCTGTATCCACATCCAACAAACCACCCGGCGGAGAGCATAACGTGCCGAGGTTACTTATAGCTGCCGGAGCGGAACCAAACAACAATATTTGTTGGCACGAGACACTAGATTAATTTTTCCTCGGGCGTTTAGTCAAGCCATTCACGAACATGCCTCATTCAATAGTTATATTACGATTTCGTCTAGAACTAACTCCTTTCATTGATCCTGTAATGTTTGTTCGAAATATAATAAATATTTAAATTTATTTTCAATTATTCTACAATATACATTAACGAATCAAAATTTCAAATTACAAAGTTACTGTAAACATGACTTTGAATTTCTAATTACGTGTTAAGTGTAAGTAAATATAAAAATAAAAACATTTTTTTTTCTGCGGATTGGTGACAAGACAATATTTTTCTTCTAAAACCAAAAGATACCGTGAGTGCGTAGTTTTTGGATCTTAATCAAGTCCGGAAATTGATATCGCTGAAGATAACAAAATAACGTGACACACATGTGTATTTATAACTTTCTTTTTGTATAAAAATATTCCAAAATCAGATATCTTATTTCCTATAAATAAAAAAACTATAGGATTACCAAAATTAGTAGTATAGTTAAATAACTGCCTCAGTTTATTTAAATATCTTCCCAGTATCGGTATTATTTTTCTGTCGCAATATTTTTTTTCGTAAACACAACCGCTAAAAAAGATATATCTCGAGTAATCCAACATTAATTCTTCATGATTAATTTAGTCCTAAGGCTGAGCATAAATGTAGGATATTACCTGACTGTCAACCAAGATTTTACTAAGCCTCGTGCATAGATAGACTTAAGAGTATATTTTGCACCTATATTATATAAATATTATATATTTATATCCCAATACACATAAATAAAAAGGGGTGTACAATATAAGTTTATGACCAAAAGATACCAGGGATTATTGATTTTTACCTAAACACCGTCCACTACCACCTTGACGGCGCAGCCGGCCTTGTTGTTTTTGACGGAGACGCAGATATCTCAACCTAGTGACACAGCGTACCTATCATACCCCGGGTATAAACTAGAACATGATTTTATACCACACGCCGGGCTATCTGTGTTCGTAAGGGAGGATATCTGCTACAGTCGCCTTCAGATTTTTGAAGGTCGGGACTTGACTGTGCTCTGGCTGCGCGTGGACATGGACGATCACGTCAGAGTCTACGCGTGCCTCTACAGGTCCCATAGTGGTAATGCAGAAACAGATCAACTATTGGGTCACGTTCAAGCGAAGATTAACGACCTGCTTTCACAGACTCCCTCCGCCGAAGTCGTAGTCTTCGGGGACTTCAACGCGCACAATACCGAATGTTTAGGGTCACGTGCAACCGACTACGGGATATCTGGTTTTAACTTTGCTCTGGCAAATGATCTGTTCCAGCTGGTAAAGACGCACACTCGTCTACCGGACGTGGACAGCCACACAGCCTCTTTGTTGGATCTTCTGCTGAATACACATCCAGAAAAGTACCTGGTCACTATCCAGGCTTCCTTAGGGCCGCTATAGCTGGGACCCAGCTAACTACAGACTTATCGCCATTACCTGCCTTCTTTCCAAAATAATGGAGATTATTATCAACCGACAGGTCCTAACGTACTTCGAGGATCACCAGTTGATCAATGACCGGCAGTATGGCTTTCGCTATGGTCGATCAGCTGGTGATATTCTTTTATACCTCACGCACCGTTGGGCAGCGGTTATTGAAAGCAGGGGGCCGGTCTGGCAGTTAGTCTGGATATGGCAAAAGTCTTCGATCGTGTATGGCCCAAGGAGCGTCTTTCGAATCTATCTTCCTATGGGCTTCTCGAGAGTTAATGCAAGTAGATCTCTAGTTTTCTCTCTGGGCAGAGCATACAGGTCGTTCTCGACGGTTTTTGCTCGAACCCCAAGCCCGTGAACGCTGGTGTACCCCAAGGCTGCATGCTATCCCCAATTCTATTCCTCCTGCACATCAATGATATATTGGATATTCCCAACATAAATTGCTATGCAGATGACAGCACTGGGGATGCATTATATTCAGTGCTCAGTGCTATTCATTCTTATAAGACTTACTTATATTATTATAGCATGAAATATTATTAATTATGACAACAAACAATCCTAAATCCTGGCAGTGTTATATGACAAACGACCGGTTGATTTCGACTCTCTACTTAAATTATTTACTCTACGTATATAAACTCGTAAGGTCACCTCCCAGAGCGGAACTCGAATCCTATGTGACATTTTATAATGATTTATTATATAAATATCTATAATATCTCACAATCAAATTATCTTTAACTTAATAATAAATTAAAATATAAATAAACTTATAATTGAAACGACAAAATTTTTGTCGAACTCATATAATTCTTAGGAAATATTTGACAATAGCCAATTTACTTTGACAGAAAAGTTATTTAATTTAGAAAACAGTTGTTATTCCATTCTTATTGAGTTAAGGAAACTGAAGGTCAAAGTAAAAGTATAATTGTTGGTTTTTCATCTCGTCAGAGTTGGATAAAATTCTGCACGTCGGAGTCGAATCGGCCATAGAATGTAATCTGAATTATTTAACATCTAATCATTTTATTCGTTTATAACGATTGAGCAGTGAAATAAACCAAACATTATTGTTATTTTAATAAATAATATTTTTCTCTTAATATTAAAATATGTTTAGTAGTAATACTAATAATTATAAATACCTTTAATAAAATATGAACAATGTTGCGAAACGTTGGATAGTTAGTTGATAAGTTATTTAAATGGAAATCATACCAACAAAAATCTCTGGCAGTATTAATCTTTTACATCTAATTCTGAAATGGTTCGAAAATAATTAAAATACGAAAGGTATTTTGTTTTTAACAAAACAGCTTTTATATTCAGGACGACCAGAGAATACTGCAATCACAAACAGACCATCATGTAACAGTCAAATAGACCAGTAACATGGGGTCTTATATCCGCCGTGTAATGAAACGTGATTCCATTCCTCCTATGCGATGCACTCTCAGATATGGTACACAATTTCTCTCCCAATAAATTACGACATGATTCCATCTGCAGATTTGACGATCTCGTATTTCCAAAAATTATATGTAATATCTAAATTTATCTTCTGAAGTGTATAATTTGTGTGTAATAGATTTATGTGAATAAATTTTGTGAACTGTTGGTTGTAGAATTATATTTTATTTTATATAAATGATATTAATAGTAAACGTTGTTACTTCATTACCGTTTGATAAATAAATTATATCATTTTTGTTACTGAAACCACAAATTACAATCACAAATGTAATAAAGACTTATAGATCAATTCTTATTTACTTTATTCTTACGTGTTCCTTTATTTCATTTTACTTTCATATCTATAGAAACCCAATACCAATAAAACCATAATAAAATCCGTGCTAAATAAAATATTTCGTTTTACTTTTGACCCCACTGTAGGTCACTATCACTATGCGTTAAGCAACACCCCAATTGAGTTCCCTTCTCCACACTAAAGCTTAAAGGTTCCTGTTTCTGACGCAAATTTTAAACAGAAGAACAAAATTGTGGGTAAAATCTACAATAATTTATATTGTCGTATTCTAATCCTTTCCATTTTTACTTTAACGACGCGTCATATAAATAAAACTTTAGTGGAGTTGAGAGGTATGGTTGTAGTGAGGAGTACGGAGGAGCAGGACGGTCTAGTGAATTCAAATAAAAGAAGACGTATATGAGAAGTGTATCACGTCATGTATGTGTAAAACATCACCAGTCTCCTTGTTGTAACATCCGGATGGATATGACAGTGGTTACCGTAATAATACCTTGGTAATACAAAATGAAGACGAGAATAGTGACGAAAAAACTGAACTGAACAGATCTTGATATTGTCTTTTTCGTGCCAAGTCAATCTATGCGTAAAGATGTAATAAAAGGGTAATAATATTGATATAGTTAAAATAATGTTGTTAATAAACTAATAAAGTATCAATTATGACAAAATTGTTGGATAACTGCTCCCATAGATACGTAGGTATCTATGGGCAGCCATAACCGACTTGGTTTAGATTAGAGTTCATAACTTTTTACGGCGTTGCGAGAGTAGGACATTCTGTTACATGTTATGTTTTAGATGAGATCTCATTTCCATTTGAAGGTAGTCGTCCCTTTTTCGGAATTATATTCGTATCTTGCGCTTAAGCTACGGGCTTCCTTAAAGCCCACTCACTACCTCGGTGGGCTATTATCAGAGGTTAATGGGAAGTGCAACTTCTATTGTTATCATCAGTGAATCAGTCATAAAGTCGGTGACACTTGCAATAATACCTTAGCTAATGAGTTAAATTTTAAGATGCAAAGTTCAAACTTTCAGTGACCAAGAAGGCATAGAAATATCTTTTACAAAAAAGTTACATTAGAAAATTTAAATTATTCGAAAACTTGAAACTTTTATCTATTAGATATCTATATCATTTCGGTGGTAGACCATAACATCAGGTCGCCGGCAAGGTCGGACATCCCATCGGACAAAGTCGTGCCGCAAAGCAATCTAGTTGTGTTCCGCCACGTTGTGTGATGAAGCCGTATATATGGGAAATGAGTCTGAACAGCTGCGTTGCGTTGGCGAACCGGTTTGGCGTCGAGTTGGTGTTTATTGTGGTGTCGGGTGCCTAGTCGAGGAGGGTAGCGGGATCCGAAGCGACGGCTTTCCGCTGGCCGCCCGCAGCGACTATCTACTGAGACACCCGGCGGTAGATAGTTTGCAGCTGAACTACGGGTCAGCTGCTAAGATCAGGGTACTACGGGACCCCGGTACCTAAGCCCTCCGGCAGCGACGCATGTGCTTGCGCGTGTAAACTGCCGGGTTACCGGTTTTGGTGTTGGATTCGTAGTGGTAATGTGGTTAGCTGTATAGGTTCGGCGCTGTTCGTCTGGGTGCCCACAGTTGTCGGGGGCTCGTCGGATCTCGTGCGCAGCGAGAGGTAATTGACCAGCCTAAGGCGAAGGGCTGCTGCGGTCTTTTACTTCGGGGCTTGGAACGGTCCATAAGCAGAGATCCCTTCGGGGGTCAATGCAGTTCGGGTAGCCTCTTGCTTAGATGTTAGATGGATGTGCTAGCATCTATCCGGTCACCCGACTGTACTGTAGGGTAGGCTTGCAGCCTGACTGCCTGTCGGGATGTGAGCGTGCCTAACAGCTCCGACACCAGCTGGAAACTGGTAGTTAGCCTGTCTGACGTTCTCAGCAAGTTATTGCTAGTGCGAGAAATCACACGGGAAGTGAGCGTGCCTTACAGCTCCGGAACCTTTCATGGAGAAAAGGTAGCTGGGTGGTCGCGATTGGACTTGTCTATGACCGATAGCCTAGCGAGCTTACTAGTCTTATAGTACCGTTGTCGGACGACTTCGGAGGTCAGATCTGCCGTACCAAGGATCCATGTGACCGGGGTAAAGCTGGACCACATGTATAGCGGCTCAACCTTTATAACCGGAGGGTTGGTGCGGTTGAGATGCTATAAACATAATGATTAGGGCGGAAGGAGGCGAGGGCGACTATGGCCGCCCGCAGATAGTTGAGGGCCCAATTAGTGGGTCAGCCATCCACGAAAGACTGCCCCGCCTGCTGCGAAAAATCCCAGGATAGCTTCATCGTGCTGGTTGGCGACCAGATGAAAAGGCCCGATGGCGATCCCTGAGGGGGTTCGGGCAGTTCCGGTCCCCGCAGTCTCCAGACTAGCCTCCTAGTGGCATGACATCACCAATTTCGACGTCGGGTTCGATACGTACCACCTCGTTCAACTGCCATTTCCCATCGTATTCTATTCACACTTATATTTTTTTATGAAAAAGTCCAATGGAAAGATCAAGTTTCTACAGCGGTTGCACTCCTCCTCATTCAAAGTGCAGCTTACTAATATCAGGGGTTTGCACTCTAATCTCCAACCTGTCCACCACCACCTAGAGACAGAGCAACCGCACTTGCTCTTTTTGACGGAGACGCAGATACAATGTCCTTTGAGCACTGCGAACCTGGATTATCCTGGCTACTCGTTAGAGCACAACTTTTGACGACGAGGAGTTACGCGGACGGTATAACCGATGTGGTACATCAGGCAATGGAGTATTTCATTCCCTTTGCTGACGTACCCATCGGTGGCAAAGGTCATGCTGAAGACCGAAAACATTCGGCTTACCTCATTTGGGCTGATGCTCGAAGCCGCAAAGCTCCGAATGTAGGTTTAAAGAAGAGAGCCTTTAACCAAGCTGCCAAGTCCTATAAAAAGGTATTACGGAAGGCTCGTCCCGATCGAATCACTAAGAATGGCGAAAAGCTCTCTGTCAGACCTACTGGCAGAAGAGCTGTCTGGTCTCGTGCCAAAGCGATCGAGTTCGTACTTCTGCCAACTCTCACTGCCTGCTCTTTCAGCGTACGGCAAATCTCCTGGTAAAATCGGCAGGTAATGGACGTTCTGAACCAAAGATCTCTCCGATTAGTTGTCGACGGGTGTTCCTCGGAACCCTTAACAATAAACGCCGGAGTGCCTCAGGGGTCTGTTCTTTCTGCAACTCTCTTTCTGCTGCACACTAACGATCTTCTGAAGCCCGGTATCTATGGGTATGCAGACGACAGCACAGTTGTAGAAATACAGAAATACAGTGACCGGCTTCACTTGTTAGGCTTAAAGATTTCTTTGAAGCTCAACTTTGGTCGGTGTATTGAGTCCAGAGCAAGAGTAGGTGCAGGAAAGCTTGCCGTTCTTGCGAAGGTCCCTCGATACTTTACACCGGGGCAGCTACTTGTATTATACAAAGCACAGATCCGGTCGTGGTTGGAGTACTGTGGGCATATATTCGCTGGTGCCGCAAAGTCTCATCTTGCGATTGTGGACTCAATTGAGAGGCGAGCAAAAAGGCTTATAGGCGATCCGGAATTGGTAGAAGCCAACCTCCACAGCTTTGAGCACAGGCGTAGAATTGCTAGCCTCTCAGTATTTATATATAAAATATAAATGTATCTATAGGATACATTTCGGTGAGTGTGCGCTGGAATTACACGGCTTAATTCCTCCGTGCCCCTTCCATCACAGGACGTCCCAATGCACGGCAGGTATCCATCCTTACGTTGTGGACATTCCTTCTGTCCGAACGAAGCGCTTTTCTTCATCTTTTTTAATTCGTACAGCGAAGGCCTGGAACAGCTTGCCTGCGTCGATTTTTCCGTCCGAATACAATATGGGTGTCTTCAAGAGAAGAGTGAATAGGTTACTAGGTTAATGCGCTTTATGTTCTAAGACTACATTTTCATTTTCCATCAGGTGGAATGTAGTCAAGCATTAACCTAGATAGAATAAAAAAAAAAATCTGGGACTATTTATACTACCTGTTTAAACACGATTCATGATCTAAGATTTAAAGTTTCATAATTGTCTCTAAACACAAATAAAACAAGTTCCTCCTCAAACATGCCTTGCTAGTGACCCGCATATTTGTACTATAGACCGATAGCAGTAAACTGTCGATTCGGTACACACTGATTGCAAAAAATCTTGTTCAGAATACATTTTCTATTTTTGTTTTTTTTTCTACTATTGGTTTTATTCTTTATGGTGAATATGAATATCATTTATATAAATATTACAAGAACTTTAATTAGAACTTCAAGTCTTAATTTCATTTAAATAAATTCTAACAGAATGTCCTTGAGGTACAATAATTTATATATATTTATATATATATAATCTATAGATTTGCAAAGAATTTGACATAAATTTCCTTCAATCGAACCGTGCTGAGTTAGATAAAGTAAGTGAGAAAAATATCAAAAGTGCAAGCGAATCGCTATTACATGTTTTAATATCTTCACACAATCAGGACGACGCGGACGTAGTTGTATTGAATTAAATTATATATTTCAGATACAATTCAAACATAACCGATTAATTATTCTTAGATGCCAATGTATGCGTAAGTTATATAAAAAAACTTTGACATTAATGATCATTCTACAATCCAAGGAGATACTACACATTCCAAGGTGTAACATCATTCAACTCTGAATCTACAAATTCGTTACTGCAATGAAAATTAAAAATTTAAAACTGCAAAAAACAAACTATCTTTTAAAGACAAGGTAAATATCTTTATCTACGAGTATGATCAATGAATTACACGATAACATCCCGATCGTGACTTGGCATCGGTTTTGGTTACTAATATATAATCAAATAACCGTTAATTATATCAGTTAATTATATCAGCGACGTGTCAAGGCAAATAGAGTGTGTAATAGCAATCTTAAAATTATTGTTTTATGTAATTTGTGTTTCGTCTCAACTATCCGAAAGCAATACCTATGCATGTTTCCAAGTCATCCCAACAGTTAGTAAACGAAGAAGTTTATACGGATTAAGTCGAAATTCTTATTTATATTATTTTAATGAGACGACATATGCAAAAACTTGTTCAAAGAGAGAAAATGTCTCTTCTAAACCGCCTCGACCCGGATTTTAGCCCAAATGTTTATTTTAATTACATCTCAGCTACTTTGGATCAAGTTAAATATTTCAGAAGCCTGGTTGTACTTGTATATTCATTTTATATAGACCTTAACAATTGCGGGTTAAATAAATTAGTTTTAATAATACTTTTGTTGCTTTGCGACTATCAACAATTTCAAATAACGTTTATGTATAAATTTGCTGAACATTATCTCGAGAAATTAACGAGTTTCTTTATAATCAACAGACCTAGTTTCACTAGAACTAACTAGACCGGGTATAATGCACAGAGACCGAACAGACCATTCGTTGCACACAATAAAACTTATCTCTCGATTATATTGAAATAACCGCCAATTTCATATCTGTGCCAACTTGCTTTTCATACTGCATTACTATCATCAATGCAAAGAAATGCACAACTCATTCATAAAAAGAGGTCACATTAATTTAAAAAAACAAGCACAAGTGCACATAGACTAGTAGTTAGAACTGTATGAACGTTACAAAACTAGCAACCGCTACTTAATCATTTAAGATATATATATATATTTAATACATGTACATAAAAGAGTACAAAGTAATAAATAATCATTGTAAATATTTTTTACTCGAGACGTCGTAGAATTAAAAGTTTCAGTAGGATTCTTTAATGTCTCCTCGATAGTGATCTCTTAAAAGTGAGAGTTTTTGGCGATGTCATTTCATAAACGCCTACAAAATTATAAATACGTTAATTTAGCTCTGCAGATCAAAACCGATCGTTGAAAAGCGAGCTCAATTAAAACTAAACTGAGGCTCACCAACACACAAACAACACCAACGACTTACAAAGGCATAATAACGTATTATTTATTACACGTACTACGAAAACATAAACAACACTTGTCATTTGAAATACAAAATAATTTCCTTTGCTATACTGCATGTAATTTATTCTCTTTCTATATTCATTGTCTATTTAGTACCTACTTATTTATAAATGATGATCTTATTTATTTGTTTCAAATGTTACCACTACCGCAATTATATTTAATATATCTCAAATTTATTTTTTTTATGTATGTACGTAATAAGTTCGTACGTATGTACGTAATCAGTTTGATGTTGTTTGTAATATTGCATGCTTTAGTCGCTGCTTTCGTTAATTATATATAAAATGAACTGTATCTGAAAGTACTTTACCAACCAACTCTATTAGTCATAGCTCTAGATAATAGACTGAATTAGGGAGACAGCTTGCTACATTAGATTATTTTAATCGATATTTCGTTACAAGATAATGGTAGAGTAGTGGCAGTGGAGAGCGCGATTCGAAGTCTGAATTGTGGTAAGGCTGCGGGAGCAGATGAAGTTACTGCCGAGATGATCAAATATGGTGGGCCACGCGTCTGGGAATTGTTCTGGTTTTTGTGCAATTTATGCTGAAAATCAGGGGAGGTCCCAGGCGATTGGCAAGGTGCAGTCACCGTACCTTTGTATAAAGACAAAGCTTCACAGATAGACTGTGCAAGCTATAGGGCTATCAGTTTGATTAGCTTGGGAGGTATTGTTTATGCTAAAATATTAGCGAGAAGAATGCAAGAGAGATCTGAAAGGCTGTTGTGGGAGACCCAAGGAGATTTTAGACCTGGAAGAGGTTGTATAGATCAGATCTTTTCCCTCCGCATGATCACGGAAAAGTTTTTGGCCCTAAACCAAAAGGTTTTCTGTGCTTTTGTGGATTTTGGAAAAGGCGTTTGACAGGGTTGTGAGAAAGAAATTATGGGACATACTGACCAGATACAATGTGAGCGTACCATTGCTACAGGCAGTAAAGTCTCTTTACCGAGATCACTCAGCCTGTGTGCGAGTAGGAGCTGACATGTCGCCCTGGTTTGACATCCAATCGGGTGTTAAGCAAGGTTGCGCTATGTCAGCTTGGTTGTTCAATTTGTATTTGGATAGTTGTCTCCAAGGCGTGAAAGACAGTGACATGGAAGTGAAAGTAGGTGACCTTAAGCTCAATTGCTTGCTATATGCAGATGATGCAGTGCTCATTGCATCATCAGAATGCGATTTGCAGGCATTGGTCACCACTCTGAAAGATAGGTGTGAAAATAATGGTCTAAACCTGAATGCAGATAAGACTAAGGTTCTGATATTTGAAAGAAATGAAGAAAGAATCTGTTCTTGTTCTTTAATGTAAGATCAACCTGAGTCGTAAGATAATAGAATAAGTGAATGAAGTGGTATATTTGGGAAGTATGTTTAGCAGAGACGGAAGGTACGAAATGGATGTGGAAAGACGTGTTGCTGCCGGTAACAGAGTTAACGGTACTTTGGCTGCATTGTTGAGACGATGAAACGTCAGCATAGCTGTTATACGGCAGCCAAACGTGGGTAACGCAGAAGAAGAATGTAAGAAAGATGAATGCTGTGGAGATGCGATCTCTTCGCCGAATTTGCGGAGTCAGTTTAGCTGACCGAATCTGCAACGAAGAGATCCACAGAATGGCAGGTACTAGCGAAAATGTCGCAGTGAGAATGAAGAAGAAAGAAAAGAAGAAAGAATGGTAAAAAAGATTTATAAAGGAAAAGTGAGCGATAAGAGAGACAGGGGGAGGCTTCGAGTGACCTTCGAAAACACAGTATCTATGATACTGGAGGAAGGTCACGTAAAAAGCATGAAGACCCCCCGGAGGGCATGTATGAAGAGGTTAATGTCTGTGGTCGAGGCGAAAGAGGTATGCAAAGACCGTAGCGTTTGGCGCTCCGTCGTCTCTGGCTACCCCGCGAGGGATATGGCGTGAAGGTCAATAAATAATGGTATAAATCTGATAGCTTTATACATTCAATAGTTATATTACGATTTTGTCCAGAACGAACTCCTTTCATTAATCCTGATGTATATTTGTTCGAAATATAGTAAATACAATATTTATAATTTTTTACTTAATGTTTACATAAAATTATTTTCAATTATTCTATAATATATCTTAATGAATCAAATAAATAATCAACTAAATTTTTCTGTGGATTGGTGACAAGACAATATATTTCTTCTAAGACCAAAAGATATCGGGAGTGCGTTGTTTTTGGATCTTAATCACTAAGTCCGGAAATTGATATCGCTGAAGGAAGATCACAAAATGACGTGACACGTGTATTTATAACTTTCTTTTGTATAAAAATATTCCAAAGTAAAATATTTATTTCATATAAAAAAAACTATAGGATTACCAAAATTTGTTAAATAACTGACTTTATTTAAATAGGTTCCAGTACCGTAGATAATGAAGGGGACGAAAGATATAATTTTACGATTACACCACTGAGGTTTTTTATAGTTTTTTAGAACAATTATGATGTCTCATTAAAATATACATTTATTACACATACAGTTTAAAATAAGTATTTTTTTATAATACTTAAATTATGAATGAAAGGGTACTATAATTTTTACCAGGAGCTAGTATTAAAATTAATGTGTTTTTTAACTATATGTTAGTTCACCAAAAAATTTGGCGTAAAGCCAAAACGAATTTCTTTTGTTAGGCCCGTTATAAGCAAAGGTTGCGAAAATAAGAAAAACTGCGAAATGTGATTTATTATTACAATTACTTTTACGTTAGTATGAATAAATAGGTTGAGATTTTCGCTGTTCAAAACCAATTCAAAAGTTTAAAAATTTATTTAAGCGCGAGTTAAAACCGTTAAAAATATGTTTATTATTATAAACATTATTTAAAGATAATGATATATATTGTGCGAAAATAACTAATGTTCATACCCCTGCCAAATAATAACATTCAATTAAAGTATAATATAAAAACTTATCTTCAAATATTTTGTAGTATTATCGATTTTTAAAAGAGAACACATTGTTTCTAAAAATAAACATAATACTAAAGTTTAAACAAATTGTGTAACCTGTTTACTGAGATTCTGAGAATATCAAATAGTTACACTTTTGAATTACATATATGTCAAACACAATTCTCTTATCAAAAATTACACCTGACCGTCAATCAAGACTTTACTAGCCTCATGCACAGATAGACTTAAGAATATATATTGCAGTAACAAAACTTTACTATTTTGCATTATACCTAACCAGTTATATGTTCCGATATACATAAATTTAAAACGGATATATAAATATAAGTTTATTACCAAAAGATACCAGGGCATAAGATTACTGATCTAAATAAAAATAATAGAGTAGAGAGAAACAATGTTAACAGAGGTTTAATCGCGATTCCGTCACCTGACAGCACGCAACTCAAATAAACCTTATATCAAATAGGCTCCTGAGGGACGGAACTTTTAAAGAAGAGGAATAGCTACGTTTAAACATTAAACATTGTAATATTTAGATACAACTGAAAGTAATAGAATCTTTAATTTAACAAACACTTGCTTAAACATACAGAGTTATAATTAAACTTAATCATTTATGTAATAGTGAAACATAAAACTTTAAATATATTTTGTTATTGTTGTTATTCTTCAATTGAAGAAAGAATAACAAAGTACAACAAAGCTCATTGCTATTCAATCTTATAAAACTTACATAATATAGCATGAAATATTATTAATAAGGACAACATACAATCCTAAATTCTGGCAGACAGACAGATATGACAAACGACCGGTTGATCTCGACTCTCTACTTAAATTATTTACTCTACGTATGTGAACTCGTAAGGTCACCTCCGAGAGCGGAACCCGAATCCTATCTGAGATTTTACAATTATTTATTATTACAATGTTATAAATATCTCAAAGTCAAATTATCTTTAACTTAATAATAAATTAAAATATAAACAAACTTATAATTGAAACGACAAAATTTTGTCGAACTCAAATAATTCTTAGGAAATATTTGACAATAGCCAATTTACTTTTACAGAAAAGTTATTTAATTAAGAAAACAGTTGTTATTCCATTCTTATTGAGTTAAGGAAACTGAAGGTCAAAGTAAAAGTATAATTGTTGGTTTTTCATCTCGTCACAGTTGGATAAAATTCCGCAAATCGGAGTCGGATAGGCCGTAGGATTTAATCTGAATTATTTAACACCTAATCATTTAATTCGTTTATAACGATTGAACAGTGAATACTCGAAATGAAAAATAATTAAACACAAATTATATTATATGCATTATGCCTTATACATTAACAAAAAACTAAATATGTTTATCACATTTAATAACTGAATTAATTTGTCCCCAATACGTACGTACTTGTACATAACATGCCCCTACAGTACCTAGTTATTACTACCGTTACTACTTATTCCTTCATAAAGTAATTCATCTTAACATTAAAAAATAAATATACAAATAAAAAGATTAAATCCGTATGTAAATTTCAACAGTTCTGCGTCGCATTGGGGATGCCTTTAAGCATTAACGCGCCAAGAGTAGTGTTTACATTGCGTAAACGCGTATTTACAGAGGCGACTTTATAGACTTCAACCCTTTGGATATGTCAAATGTAATTCTACAAATATTTTTTTGGTTTAAATAAACCAAAAAATATATATGTGGTAAGAATAAATAATCTTCTATCTTAATATTAAAAAAAAGTTTTGTAATATTACAACTAATTTAAAATAGTTTTAGTAAACTATACAGGGTGTCCAGGTAACAATGGATAACTTCTGAAAGGCTAATAGTAGAACTAAAGGCAAGTCTGAAAAAACATTTTAAAAAATTATAACCTGCTAGAAAAATGGCGTTTTAAAAAAACATATTTTTTTTTTATCTGATTTCATATTTTTACTCGTAACGAGTTCAAATCAGTTAAAATCATAATTATTTTCATACTAAAATATTTATTATTAACCGTATCAGTGAATAACTATCAAATAACATAGCTAACTATGGTATTTTTTTCAAAAAATAATGTTAAACTATTGTTTTGTGTAAAATTTCTGAAGAAATATTTTTGATGTGAAACTTTGAATAGCTCTGGTGTAAAAAAAAAATGAAAGCAACAGTGACCAACCACTTAAAAATATTCCTGGTTTAATGGCGTTTTTTTAAAAAGATGTAATATGTCGTTATTGTAATGAAAAAATATTGAACTATTGGTATTAATGTGTAAAATGGGATAATTATGTGCAAAAATAGAAGCATACGAAAAAAACAAAAAAAAATCCGTGCCCGCAGGGGGACACGCGTGGGTAGACCTCGTGTGTAACTCGTTTATATCAAAAATGTTCAAGCAAAAAGTGGTTTTTATTTTATTTCTCGGTAAAGATATCTTTTTTGGAAATACTTTTGGTACTTAAATTTAGAGTAAAAACTAACCTTTCTACTAAAAATATTTGCGAGGAGGGAATGTTTACCAGAAAAAAGTTGCCGTGGTTTTACCTGCCTTAAATTTTCAAGCTAAAAGTGGTTTTTATTTTTTTTCTCGGAAACGGTACGTTTTACGGAAAAACTTTTGGTACCTAAATTTAGAGTAAAAAATAACCTGTCTATTAAAAATACTTATGATGTAAGAATGTTTACCAGAAAAAAGTTATGAATTTTTTTCCAAAAATTTTCGGTTTTTTTACCCCCACCCCTAAGTTATTGAAGTTAGGTTTTCGGTTTAGCTACATTAGTTATAGGTATTCATTAAAGACATCATATAATATGAACGCGGTTGATCTTCTTTGTATAGGGAAAAAGTTATGGTCGAAAAACTGAAATCAGAAAAAGTGAGGCCCTAGCGCCCGCTGTGGCCGGATTTCTCTGGTTAACGAACTTGACCTTCATTTTTGGATGGTTGATTTTTGTGCAAAGTTTGAAAGCGATCCGAGTGAAACTGCGGCCGCTATCGTGCTGACAAAAGTCGAATCTGGAAGCACGCACGCATATATATATATATATATATATATATATATATATATATAAACTTTTTGACCAATGGTCATTTCGGACTCAGGGGGTCATAAGAAGACCTCCTGTGAAGAAATTTTTTCAAAATTCGAAAGTCGGGTACAAATGAATGGGCAGACCGAATTCTTCGAGGTCTACCCAATATGATTTTTAATTAATATTTATTGCATACACATTACAATAATTTAGAGCAACTGTTCAAATTGTCTGCCCCCCATCCTGATACTGGCCATAGGAATAAACTTAAAACTGTTTAAATTATTAAAATAATGTTAACAATAATTTTAAATGGTGGTTATCTGCGCCCTACCCATGTCATTCATCCCTTTTTACCTGATCTACGGCTGCGTTCCGCAAGGGCATAGACAAATCAACCGTTAATACCAATAGTTCAATATTTTTTCATTACAATAACGACATATTACATCTTTTTAGAAACTCCATTAAATCAAGAATATTTTAAAGTGGTTGGTCACTGTTGCTTTCAAGTTTTTTTTTACATCAGAACTATTCAAAGTTCCACATCAAAAATATTTTTACTTAACATTATTTTTTTAAAAAATTACTACAGTTACCTAGTTAGTTAGTTTATGTTATTTGATAGTTATTCACTGATACGGTTAATAATAAATATTTAAGTTTAAAAATAATTATGATATTAACTGATTTAACCTCGTTACGAGTAAAAATATGAAATCAGACAAAAATATGATGTTTTTTTAAAGCCCCATTTTTCTAGCAGTGTAAGGGTTATAATTTTTTTAATTTTTTTTTCGTACTCGCCTTTATTTCTACTATTCGCTTTTCAGAGGTTATCCATTGTTTCCTGGACATCCTGTTGATAGTGTAGCAAACCTTCGTAGTGGATAAGATATGTAAATGAAAATCGCACCAACGAAAACCTCTAACAGAATCTATCTGCAACTCTGAGACTGAAACATTTTAATCAAATAGGTTTTGTCAGGATTATCACAAAATAAATTAACGGAAACATACACGACGGAAATCGTAGCCGTCAACGGAACACCATGTAACAGTCAAATAACACGGGGTCCTATATCCGCCGTGTAATGAAACGTGATTCCATTCCTCCTGTACGATGCACTCTCAGATATGTTACACTATTTCTCTCCCAATAAATTACGACATGATCCCATCTGCAGACTTGGAGATCTATTTCCAAATATTATATCTGATATCTAAATTTATCTTCCGAAGTGTATAATAGATTTATATAAATATATTTTATAACTGCTGGTTGTAGATTTATATTTTTATATAATTGATATTTGATATTGAAAATCTTAAATATGTACAGAAAATCTTAAATATGTACATAAAAATAGTGTCAATTTTATAAAGCACAGTGATATACACACTATATATACCAGGAACAAACACAAGCTTGCGCTACCTGTTACTCGACTTAAAAAAATGAGTAAATCTTTCATGGGGCAATGTATACAGTTTTACAACAAAGTCCCAGCAAACGTGCAAGTAATACCATTTAACAAATTTAAGAGAATAACAGAGGAACGTTTGTGTGCAAAAAGATACTACAATGTATCTGAATGCTTAGAGGATAATGCACCGTGGGTATGAAGCGATCGCTGCCAGGCTACTTCAAGATTATTTATTTAGTATTGTGTAATGTATTTATGTAATTTAGAATTTAAAAACTAATAAAAAAAAAAACAAATCATGATAATCCCGCTGAGTTTCTGTCGCCAGCTCTTCTCAGGTCTATGGAAATAATTTTCCGAGCTGGTCGTAGCTTTGACAATTAAAAAATGTTTTTTGTGAAACTTATTTTCAATAAAGATTTTTGATTTTGATTTTGATTAATAATAGACCTTCATTACCGTTCGACAAAACAAAATATTTCAGTTTTGTTACTGAAACCATAAATAACAATCACAAATGTGATAAAGATATTTATACATCAAATATTATTTACTTTATTCTTCTTCTTCATTTCATTTTACTTCCATTTCTATAGAAACCCTATACTTGCGTGAAGCAACACCGCAACTAAATTCCCTTCTCCACACTAAAGCTCCTGTTTCTGACGCAAAATTTAAAGAGAACAACAAAATTCTGACTAATTTCTCAAATAATTTATATTGTTTTATTCTAGTTTGTGCAAGTCGTCGTAAGTCGAAAATGGTATCCAACCTTACTTTAACGACGCGTCATATAAATGAAACTTTAGTGGAGTTGAGAGACGAGTTATTGTTAAAGTGAAGAATACGAAGGAGTAAGGGCGAGTGAATTGAGATAATAGAAAAGAAATATAAAAAGTATCCCAAGTATCCGGGTAGAGCAAAACATCGCCAGTCTTCTTGTTGTAACATCTGGTTGGATGTGACAGTGGGTACAATAATAATACCTTGGCAATACAAAGTGACGACAAGACTAGCGGCAAAACACTGCACTAAACAGACCTTGACTTTCTTGTTTTGTGTCAAGTCACTCTAAGATTCATTATTAGATGTAAGAAAAAGGAAACATTGATATAGTTAATATAAAATATAGTTAGTAAACTAACAAAGTATCAATTATGACAAAATTCGTTCCCACCGATATGTAGTATACTGACATTCGCGCGCTATTTTTTCGTTTATTATTGCTGCTCTGACCTTAAGACTTATATATTCATACTCTACTCATCAAGACCTTTCAAACGGTGTATAGCATTGCATCATACTAAATTTTAAGAATAAAATATTTGGATGTGAGTAACAAAAACCGACTTAGGTTGTACTTCATAACTTTTTAAGGCGGTGCGAAACGCGGGTATTTTGTTACATGTTATGATTTAGATGAGATCTCAATTCTATTTGAAGGTAGTCCTCCTTTTCGCCTTTTTGGAATCATTTTCGTATCTTGCGCTGAAGCTGCGGGCTTCCTCAAAGCTCAGTCACTATCTCGGTGGGCCATTATCAGAGATTTCAATATTTTGGTTGTAAACAAATGTTGCCTAGCAGCCGTAACTATGCCAGTATGGAGTTTTATATTAATTAAAAGCGATGTATTTATTACAAAGTTTAAAAATCTTAGTATTTACTAAGTACAGTATTTATACGATGTTATTTTGTTTTATGTTAACTTAAGAAAATGGTTTTCCGTTTCTCTAATAGTTTGGCTGTGCTCTAGGATTCCACGTCAAATACTCCAGATCTATTTTTTTTATATCGGTATATAGTGATCACAAGGTTAAATAAATTCTGCCATCGCCCCATTATTGTACCTATGATAGCTTAGCTGAACACATCAAGTACTTCACAGCTTCGAAATTTAAACACTTCTTAGTTTTTCCTTGGTGCAGACACTAAACTGTAATTTTATACTAAATTTTATATGTATCGGTTAACTACTTCTATTTTTATGGTCAGTGAATCAGTCAAAAAGTCGGCGACACAATCTTGCAATAATTATTTAACCAGTGAGTTAAATTGTAAAATGAAAAGTTCAGACTTGAAGCTTTTAAGTTAGATATCTCTAATTATTTAAGTTATCTGTTTAAACACGTAACCTCAAAACAATTAAATTTAAGATCTAAGCTTTAAAGTTTAATTGTCTCTTAACACAAATAAAACAAGTTCCTTTTCAAACATGTCCTGATAGTGACCCGCATATTGGTACCGATAGTATTATCCTGTCGATTCGGTACACACTGACTGCAAAAAATCTTGTTAACAATACGTTTTCTATTTTTCAGACGCGATTACATGGCATATTATCATTCCAACAACTCGCTTGCCATGAAAGTGAAGTTTAAGCCTTAAATTAGTGTAAATAACGTACTTCAAGTACGGTATTCATTAAATCATTCATATTTACATAAATCCAAAAATCTTTTTGGTGAAAAGAAACTTCACCAAGCACCTTCATTAAATTCTGATACGTTTTAAAATAAGTTATATTCGCAAGTAATCTGCTACTGATCTGTAGTTTAAATCTTAGTACTAGAATTAAATAAAAAATAGACGACAATAGTTATGAAGTCTCTCGGCACTATGTATAAGCGAATCGTTAGAAGACAATAATGAATACGGGCACAAGCACAAAATAAGGGAGCTGTCATTTCCCAATACTTTAGTATCGTATTAATAGATTTTGAACATGACTAGCCAATATGGATATTCTACATATATAATGGTATTTCTTCAGGTTTTTTTATAAATATAAAATGATAAATTCAATTTATCTAACAATATTTAACTTATAATTAATTTGTATGATACTACGAGAGAAATAATATACTGTACAATGGTTTATTTTGGAAGAAGTTATTTGCCGTGAATATGAATATCATTTATTAAACATTACATGAAGTTTAATTTAAATTTCGACTTTTTTTTTTTGTCGGCACCTGAAAGAATTCTAAAATGACGTTCTTGGGATATAACGATATTTTATTATGGAATTGCAAAGAATTTTACATAAAATTCCTTCGATCCGAACAGTGCTGAGATAGAAAAAGCAAAAGAGAAAAATATCAAAAGTGCAAGCGGATCGCTATTAAACGTTTTAATATCTTCACACAATCAGGTCCACACAGACGTAGTTGAATTGAAACTAAATTATATATCTCAGATACAACTCAAACACACCCAGGCTACACTTTGTATTAATAAAATTATAAAAGTATTTAACAAGACATATGTTTTATACTGAAAATGTTTAGTTCCAATTAACATGATGCTATAATTCGATTGAAATAAAGTAAGATTGATCATAAAAAAAAATTTTCTTTACCTTCATGATGAAAGGGTTGAAATTACCATAATTTCGTTGTGAATGTCGTTTTACAAACTTTTTACCCCAAAATTGTTTCATTATCACTAACCATTGCGAAAGACAAAGTCATTTAACGAATAATACAATGGAACATTTTTAATTGTTAAGAAAACCGATTACTTATATAGAAAAAACCTTAGAAAGTTAACTTTGCTTTTGTCAGTTTAATAATTTATTAATGAAAAACAGATTACTTTCGAAGAAAGTTAATAATCCGTGTCTATTTCTTCCTTTGTATCATTAATGGTATTATTAATAATACAATACTTTCGTACAGTTTTTATCTTAAAATAATGATGGCATCAGTATATAAAAATATTGAATTACAAGTAAAAAAAATGTGTATGGAATTATATACAACCAATTTCAAAGATCCATGCTTCAAGATGGTGCTTCTTTTCGCTTTTTTCCATACCCTTTGGAACCGTTAAACTAGAGTTTGACATTACATAATGCGTATTGTTTACTAAATGATATAAAACTTTAAAATTATTGATCGTTCTCCAATCATGGATGACACTATAACTACCTTAGATGTCTTCCCGAAAACTGACACAACATATTAATAATTTGCCATGAAAATTCCAGTACCATATTGAAATTTCAATCTTTAGTAACAAAAACTATCTTTCAAACTATCTTTAGGAGATTTGGTAAAATATTATGTATGATCGATATAGCACGTAACACCCCGCCCGTGACTTGGCATTAATTATAGTTGTTAATTTATAATCAAATAACCGCTGCGACTACCAGCTAATGATACCAGCGACGCGTGAATACAAATAGTTTGTTATTACATTCTTATACATTATACCTTCCGTCTAAACTATGCGACCAATAAGACTCATGTACTTCAAGAGGTAAATCATCACCAAGAGCAAATAGATAAAATAACGAATAAAGGCGAGGATAACCCAAAACCAATGGCAACAAATATATTAGAAGTAAATAAAATATTATTGTACTTGAACAAGCTACAATCTACTAATTTCTGTTTCTTATGTGTATTGATACAAAATACATTAATAAAATTTTAAATATCTAACATACATTAAATAACAATAAGTATTTCGTAGATAATATAAACACGTTTCAACTCTGAACACGTCAAAAGATATAAATTTATAGGACGGAACCACAGCGGAGACAGCCGGCGCCTCGCAGACTACGAGTTCATTAAATAAATTAATTGGTACTAAATTAACGACAGTTTGAATACTTAAAGACAAGAAGGACTTGTCAGATACTGTATTAATTTATAACTGTGATGAATGTACTGTTATGAGATCCATCTCTAATATTAATAGTAAGTAAATTATTTTCATAATGTTTTGAATATTCTATTTCTTAATCGCTTCTTTCATTAATTGTATCTGAAAGTACTTTACCAACCAACTCTATTAGTCGCGTAGCTCTAGATGATAGACTAAAGAGAGTAAACAGCTTGCTACATTCAATTATTTTAATCGATATTTCAATACGAGAAAATAGCAAAGTCTGCTCGCTTTATACATTTGTTTGAGCGGTAAAAGTAGTGTTTTTGACAGAATTAAAAGCAACTGAGCAAAAGATAAATCAATAAATCAATCCAAAAACCAAAATATTGTAGCATAAATGAGGTCGGCAGCAAACATTAAACTATTCTCGTGCACTCGGTATCCACTTTTCCAATAAACCACCGGCGGAGAGCATAACGTGCCGAGATTATTAGTATAATTAGTAGTATATTTTTTGTAGTTTTATCATTCGTAGAATATAATTCTAAAAATATGAAATATTGTGACGAAACGTGACCCTATTTTTCATAACATTTATATCAGACACAATTCTCTTATCAACAATGATACAACATAATATGATAAAAGGAATAGTGGTCGAGATACAGATGTATACAACGAGTAATCAGACATTAATGCTTCATGATTAATTTACTCATAAGTCTGACCATAGATGTAATACATTACCTGACTGCCACTCAATACATAGCTAAGCCTCGTGCATACGAGTATAGAGGCTGGAGAGTAAGAGCATGTTTTACATCAACACGATCATAACATTTTGAAATATAAATATATAATACATAATGAGTAATTATTGTCACAGAGATATAACTAGTTTAATGTCATAAAAAAATTATGTTTTACAGAAATTAGTATTATATTATAATAATGATTATAGTTAGAAAAGTTTTATATATTTTCCGTAAATCAAAAGATATTAGAGTATAAGATTATTAATCTAAATAGCAATATTACGCAAACCAAATACGATACGACATTGTTATATGGAAAATATTCGCTCCTCCTGAGCGTCACAAAACCAATTACCACAATTCAAGTCTTGATAAAAGGTAACGTAATAGCTGTCTATGTGTAATTTTTTTGAAGTGCGGTGTTCATTGTACTGTTTATGTTTAGTTATTTTTAATTTAAATGTCCGTGAAACAAAATTAGTTGCAAGTAGATAATGATTTACATTATATGTTTTACATTACGAGATGGATATATACAGAGTGTCTAGGACAGAATGGATGATCTGGATGATCGGTAATCGTTATCCCTAGGGTACCTTTCCGTATAAAGGACCGCAGCAGCAGTTGCGTTGCTTCTACATTCACCATAAATAATATTATGTTGTCTCTTGTCACAAACTACGTAACTTTTAGGAAGTAATACAAAACTACTTATAAATACAATTAGAAAGCAAAATATTTAAATAAAATTTCCTGCACCGAGGTATAAGAGTAGATATTATAAGATATTAAGATTAAATCTTAGGCAGATAAATTTTCTCCTGAAGTATTTTCATCAACGCTGAAATACAAAACGAAATATAAATTTTTCTATCGTTTGCAATTAAACTGTCAAAGCTTGTAAACAAACGGACAGGTGCGGTCAGACGTGGTACGTGTCGACAGTTTTCTTGTACGTGTATTCCATTGACCCAAGATGATACAACGTAAAAGGGTTTTCTCTGGAATAAAGGTACATATAAAAAATTATATAAAAGGTGTTTTTATTCCACGATTTGATGTTAATAATAATTATGAAAAAATAATAAAATATACTGGAAACTTTATCGATTGTTAATAATATTAGTTAATTTTATATTAAGGATATTCTTATTATTTGTTTCCCAAATAAAGGAGTATATATAAGTTTTTTTTTTTCAGCTTGACTATAATATTTTAATTGATTTTTCTTAATATTAGTTATATATTATTAGGTCTACAACTTTGCTCCCGCCGTTTTCTAAAAGATGGCGCTAGTAGCCAGTAATAGTTCAAATAGATAAATCACAGTTGTTTTCCATCAGTTTTGACATCTATAAATATAACCTTACATCGATATTAGTTTTTTTTTTTGCGTCATATAGTTACACTTAATTAAATATGTCAACTTATAAACCGAATTCACGTCATTTGCGGGAGATTTTACTTTTTCATTTCAACATGAAAAAATCGGCGGCTGAGGCTCATCGGGTTATTTCAAGTACTTATGGTGATGATACTATTAGTGAAAGAACGTGTCGCGAGTGGTTCCAGCGCTTTAAAAGCGGTGATTTTGTTGTTGAAGATCGGCATAGCGGTGGCAGAGAAATAACTTTTAAGATGATGAGCTGGAGGCTTTACTTAATGAAGACTCGTGCCAAACTCAAGAACAGCTAGCAAAATCATTGGGAGTAACTCAGCAAGCAGTATCAAAACGCCTGGAACAGCTGGGGATGATCCAAAAACAAGGATACTGGGTACCGTATCAGTTGAAACCAAGAGATGTTGAGCGACGTTTATTTGCTTGTGAACAGCTGCTTGAAAGACAAAAACGAAAAAGATTTCTTCATCGTATTGTTACTGGGGACGAAAAATGGGTGCACTACGACAACCCTAAGCGACGCACATCATGGGGATTGCCCGGCCACATTCCTACGGCGACACCTCGACAGAATATTCACGGATACAAGGTCATGTTGTGTATTTGGTGGGATCAGCTTGGCGTAATTTATTATGAGCTGCTAAAACCTTCTGAAAAAATTACTGGTGCACTTTATCGAACGCAATTAATGCGTTTGAGTCGAGCATTAAAAGCAAAACGGCCGCAATACGCTGATAGACACGAAAAAGTAATTTTGCAACACGACAATGCTCGACCTCACGTGGCGAAAGTAGTCAAGACGTACCTCGAAACACTGAAATGGGATATTCTACCTCACCCGCCATACTCTCCAGATGTTGCTCCATCTGATTACCATTTATTTAGGTCGATGGCACACGGCCTGGCGGGCCAGTGCTTCGATTCTTTTGAAAAAGTGAAAGAATGGATCGATTCTTGGATCTTATCAAAGGATGAAGAATTTTTCTTACGCGGGATTCGTTTGTTGCCTGAAAGATGGGCCAAAGTAGTGGAAAGTGACGGACAATACTTTGAAACATAAATAAGATACCATTTTTATTTTATATAATTTTTAAAATAAAAAAAAAAACGGCGGGAGCAAAGTTGTAGACCTAATATATTGCAGTGGTCACGTGGGGGCGTAACGTTACACCGCAAGATATATGGTTAACAAAAACATGTGTAAAATAATACCCCACACCTGGAACAAAAGTCCTCAGTTTCCGACGTCTCGTACAATATTTTCGCAACCCCCCACCCATTCTATTCACATAAAAAAAGAAAAAATTCAAAATATCTTTATTTAAATAAGGATTAAATGCACTTTTGAATCGTCAATTATTAGGGGAGACCGGGGATGGTTGACCAATTTTCAGTTTAAAAGTTAAAAGCAATTCCATTGATAGTGACACTATTCAGCTCTAGAAAAAAATTACATTAAGCTCGATATCAATCAAAACAAAGTATATAGGCTCGATTTTATAGAACGGGAAAAACGAGTCAACCTACCCCGTGCCTGGGGCAGGTTGACTTGTCACTAGGGGTAAGTTGACCTAAGAAGTAATGAGTACCAAGACTACGAAGGAATAAGATTAAAATACCAAAGTAAATACAATATCCATTTTAAGAACATCATCAATAACATTAAACATCGTTAAGAACCTATCGGTGCACCTCCAGTCTAAAATAGTCTTTGATAGTCCTTGAGTCTAAAATAGTCAAAATAATCTTTATAGTGAACACGTGGGAAAACGAAGAACGGAGGGAACATATTGCCGAGTGCCGAGATAGCAACTGCGACTGTCACCAGCGAAAATCGGTCATCAGACGTCATTTTACCCAATGAAATTAAATTTTTTTATGCCAAGACAAGCTATCACTCTATCAGGAATGTGAACCATTGTCAGTTCTGTTTCATCTTCCATTCCAATAAACTCAGGACTTACATTTAAACGTAGGTAAACAGTTTTTAGGTAATCAAAGAACAACTGCGCGTTGTTTTTGTTGAAAGAAGCGACTCGAGATAAACTCGTAGCTTGAGGAGATCGAATAGAGAGAATAGGATGACGTTTTAGAAAACTCCCTACCCAATCTTCATCAGCAATCTGTTTTTTATCCCATGGTTTAGGAATAGATTTTCGCAAATTCATATGCAAATTTTCGGGACTGGCAAGGCGTTAGTTAATCCATAATAAATATCAACAGCTCCCTTTTGGGCAATTTTCTGATACAAGCTCTTCTGCGTCACTGAATATTGGTCTGTTTTTATGCAGCCAACACTTTCGTAGGTCAATGGCGATTTCGACAGTCCGGTATTGCTTTATTTTTTTCATATTTACTTCATGGCGATATTTTATATGGTATAGCAAATTCTTTTGCTGGAAGTGATACTTTTTTCGTCGAAAATCACTTGTCCACATACTCTCTCCAGTATGTCTTTCGGTCGATTTGAATTTCGTTTATAGATTTGCATCGTTCTAAACTGGAAATGTTAGGTTACGAACAATAATTTTTATACCAATTTATGTCTGGTATATCCAAAACTGTATGGGCAGGTTGACTAGATAGTCAACTAACCCCTTTGTAAATGAGACAACCAGCCCCAAACAACCTAGTAATTTTGAACTACGGGCCAAAACCTTAAAATGATGTCGTAATTAAAAATAATCAGGAAGCATACAAAGTTCGGAAATCAAACATTCGTATTAAGCAGTTTGACAAGCAATCAAAACGAAATGAAAAGAATTATAAGAAATAGAATTATGACAAAAATAGTTACTTAAGTGTCTTGTTTTTGAACAATTGGCTCTAGCTGACAAACGGTGTGCACCTGCTCCGCGATTTTTCTGATGACTACGCGGGGGGGAATAATAGATACGTTCACCTAGTCAGCCGATGCAAAACGTTTACGTAACTCGCGTTTTTGACAATTAGTCTACCTGCCCCTATACTCAACCATTCCCGGTCTCCCCTACAATAAAAAAGATCAGTGTAGTCAGTCTATGAATAAGCTACCACCGGTTCGGAACGCTGATCTGCTGAGAAGAGCAGGCCTTCAACTACAACAATAGCACTTTTTAAAATAAATTTAACAATCATAGGCGATGTACATTATAATATTAACCCTGCAAATGCGTCAACACATTTCGATCCACTCCACAAAAACTCTTGAATACTATAATAAGAATTATTTATTTATTTAGTTATTTAATATCGAAATGTGGTCCAAGGGTAAAACTTTACGTACCCAAGCTGATCAGTTGTGCCTTTTCCAGTTCGAGGTCTGCGGTTTAATTCGTTTGATCGAAACATTTAATGTTTTTTTTTTATTAGAAGATTTTGTACATTCTCTAAAGATATCGAAATGTACATTGATGTGAGAATTTAAGAAATGAATATTTAATTAGTTTATATTCATTTCTTTTCACTTAATGTGTATATATATGTTTTTAATCAAATCCATATTATTGTTTTTATACGGGTTCTAGCAATTATCATAACAAAATACTCCAAGTCTCGTCTTTCTAATCTTTTGTAAATATATTTTTAAAAAATGTCATATGTTTAATAAAAGCAATACGGTAAATTTAAAAGGGGTTATTGAGTTATTTGAATCTATATTTAAAATACTCACGAACTTTCCGTTTCAAAACGCCTATTACATTGTATGTTGTTTTAAGATCTTCTTTGAAAATTATTACTTTTATGATGTTTATACATTAGGAGTATATAATATGTGTACACTCCATCTGTGTGTATGTAAAATAATAAACACTGAGCTGACAGTTTATTTTTATTTATAAAATAACTATCCAAATACAAACCTTAATGAATTCAATTTTTCAACTTTTTAAAGAAACATTTCGTACCTGAAAAAGAAACAAAAAGAGATTTATCATTGATGACTTATGAAGCTAAATAAGTATTATTAAGGAGTCTCCGAATAAAGTAACACGTCACGGGGACATATATAACCTCAGTTTATCTCGAAAGTACAACCATACTCAGCCTACTAACGGACTACGTTTAAATATGAAAGCAACTTTATTTCTGAGGAAACGATCTTTTAAATTTATTTTGTATATCCCGTTGTAATATCTGAGTGTGTTATCTAGTTATTAGATTTCGTAAAGCATAAAAACAATTTAAGAAATCTAATATTTCATTAGCTTATTATATTGGCCTTGTTAGAACCGAACAACATTTGATATTGTTTTCATAAGAAAATTAATAAAAACCATCTAACAAGACAAACAAGTAAACCCAAATAGTTCATTGTGGGTGCAGTGACCTCTAAAAATATTTGTGTAAGTTTAAAGCTTTAAAGTCATTTCATATAATAGTAAAAGACGTACTTTAGACATTTTGTTATTGTTGTGATTTTTAAATTGAAGAAAAAATAACAAAGTAAAACAAAAATCTGTGCTATTCATTCTTATAAGACAAACAAAATACAGTACGAGACATTATTAATAATAACAATAAAAGACACAATCCTAAACCCCGGCAGTGTTGTATGACAAACGACCGGTTGATCCAGACTCACGACTTGAATTATTTACTCTACGTATGTAAACCCGTAAGGTTACCTCCCAGAGCGGGTCCCGAATTCTGAGATTTTATTATTATTTATTATTACAAATACGTTACAATTAAATTTTTTTTAATAAAGTTTAATTGTTGGTATCTCATTTTGTTACAATCTGACTACATTTCAAACGTCGGACTCGGGTCGGCACTAGGTTGTTATCGGATTTTTTATGCTAAATATTTTATTGTATAAAACTGAACCACTAGGAAATACAACAAATTAATAATAATTAAAAGCAAATGATATTTTATTGCTTAATGTATATTAAAAACAAGCTAATCCATTTTTATCTAATTAAATAAAGAAATAAATTTTTCATCAATACATACTTCTACATAACATGCTCATACAATACCCAATTCGTATTACCGTTACTACTTATACCTAGATAAAGTAATTCAACTTAAGATAAATATACAAATAAAAAGATAACATCCGTATGAAAACTTCAAAAGTTCCGTGTCGGATTGGGGATGCCTTTAAACATTAACGCGCCAAGCGTAGTGTTTACTTTACGTAAATGCGTATTTACAAAGTTGACTTTATAGACTTGACTTCAACCTGTTGGATATGTCAGATGTAAATCTTCGAATATTGTTGGTTCAAATAGACTAACAATTTATAAATAATCTATTTTCTCAACATTAAGTTTCGTAATAATACAACTAATTTAAAATAATTTTACTAAAAATGCATAATATTACGCCTTGTTAATATGTAAGACATAAAAGGGAATCATACCAAGCAAACTGTCTAACAGAATTTATCTGTCACTTCTAATACTGAAACTACTAAAAATACATAGAGTATTTCGCTTTTAATCAAATGGCTTTTATGTTCAGTGCGATCACAAAATAAACTAACAGAAGCATACACGACGGGTATCGTAGCCGTCAACGGAACACCATGTAACAGTCAAATAGACCAGTAACATGGTCCTATATCCGCCGTGTAATGAAACGTGATTCCATTCCTCCTGTACGATGCACTCTCAGATATGTTACACTATTTCACTACAAATATATTACGACATGATGCCATCTGCAGATTTGACGATCTATTTCCGAATGTTATATCTGATATTAAATTTAGTTGCCAAAGTGATAAAATATATGAATGATATTTTTAAATAAATATTAACGATCTTAATAATTAATAATTTCTTTGAACGAGGTCTCATATTGTTGTTTTATTACCATTCGAAAAGTTGTTACTGAAACGACAAATTATATCAAACATTGCAAATGTTACAAAAGTGTGTTCATTTTATTTAATTTTGTTATTTTTACTTCCATTTTTAAGAAATGACGCAACTCTAACCATAATATAGTCCGTGTTTACATAAAATTTGTCACAATCTGTCAGTATGAGTAAAGCAACACCTGAGTTAAATTCCCTTCTCTACACTAACAAAACTGTAGGTAATATCTAAAATAATCTATATTTTTGCGTTCAAATCCTTCGTGAGAAGTCTTAATTAGTATCAGACTTCACTTTAAGGACGCATCATATAAGTGAAATTATTGTGGAGTTTAGAGACGAGTTAGGACGGAGTTTAGGACGGAGGAGGAGGACGGGAAAGTGAAATGAGATGAAAGAGGTTGGACATCAACTTTCTCAAATATCCGGGTAGTACCAAACGTTACCAGTTTTCTTGTTGTCACAACTAACTACAATAATAACGCAAAGTTAAGACGAGATTAATAACGAAAGCACGGAAACTGAACTCTGAAAATTACTCTCTTCCGTACAATAGATCCAACAGACAACTGCAGTTCTAATACTATGATTATAGACAATATTTGTTTACAGTTTTGGCTCTGAACCAACTGGAAATGTATGTAAAGCATGGGAAATATAATTTTCCTTGCAACCGAAATCTTTAACTATGTTGAGGCAAAAGCTTCAAATACTGTAAATTAATATAAAGAATATTTTCTCGTACATGATTACAGGGATGGGCGTTTAAAGTTCATCCAATTTAAATACGAAATCCGATTTCGTAGGAATACTAGATATTTTTCCTTTAAAATGATATACCATAAGATGTGACACTTCTGAAATGAGATTTTATTTTGTATAATATTATAAAATAAAACCCAGGTATACATCGTATAGAGCAATTATTTAAATATTAATTATATAAAAAAACGTAACTACAGTCTACAAGTGACGTATTATTTCGGAAACTTTAAGCTTTGTTAGATACATAACCACTTATTTAAACACATAATGGCAAAACAATTAAGTTTCAGATCAAAGATTTCAAGTTTCATAGTTGTCTCTAAACACAAATAGAACACGTTGCTTCTCAAACAAGTTCTGATAGTGACCCTCATGTTTGTGCTATCCACCAATGTAATGACCTGTCGATTCAGTA